>VDFB02000009.1:769636-898774 GCA_007258455.2 Sequoia sempervirens | reverse complement strand
TCCCTTTGCATCATTTCTTGACTTATGTGATAAAGAGATTGGTATGAATGATAGTTTATTAAAGATTGGAGAGGATAAATATTTTGATTGTGTTACTAATGTTGATGAGAATGCAGAGGGTGAAGTGATTGCACCTGGAAATTGTCTTTTAGAAGGCATGGAGGAGGAAGAGCATAGTGTTGTAATCGAGGGTGATGATGAACAAGTGGTTGCAGCAATAACAAAGATAGAGGTAATGCATGGATTTGATTACTTGCATGATGATGAAGAAGATAATGTCTATATTTTTCATAATTTCACAGTGTAGGCTGGTGGGAGATAAATTATGTGAAGAAAGGAAGAAGGAGAGAAAGAATGAAGGATGTCCAAGAGATGTCAAATTGCAGGGATATGCAAGGAAGAATGTTTAGGTGGATAAGGTGGGGAGATGGATTTAGAAAGATAATGGAATCTACAAATTTTTATGAGTCACGCTCATGAAACATTTCTTTCTACTTGGGGTGTCTAATGTAGGAGCATCCTAGGCGAATGAGCAATCAACATCAACCAAAAAAGGAGGTTTAATTTTTTTTATGCATTTTAAATTTTGATGTGGGATTATCTAGTTGTAAATTCATGTTTAATAGCTTCAATTGATTGAATTTTGATTAAATTAATTTTGAAATACATAACTTTTAAATGTGACAAGTTGGCATAGTGAAATAAAACCAGTTGCAATTTTAATGCAATAAATTGATAAAAAAAAATGCCACAAAAAGCATGGAGGGCATGGGAAATTGAAGGAATATGGTTTTAAAAACTCCCCATAATTATCCCTAAAAAGTAGGAGCTAAGGAGGTGGGTATCCATTCCTACTTTTTGCATTTTTCCTTTATAGGAGATAAGGAAGGAGTGGGTAATTGTAACTCCAATCTTTATTGGAGAGTTATGAGAAATAATTTATGAGGATTTTATTTTTGGCTTTTTGGAGGTTATTGGGAAGCCAAGAAGGTGGGTGTACCATTCAGGGAGAGAAGGGGGAGATGAAATGAAAAACAATTTCATTCCGGGTGAAGAAATGGTGAAGAATCTCATTGAGATGAGAAGAAATTTGAAGAGGATTTAAAGGAGGGTAAAAAGGGAGGCATGGTATTCTCAAAAGGCTTGCTTTTTTCTGTGTATTGCAGGTTTTAAATGATATTCTATAGCCATGGAGAGTTCCAGTCATTTAGAGTGAAGATGTTGTACATTGCAAGTGGAGGATATGGTTGTATTGAGTAGATTAAGCTTCAAGAAACCACATAATTTGAGAAGTTTATTTTAGTTTATCAGTCTATTAGTGACTGAAAATAATCTTTGTAATTTTTATTTGTTGAATGAAAACTATTTGTTGCAATTTGTAACCCAAAATTTGAAAACTATTTGCAAGTATGCCAACTGCTTGATTAAATGTTTGTGAGGATTTTAAGAGGGTTATTTAAGGATTTTTGAAGGGTTTTGAAGCCCTTTACATCAATACATCACATTTATGTATACCTATCATTAAGATAGCATTTTTTATATGAGTGATTGTATAATCGAATGTATATATATGAGATATATGCATATATACATATATATATACATACGTCGATATATGTGTATGTGTTGACAAATGGGACTATCCATATGAGTATGTCTATATATGTATATGTACATATACATGAATATAGATATGTATATATACAAATGATATTGTATTTGAATATATATATTATATACAAACAATACTGTATTTGAATATATATATATATATATATATATTACTTGATCTCATTCATTTGAATATCAAGTGTGTAATTAGATAGACTTATTTGTCAAAGAATATATATATATAGATAGTGTTGAATGCTATTTACCAATGTTATATATATATGTACATATATATACATATATATATATATGTATTATATGTATATATGCGTACACACACACACATATATATATATATACATACATACATATATATATATACATACATACATATATATATACATACATACATATATATATATATATATATATGGACAATTTATAGTATAAATGCCATGGGCTATATAATGTGAATATAGTGCAATATGTAATAGCACAAAGCTTAGTATTAAACCACACTTATCAATAAAGATAATTGGCAATGGAAACACATAAAGTATTAACTGTTGTGTGAATTTTATTAAGCTCATGATAAAGCGTTGCACACTACAAACTGCAACGTGCGAAGTCAAACATTTAAACCACGCCATATTGAAAGGTGGTCAACTCATTAAAAGGTGTCAATTTATACACCTTGGACCAAGTTGATTGTGTTATACACAGCCAAATAATGATTGACTACTTCCTCTGTTTTAAATCGCCAACTTGTAGATAGGAAATGTGATGAATAGTTGGCGCCATTATATGAATTATGTGTTTCTTTTAGAAGTATTTTAAGCTTGGAAGTTGATTTCTTGAATGAAGCATGTGCTTTATGAATTAGTCAAATTGTTGCTGGCAAGCATTGGGTCGATCTGCTATATAGTTTTGATGAGTAATATGATAGTAATCCACCACCTTTTTACTGATAAGTTGAGTCGATGGTATATTGTTGAGAAGTGTCATAGTATGAGCCTTGTTTGTAGTCTTTAGAAGCTGCTTTTTGGGTATAAATATGAGGCACACTCACCTCATTTGGATACAATTCTTTTATGCATCATTACACTGATCCATTTTGCTATATTTTCATTGTGAGATTCTTATTTTTCTGAGAGTTATTGTGAGGGATTTTTAGTGAGGGAAATAGAGAGGGGTTTGTTGCTAAGTTGATTTTAAGAGGAGTCCAAGCTTGAGATCTAGTGAGTCGATTGGAATAAGCGATTAGTAGGCATGTGATTCTATTCTCTTTATGTTTTATCTTTTATTGAAAAGATTGTTTTCCTTGTATGTTTATTTTGAAATTGCATTATTTTGCTTGAAATAGAGTAATAGTCTATTTGTTTGTAAGAAAGGAAAAGTCTTGTTGATATGATTTCCATATAAGTGTTTGTACTTACTCCATATTAAGGAGTGATTGATTATCGTCTATAGTATTATATACTCGGATTGACGAATTGGGAATAACTTGTTAATTTATTTTATGCAAAGTTGTTTTGTGGACTTAGAAAGATTATAAGTTATACCTAGGGTCAGGTTATCCATTGAAGGGGGGTAACTTATGCTTTTACTTATGTTTTATTTGGTAATGGCACCATTGAGATTTGGGAAAAGGGAATAGGTCAATTTTTAGGTTAAGGATTATCTATTGAAGGTTTACCTATGTATAGTTTATAATGGTCTAAAGTCAAATCAAGCTAGGGTAGTGTATGTGAATAGGATGAGTGTCACTCGAAGTACAAAGTGAGAATACTTTGGCCAAAGTAGTGTATTTACCTTTGGCTCCATTGTCAGTTCACTGTGTTCCTTTTTATGCATACTAGATTAGGATTGTAAGGTCTACAAGTTCTAGTTATGTAGGGCACAACACTAAGCGCAGTATGGTTATAGTTATGAGGTTACTTCACCAATATCTTTGTCAAAGGGTAGGGCCATCTATCCAATGATAGATGTGCAGGGGACCACATATGAGTTTGTGGTTGGTAGAAAAGCACTTGAGTGATGCTTCTCCTCCTCAACTAGAGACCAAGACTTGAAAGAAGATTCCTGGAACATCTATATATATTGCTTTGCTTGAAGCTCAAATGAGCTATGTATGTATTTATTTACAATCTTGGAAATATTGTAACATGTTGAATATTGTATTGGAAATGAAATCAATGAATGAAATTTGTTATGTCATTAATGTTCATTCTTTCTCTCTTTGGAAAATAAAAAAATTATTGCAATGGCTAAGAAACATAGTTTATTTACTTGAAAGTGAAACATAGTTTATTTTCTTGTGTGAACAATTGGCATGTTACAAATACAACCTCACCATTGTTATAAAAAAAGGTGGCACTAGTGGAAGACTTACCAATCATGGGATGGATACACCACAATGACCCACGAGATAGTGGAACAACACCCAAACAAGACAATTAGGTACTAACCCACAACCGTGCTCTCTCATGAACACAAGGATGGGGAGAGAATAATCAAACTTGAATCCCCACCAACACACACTTACAAACTCTCACAACACCAAAGGAAACCTACACAAGTGGAACAAATAAGAGATACCACATCTCAACTAGATGAAACAACCATCATATTTCTAGCAATAAATGCATGAACTAACTCCCAAGAGGGATAAAACCCAACAAAGAGCCTCTTAACATAAGGTTTAGACCCCTACAAGACAAGGCAACCCTAGGAAGCACAAGCCTCCCACCAAAATGAAATGATGATAGGTCATTCCAAGCAATGACATGCTTCCCAATCCAAAAGGTTTCATAACCCTCAATGTACGACACTTTTCAAGAAATAAACATGGGAAGACTTACTAGGCTAAGAGAAAAAACTTTTGTAAGAAAATCTTCCCCAAGAAATAGCCAGAAGAACTCATTGTCTAACAAAACAAGGGATAACAACATGCTAGAGGTCTACAACACACCTGGAGGACACTAGCGCACCAAAGGGACACTAGCACGAGTTCACTAGTGTCATGCATCTAGGTTGGTGTCCTAGTTTGGGGTTGGAGTCTAGACCTAGCCTTGGAGTCCTAGGAATGTGTTGTCGTCCTTTCCCTATGTTGGTTTCATATCCCTATGTTAATGTCTTGGCCAATGAGTTAATAAAAACCCTGTTTTGGACCTCCATGCCAAGCACAACACTCAGGATACCCAAGGAATGAGACACAACAAAAAATGGACTTTAAAACAATGAAAACACTAGGAGACCAAAGCGAATGCTAGCACTTGATCTCCAAACACAGTATCCCATAGATGAGATAAATCCCAAGGGCTTAGGAGTCAACGAGGGACTCTGAGACATGACCCAAGACACTAGGAGGGCAAGGAAAGGAATTCTACCCCTCTTGTTCACACCAAGGGCACAAGAAGAACCCAAAATGACCCCACAACAAGGTAATTTCTCTCTCACTCACACAAGAAACACAAAAAGGAAACTAAAGCTTTCAAAATTACCAAGATACATGTCTTCTAAGAAAAGAGTACATTTTAAGCCCAAATTGAAATGTGCTCTAATTCATTTTAACCATCACAAAAAAAAATAGAATATAAAATGGCATGCATGTTGAACACAATCATTGATACATGATAAGTGCAAATATAACTCTTGGTTTCACTTATGTGGTTGATTTGCAATCTTTCCATTTAGAAGGTTCCATAAGATCATTGCAATTTGATATGAGGACTCAAATGTCCTATAATATATATTTTATAAGATAGAACAACAATGAAATAAATGAAAATTTGAAGCCTTTTCCAACCTTGATTGTGATTTTGAAGCTCTCCAAATGGATCCTCTAATCACCAACGATAAATCCATTCCACCCAACCACATGGTACTCTTAATTCCATCCCATCATGCTAGGAGATCATCACAAAGGCCACAAGAACACTCACACCAAACATGGGAGAAAATCTTACACACATGCCAACCACAAGTGTAAAAACAAATAAGAACAACACAAAAGAATCACTCAACTAAAAAAACAAAATGGCTAAGGATAGGCACACACTATTAATAACACCTAATGACCACAAGGATGAGGGAACTAGTGAGAACCAAGGATTGTCATCATAAAGCACAAAGGGATGGCTTGCAAACTCAAGTGTGTATACATTTCGCAAGGTAAAGGGAGTACTCAAGTGACATTCACCACCCTACCTAGGTGTGCCATGCCCTTGGCCAGTCATACCAAGCCTATGCAAGTGCTCAAGCTATGTTGCCAACATAATATTATTAGCTTAATTATTATACACAATTTTCTTAATTTCCACTTGATTGACAACTCTTCAACTGTTGTAGCCACAACGTCATGTCCAAACTTGGAAAAGCATGTAGAGCCACTCCCTAATATTAGACCTCAAGCCTAGGCTCTTTACACTCCAATTTGACCAATTGGACATGGCACAAAAAATGATGCACAAACATGGCATAAAATAATGGACATGATTTCAAAACATTCACATCAAAAATTCATTAAAAATATGAATTCCCTCATTATAATTCATCCAATTTGATTCCAACATTCAGGCCTCCTATTGTAAAATAAAAAGCTACTAGTGTTTCTAATTCTCAGGCTCACACTAAACACAAGAGAAGAGCATACTTTACTAATACTCCTTGGGTGTACTTGACATGTGTAAACTAAGAGTGTTTTTTTATCTCTAGGCTCGATGAAGCGCAAGGAGAGAGCAAACACACTAAAAGTTCACCAAACATGACATAGAGTTCAAACTCCATTAATAGAAGATTATTTTTAAAAAAATTGCTAAAAAAATTCAAAAAATAAAACATACCCTTTTGATCCTAGGATTAAGAACAACCATTCCATACAATAAAATTCATATTTCCAGGAATTTGAGAAAATTTTGCCATAATAAAGGCACAAAATTGATATTTCCAAATTTGCAAAGAACTAAATAAATCTACTTTGTTTTCTCAAATTTCAACCTAAAAAATAAGTTAGTCATACTCTACATTAAGAGTGAGTATGGCATCCAAAATTCAAATGAACCCAAGAGGCAAAAGAATGGAAGAGAAATACCTCAAACACAACAAATATTGATTTATTTTCAATTTCTCACAATTTGGTGAAATTGAACACACATACAATCCAAGCACCTTTTGATGAATCCAACCCAATGACAAACCCAAGCTCCCAAATCCAAGAAAGAAAAATCCACCACTTTCAAATTTTCGAAGGAGGATTTTTTTTTGAAGTTATTTTCTTTCCAAAATAAAGAATTAAATAAATGTCTAAGTTTTTTTCCCTTCATCCTCTTTTGATTTCTTTCTCTTTTCTAATTTATTTTATTCACATTTTTCCTTTTATTTTTCCCAACAATGCATTTTATGGAAAATTAAAATAATTAAATCATTTTCCTTCTTTGCAAGAGTTAAATGAAACAACTAAGTTAATTCCATACATTCCTATTCCCATAAAATACTTCCAAGTTAAAAACACTAACTGCAATCGATTAAAATATATATACTAGTACAATTAACTTAACATCATTTTTTTTCTCAATCTCACAAAAGCATTTAATTAATCAAAATGTAATTATTAATTCATCACAACATGTTTACGTGCAAATAGGAATTAAACTATTAAATTAAAGCACACAAATACAAGTAACCCACAACACAAACATATTCCAAAATTACCTTTGATTTGGATGGGTTTGCACAAGGTTACACACAATATAACTAGCACTCAATTTGAGTACAATAAGGAACATATGAACAAGGCCCAATGCAATATCTCCAAAATAACCACTATTGGGGAATAAATCAAACTTGCAAAATCAGGTGGAAAAATGACCATGTACTTGCATCCTCAAAGCACACATCAAGCATACCTACTCAATATATAATGGTTGAAGCAATGGGTACACAACCAATGGAATACAATATCAAATACATCATATAAGCATAGAAATACGATCATCAATCAATCATCTAGTATCTCAAAATACAAAAAATACAAATATCTCAAGGCAAGGAATATGTGGGCATTGCAATTTTCTTTAAGACAAAAGGTCCAAAGCTACAAGACCATAATGAGTCAATGACAAAATGTACAATAGACATAGTAGTAAAGTTATATATAGTAGAAAGTATAAGTATGCCTCATTTCGAGTAACAATATTAAAAGATCTCTCCAACTCTAAGTCACTATGTATGTAAAGTTGTGAGTCATTTCATAAGGCCTCAACCGATCCTTATCGCAACTCCTCATCAATTTGTTTGACATCTTTAAAATCAACATTTCAACACGTAACTATATTGATCCAAAAAATAAAATGCACTATGAATTGCAATTAACTTCTCCACTTGTCTAGAGAAAAGCCTATTCATCATGTCTATGTGAATGAAGCTATAGGTGGACTAGTTCCTCTTTTTAGCAAGGAACTAGAAACTTACAAAAGTTAAATCCAAATCGTCTAAGTTCCATTGTGGTGTAGAAGCATAGACTTCCATGATATCATTGAACTGACAACTTCATTTGTCATTCAATGAAACAAATTTACACATAATTTCAGGAGAGAGAATTTAAAATTCAACCCACTAAAAGACTACGGTTCTAAGAAAATTCACCGACGGAAAATTCACCTCTAGCAGTTTACCGTGGGAAAATTCACCGCCATGACAAATTCACGGGCCAGCAATTCACGGTGCCAAAAATTAACAATATTAATATTTTTTAATATATATTAATGTGGTTAATATTATATATTAAAAAATTAAAAAATATTAATGTGGTTAATTTTTCGCCGCCATGAATTGTTGACGGTGAATTTTCCCACAGTGAATGTGAATTTTTTTTTCCTCAATGAATTGCTTGAATATAATCTATATTAAATGTATTTCCAATTGAATCGATTGAATACACAATTTTAATATCATACTAACATTCCTTGCAACTGACAAATTAAATATATCTTCACTCTGTTTTGATCACACGATTGTTCACCAGCAAACGAATTCATTTTCATGTTGGGTTGCGACCTCTTTACCCATAGTTTTATTGGTGAGTATCTTCCTGAGACAAATTTAATATGGCGCCACTTCTTTTTACATGCAAACAACCTGCTAATCTCCCTATGTGCGGCCTGTTGTTCCCTTTCTCCTCATCCTGTAACTGATATCAAGTTTGGCTATGTTCTGCCTCTGTATAGCACGGCTCCCTTCCACAATTTTTTGCTCTCTTCAAACTACCAGACTTGACAAAAGCCCGCACCCTTGTCTCATGTCAACGTTGCCTGTATTCTCTTGTCCAGCGTGCTCTTTTCCCTTCCCCCCAACAAATTGAAATTTCTTTATCTATCCAGGCCGCGTCCCTCCATGTTCCATCGATCTACATTATGTTTTTATTTGTCTTTTGCTAATTTCTTATCCTCCCTCTCGCGCCCTTCAAGTTTCCCTCTCCTTTCAATTATTCCGTAGTATTTTCACAATTGATTTTAGTTTTTAAATTTTCAAAATTCCATTTTAAATGGCTTGATCTGCACTAACATCCTTCTATAGATTTGGCGTCCACCCTTTTCATATGTACTGGAAACATTATTCCAAACATTTTAAATCTGCCAAAACTTCTTGTCAAGATTGAATGATTGTCTCCTCTGTTTTTATGTGAATAAACAAGTTATGAACCAAAAACTGAAATGACCATTTTTTTTGGCGATGCAGGATCGTCAATTCGCCCCGGTGCTCCTACATCACATTGTATCCTTCTCATGCCATGTTCACCATTCAATAGGATCATTTTGAGCAAAAGTAGCCTTACCTACACTAGCCCTTGTCCTTTGGTTTGTTCCAAAGCTCATGACATTTAGATGCACCCTCAAGTGCCATCCCTTTACCACATCGTTAGGAGGAACTTTGTCAATCCTAGGTTAATACCATTTAGAGTCAAAAGTGTAAGTAGCCATATGAAGTGAGGATTTCCTTGTGTTCCACCTTTGTGCCACAATACGCCTAATGTGTTTCTCATAGAATTGTAATGCACACTCCTTGCTACAAATTGTTTGTTTCATTTGATCGAGCATGTTATCAAGCGTCTCATAAATCTCTCTAAGATTGTGAGAGTTTGTATCTAACTTACTAATTACTCCCACAACAAGTCATATGATAGAGCTAATATATTTGCAAGCAACATTAGTTAAAAAGTTAAATGTTAAAATCATATGCTATTTTTTTCAAAATAAAAAATTAAAAGTAAAATAAATCAAACATTTAAATTTCTTACCTCGTAGTGGACCACAAAGCATCAAGTACCTTTTGTCTTACTTTCTTCTCTTCTTCTAACTTTGCTTCAATCCACTTTTCCCACTTTCTTTAAACCACATCAATTGTAGAGCCTTATGCACCTTCAACATCCTCACCAACAAAATGAAGTAACTAGTATATCTAGTCTACAATGGTTTGAGAAGTTCCATTCAAATTCCTTATGGTTATAGTGGACCAACAAGCATCAACAAATACCTTTTGTATTACTTTATTCTCTTCTTCCAATGTTGCTTCAACCCACTTTTCCACTCTCTTTAAACCACTATCAATTGTAGATCTTCATGCACCTCCAACATCCTCACCAACAAAATGAAGTAGCTAATATATCTATTTTACAATGGTTTGAGATATTCTATTTTAAGAAAAGTCTTAAACAATGCAAGTAATGTGTGGTGATTACACATGTGTGTTCTTAACTTTGACCACGATTGTTTTCACCCAATCTATCTTCAAGTATCTTATACATGGGGTCAAAAAAACTTACAACTTAAACTTCAATTGATCACAACCTGCACAACATTTAAAAGCCAAAACTCCTCTATAGCCTCCCTCAAAATGAAACTAAAAGTTTATATTTTTGCATTTCCCCAATAGCTATGAGAAAATATGAGTTAGCTTAACATGTAACAATAATATTAATAAGTGCCAAATTTCTAATTTTAGTCCACTCATGCATGGTAATAGAGTTACTTGTCATAATCAATGTTTGTCTCATGTCTTTCATCAACAAGTTCACCTTTCAATATTGTTTGTTGAGAGGGACATGCAATCCATGTTCTCTAGAAGGGGAAAATGAGGATCCAATTGTGTGTTTATTTCTACATTTTTCTAGAATATCGAGAGCATGTTACATGAAATGGGATGGCATAGGCATAAAAAAATCAGCTATAGAATCATAAGCATCCTTGCATACTTGCAAAATTTGTAATCCTACCATTATATTTTGCCTATCATTAGTGGCCTTCCCCTTACCAATATTATAATGCTCTCCTCTCACATCCTTGTTAGCAAAAAATGACAAATAATATGAAATCAATTGCCTAAGTACACATCTAAAGTTTACCTCACTCTCTCCTCCAGCCTAGTAATTTCAAACTTATCTTTAATTATTTTTCACAAACCATAACCCCATATTTGAACACACAATAGATAGTGCCAACCCTACACTAAATCCCATTAAAATCTAATTTACATGCATGTCACAACATATGTCTACTCCCCATGAATTTTTGGAATTATGATTGTCCAAAATGATGACATACTACAAGGGTTTCATAGATTTGAATAGATATTTTCACATATATATTGACAATCGTTGAAGGTCATGCAAAGGGGTTTAGTACAACACATGTTTTCAAAAACATCCCCGACATTTGATCCATTGCATTCACATTCACTTCCTAACCATGGTGAATGTGATAAAAAAATAGAAAAAAAAAATTAATACCTGTAAGAGAGGGGGGCCATCGCATGCAAGACCCCAGGTCACGGAGGGTCAAGACGCAAGAGG
The DNA here is from genome assembly GCA_007258455.2 of Sequoia sempervirens. Lineage (NCBI taxonomy): Eukaryota > Viridiplantae > Streptophyta > Pinopsida > Cupressales > Cupressaceae > Sequoia > Sequoia sempervirens. Next base: position 887,316 of record VDFB02000009.1, on the reverse strand, counting down.
CTTCCCTAACTTACCTTAGCTAAATGTATTGTTTAGGGTATGTAAGGCAAGGGTAGCAAGGACCATAGGGCCTCTCAGCTACTCAACAGGCCTGAAATGCAAAAAGAGGCTAGGTGAGCTAGTTTCTAGGCTTAACACTTCGTCTCGGGAAGCTCTATGTTCGAGGACAGAAGCGCTGACTTTGGACGATAGCGCGGCGTGCTGGCATCTCAAAAGCGCGATGTAGTTGGTATGGCCAAACAACAACAAAGATAAGGTCAAGCCACAAAAAACTAGCTAAAGGCCCCAACAAGCTAATTAAAGGGCCAAAATGACAGAACTAGGTAAATTAAATAATCTCTAATATTGTAAAGCAAATAAACAAGAGTGATAAAGATGAGGAGAATCTCACCAATGAACTCATTCTCCAGCTAATCCTCCAAGAGCTCACACACCTACACACAACAAGAGAGAATGTTGGGGGGTGGCTGTATAGGGGTCTACCTCAATCAGACCCCCGTTTAGGTGTTCCCACCTCCACAGACAACCAATGGAAAAGAGATAAAGAAGTGATAAAAATGCAAGCACTACAAATTGTACTATGCTACTCAACCAAATGATAGAGGAGAGGAGAGGGAAGCTTACCACCTCCACCAAGAGCACTCAAGGCTGCTTGGAGGAGAAATGAGAGGAACTAAAGCCTCTGCTGCAATGGTGTGGTCCCAAACTTGCTCTACCGACATGATGGAGTGTGATATTGCTGCTATGGAATGCTTGGAAGTGAGTGCAAATGAACTTGTGAGTGAGAGTATGAGAGCTTGATGTGGTGTAGTGTTCTTCCAATATTTCATCCAACCTCTAAATGTAAGTTCAAAGACTGATTATGAAGGAATGAGAAAGGAAACGGCCATATTCGGGTTGAGTGGTTGAAGGAGGCATTACAACTTCACTGCCAATGGGAAGAGTAACACCTCTGTTGGCTCAGCCGTAGGAATCTTCCAAGGATGTAAGCATGTCGCGCGGACGTCTGTGTATTGCGCGGGCATCCCCAATAGAAACGCCTCCACTGACATGCAAAACAGGCACCAAGTGGACTGCCATCAGTAGGCTTAAGTGAATTTAAGCCTCCAACTTATGTTTTCTAAAGTGTATAGAGGCAAAAAGGGGGATTGCGCCTAGGGTGTAAATTCACTCTTATACAATACGTAAGATCTTTGGAAAAAACTAAAAATGAACAAATTATTTCAACCATGGTGAATGTGGCTTACTTTAGAATGATGCAAAATGATCGTCAATGCTAAAAATGACAACAAATCTTCCTCTTTCCCCATTCTCTTCTTCCCTCTTCCTTTTTTCCTTCCTCTTCTTTAATTATGGGTGCAAAAATTAGAAATGATTGTGGCAAAACAAGTTTTATTGTGCAATCAATTTAACCATAGGATTATTAGGGTTTCATAAGGGGCATGGAGGGGCCTTGTGGGAGGAAGGGGAAAAGGGGAGCAAAGGATATAAGGGTTTTAAGAAACCTTTTGAAAATTTTTGTTATTAAAAAGGGTGTAAACAAACAAAGTGATGTACAACCATCTCAAGGACAACCAAACATCCCAAGGAGGGCATCATTCCAATAATTTGCGCCTACTTTCCCATGGGAAAGGAATGGCCAAGTCACATCCCCTATTGTCTCAAGGATATGGGGTGACATGTAGACAGGTTGGGGGTGATGGGTCCCATGTTAAACAATTTTTAAAATTACAAAGATTTGCATGTTCCCAAGTTGTATTTGCATAATTTTATTAATAGGAAAAATTATTTATCTTGGTTCAACTTTTCTAGTTTGGCTCATTGATCTGGTGAAAAGAAAAATTGGAGTTGTGCTTTGGAATTCATCCAAACCTAAATATATAAAAATCATAAATATATACATATTTTCTACAATAATAAATTTAGAATACCATATCATCATGTAATAAACAAAAGCATAATAAAAATTAAAAATACTATGTCAATTTAAGTCAATCTTGAATGTCATGAGCAATGTTTGGTAAAGTTTAAGATTGGGTAAATGGTGGAAGCTTGGGGAAATATTATTCTTTATCTAGGAAATTATTCATGGGAATTATATGCTCTTATAACCAAGAATACAATGTACCAAAGGAAAGGGAATGAAAGGTCTTTTTAGGTTCAACAATACCTTGTATCCCATGCACCTCACCATGCTTGCATTGCTAGTTTGAAGTGTCATACTATCTTTCCAAACCTATGGGCCAAAAGAAATTGTATTTGAAGCAATGGAAGATGTATATTAAAAACCATTGAGAAATTATAAAAAAAATGTTGAGAACCTAAATAAAAATAATAGAAATAACCTAATACTAGAAGAGTGGTTTTACAACTCAATAAAAATATTCAAATATATTTAGAGAATAGATTAAACCCTTGAGATAGGGAAACACCATGATTGGAAGGAAGCCACTCCACATCATATCTCAATATGAGATCCAAACACATACAATATTATTGTCATTCTCATGCGAGTCTCTTGTTTTTATTATATACTACTCAACTACCTATCATTACCACTTTCCCACACATGTGTTATAATTACTTCTATTTTACTTAGCTCATGGAATGACTTACAAAGTATATGTACCTCAATACAATATTAATTTCTACCTAATACACTATTATATTATGCCCCTAAGCGTAGTATATTTCATTTCCCTCAAATTATTCCCTAGAAACATGCAAAAAAGATAAAAAGTACTACTCCTAAAAATTAGTACAAACATGGTGTCATGCTCGCTCATCTAACCAATGATGTGCAATATTTTCTATAGGTTGTGCTTGATGGTACCGAGATCTATGAGGCACAACCCTATCTATGACCATTGTGACCTTTTTATGAAGTCTAATTATGCTAGATTAGTGAATTATTCAATATTTTGATCAATATTATAATATAGCATTGGAAATGTTGGTGGGAAAAATGATTAAATCTTTAATTTTCATTACCTTAGAATATTTTTATGGAGTGTGTGTGTGAAATTGAGAGTTACATGTTCAAATTTTGAAAGTATAAGAGTACACCAATTTGAGTGCACTCAGCTATATGCTTAACGTTCTAAATTTTCCTTAACTTAGATAAATGATGATGGGAGTAAATGTTAGTATTATAGGTGTCTTGACAATTCGATGGAAAAGAATAAGTATGCAAATTTAGATTCTTACTAGCATCAAGAAATAAGAATATTTAAATTGATATAGGAAAAAGAATAAAATGTAGTTAGTTCAAGTGATTCACTAATATGCTTTATGTTTTGTGGAAAAGGGTAATACGTGGGAATGAAACAAGACCCTTGTAGATCATGAAGAAATTCAACGGAATAAATTCTTAACATTCTCGATGGTAAACTGGAACAACTCAAATCGACAATGAGGATGTTTAAAGTAAGTTAGCAAGGTAAGTTATATGAATTTGTTATCTAGTTGCATAATGTTATTTAATAATAAATAATTGTTCAAGAATTCATTAGATAATACAGTGGAATAATTAAGTTAAGGAAAAAAAATTTATTGTTAGAGATAGATTCAAATTCATATTCCACATTGAAGGATATAGAAACTATACATATGGATATATTCCCATGCACTATCTTTTATTTACATAAACAATAGCAACATTTTGATTTATTGTTGGCTAAAGACCTTACGAATGTTATTATGATATTTTAGATATGGATGGTGATTAGATTTTTGTAGTATCTTTTATTATTGCTTATATGGCTCATATAATAGAGAATTAGTTAATTGCTATGATTAGATGGGATTTAAATAGAAATGGTCAAATTGATGTTAATTTTAGTATCAGATGGATTATGAATATCATGTATAGATTTAATGTTTAATTATGAGTATGAATAATGATCATGGATGTATTTAATTTGTATAATTGTGTTTATGGATATTGTTTTGATTATCACATTTGATGTTGAGATACTCTAATTGGTTCAAAGATGAAATATTGTATTAAAATGACGCATACATGCTTATTTTGGGTATGCAATTTAATTTATGTTGCTCTTGTTATCTATTGGACTATTAACATGTGAATTAAGTGTGCAGACTATACATGACCAAAGGATTTGGAGATCTACTAGTAACCCAATTGTGTGAAACCCATAAAGCCGATATTAGTCTATATGGAGAGACTAATTTATTACTATGTGATGTTGTGGTGTTCATTGTATTTCCAGAAATCTATGTTTATTGTTATTTCTCAAATATTCTAAGTGCTCTAGGGTGGTGTGGAAGGGTGAGTTGTCATCCTAAGCTTCAATTTCGAAATTTGTTTTTCAAAGGCATTTAAGAGGCCTTAAATGAGTCTTGTCACCTCTTACCAAGTATCAAAACCTTCCTAGATCTAACCTATAGGGGTTGGGAACCTTTTAAAACCAAATTTATGTGTTTTTGACTTGATTTAACCTCTCTTAAAGTCCATAAAAGAAAAGTGAGGAAATTCTTTAACTTTCAACTCAAGCAAGAATCCTAGTCTTATCTCCTCACTCACTTTACAAGTCCTTTTGAAGACTTTTCAACTTCCACATTTATGAGGGAAACTTCAAGAAATTCAAGTGATGTGAGTGTTCATGAATGCCAAATGCCTCTCTCTCACCCATGTGGTTGCATTAATAAAGGTCTCATCTCCTTGGAATTGAAAAATAAAAATAAAAATGAAAGGAAATGGAATCCATGTGTCATCATATCATTGGGAGAGAAAGGATTACATGGAATCATTATTTATACCCTCTTTAAGTCTAAATTAGTGGATGTTTTTCATACTTGGGATTGGAGAGGAAAGCTTGAGAGCTATGGAGAAAAGAGAAGAGTGAAGGATTCAAATAAAGCAGCATGGAGAAAGCTAAGTCCTATTTCCTCTAATTGCTTTTAGTTGATAAAATAAGTGATATGCACGTTTTTGAGTTTGAATGGTTCTTCAAAATGGATGTATTTGTAATTTTCAATAAGTTAGTTGTAACTTCTATACCAAGATCATTTGGTAATCTTTTAGTGCTTGCTCAGGAGTATGGTTAGAGCCCATGAGGCTTCATGATGCCATTACAGTTGGGTGGAGAGCAAGGTGTATTTTATGGGTATGTAAATTGTTAGTTTCTCAATATTATGTGCAACAAAGAAAACTCATATTCTTGACATGTTCATTGTATTTTTATACATTATGTGTAATATTGAAAGTTAAGCATCTTGTTAACATAAAAGAAAGGGATAGAGTATGTTCTTATTGTTGGCATCTCTAAAGGCATTTGAAAAAGATATTGTGGGGTTTAAATTTATGTAGTTTTCATCATAAGAATGTATTGGAACAAAATGTATTTTAAGTTTCTTTGAAGGGAATGACTCAAATTTATTTATTATTGCATGCATCTTAAAGATGTATTGGAACAACAAACATTATGAGTCATTTGAAGAAATTATGTGTATTTTGTAAATATAGATCGTAATGCACAATATAATTGAAAGACTAGATTATAGGGTTGAAAATCATTTTCTTTGAAGAGGTTGTGAGAAAGGAAAGTTAAAAAATATGGGTTGATATTTCAATTATTTGTTGTTGGAGTAATTTTAAAGAAAATGGTTATTAAAGGTTTATTTTAAAATCACCATTTAGTATATCCATCATGGAAGACTGAAAATGTTTCACAAAATTAACTCTTAAACACTTACAAGACTTCTATTTAAACTCATACAAAAATATTACTCAAGGTTATTAAATGTAAAATGGTGGATATAAATATTAACTTTTTAACACTTTTGTTAAAAGAGAGAAAGAAACAATTTATGTAATCTATTTTCAAAATTTCAACATATATATAGATATTTATATATATATATTACCCTAAAATCAAGTATGCTCATATATATATTCATATATGACACTTTAAAATATACATCTTTTATATTTTCACAAAAGTATATATACAATAATAGTATTTTAAAATTTATATTTCATATATAAAATGTATTTTTATTTTGGTAGATAATGGAGAAAGCTAACTCTTGGACAAAAAAGCACCTATATATATAACATATTATATATGTTATATCACCCCCCATAGCGCATGGCCCCAGGTGGACAAAAGACTCACGATGGAAAAAGTGGCCGAATGAAAGGAAAGACTTGTCAACCGAATGTTAACTCCGTCGTGCCGTTTCTTGTCCCATCACCTGGAAAACGTGTCAGCGCTAGTGGGTTTTCAAAATAATTGTTCAGCGTGGATAGACAAAAAGCCAAAAATGTGGTATTCGAAACCATTATTAGCAAATATCAAAAAGCCCAGACGAGGTCCCATTTTCTCCATTTTTGGACAACGATGTTTTGGTGGATAGCAATGGGAAGATTTGCAAGCGTTCAGAGCTCCTTAAGGTATGTATATCCGCTCTATGTATGTTTCATTTTGTCATTATGCCATGAACACTAAAGAAACAAATGACTATTTGTTGTGGGGTTTTTGTTTTGTGATTTTCTGTTGAGGGTTTTTTAATTTCGTTTCCTCTTGTCTGCTAGTTTTGAAAATTTGTGGTTGTCGAATGAAATAGATGACAACCCATCATGGAAATATGAGTGAAATAATTGAATAAGGTTTATAGACACCACAAACCATTGTGAAAATCAAAATAACTGAATAAGGTTTACAAAAACCACAAACTATTGTGAAAATCACATAAAGCCCAGAATGTCGCCATTGTTCACATTCTTATTTTGAATGTTGCAAGGTTTTCGTTGGGAAAAGGGCTATTTAGTTGAAATGCAGGTCTAATAATGTTTTTTTTGTGTTGAGGATTTTTAAATTTTTGTTTCGTTTCCTCCCCGTATGTTGGTTTTTGAATTTTTCCATTTCCAAATGAAATAAGTGACAAACCATTGTGGAAATATGAGTGAAATTACTGAATAATGTTTATAGAAAGCAGAATCCATGGGTTCTGCAATGAAATGCTATATTTTGAAAATCACATAAAACCCAAATTTTTTCCATTGTTCACATTGTTATTCAGAATGGATAAAAAAGCACAAAATGTGGCATTCGAAATCATAATTCACAAATAGCAAAAAGCCCACACGACATCCCATTTTTGTTGCCATTTTATATACTATCATTTTGGAAAACACATTGTTTCCAAAATTCAGACTATTGTAAAACCCTTTAGAAGTGACAACCCAATTGGTTACTCACCCCTAACCTCAATTTGGTATGTTTTATGATTGTGTGGAGAATCGTTTGTGATTTTGATAGTAGGAATGTAATGAAATATTATGAAACCTGCAAGGCACAATGTTATAGATTGTTTGTTGTGTTGGAAAACACACTGTCCTATGTTCGCCATAATTCACATTGTTATTCAGAATGGAGAAAAAAGCGCTAAATGTGGCGTTCAAAATAATAATTTGCAAATAGCAAAAATCCCAGATGACATCCCATCTTTTTCTGCCATTTCATACACTGTTGTTTTGGAAAACACAGTGTTTCATAAAACTGTGAGTGTTGTAAGGGCCTTTAGAAGTAACAACCCAATTGGTTACTCACCCTCGAACTCAATTTGGTATGTTTTGTGATTGTGTGGAGAACATTTTATGATTTTGATAGTAGGAATCTAATGAAATTTGAAAACAATAGGTATTAGGAAACCTGCAAGGCACAATGTTATATACATTGTTTGTTGTGTTGGAAAACACACTGTCCTATGTCAGTTAACTATTACCTACCTTTCCTAGACATTTGGTCCTGTCTGCAGGTACAATCCAAGTGTCATTTTAGTTTGTTCATCTGATTGGAACAAAATGCCTCAACAGGAAAGAAGGCTGGATGGAAAAATTGCATTGATGGAAAGTCTTGATGGTCGGACGTTAACTCCGACCTGTTGTGGCCTGTCTCGTCACTAGGAAAACATGTTAGGACCGGTGGGTTTTCAAAATAATATTTTGGAATGGCTAAAACCCAAAAAAATGTGGCATTCAAAACCATTATTTGTAAATAGAAAAATGAGGTGCCAAGAATGTAATGAAATTGGAAAATAGTAGGTATTATGATACTTGCAAGGCACAATGTTGTTATAAATGGTTTGCAATGTTGGAAAACACACTGTCCCATTTCAGTTAGTTTGTTATGATGAGTTTTATTTCGTTACTCCAAAAATGTAATGCAGCCCACTTTCAAATTTTGGAACAACTCTTTGATACAATCCAAATGTCTTTTCGGTTTCTTTATTTGATTGGAACAAATAAAATGCTCACATTATTTGTAGTGTTGGAAAACACACTATCTCTTCTCACTTGCACAAGGTTTTAGAATAGTATATGCATTTCATGTTTCTTAACACCTAGGGTTTTCAAAGATGCATTCTTACTAAACAAAAAAAATGTCTTCTAGAGCTTTTATAATATAGACAGTCTCAATGTATTCAAAAGCCCTTTCAAAATTTATAAGGACTTTTAATTTGGGTGAAAATTGCATTTAAATTTCGCATGACTGAAAAAAAAAAGTGCACAAAATAATTGCAATTTGGAAAACACAATGTTGGGTTTTAGTTATTTCAGTGTTGTATTTGATTAAATAACACATCTCTCATTTAAGGGGGACTCTATTAACCCTCGACACATAGTGTGATTCATAGTACACACTTAATTCTATTTTGCAACAATTCATGTTGGAAAACCATAGGTGTTAAGAAACAAGCAACCCAAATAGTGTTGTAAAACCCTTTGCAACACTATTGGATAGTACCTGTCACCTCAATTTGGTCGGTTTTCTCCTCCAACTTGTCCACATGCACTCAAACTTTCAGCTTTCCCTTTCAATGTGCAAACTGGAAAAAAATAGTATTTTCAACTTTTTTTCTTGAAACAGAAAAGGCCCAATACCTGCAACCATCATCAGGAAAACATGTCAGCACTAACAGGTTTTCAAAATAATTTTTCGGCATAGACAAAAAGCCAAAAACGTGGCATTCAAAACCATTGTTTGCAAATATCAAAAAGCCTAGACAAGGTCCCATTTTCTCCATTTTTGGATAGTGACGTTTTGGTGGATAGCAACGGGAAGATTTGTAGATGTTCAGAGCTCCCTAAGGTATGTATATCCGCTCTATGTATGTGACATTTTTCCATTCTTCCATGAACACTGAAGAAATGAATGACTATTCATTGCTAGAAAATAGTATTTTCACCTTTCTTTCTTGAAATAGAAAAGCCCCAATACCATGAAACAGATAGTATTTTCACCTTTCTTTCTCAAAACAGAAAAGTCCCACGTCATTCCCTTCCACTTTTCCTACACCAAACAAAAGAAACTTGTCAACAAAGCTAAGCCACCTACTTTTTTCGCTCAGCAACAGGCAGGAAAACCCCCCGATGGCGTCGTTAAATCCTACCTAACCATCATTGGATGTTTTCTCCTGTCTGCCGATTTACTTAGGGATCGCCCATTTGGTGGGCCCCCCACTACAACGTCTTGTCATGTTATGTATGTTTTTCATGCATTTTTTTATGTACATAGGTGATTTTTGTCTAGTAGTTAGTTGGCTCCTATGCTCCAAGAATGTAATGAAGTTCAGTTTCAATTTTTTGAACAACTCTTTGCTACAATCCAATTGTCATTTTGCTTTCTTTATCTAATTGGAATAAATAAATTGCTTGCATTATTTTTAGAGTTCGAAAACACATTGTCTCCTCTCAATTGCAGAGGTTTTTAGAAAACTATATGGGTTGATTGTTTCTTAACACCTTATATTGAGACAGTGTGTTTTCCAATACTACAAATAATGTGAGCACTTATTTGGTCGAATCAAATGAGGAAAACGAAAATTCCATTTTGATGCCATGTTACATACATAGGTGCTTTTTGTTTACGAGTTAGCTTTGTCCTAATCGGAACAAATAAATTGCTTGCATTATTTGCACAGTTGGAAAACACATTGTCTTCTCTCAGTTGTAGAGGGTTTTACAACACTACATATGGAGACAGTGTGTTTTCCAACTCTGCAAATAATGTGACCATTTATTTGGTCAAATCATATGAGGAAAGTGAAATACCATTTTGATGTCATGTTACATACATAGGTGCTTTTTTGTCTAAAGTCAAAAAGCTAGACAAAATGCATCTAACATTTCCATTTTCCACATTTTTCATTTCTTGAGTTTGGTGGGTGGAAGGGATGCTCCGGCGAGGAAAATGGAGTTTTTGGTGGTTAAACCACTAGAAACCCCTCAAATGCATTGCTCACTATGGTGCATAGGCATTTTCCATATTTTAATTTTGCAGTTTGTTGACTAGGGAGGGACTTGCGGTCAAGGATGGAGACAATGTGTTTTTCAACACTGCAAATAATGTGAGCATTAATTTGGTCGAATCAGATGATTGCACAGTTGGAAAAAACACTATTTCCTTTGAGTTGCAGAGGGTTTTACAACACTATATGGGTTGCTTGTTTCTTAACACCTTATATGGAGACAGTGTGTTTTCCAACACTACAAATAATGTGAGCATTTATTTGGTCGAATTAGATGAGGAAAATGAAATGCCATTTTTATCTCATGTTACATACATAGGTACTTTTTGTTTACGAGTTAGCTTTCTCCTAATTAGAACAAATGAATTGCTTGCATTATTTGCACAGTTGGAAAACACACTGTCTCCTCTCTGTTGCAGAGGGTTTTACAACACTATATGGGTTGCTTGTTTTCTAACACCTTAAATGGAGACAATGTGTTTTCCAACTGTGTAGATAATGTGAGCATTTATTTGGTTGAATTAGATGAGGAAATTGAAATGTCATTTTGATCTCATGTTACATAAGTAGGTGCTTTTTGTTAAGAGTTATCTTTCTCCTGATTGGAACAAATGAATTGCTCACATTATTTGCACAGTTGGAAAACACACTATCTCCTATCTGTTGCAGATGGTTTTACAACACTATATGGGCTGCTTGTTTCTTAACACCTTATATGGAGACAGTGTGTTTTCCAACACTACAAATAATGTGAGCATTTATTTGGTCAAATCATATGAGGAAAATGAAATGCCATTTTTATCTCATGTTACATACATAGGTGCATTTTGTTTATAGGTTAGCTTTATCCTAATTGGAACAAATGAATTGCTCGCATTATTTGCACAGTTGGAAAACAAATTATCTCCTCTCTGTTGTAGAGGGTTTTACAACACTATATGGGTTGCTTGTTTCTAAACACCTTATATCGAGATAGTGCATTTTCCAATTGTGCAGATAATGTGAGCATTTATTTGGTTGAATCAATTGAGGAAAATGAAATGCCATTTTGATCCCATGTTACATAAATAGGTGCTTTTTTTTATGAGTTAGATTTCTCCTGATTGGAACAAATGAATTTCTCACATTATTTGCATAGTTGGAAAACACACTATCTCCTCTCTGTTGCAGAGGGTTTTACAACACTATATGGGTTGCTTGTTTCTTAACACCTTATATGGAGACATTGTGTTTTCCAAAATTGCAAATAATGCGAGCATGTATTTGGTCAAATTAGATGAGGAAAATGAAATGCCATTTTTATCTCATGTTACATACATAGGTGTTTTTTTTTATGAGTTAGCTTTCTCCTGATTGGAATAAATGAATTGCTCGCATTATTTGCATAGTTGAAAAACACATTGTCTCCTCTCTGTTGCAGAGGGTTTTACAACACTATATGGGTTGCTTGTTTCTTAACACCTTATATTGAGACAATGTGTTTTCCAACTATGCAGATAATGTGAGCATTTATTTGGTCGAATCAGATAAGGAAAATGAAATGACAATTTGATTTCATGTTAGCTTTCTCCTGATTGGAACAAATGAATTGCTCGCATTATTTGCACAGTTGGAAAACACACTGTCTCCTCTCAGTTGCAAAGGGTTTTACAAACACTATAAGGGTTGCTTGTTTCTGAACACCTTATATGGAGACAGTGTGTTTTCCAACATTGCAAATAATGTGAGCATTTATTTCGTCAAATCAAATGAGGAAAATGAAATGCCACTTTGATCTCATGTTACATACATAGGTGCTTTTTGTTTACGAGTTATCTTTCTCCTGATTGGAAAAAATGAATTGCTCCAACAAAATGAATGTTCATTGCTTCATAGTTCCAGTAGAATGGAAAAATGATAGATATGATTGTTGATATATATACTAGTGTTAGCGATAGGTTAAATTGGAAATAAAATTCCCAATGTACAATTTAATATGTTTGTTTATTGTCTGTGCAAGCTAGCATTTTGCACTCAGCAAAACATATAAATTGTATATTGGTGAAATTTGGAATAAAAAAATTTATTTAATTCTAGCACCAAATTTCTTTAATTTTCCAATTTAATCTATCGCTAACACTTGTCTTTCTTTTAGGTGGTTGATATAGGCAAGGAAAGAAAAATGAAAAAAACAAGGGTAGGTGGATTGAGAAGGATTCTTCAGGAGATGTGAACCTTTTGTAGTAAATACAAGTGATTTTGGCTGCCATAGCTTGAATCACAACTGTAGTGGATAGTTAAATTTCCAAAATTTATTATGCATTTAGAAGTTCCAATTTGTTTGAAATTGTGAAATGTTGGGGTTTTCAATCAGCTCTCATTTTCATGTGATTCTTAAGTGTTTTGCGCTAATTTGAAATCTTTCACCAAAAGAGTTTATATGTGGACATGTAAGTATGTGAAATTACTTACAAAAAACATTCAAAGTGAAGAACCCAATTGAAGAAAGAACCCAGTTAAAGGGAAATACATGTACAGATTTTGAGTTTGGACTATATTCGTGGTTACCCAAAATTGTATCAGTATCTAGACAAGGTGTAACAACAATTTCTTCACTTGAATTGGGTTCTTCACTTGAACTATGTTCTTCACTTTGAAATGTGAGAAGCAGTAGAGGCTTTTGTGAGTATTTCCTATTTTACAACATGGTCAAAATACGTCCTCTTGAGAGTCCATCCTACAACCTGTCCTAATTTAAATCTCCTTTCTGTCGCTCGAGTTGAATATTTCTCCATATTTAAAAATTCTATTTAATGTTAGTTTTCCATCATCTATCATTTTTTTGTGGTTCTTAAGTGTTTTTGTAATAGTTATTTTTACAATTTCGCTATTTGTCTAGAATATTTAGTAAGTTATAAATGGTTCATTTTTAACATCTAATGGAAATTTTGTAGAATGTTATTTCTATATCCTATTTCTGCTCTTTTTCAGTATGTTTCGATCTAATCACCACACCATAAAAGATGTGTAGATATAAAAATTCATTACATGAAATAGTTCTATGCATTGTATTAAATAGAACTCGTAAAGCCAATGGGTAGCAATAACCTGTGCAAAATGGGTATATGCCATAGACTTAATTGAAAATTTGGCCTACATTACTTGGCACTAAATATTATAGGAAAATAGACAAATTGTAAAAGAGCTATTAGAATAACAACATACATGGAAAGAAAAAGTGACGAAACCAACAGATGGGACCAAACGTCCCAGCGATGGTTAGGTAGGAGTTAACGACGCTGTCAGGTGGGTTTTCCCACCTATTGCCTGGCGAAAAAGCGGGAAGCTTAGCTTTGTCGACAAGTTTCTTTTGTCTAGCACAGGAAAAGTGGAAGGGAATGACGTGGGCCTTTTCAGAGCCTTTTCTATTTCGAGAAAGAAAGGTAAAAATACTATTTGTTTCCAGTCTGGACGTTGAAAGGGAAAGCTAAAGGTCTGAGCGCACGTGGATGACTTGGAGGAGAATACCGACCAAATTGAGGTGATGGGTACTATCCAATAGTGTTGCAGAGGGTTTTACAACACTATTTGGGTTACTTGTTTCTTAACACCTAGGGTTTTCCAACATGAATTATTGCAAAATAGAATGAAGTGCGTACTATGAATCACATTATGTGTTGAGGGTTAATAGAGTCCCCCTTAAATGAGAGATGTACTATTTGATAAAATACAACACCATCTATAGATTTGTATATTTGCATTACAAGACAAAGGTTAGGTATAAGTAAAGGCAGGCTTCAAAACACATTGTGTTTTCCAACATGCACTACACAACATTCATCACTTTCAACGAGTTTATTCATTATTTCCAATAATGGCAAGAAATTGGTGCTCTTTCTTTTTGTAATGCACAACTAGATATACTGGTTTAAAAACCAGAAAGGGCTTGGGTATGTTTTGATGTGAAGGTTGAAAAATGTAGTGTGTTATGAAGCATGCAATTTGTTATATACTTGAAACTTAAACACAACAATAGAAGGTGTGATTTGGAAGACTTTCATACTGTTTTGTAAGATTCCATGTTGCAAAACCGTCGGTGTTAAGAAGAAAGCAACCCAGCATGAGACAAACCTTTACATTTAAACAGGGAGAATCAAATTATTAAAACCCAACATTGTGTTTCCCATTTACAATTATTTTGTGCATTTTTTATTTCAATGGTGTGAAATTTAAACACAACAATCGAATGTGTGATTTCGAAGACATTCATACTGTCTTGTAACATTCCATGTTATAAAACCGTGGGTGTTAAGAATCAAACAACCCACCATGAGACAACCCTTTACATTTAAAAAAGGACATTGAAATAACTGAAACCCAACATTGGGTTTTCCAAATTGCAATTATTTTGTGCACTTTTTTTTCAGTCATGCAAAATTTAAATGCAATTTTTTTCCAAATTAAAAGTCCTTATAAATTTTGAAAGGGCTTTTGAATACATTGAGACTGTCTATATTACAAAATCTCTTGAAGACATTGTTTCTGTTTAGTAAGTATGCATGTTGGAAAACCCTAGTTGTTAAGAAACAAGCAATGCATATACTGTTCTAAAACCCTCTACAACTGAGAAGAGACAGTGTGTTTTCCAACACTACAAATAATGCAAGCATTTTATTTGTTCCAATTAGATAAAGAAACCAAAATGACATTTGGACTATACCAAAGAGTTGTTCCAAAATTTGAAAGTGGACTTCATTACATTCTTGGCACCTCTTTTTGCTATTTGCAAATAATGGTTTCGAATGCCATGTTTTTTTGGGTTTTTCTCCATTCCAAAATATAATTTTGAAAACCTGCTAGTGCTGACACCTTTTCTCAGCTATGAGACAGGCCATGGAGTTAACATCTGACTGTCAAGTCTTTCTGTCGGTTCTATTTGTTTGTTCAACCACCTTTTTTGTTGGGGTGTTTTGTTCCAATCAGATGAAGAAAGTTAAATGAGATTTCGACTGTAGCAAAGTGAAATTTGAAAGTGGGCTTCATTACATTCTTGGAGCATACCAAATTAAAACTCATGTATTGTGCATGGTTTCTGATTTCTCTAAACGTTATTCGATACTTTCACTCATATTTCCACAATGGGTTAGTTATTTCATTAGGAAATTGCAAATTTTCATATTTCTCGTTGCTCTCTACCAACCTACAAAATGTAGCTGTGAAAAATGGCAGCGAAAATGGGACCTCATCTGGGATTTTTGCTATTTGCAAATAATGGTTTTCAATGACATGTTTTGGGCTTTTTTTCCATGCTGAACAATTATTTTGAAAAGAAGATGACTGTTATGATGCATGTGACATGCATTTTTGTAGGGAGAATAGCTTGCTCCCAATTGTAGAAGGTGATCTCCTTGTGACATGGCTTACACATGATAATGTATTTCCCTTCTTCAGGGATAAGACATGTTTGCTTATCATTTCTAGTTGATTTGTGGATTTGATTGTGTAAGAATTTTTGGATCAACGTTACAGATCAGACTCTGTGATCCAACATCATGATGACTGATGTTGTCTTCTTCGTCTTGATGTTGGATCATAGAGTGTGATCTGAAATGTTAATGCAAAAATTCTTACACAATCAAATCCAAAAAATCAACTAGCAATAATCAATATGGACTGTGGAAAATTGATATCATTTATGTCTGATTATGTTATCATTTCAAACACATGTTTTTTCAGGGATAATAGCTTGATTTTACTATATTTTGTAGGGAGATTAGCTTCTGCCTTGTAATTGGAAGTCACTATTATCCCTAGAAGAATTCATGTCAGAGGCATCATAACATACAAAAACCCTATGATGGGACAACGTAATGTGGAAAATAATTGGCAGTTGGAAAACACTTTGTGTTGTGAGTTCTTTCATTTTGCACATTGAAATTTGAAGGTTTGAGAGCACAGGGTGGAGTTGCAGGTACGAGATATATAAAAGCATCCAAATTCAACTGAGGGGTGATTAACGAATTGGGATGTTACTTGTGAAGGGTTTGTAAATGGTATTTGGTTTGTATTTATAATAACACCCAGTGTTTTCCAACTTGCAATTACACATTTTTAGCCTTGGAATACTATGAAAATGTCAACCTCTCCATGCCCGATACAAGTGTTAGATAAAAGAAATGTCAACATTTCATGACAACTAGGCATCTTTCGAGCTACTTTGCAATATTTGCAAAAAAATCTCTTCTCTCCAACACACATCACCACCTCTTCCACAATCTCATCCACTTAGCTCCATGTTGTTGGAATGTGTCATCCATGTATGATGGAGAGAAGTGCATGTTTTGGAAATGAGAAAGGTATACTTGAAAGTTTCCCAGTTGTCATGAAATGTTGTTGCGCTGGGGGGGTGGGGGGACAACCCTATGTGTTTTGCATCTTGCAACTTTTTTTGTGCATCTTGTGTTCGAAATGTATAACGGTATTGAAATGGAATGTTTGCTGCAAGTAAGGGTTGTTATAAAATATGAAGGTGAACTTCAATACACGGTGTTCTTACAATGTGCATAACAAAAAGTGTTGTCTTTTAAGAAGAATTGAGAAGCAAGGACAACCCTATGTGTTTTCCATCTTGCAACTTTTATTTTTTTGGTGTGCAACTTTTGCTGCAAGCAAGGGCAGATATAAAATATAAAGGTGAACTTCAATATTTTGTCTTCTTATGGTGTGCATAACACTAACTATTGTCTTTGAACAAGATTTGAAAAGTGTGGGACAACCCTGTTTGTTTTCCATCATACAACTTTTTTGTGCATCTTCTCTTCGAAACATATTATGATATTCAAATGGAATGTTTGCTACATGTAATGGGTTGTTATAAAATATGAATGTGAACTTGAATACAGTGTTTTTTTTATAGTTTGCATAACAAAAAGTGTTGTCTTTGAAGAATAATAGAGAAGCGAGGGACCTGTTAACCAAATCGAGGTGGGGGGAGTAACCAATAGGGTTGTTTCTTGTAAAGGGTTTTATAATAGTTTGTGGGTTGCATGGTTTATAACACCCTATTTTTTCCAACCTAAAAATTCAAATAACAGTTTGAATGTCTTGAAAATATTTTCTTATTTACACTGTATGAATGTAAAAAAGGCACCTTCAAAAATTACAACTGTTAGTTATGGTATAAATTGCAATTAAGTATCTTCATGTGATTAAAATAAATAAATGGACAAAATAATTCCATGTTGTAAAATACAGTGGGTTACTTGAATAGCATTTTGCAACAGTGTGGGTTGTGCATTTCAAATTCATCTTTTGATTGAAAAAAGATATTCTTGATTACTACAAATGGTGCAATAAATTTTGGAACTTTAACTGTCCATAACACTTGCAACAATTTTACAATTTACAGGAAACCAAGGATGTGTGTTGTAAAAGGGAAATTGCTTCCTACACCAAAGAATGTAATTGAGGTGGACAACACACTTGAAAGGGTGTGTAGTAGCACATCTTCTTCGGGTCGGTCATGTTCATGAAACATGTAGGTAAGATCTGGTAATTACAAGATGCAATCAAATGTATAATTTTAATCTCTCATAAGTGGTTATGATGTTGACTAGAAAGTGGAAATGTTTTAATCAAGAGGGAGCAACCACGGTATGGAGGAAGTCCCCTTTTTTTAGGAAAATGGTGAACCTTAAGGCAGTGATGTGTTTGATAATTGATTGTGAACTTCCAATTTCCCTTTCCTTCCTATGCGTCAATCAGAATGCTTTACAATTTTAGTTAGAAAATATCATGTCTGTTACAAATATGTTGATTTTGGCAGTATATCGTTCCTTTGATTTATGAAAATAATCAGGAAAATGATCTTGCCATAGTCCACGACCAAAAGGAAAAGCGTGCAAAGGGAGACCCTAAGTATGGAGAGGGACCCAATGAAGCACGGGGCGATGTGGTGGACGAGAAGGTAGATATAATAACTAAATTATTGCATCATTTGGTTGTGTGTATATGTTGTGCATTCAATTTTTTTGAATATCAAATATATTAAGCAATTTTATTTTCCAAATTCATTGTTCGGGTTGTTGCTCAATACATAAGAGAAGTGGTGAATGGTAGATATATATATTATTGTATTTTAGAAGAATGTACGAGAAAGTATTATGATCGGAGAGTGTTCAACATGCATAGGTTTCAGCATCACCACCTTCCTATTCTTGAGCCACCAAAGCGTGGTCGAATTGCATTGGGGGGGAACCAAAACAACCCACTCCTCCCCCTAATAAATTGAAAGAGTACCTTCTAAAGAAGGTCGAAAATACATAGTACCAAATGAATCTACGACAACATCTGTAGCAGAAGCATGTTATTAGATGTTTCTGTCAAATTATGGGAAACAAAGCTTCCTTCAACTTCCCCAACAAGGAAAGGACGAGGTGAAGAAGCTAATCGCATTATACAACAGCCACAAGAGGAAGGAGTAGAGAAGGAAAAGAATATTACAATTGTGGGAGAGAAAGAGACAAGAAGGAATGGTAATGTTGAACTAAACAGTTAAATCTGAATTTTCCTTGCTTCATATTTTTTTTTTGATGCATACGAGGTTCACTTAATGTTAACATACATGACATGATAGGGTGATGGTCGAGAAGTGGTTTCTTCCCCCCAACAGATTTTTGATTATCAAGATGAAGAAAGCTTCCAATATGAACTTAAATAAGTGGATGCAAATCTGAAATAAGTAGATTAACCTTTATCCTTAGTGTGAAGAAAGAAAGAGAGAGAGAGAGATAGAAGAATCATAATACATGCAACAACAAATTTATGTGGAGAAACCCCGAAGGGAAAAAACTCCACCACCGAAAGAGAGGCAAGTATATTACTAATATTTTGAAATATTACATGCAGCAATAGACTTCTCTTATCATCCCTGTAAAAACTTGCAACACTCTGTTACCTTGCAAACCTGCAAAACTGAATTGAATAACTCTAGCTCAAGGCCCCTATTTAAAGAGATTTGTGAGGATGAAAACCACCATGGTTTTACAAAACAATATGCAACAATACCTCCTCACAAAACTCATTCCTCCATTCATTAAATGATCATGAAACCCTAAGAATATCCTCTTACAGATGCTCTTACAGCTGTCATAAGGTATAACTAATGCATGAGCACTTGGGATCAAAGATAGCATATTCTGTCATAGGAATTTGTCATACTATCATAGCATCTTATGATAACTGTCATACATGTCATAAATGATCTTACAACATCCTAACAACCTCATTCTAGAAGATTCCAAGTGGGAAACCTAGCTATTTTGTCCTTTTCCTAAATGACAAACGGTAATGGTAACACTACATTTACATTGTCTCTTTCACCACCGTTGGTCAAATAGTTTCACCTCTTATGGGTAAATATTGAAAACACTTTACGAGAATAATTAATTAAAGGATTTACAAGGTTGATGGCACCTATATCCTAACATTCTCCCACTTGACATCATACATTATAAATTACATCAATAGAGATGTAATCACATAGAATTAAGTATAGTGATCAAAACTCATGGCCTTTCTGCACCAAGAGAACTTATCTGTGGTGACCGGCTTCATAAGAGAATCTGCAACATTATCCAAAGTGTCAACTTTTTCAGTCAAGACCTGTCCATTCTCAACCATTTCTTGCACAAACTGATACTGAACATCAACATGCTTAGTACGAGCATGATACATAGGATTTTTAGCCAAACATATGGCACTCTAACTATCACATCCAATCCTCACTCTCCTGCAATCAAAACCAATACCATTACCAAGTCTCTGTAACCAAACCGCTTCCTTAGAGGCATGTGTATCAGCCATATTATTTTCTTCAGTGGTGGACAAAGCAACTATAGGTTGTCTTTTACTCATCCAACTTACTGCACCTCCAAACAAAGTAAACACATAGCCACTAGTGGACCTTCGACCATCCAAGTCACCTGCCCAATCTGAATCAACAAAACCTTGTATGTCCAATGAATTATCAACATTGTTAGTACCATGATAAACCAAACAATAATCAGAAGTGCCTCACAAATATCTAAATACCCTTTTAACAAAATTCCAATGTTGTTTACCTGGGTTAGACATAAACCTACTTAGAACTCCCACTACTTGGGCTATATCTGGTCTAGTACAAACCATTGCATACATTAAACTACCGACAACACTAGCATAAGGAACTTTAGAAATTTCATCAATATCATCATCCAATTTAGGACACATGTCTAAACTCAACTTAGTATAAATAGGAAATGGAATATTTACTAGTTTACAGTCCTGCATATTAAACCTCTACAAAACAGTGTTAACATAGTTACTTTGACTTAACCAAAGCTTTATGTGAACCCGATCCCTAATGATTTCCATCCCAAGAATATATTTAGTAGCCCCTAAATCTTTCATATCAAATGTTCCAGAAAGCTTATTTTTAAGTTCCCTAATCATTGCCTTATTGTTACCAATGAACAACATATCATCCACATATAAGACAATAATCAGTATTTGATCATCAATAACTTTAAAATAAACACAGTGACCCTCTTCACTTCTAACAAAACCCATCTTTAATGCAAAGGAATCAAACTTTTGGTACCACATCCTAGGTGACTATTTCAAACCATATAGAGACCATTTTAACCTACAAACCAAATGTTCTTTTCCTTTCACAACAAAATCGTTAGGCTGTTGCATAAAAATTTCTTCCTTAATATCCCCATGGAAGAAAGCAGTTTTAACATCCATTTGTTCTATTTCTAAATCATAAGCAACACCAATGGATAAAAGGAATCTAATAGAAATTAACTTAGCAACAGGAGAGAATATTTCACCAAAATCAACTCCCTCTCTCTGGGAGTAGCCCTTGGCCACTAATCTTGCCTTGTACCGTTCCAACTTATCATTTGCACCAAAATTCTTTTTATATACCCACTTATAACCAATGGCCTTTCTTCCTTTGGGAAAATTAAAAAGATTCCAGATGTCACTTTTTTTCAAAGACATCATCTCATCCTGCATGGCCTCCATCCAAGACTCGCATTCTTCTTAAGAGAGAGCCTCCCTAAAAGATCTAGGTTCATCATCAGTACATATCAAAGAAAATTTACAACGAAAATCAGGTGGGCTATACCTGTCAACTAGATTTTGTTGTCTTGTGGACCTTCTCAAAGGTGGAGTAAGAGATTCCTCCTCATGTTCATCCTCATTGTTTCCAACTTCTTCTGTTACAATAGATTCTTCAAAACTCTCTTCTTCTTCTCCATCTTCTTGTCCATCTCTCTGTTCTTCCATATGTACATCTTCTTGCTTAGTTTCAAAATGCATTGTTTTTTACTTTTCCTTTGGTTGCTCATCTTCACAGTTAGCTCTAAATTCCCTAAAAATAACATCTCTAGAAAATATCCTCTTTCGTGTTAGGGGATTCCAAAGTTTATAACCTTTAATATTTTCACCATAACCTACAAAGATGCATTTCTGAGATTTGGGATCCAATTTAGACCGCTTCTCTTTAGGCACATGAAAAAAATCCTCACAACCAAAGACCCTTAAATGTGAAACTGAAGGCTTTTTATGCAACCACATTTCATAAGGTGTTTTTATCAACAAGAACTTTACAAGGAGATCTGTTAATTAAATAATAAGCAGTACCAATAGCTTCTACCCAAAATTTTTTATCTAACTTAGTACTACTTAGCATGCTTCTAGATCTTTCCATTAATGTATGGTTCATTCTTTCTACTACCCCATTTTTTTGGGGTGTGTAAGGTGTAGTCTTTTGCCTAACAATTCCTGCATGTTTGCAAAAACCATCAAGTTCCTTAGAACAATATTCACCGCCATTATCAAATTTCAATACTTTTATCTTATAACCTATTTTCTTTTCAATGAATGCCTTAAATTCCTTAAATTTGGTTAAAACCTCAAATTTTGTATGCATAAAATAAATCCAAGTATATCTTGAGTAATCATCAACGAAGGAAACATTAATAACGAGATCTACTCAAAGAATCTGTATCTACTGGACCACATACATCTGAATGAATTAGTTCTAACAATACATTAGCTTTATTAGTTCCTTTAGGAAATGATGACCTATTTTTTTTACCAAACACACAATCCTCACAGAAATTATTTTTACCAAAAAAATAATTATAAATACCGTCTACTAGTTTCTTATCAAGTATGGTCCTAAGACCTTTTTCACCAATGTGACCCAATCTATGGTGCTACAACATACATGCATTTTCAGTGCTAGTTACAAAAGAGGAGTTACAAAAAGTAGAGGCATGTAACATAAAAAGATTCCCTATTCGAGATCCTTTAGCAACCAACAAACTTCCCCTTACCATACTGCAACCAAACTTGTCAAATGTCACATCATTCCATAATCATTCAACTTGGAAACCAAAATTAAACTTTTTGCAAGTCCTGGAATATGTAAAACATCATCAAATATTTTAACCCTCCCATCACTGAAACACAACTTTACCTTTCCTTTATTGACAATCTTTTGTGAGTTGCTATCACCCATGAAGACATCTCCTCCATCATATTCTTTGTAAGTAGAAAACCACTCCTTGTGAGGAGTAATATGGAAGGAAGCACCTGAATCAATAAGCCAAGCATCATTGCAAACTGTGTTAGCTGAAATAATCAAAGCATTAGAATCACTATTATCAAAGGACTTTTCTATGAAGGAATTTGCATTCATTTTCTTATTTCTACAATCCTTCTTCACATGTCCCCGTTTACCACAGTTCCAACACTTCACTCTGCTCTTTCCAGGGGTCTTAGATCATCCTTTAGATTTATCTTTCTTCTTATCGCCTTTAGGCCCTTTCTCCTTGGGCCTACCTCACACATGCAAGGCATCTTCGAAGCCACTATGCATGGTATTCCTCCTCATCTCCTCTGAAAGAAATATGGGAATAACATTATCCATCTTAGGTTCTGCACCACCACTTGTTATAACCATAATTAAATTTTCCCAAGATTCTAGAAAAGAGCAAATTAATAGAATACATTTATCCTCATATTCTATTTTAACACCAATAGATGCAAGCTGAATTATAATCAAATTAAAAGCATTCAAATGTTCATCCATAGAATCGCCATTCTTTCTCTTTAATGAATATAAACATCTTTTGAGATACAACTTGTTAGACAAACTCTTAGTTTGATAGATTTCACCTATCTTCCTCCAAAGCTTGTATGTCGTGTCTTTTGAAGAGACATTCAGGAGGAAAGAATTAGTGAGACACAACTGAATGGTCCATTGAGCCTTCTTGTCTAACTTCTTCCAATCTTCATCTGTCAAGGTTGAAGTAGATGGATTCTTATCAAATGAAACTGGTAACCACTGATCTCTCTCCTCAAGGAGATCCTCCACTTTCAACTTCCACATCTCGTAACCAGTGCCATTGAACTTCTCAATATCTTGATGAGAGGTGGAGGCCATGGTACTCAATCTTTCACAAATATATGAAACACACAACACAAAAGCTCCCACTACAGCAAAAACCTTCAACACTTAAAAAAAGGAAAGCGTCCCTTCCTTAACAGAACTGTTAGCTCTGATACCAAATGTTGATTATCAAGGTGAAGAAAGCTTGCAATATGAACTTAAATAAGTGAATGAAAATCTGAAATAAGTAGATTAACCTTTATCCTTAGTGTGAAGAAATAAAGAGAGAGAGAGAGATAGAATAATCATAAGACATGCAACAACAAATTGACGTGGAGAAACCTCGAAGGGAAAAAAATCCACCACCAAAAGAGATGAAAGTATATTAATAATATTCTAAAATATTACATGCAACAATAGACTTCTCTTATCATCCCTGTAAAAACCTACAACACTTTGTTACCTTGCAAACCTGAAAAACTGAATTGAATAACTCTAGCTCAAGGCCCCTATTTAAAGAGATTTATGAGGATGAAAACCACCATGGTTTTACCAAACAATAGGAAAAAATACCTCCTCACAAAACTCATGCCTTCCTTCATGAAATTATCATGACACCCTAAGAATATCCTCTTACAGATGCTCTTACAGCTGTCATAAGGCATAACTTATGCATGAGAACTTGGGGTCAAAGATAGGATAATCTGTCATAGGAATCTGTCATACTGTCATAGCATCTTATGATAACTGTCATACATGTCATAGATGCTCTTACAACATCCTAACAACCTCATTCTAGAAGATTCCAAGTGGGACGCCTAGTTTTTTTGTCCTTTTCCTAAATGACAAACGGTAACGGTAACACTACATTTACATTGTCTCTTTCACCACCGTTGGTCAAACAATTTCATTTCTTATGGGTAAATGTTGAAAACACTTTAGGAGAATAATTAATTAAAGGATTTATAAGGATGATGGCACCTAAATCCTAACATTCTCCCACTTGACATCATACATTGTAAATTACATCCATAGAGATACAATTACATAGAATTAAGTATAGTGATCAATGCCCATGGCCTTTATGCACCAAGAGAGCTTATCTGTGGTGACTGGATTCGTAAGAGAATCTGCAACATTATCCAAAGTGTCAACTTTTTCAGTCAAGACCTGTCCATTCTCAACCATTTCTTGCACAAAGTGATATTGAACATCAACATGCTTAGTACGAGCATGATACATAGGATTTTTAGCCAAACATATGGCACTCTAACTATCACATCCGATCCTCACTCTCCTACAATCAAAACCAATACCATTACCAAGTCTCTGTAACCAAACCACCTCCTTAGAGGCATGTGTATCAGCCATATACTTTTCTTCAGTGGTGGACAAAGCAACTGTAGGTTGGCTTTTATTCATCCAACTTATTGCACCTCTAAACAAAGTAAACACATAGCCACTAGTGGACCTTCGACTATCCAAGTGACCTACCCAATCTGAATCAAAAAAACCCTGTATGTCCAATGAATTATCAACATTGTTAGTACCATGATAAACCAAACAGTAATCAGAAGTGCCTCGCAAATATCTAAATACCCTTTTAACAAAATTCCAATGTTGTTTACCTGGGTTAGACATAAACCTCCTTAGAACTCCCACTGCTTAGGCTATATCTGGTCTAGTACAAACCATTGCATACATTAAACTACCGACAACACTAGCATAAGGAACTTTAGACATTTCATCAATATCATCATCCAATTCAGGACACATGTCTAAACTTAACTTAGTACCAATAGGAAATGGAATATTTACTAGTTTACAATCTTCCATATTAAACCTCTGCAAAATAGTGTTAGCATATTTACTCTAACTTAACCAAAGCTTTATGTGAACCCGATCCCTAATGATTTCCATCCCAAGAATATATTTAGCAGCCCCTAAATCTTTCATATCAAATGTTCTAGAAAGTTGAGTTTTAAGCTCCCTAATCATTTCCTTATTGTTACCAATGAACAACATATCATCCACATATAAGACAATAATCAGTATCTGATCATCGATAACTTTAAAATAAACACAGTGATCCTCTTCATTTCTAACAAAACCCATATTTAATGCAAAGGCATCAAACTTTTGGTACCACATCCTAGGTGACTGTTTCAAACCATATAGAGACCATTTTAACTTGCAAACCAAGTGTTCTTTACCTTTCACAACAAAACCATTAGGTTGTTGCATATAAATTTCTTGCTCGAGATCCCCATGCAAGACAGCAGTTTTAACATCCATTTGTTCTATTTCTAAATTATAAGAAGCAACAATGGATAAAAGGAATTTGATAGAAGTAACTTAGCAACATGAGAGAATATTTCACCAAAATTAACTCCCTCTCTCTGGGAGTAGCCCTTGGCCACTAATCTAGCCTTGTACCATTCCAACTTACCATTTGTACCAAACTTCTTTTTATATACCCACTTAAAATCAATGGCCTTTCTTCCTTTGGGAAAACTAAAAGGATCCTAGGTGTCACTTTTTTTTCAAAGACATCATCTCATCCTACATGTCCTACATCCAAGACTCACATTCTTCTAAAGAGAGAGCCTCCCTAAAAGATCTAGGTTCATCATCAGTACATATCAAAGAAAATTTACAATGAAAGTCAGGTGGGCTATACCTGTCAACTATATTTTGTTGTCTTGTGGACGTTCTCAAAGGTGGAGTAAGAGATTCCTCCTCATGTTCATCCTCATTGTTTCTAAATTCTTCTATTACAACAGATTCTTGAAAACTCTCTTCTTCTTCTCCATCTTCTTGTCCATCTCTCTGTTCTTCCATATGTACATCTTCTTGCTTAGTTTCAAAATGAACTATTTTTTACTTTTCCTTTGGTTGCTCATCTTCAAAGTTAGCTCTAAATTCCCTAAAAATGGTATCTCTAGAAAATATCATATTTTGTGTTAGTGGATTCCAAAGTTTATAACCTTTAATATTTTCACCATAACCTACAAAGATGCATTTCAAAGATTTGGAATCTAATTTAGACCGCTTCTCTTTAGGAACATGAACAAAAGCCTCACAACCAGAGACCCTTAAATGTGAAACTGAAGGCTTTTTATGCAACCACATTTCATAAGGTGTTTTATCAACAAGATCTTTACAAGGAGATCTGTTAATTAAATAACAATTAGTACCAATAGCTTTTTCCCAAAAACATTTATCTAACATAGCACTACTTAACATGCTCCTAGCTCTTTCCATTAATGTATGGTTCATTCTTTCTGCTACCCCATTTTGTTGGGGTGTGTAAGGTGTAGTCTTTTGCCTAATAATTCCTGCATGTTTGTAAAACTCATCAAATTTCTTGGAACAATATTCACCCCCATTATTAGATCTCAATACATTTATCTTATAATTTTTTTACTTTTCAACCAATGCCTTAAATTCCTTAAATTTGGTGAAAACTTCATATTTTGTATGCATAAAATAAATCCAAGTATATCTTGAGTAATCATCAATGAAGGAAACATAATAACGAGATTTGCTTAAAGAATATGTATCCAATGGACCACATACATCCGAATGAATTAGTTCTAACAATCCATTAGCTTTATTAGTTCCTTTAGGAAATGATGACCTGTTTTTTTTTACCAAATACACAATCCTCACAAAAATCATTTTTAGCAATAGAATAATCAGAAATACCGTCTACTAGTTTCTTATCAAGTATGGTCCTAAGACCTTTTTCACCAATGTGACCAAATCTATGGTGCCACAACATACATGCATTTTCAGTGCTAGTTACAAAAGAGGAGTTACAAAAAGTAGAGGCATGTAACGTAACCAGATTCCCTGTCTGAGATCCTTTAGCAACCACCAAACTTCCCCTTACCATCCTGCAACTAGACTTGTCAAATGTCACATTCATTCCAGAATCATTCAACTTGGAAACCAAAATTAAACTTTTTGTAAGTCCTGGAATATGTAAAACATCATCAAGGATTTTAACCCTCCCATCACTGAAACACAACTTTACCTTTCCTTTACCAACAATATTTTGTGAGTTGTTCTCACCCATGAAGACCTCTCCTCCATCATATTCTTTGTATGTAGAAAACCACTCCTTGTGAGGAGTCATATGGAAGGAAGCACCTAAATCAATAAGCCAAGCATCATTGCAAACTATGTTAGCTGAAATAATCAAAGCATCAAAATCACTGTTATCAGAGGACTTTTTCGTGAAGAAATCTACATTCATTTTCTTATTTCTACATTCCTTCTTCACATGTCCCCTTTTACCACAGTTCCAACACTTCACTATACTTTTTCCAGGGGTCTTAGATCGTCCTTTAGACTTATCCTTCTTCTATCCCATTTAGGCCCTTTCTCCTTGGGCCTACCTCTCACATGCAAGGAATCTTGGGAGCCACTATGCATGGTATTCCTCCGCATCTCCTCTGAAAGAAGTATGTGAATAACATTATCCATCTTAGGTTTTGCACCACCACTTGTTATAACCATAATTAAATTTTCCCAAGATTCCAACAAAGAGAAAATCAATAGAATACATTTATCCTCATCTTCTTTTTTAACATCAATAGATGCAAGATGACTTATAATAAAATTAAAAGCATTCAAATGTTCAACAATAGAATCACCATTCTTCATCTTTAATGAATATAAACATGTTTTGAGATACAACTTGTTAGACAAAATCTTAGTTTGATAGATTTAACCTATCTTCCTCCAAAGCTTGTATGTCGTGTCTTCTAAAGAGACATTCAGGAGGATAGAATCAGTGAGACACAAACAAATGGTCCCTCAAGCCTTCTTGTCTAACTTCTTCCAATCTTCATCTGACAAGGTTGAAGTAGATGTCTTCTTATCAATTGAAACCGGTAACCACTGATCTCTCTCCTCAAGGAGATCCTCCACTTTCAACTTCCACATCTCGTAACCAGTTCCATTGAACTTCTTAATATCTTGATGAGAGGTGGAGGCCATGGTATGCAATCTTTCACAAATATGCAAAACTCACAACACAAAAGCTCCCACCGTAGCAAAAACCTTCAACACTTTAAAAAGGAAAGCTTCCCTTCCTTAACAGAATTGTTAGCTCTGATACCAAATGTTGATTATCAAGGTGAAGAAATCTTGCAATATGAACTTAAATAAGTGAATGCAAATCTGAAATAAGTAGATTAACCTTTATCCTTAGTGTGAAGAAAGAAAGAGAGAGAGATAGAAGAATCATAGCACATGCAACAACAAATTGACGTGGAGAAACCCCAACGGGAAAAAATCCACCACCGAAAGAGAGGAAAGT
The DNA here is from genome assembly GCA_007258455.2 of Sequoia sempervirens. Classification (NCBI taxonomy): domain Eukaryota; kingdom Viridiplantae; phylum Streptophyta; class Pinopsida; order Cupressales; family Cupressaceae; genus Sequoia; species Sequoia sempervirens. The sequence continues at coordinate 858,283 of VDFB02000009.1, read as the reverse complement.
ATAGTAATAATATTTTGAAATATTACATGTAGCAATAGACTTCTCCTATCATCCCTATAAAACCTACAACACTTTGTTACCTTGCAAACTTGAAAAACTGAATTGAATAACTCTAGCTCAAGGCCCCTATTTAAAGAGATTTGTTTGGATGAAAACCACCATGGTTTTAGTAAACAATAGGCAACAATCCTTCCTCAAAAAAACTCACGCCTCCCTTCATGAAATGATCATGACACCCTAAGAATATCCTCTTACAGATGCTCTTACAGCTGTCATAAGGCATAACTTATGTATGAGCACTTGGGATCAAAGATAGCATATTATGTCATAGGAATCTGTCATACTGTCATAGCATCTTATGAAAACTGTCATACATGTCATAGATGCTCTTACAACATCCTAACAACCTCATTCTAGAAGATTCCAAGTGGGATGCCTAGCTATTTTGTCCTTTTCCTAAATGAAAAATGGTAACGGTAACACCACATTTACATTGTCTCTTTCACCATCGTTGGTCAAATGGTTTCACCTCTTATGGGTAAATGTTAAAAAAAATTTAGGAGAATAATTAATTAAAGGATTTACAAGGTTGATGGCACCTAAATCCTAACAAGAGTAGTGTTGATTCTCTAGAGAAATTTATGCCCATGAAAGGCGAAGATGATGTTGTTCCTCCCAACACCGCATCTAACATTCAGAAGAAGCATTGTACATAGTTGAAAGTTATAAGGAACCATCTGAAGAAGAAACGACAAAAAAAAGTGATCTTAAAATATTCTATTTAATCTATTTTTTTATTATTTGATTGAATTAGTTGCATGCATCTGAGTTTGATGAGATGTTTTAATTCCTCCTATTACACAACATCGATGAACAACGGACTGCTACCCTCGAGAATGGTTTTTTTGCATTGGAAGATGAATCATTGCCCATGAAATCACAAGATGATGTTGTTCCTCCCAACCCCCTATCTAACATTGAGAAGAAGAAGATGCATGTATGGTTTAATATTTCCTCACGCCCTCACAAGAATAAACAAGTACAAATGGTGATTTCAATATCTTCTATTTGATGTTTGTTTTGATTATTTCAATGAATTCATTGCATGCATTTGAATTTGATGTGACGTTTCAATTCTTTCTATTACATGGGAACGATAAAAAATGGAGTCCTACCCTCGAAGAGGATACTCTTGAGTTGGAAGACGAAGTGGAGGCCATGGATGAACAAGATGATGTTGTTCCTCCCAACCTATCGTATAACATTCAAAAGAAGAAGGAGCGTAGACAGTTTAAAGTTTCCTTCCGCCCTCACAAGAAGCGAGAACAAACAATGATTTCCAAATATTCTATTTAATGTTTGTTTTTATTATTTCAATGAATTGGTTGCTTGCATATGAATGTGATGTGACATTTGAAATCATGCTATTACAAGGCAATGATGAACAATGGAGTCTTGCCCTCGAAGAGGATACTCCTAATTGGGAAGACGAAGTGCACGCCATGGAAGAACAAGATGATGTTGTTCCTCCCAACCTGTTGTATACCATTGAGAAGAAGAAGAAGAAGAAGGACTGTATATGGTCTTAAGATTCCTCATGCTCTCACAAGAAGAAACGGTGATTTCAAAATCTTCTATTTAATGTTTGTTTTGATTATTTCAATGAATTTGTTGCATGCATCTAAATTTGATGTGACATTTCAATTCCTTCTATTACAAGGCAATGATGAACAAATTCCTGCCCTCCAACATGATACTATTGATTTCAAAGATGAAGCAAAGGACATGGAAGAAGAAGATGATGTTGTTCCTCCCAATACCCCATCTACCAATGTTGAGAGGAAGAAGAGGGAGCGTATAAGGTCTAAATATTCCTCACGACCTCACAAGAAGAAATGAGAAGAGACAATGATTTCAAAATATTCTGTTTAATGTTTGTTTAGATTATTTCAATGAATTTGTTGCATGCATCTGAATTTGATGTGATGTTTCAATTCCTACTATTACAGGGCATTGATGAACAATGGAGTCCTTCCCTCCAACAAGATACTATTGATTTGGAAGAGGAAGCAGATGACATGGAAGAAGATGATGATGTTGTCCCTCCCAATCCCCTGTCTACCAATGTTGAGAGGAAGAAGAAGGAGCATATACGATCTAAATATTCCTCACGCCCTCACAAGAAGAAATGAGAAGAAATAGTGATTTCCAAATCTTCTATTTAATGTTTGTTTTGATTATTTCAATGAATTTGTTGCATGCATCTGAATTTGATGTGACCTTTCAATTCTTGCTATTATAGGGCAATAATGAACAATAGAGCCATGCCCTCCAACTGAGTTCAAGGGAAGACGAAGCAGATGCCATGGAAGAAAAAGATGATGTTGTTCCTCCCAACCCATTGTCTAACAATGTTGAGAAGAATAAGAAGGAGCATATACGGTCAAAAGTGTCAAGGTTCCTTGACATGGAGGAACTAGAAGAAACGATGAATTGCAATTCTTTTATTGAATGTTTGTTTTGATTATTTCAATGAATTGGTTGCATGCAATTGAATTTGAAATGACCTTTGAATTCTTGCTATTATAGGGAAAGGATGAACAATGAAGTGTTGGCCTTGACCCAATTCGCCATGTTGTTGCAATTGAAATGGGAGAGGCTAATAGAGATGGACATGCAGATGGGGAGAGCACTGGCCTGCAAGTGGGGCAGGGAAATAAATATGGACATGGGGATGGGGAGAGCATTGTCCTCCAAGTGGGATAGGGTAATAGAGATGGGCATCAGGACAGGGAGAACACTGGCTTGCATGTAGAATTGGGTAACAAAGATGGACATGGGGGCGGGGAGAGCATTGGCTTGCAAGTGGGAGAGGGTGATAAAGATGGACATGGGGATGAGAAGAGTGTTGGCCTGCAAGGGGGAGATGGCAACAAAGATGGACATGGGGATAGGGAGAGCACTAGCTTGCAAGTGGGAGAGGGTAATAAATATGGACATGAGGATGGGGAGAGCATTTCCTTGCAAATGGGAGAGGGTTATAAATATGGATACAGGGATGGGAAGAGCACTTGCTTGAAAGTGGGAGAGCGTAATAAAGATGGACATGGGGACAAGGAGAGCACTCACTTGCAAGTGGGAGAGGGTAATAAAGATGAACATGGGGACTTGGAGAGCACTAGCTTGCAAGTGGGAGAGGGTAATAAAGATGGACACAGGGATGAGGAGAGTGTTAGCCTACAAGGGGGAGATGGCAATAAAGATGGACATGGGGATGGGGAGAGTTGTGACGTGCCATTTATATTGGTATCAGACCCAACACACCTCCATGCTTTTGTTCTTATTTCCTTGTGAATCTTTTAATGTTCCTTCAATTATGCTTCACGTCAATGACTTTTCCATTGCAGCCAAATCCGGTGGATGAACAAATGATAGAGTTCAAGGGAATAACTTTTCAGGTCAGTGATCACGTCGACCTTTGGAGGTAGCATAAATGGGTTGCCAAAGTTATTGTACATGTTTTCGATAGAAATTCTCACACCCACTACTTTAAGCACCCAAAAAATTGTTTGAGAGTTAGCATTGTTAAGGCCATTGTTGTGAACGCTACGTGCCTTTTCCACGTCTTGGCATAGAGACCATCGGAGAGTGCATGGGTCATATGGAAGCTCACTGAGATGAAGCATTATGTTCCATAGGTACACATAAATGATATGTTGTTGTATATATATCATACTATGTATATTGTTTCCATGCATATGTTAATTCTCATTAATTGTTTGCTATGGGTGAAGGTGTTAAACCTGCCAAGGACAAAGCATAGCTTATGAAGAAATTTTTTGTTTCACATTCATCATTTGTGAGGGTTCATGGAATTGGAATCACCCCTCCTGAAATACACAAGGACCCTAAGAAACATGCCATATATTACATAGGCATGAACACGATTGCAAAGAATAGGCAGTGTAGGAATTGATGAGACAGGATCCGAATACTGACTCTGCATTGTGGGTTTCATTATTTTATTATTGAAAAATTGTGGTGTAGAGATATACCATTTTCATATGTTTCAACACTGGTACATTTTGACCAATTTTTTGATGACGGATGTCAAGCCAAAATTTTGACGTTTCAAATGTCGTCAAAATTTTGACGAAATAATAGCGAGGAATAGCCGTCAAAATTCTGACAGGCCATTGTCAAAAAATTGGTCAAAATGTACCAGTGCAACACTACTCTGTTATACATTTGATATGAGACTTTTCATGGGCCTCTCTAATTATTTGATTATTGAACAATTATGCTGAACATATATACTAATTTCATGTCATTGGAATAGATAATTGTTATCCATTTCATATCAAAATTTTCATAGCCCTGTAATTGTTTCATTATGATCAAGAATGTAATGAAGTCCACTTTCAATTTTTAGAACAAGTATTTCATTGACTGGATATGGCATATTTCCTTTTTCCATGTGATTGGAACAAATAAAATGCTATCAGTGTTCGCAGTCTTGTAAGACACAGTCCCCTGTCAGTTATTTTGTTATGATAAGTATTTCTTTCATTATGACCAATAATGCAATGAAGTCCACTTTGAACTTTTAGAGCAAGTCTTTCCTAGGGTGGAGATGGCAGATTTCCCTTTTCCGTGTGATTGAAACAAATAAAATGCTCGTATTCCTTGTAGTGTTGGAAAACACACTGTCCCCTGTCAGTTATTTGCTTCTCAAAAAGTCTTTATTTCGTACACTCCCAAAAAGAAATGAAGCCCACTTTCAATTTTTAGAACAACTATTAGGTAGAGTGGAAATGGTATATTTCCTTTTTCCATGTGATTGGAACACATAAAGTGCTTGCATTGATTACAGTTTTGGAAAACACATTGTCCCCTATTAGTTATTTCCTTATGATCAGTAATTATTTCTGACGCTCCATAAATGCATTTAAGTCCACTTTCATATTTCATGAAATGTTTTATATTTTATACACTCCAAAAATGTAATCAAGTCCACTTTCAATTTTGATAACTAGTTGGTTGAGTAAAAATGGCAATTTCCTTTTTCCATATGATGGGAACAAATAAAATGTTTGCATTGCTTGTAGTGTTGGAAAACACACTATCCTATGTCAATTACTTTGTTACAAAAACTTACTTATGTATGTCATCTTACTTACAAATGTAAGGACATTTCAATATCTTTGATCATGTAATTATTGAACAATTAAGGTGTGGAATTACATTATCTTTGATAATGTAATTATTGAACAATTATGGTGTGGAATTACATTATCTCTAATCTTGTAATTTTTGATCAATTATCGTGTGGAATTACAGTACTTTGGTATGTTTGAAAACTACAGTCTTCTGCCAAGAGTGCCATTGTGCGATTGTTAAGTTGTATTGTTAATCTTGCCATCAAGGCTCCAATCCCTTTGGGGTTTACTTTTTGACAATTTATATTGGGGATGAGGTCCCCCATTTATGACCTCACCAGTTCATAGCTTCGGGTCAAAAGTGTTTTTTGCTCTTAATTAAATAAAATATAAGACTATGTTCTTGCAGATTTCATGACACTTTTTGTTGCCATGTAAAATTTCATTATAGACTGTCAAATGCCATCAAATAATGGTAGGAAATGCCACCTCAAGTCTTATTATTTATGTCAAACTTACTTACAAATGTAAGCACATGCAACTACCACTTTTTGTTATGCACATTGTAAGAAAACAATGTATTGAAGTTGAGCTTCATAATTTTTAACCCTTAGTTTCAGCAAATATTCCATTTCAATTTCTCTTCATACGTTTCCAACAGAAAATGCACATAACAGTTGCATGATGGAAAACACACTGGGTTGTGACTCCCTTCTAAATTCTTGTTGAATGACCACTTTCTTTTATGCATGTAGACTTTAACAAAACAATTTTTTGAAGTTCACCCTCTTTTTTTATGACAACCCTTGCTTTCACCAAACATTCCATTTCAATATCTGTTCATATGTTTGGAACACAAAATGCACATATCAATTGTATGATGGAAAACATAGTGGGTTGTGAGTCACTTCTTATTTGATGCAGAATGTAACAAAAGAATAGTTTCAAGTTCACCTTCTTGTTTGTTGACAACCCTTACTTTCAGCAAAACACTCTTCTTCAATATCTGGTCATATGTTTCCAACACATTATTTACATAACAATTGCATCATGGAAAACACAATGGGTTGTGGCTTACTTCTTATTTTACATAGGTTGTAAGAAATGAATATTTTGAAGTTCACCTTCTTGCTTGTTCACAACCCTTACTTTGAGCAGAACCCTCTTCTTCAATATCTACTCATATGTTTCCAACGCAAAATTTACATAACAGTTGCATCATGGAAAACACAGTGGGTTGTGGCTCACTTCTTATTTTATGCAGGCTATAAGAAATGAGTGTTTTTAAGTTCACCTTCTTGTTTGTTGGCAACCATTACTTTGAGAAAAACACTCTTTTTCAATATCTTCTCATATGTTTCCAACACAAAATTTACATAACAGTTGCATCATGGAAAACACAGTGGGTTGTGGCTCACTTCTTATTTTTTCCAAACTGTAACAAACAAATTTTTTCAAGTTCATTTTCTTGTTTTATGACGCCCCTTACTTTCAGAAAAACACTCTTGTTCACTATTTGTTCATATGTTTCAAACACAAATTTTACATAATTGTTGTAGGATGGAAAACACACAGGGTTGTCACACACTTTTGAAATATTGTTCAAAGACAAAAATTAGTGTTATGCACACCATAAGAAGACAATGTATTGAAGTTCACCTTAATATTTTATAATTGTCCTTGCTTGCAGCAAAAGTTCCACACAAACAAAAAAAAGAGTTGTAGGATGGAAAATGTAGAGGGTTTTCTGTCCCTTCTCAATTCTTCTTCAAAGACAACACTCATTGTTATGCAGATTGTAAGAACACAGTGCATTGAAGTTCGCCTTTATATTTTATAACCACCCTTACTTGTAGCAAACATTCAATTTCAATATCGTTATACATTCGGAACACAAGATCCACAAAAAAAAAATGTAGGATGGAAAACACATAGGGTTGTCGCTCACTTTTCAAATCTTGTTGAAAGACAACAATTATTGTTATGCACACCATAAGAACACAATGTATTGAAGTTCACCTTCATATTCTATAACTTCCCTTGCTTGCAGCAAACGTTCCACACCAAAAAAAAAAAGTTGTAGGATGGAAAACATAGAGGGCTTCCCAATTCTTCTTGAAAGACAACACTTTCTGTTATGTAGATTGTAACCACATAGTGTATTGAACTTCACCTTCATATTTTATAAAAAACCTTACTTGTAGAAAACATTCCCTTTCAATATCATTATACATTTGGAAGACAAGATGCACAAAAAAAAGTTCTAGGATGGAAAACACATAGGGTTGTCTCACATTTTTGATATCTTGTTCAAAGACAATAGTTAGTGTTATGCACACTGTAAGAAGACAATGTATTGAAGTTCACCTTCATATTTTATAACCACCCTTGTCTTGCAACAAACATTCCATTTCAATATCATTATACATTCAGAACACAAGATGCACAAAAAAAGTTGTAAGATGGAAAACACACAGGGTTGTCCCTCACTTTTCAAATTTTGTTGAAAGACAACAGTCATTGTTATGCACACCGTAAGAACACAATGTATTGAAGTTCACCTTCATATTTTTATAACTTCCCTTGCTTGTAGGAAATGTTTGATGACAATGAAGGGGTCAAACAACTCAACTCACTATGCTATTGCAAACAACTCAGATCACTAAACTGGAAAACTCCACCTTTCAGGCAACTTTCCTTCAGAAAACCCTTGTTTGAAAATACCCAAACTGAAAACTAGGCCCAAAAACCTTTGGTAGATTCCTCAAAACACTTTAACCAACAACAAATGATTGACAGAAAGCAATCCCCAACTTAAACATCTCAATATGTGAACTTTCAAAATAGATTGTCCTTAACTGACCTAATTAGGCTTCCTTTAATCATTCAATTTGAAAAACAACAACAAAATACTCTCTTACACTCTTAACTTATTTCCATGGCATGTAAAATACTCTATTTGAATGACTCTTCAATGTCTTTTTAGCCTTTCAAGGAAGGAAATTCCAAACACTCCAAATACTGTTCAATCTACGCCTTTTGACAACTCTGTCCTGACAGGATAGTCAATAAATGGTCTCCAAATACTCATAAATTCACCAATTCCTATCTTGGAATGGAGTCACCTATGCCCAAAAACCTTTTCAAAACAAAATTACACAACAACGACTCATTCCACAAACAAAACTCATCAAGTCACCAATGTACAAAGACATTTACAGATTGACCTTGAGCTTCATGATAACTGCCCAAAACCACCTTATCACACTCTTCAACCTTTACATCATTTAGAATACTCATTAAAAATTCCTCTCACCAATTTTTAGGAGATTACAATGGTGCAAATCTGACAAACACAATTTTTATTATACACTGTTTACCCTAACACAAGGTTTTAGCCGCCTGGAGAAAAACTTCAATATCTTTGAGAATTGTAAATGGATTTATATGAAACCAAATAAATCATAAAGTAGACTCACAGGGCTATCATGTACAATGTAGGAGGAGATGATTTATCCACAAAATATGGCTGTACTATGGCCTCAAACACAGAAAATGCAAGAAAATAACTAAAAAATAGAGTGTCATTGATTTTTTCACTATTGCATCAAAGACAACACTTTCTATTATGCAAAGTGTAAAAAAATAGTGTATTTAAGTTCACCTTCATATTTTATTACAACCCTTACTTGCATCAAACATTCCATTTCAATTTCCTTATACGTTTGGAATACACTATGCTGAAAAAAAAGTTGCATAATGGAAAACACATAGGGTTGTCCCTCACCTTTGAAATCTTGTTCTAAGAGAAAGGTTTATGTTATGTAGACTATAAAAAAATAGTGTATTAAATTTCACCTTCATATTTTCTAACAACCCATTACTTTCAGCAAACATTCCATTTCAATATCCTTATACGTTTCGAAGAGAAGATGCACAAGAAAAGTTACAGAATGGAAAACAAAGAGGGTTGTCCCTCGCTTCTCAATTCTTCTTGAAAGAAAATAGTGTCTATTATGCAAACTATAACAAAACAGTGTATTCAAGTTCACCTTCAAATTTTATAAGAAAAATTTACATCACACAGTGAAATGTAAAAATATTTTGAGTCAATATTATACAATCTGAAGAAAATTACAATCCACATTTAATACTACTAACACTGAGAACTATGCCAACCATTTACGAAGAGTTATAATCTCTACATTCTCAACATCCGGAAGCATTTTCCACACTTTGATTTTCAAGGTGGAATTGATAGCATACAATGTTGGCACCCCGTAATTCTCATGTAGCAGCCTAAAGGAGGGCCTGACACGATGGATCTCAAACATGACAATGTGGTTGAATTTGAACATGGCCAACAACCATTCCTCCACAAGACCTGTGTGATTACTAATTAGAGATTCCCCCTTGAGGAATCTCATAAACCTCATGCTCAGTTGGTCTGTAAGATTGTGCTTGTGTATGATAACTTTTGGTCTAATGCACACCTTCCAAATGCATCCAGCTAGGAAAAGGTCTTGAATTTCTCGGTAAAGAGACATTGGCCAATCACATAAATTGACAATCTCTATTTGTAGATTGTAATATTGAACGTCCATGCCCATATGTTCCCATACACCAAAGACGTTGTTGAAGAAGTGAGCATAATTATCATAGTGCAAATCTATGTGGTTAGGCCCTTTTCTATTAATTTTCCTTAACATCTTTTCCCGCAACCTATATGGGAGGCTCAATTCCTCAATTCGAGCAAGAATATTGCATGGCAGATACGAGTGGTAGTTGGTCAACCAACTAGCCACCCATGCTCAAGAACTGTGGGACATCTTCTATAGAACTGTAGCAGCAGGTATTAAAATTCCTAAAATGAAAGAAAAAACAAATTTTTTCAGAAGGTACACCTGCATTCTCTAATTAGAAAGACATTGTCAATGCAATGGAAACAGTGAAAAATAAGCAAAAAAAGCAAAAGATATAGATAATGTTAGCACTAAAGAGATTGTACCTATTATTTGGAACTGAACGAGGTAGCACATGTAGTATCTCCAATGGGCATATGGCAATGCACGAGTCGAGCATCAGGAAGAACAATGCACGAAAGGAAAGAGAATGAAAATTTTAGCACATACAACAACATTATCTAATTCGAAACACATGAAACAGTTGCTAAAAAATTCAAAGAAAAATAAAACTTTTCATAACAAACTAACTGTGTACGGATAGTTTCTTTTCCAACATGGAAAATAATGTGAGCATTCTATTTGTTGCAATCAGATGAGTTGAACTAATGAATTGTAGAAAATATATTTTTGTAGTTTATATTCATATCGCTAATTATATTCATTGCACTTATGTATCTTTCTAACTCAAAGCATTGCTTTCCATTGCATAACTAAAAAGAAGATATTGATACATGACAACCCTTACTTTTGCTTAACATTCCACTTCACTATATGTTCATATCTTTCCAACAGAAAATGCACATAATAGTTGCATGATGGAAAATACAGTGGGTTATGACTCACTTCCTATTTTATGCAAACTGTAACAAAATAATGTTTTCAAGTTCACTTTCTTCTTTTATGGCAACCCTTACTTTCACCAAACATTCCATTTGAATATTTTTTCATATGTTTCGAACATAAAATGCACATAACAGTTTCATGGTGGAAAACACACTGGATTGTGAGTCACTTCTGATTTTATGCAAACTATAACAGAACAATGTTTTGAAGTTCACCTTCTTGTTTAATGACAACCATTACTTTCAACACACATTCCATTTCAATATTTCTTCATATGTTTCCAATAGAAAATGCACATAACAGTTGCATGATGGAAAATACAGTGGGTTATGACTCACTTCCTATTTTATGCAGACCATAACAAAAAAATGTTTTCAAGTTCACCCTCTTCTTTTATGGCAACCCTTACTTTCACCAAAATTCCATTTGAATATCTATTCATATGTTTTGAACAAAAAATGCACATAATAGTTTCATGGTGGAAAACACACTGGGTTGTGAGTCACTTCTAATTTTATGCAGATTGTAACAGAACAATGTTTTGAAGTTCACCTTCTTGTTTTATGACAACCCTTACTTTTAGGAAAACACTCTATTTCAATATCTTTTCATATGTTACGAACACAAAATGCACATCACAGTTGAAGGATGGAAAACACATTGGGTTGTGACTCACATTTTATTTTCTGCTGACTATAACAAAACAATGTTTTCAAGTTCACCTTCTTGTTTTGTGACAACCCTTACTTTCACCAAACATTCCATTTCAATATGTCTTCATATGTTTCAAACAAAAAATACACATAACAGTTGCATGATGGAAAACACACTGGGTTGTGACTCACTTCTTATTTTAAGTAGATTGTAACAAAACAATGTTTTGAAGTTCACCTTCTTGTTTTATGACAACCTTTACCTTCAACAAAACACTCCATTTTAGTATATGTTCATATGTTATGAAAAAAAATACACATCACAGTTGTAGGATGGAAAACAAAGTGGGTTGTGACTCACTTCTTATTTTATGCATGTTGTAAGAAAGGAATCAAATTTTTCAACTTAACTATCTCAAACTCTTAACAAACCCTAGAAATAATCATCATTATAGAGACCCATTTGAGTCCCCCTCAACATACTTGAAACCCACATACGACTCTTTTGGAACAACTTGCACAAAAACAAGAAATAACGTTGTCCACAGGGTCAATTACGCCAAATTTACAAAGACACGATGCTCTAATCATACAACCAACCCAGGAAACCAATGGAACACCTCTCACCAGCCCTCAAACCCACCAAATCCACCCTTGGTTTGCAGAGAATGTCTTTCCCAAATGCCTATTCATGAAACCCTTGTTTCAAGCCATTGACATGAGGGTAACTTGGAAAACTATATTCCACTCTTTTTGAAACCTTCAAACCAACTCAAACACCTTTATTCAGGCATGTACATGCTTAAAAGAACAAGGGATATCACTTCCCTCACCTTTTTGATGAAACCCTAACCTTAAACCTCACTTATCATGCTCTTTTCCACTCACAATCTACAGGGACAAAAACTCAAACTGCCTAATTCCTTTCTCCCTTTAGAAAACCATCATCCCAGCAACAAAACCTAACCTATTAGAATCATTCCCTGAGCCATAGAGATCACATCGCTAATTACATCCATTGCATCGTACATCTTTCATAAGGCAACTTTTAGGTGAAATATGGTGGGTTTAGTAAGTGAATGTCTATCAAACTTGGGAAAAATAAATTTTAAGGTAAGATTAAGTTTTTGTAGGCTTAATTAGTCATGTTTAAAGAGTTTTCATAGAGTGGGAATCTTGGGAACATTGACTTCCATAAAAACCTCGTGAAAAATGGCTCAAAATGAGGGTTTAGTGAAATAGTGTCTTGGGAAGTGTATCTTCCAAAAGTAATTGTGAATTTTCTAGTTTCAATCACTAGTTAATGCTGCCCCATATAAATTTCAGGTCTGGGAAGATTTAAAATATGAGTCTCTTTGTAAAATAGGCCTATTTTGGGGTCGAGGACAGCGAAGAAGAGCTTGCTTGAAGTGTTTGTTCCAAAAGAACCTATTGAAATTTTGTAGTATGTTTGAGTTGGGCATAAAGGGTGTTTCAAAGTGTGAATATTGGGTGATTGAGTAAGTTATTGGTGTGTAAAATTGATAAAATAGGTCTGTAGGCCCAAACAACAACTAAGAAGATAAACCAACAAACTTACCAATCACTAATTATTGCTTTGAAACCCTTATGAAGCCTTGAAATAGGTTTAACCAAGCTTGTTGTGACAGTAACAATCCAAATATTCTGCCTCCCAACTTTATTTTACCATATTCATAATTTCATGCATCGAAGACTCCAACCCTAGTAGCATTGCAACTTGGCAAAAGCGGGCATTCCATCGAAACTACATTGAAACCCCATAAGGTATTTGTTGTTCCAGAAACCCATTTGTTCCAATTTTTACATATCACAAATTCAAATGCTATTGTTTTGAAAAGAATGCTTGAAAACATGACTATACCGTTGGAAATGCACTCAATTTATCCCAAATTTACAAAGGAGGAGGTCTTAAATCATCATCAAAACACCTAACGACTTCAAATAGTACTTTAACAAGTCTCAAAACTTAGGAATCATCTACTTTTAGGAATACAAATACAAAGGCTCAAGGAAATGCTGATCTTCTAAACCCTTACTTTAATGTCTTCCCATGCTTTAGGAACAAAGTTTCAGCCCCATTGAATGCACTTTCCTCAATTACCAACTTGTACAAATCCTTTTTCATTGGAAAACTTCTGTATTTTCTAAAGATCAAAAACCAAACATTGAATGGTTCACTTCCCCTACTTGATTCAATAGATACACTTCTTAAATTACATCCATTACAATCCATCCCACCATTCCTCTAAACTTGCATCAGTGGGATGGAAGTCTAAAACCTCACAAACTCTCAAAACCCCTTGTTAAGGGTTCACAGGCAGATTTTGAATTTATTGCTCTTTACACTTCTAAATTTCATTCAACCTCTTCTAAATACCTTGAATGGATTGCCCACCCACTGAACTAAGTAAACAAAACAAATATGCTTACCTACATATGAAAGTTCATTGAACTATACTTATGCAATCCTTAGTAAGACTTGAAGAAGCAATAGAGTGAAGGCATGTTGGCCGACATTAGCCTGTCACCGTAGCCAAATTTTTATAAGGAAGCATGGTATTGCATAACGTCATACCAAAAATTGGACTTATGTAAGCAAATTTATTAAATTCGAACCATACCTTCCATTGGGTTTACACTCATGAAAGATAGTCACCAGTGAGGAATCCTTTCCCTAGATTGGAATGTTGAAGTGAACAAAAAAATCCAAAAAAGAAATCAGAAAGTTTATGACATGGTACAAGCACATACTGGAAAAAATAAATCTGCAATACCATTTCCTATTATAATATATAAATTGAAATGGGTTTTCTCATAGTCACCCGTATTAGATGTTGTATCCTTTACCACATCCATAGAAGTTGCGCCTAAAGTCTCACATTGCATATTGACATTCAGATTCAAACTATTGTTCACAGACAAGGGAAATGAGTCATCTAGAGGGGTTTGGTGATCTAACTATTGTGCGAAATGATTCGTACTCCAGGTTGGATGTCGAAAATGGTCCCTACTTGCACTAAACCATGGATGCATCCGAACGGTGGTAGTTGAAGCTTGATCAAGATCCAAAATGAATTCAAACATAAACGCATTTGATTGTCGTAGGTCCTCTAAAACCTGTCCACACATTCTGCATATGATTGCACCTGTTGTAGAGATTGTGGTGGTGTACGTATCACTTTGTTCAAGAGTTTGTGTCATTCCAAAGAGACATTGTCACCACATGTTCATCATATACATAAGTCATAGAAGGAGCTTGCATAGGGGTCAGAACATTAGGATTGTTTTCTTCTATGGTCCCTTGTGACAATGTCTCATTCAAATCTATCCTTGTATCAATTGGTTGAACTCCCCCATCTAAATGACCACACAGAAGAAATTTGTATTTGGCAGTAGAAAATGAAAAACACAATTGACTCCCATAAAGTAACGCATTTTGAATTGAAATTCATTTACCGTGGACCACCCCTTCAACGACAGATGATCTTTTAATCAATTCAGCAACCTTGAGGACATGTTTGAAAGTGTTCCCCTGCAAACTCCAAGGGCAGTCACAAACAAAAAGGTGCTCCCCAAATTTTTGAACAAGGTAGTGCATTGACCTACTTTGAATTTTCACCCAGTACCGTCTAGGATCTATTTCATCAAGAATACAGTCATCGTCTGGAATTTCCTTGGTCCGCTTCACACTAGATCACATATTTAAACACTTTTGGTTTGTCAAAAACCATAATGCTGCAACTTTTCCTTTTTCCTATACAATGGTTCCATTTTATACACAAGTGTGTAATACAAATAGTCCATTCTCCTAGTGCATTTTTTTGAATGATCACACAAATACCGAGTTTTGAGTGTGCAATGGTACAAATCAATGGTTGCATTCGTATCTTAGTTGGCATGTGGGAATAGTATGCAATTTTTCACCCACATGGTTGTGAAAAAAAATCCAATATTCAAGTAAACCACAACGTATTAGAGGTAACATCAAAGCATTTGAATGATGTGAATCCTGCGAGGTGACGAAAATTGTCAACTCACTAATTTAACCTTCTCCTTCACACTAGGTCTTGTTGAAGTACTCTAAGAATTGAGGCTGATCATTGAAATCCTGAAAGAAAGAGTTCAATAGCTGAGTGATACAATCTTCAGTGTCACCAATTGCCATCATGATCACGCCAAGACTGTGGAAGATATCCATTTCCCTTTCCTTGGCTGCATACTTATATACATTCTTTAGCCAAGCCCTTTTGACATGCCAAAGGCATAGAAGCACATGACATTGAAAGACAACCCTAATAGACAATACAAACGATATTGTTTACCACTCGACTGCATGAGAAAGTGGCATTGAAAATGAATAGAAAATGATAAAGTTACACAAACGAAGAAAGGGATGCACATACTGTATGGCTTGGATTTTTGCAGTCGCATCATTGATAAAAAATGCATTGATTCTCCAGTCGGGCCTGGCTCTTCTTCCACGGTCATGCAATACGTGTAGCCACACAAAGATGTCCTCAATCTTGTTTTGTGAGAAGACTACCCACGCAACCAACACACCACTTTGTTGCTCGTCAAAAACAAGGATAGTATACAATGGATACTATAGATAGAACAACTCAGCATGAGCATTGTCAAGTTTACAACTAGCAAGATCATTGAAAACACAAAGAACTATTTGTCAATGTTTGTAAGGCCTCACCCCATATTTGTTAGTTGCAAACGTGGAATCCATCGAGATGACTGAATTGTGCGAGCAACTAACCATCCTATCCAACATCCATGGAGTTTGAACCCTGATAACAAAAGGTGTATTGTTCCCATCAAGCCGTTGAAAGTAGAAGAAGTTGTCAAAGTCCTATCCACTCCACAGTAGGATACTTGTCGAATCAAGTTTTTGTTTATGTGTGTGAGTAGAATGCACCTTTTTCCAGGCATTCATTACATCCTTTCTTGTAAGGAATTGATCTCTCTTGGACATCATGCCACATAAGACATGGTCGTTGATGTGTTTATCCATTATTGCATTGACACTGACGTCCATGAGAAAAAAGCTTTCAATATAGATTTTTCACTCCACGGATAGATTAGCGGAAAACATAGAACGCTTCTCTCCACTTGTGTCATGAATGCCATGGAAAAATTGACCATTTTTATCAATGTGGAACATTTCTTTGTAGTTAATATAGGCAACATTGGGTTTTCCATTCATAACCTTTACCATGAAGTGGTATTGACAACCTCGCATTTGTATAAATGTCTTATGTGGTTTCTTCTCTGGTCGAGGATAGTCTTTGTTTTCTTGAGGACCGTATTGACACCAGTAGCTACGTGAAAGGAATCATCTTATCATGTTGAACCAAGAGAGAGTAAAATATCATTTGACCATAGAAATAAATGTCGAAATATACAAACCTCTGATAAAAAATTATTTTTCCATAATTTTTTTCATTGACGGGACATGAGGTGGTAGGTTCTCTTGTTTTCTTGTCCACAAATTTGGTTTCTATACCTTCAACGGACATTTCACTGTGAATTAAATGATCAAGTCTCATAAGAGGAATTGTTGCAACAAGGTTAGGGACCTTATCCTTGTTGACAGAAATAGCAAACCATTCCAAATCGGAAGAAAAAAAAGGAGAGCCTCCATTTTGTACATCTTGCACCTACAATTTGTCTTGCTTCTTCCATTTCAAACCTCTCCCCATTCTAGGAAATGACATAATTGGATGAATATTTAAAATTAGTGTGGATTGTGTCAAGAAAAAGAAAGAAATCATTCATTAAACATAGATAAAATGTGCTTGCATTATTTTCACCCACGTGAGACCAATAGGAGGTTGTTGGCTTCAATCGAGGAAAATTAAAGGTGGTAGATTCAATCAAGCTATGCATAAAATACAACACAAATGCAGGTTGGAAATCAGACAGTCCATCTCAACATACAGGTGGACATAGACAACGAAAACAAAAAATGACAAGCAAAACCTTTGATGACATCCTTGTATGGAAAAGAAAATAAAAAAATGTGCATCCATTGTTGCGAGCAATGCCAAAATGATAACATGTTTTTTACATCTATTGCAAAAAAATGAATCAGTAATGGAGAGTATGAGGAAAGGTATAAAGCTGCAAAATTTTATGTGAACCATGATGTAAGCGAATGTAGGTTGGAAAACACAAGTGTAGATGAGCCTCCACACTGACATAAAGACCCCAACCCCACATGTAAATATAAGAAAGATTTGAGAGAATATGGGGTGTACAAACCTCTTTTACCTGAGGAGGCATGTTGTGATATTCAACCTTCTATTTCACGTGACTTAACATGAGGAGAAAAAGCACATCTAGCAATTAATGAAATAAACAAGTGAAGGTTGAACCACACGATCAGTGGTTCAACCTAGAACTTCGTATGTGGTGTAGGAGTGTAACATGCATTACAGTATGTAATTACTTATACAATAGCAACAATAGATGTATTATCATGGGAAGATATGTTGGTTGTGTTGCGCATGTGTAAGTGTTAAAGGAGAGGAAGGGTTAGAGGGCAAGCAAAACCTTTGATGACAACCTTGTATGTAAAAAGAATAAGTGCATCCATTGCTGTGAGCAATGCCAAAATGATAACAGGTTTCTTGCATCTATTGAAAAAAAGATGAATCAGTAATGGAGAGAATTAGGAAAGGTATAAAGGTGTAAAATCTTCTATCAACCATGATGTAAGCGAATGTAGGTTGGAAAACACAGTGTGTAGATGAACCTCCATGTTGACATAAAGACAGCAACCCCACATGTAAATATAACAAATATTTGAGAGAACATGGGGTGTACAAACCTATTTTACCTGAGCAGGCATGTTGTTATATCGACCCTTCCATTTGCGGTGAGTTAACATGACCAAAAAAAGTGTATATGATAATTCATGAACTAAAAAAGTGCAAGTTGAACAACAGGATGGGAATTCCAACCTACAACTTTTTATGTAGCCTATAAGCCTAACGTGAATAATAACATGTAATTACTTCTATGGTTGCCAGCAATGTGAAAAGAAAAGAACACGATCTTTGCATTTGGTGATAAAAAAATGAGTCAATGAAGTCAAACATCTGTGAACATAAAACTAAACATACCCAGCAAAAGAACATCAAGCACAAAAGCAAAAAATTCCACCCTTTAGCTTACAACAAGCAAACATATAGAAACTACAACCCACATTGTTTTCCAACATGCCTATAGTTTATTAATTAGAGAAAGTTCAAAGACAATTTATAGTCTAGCTATGACTTGTTTTATATTTTGAAGATGTTAGTTTCATTACATTTGTATTATGTAAACAAGAAAAGGATTTCATTCCAAAAAAAGAGAAACAGTTGGTTGGAGACATGAAAGCCATGTGTGAAAAGGTAGACAAGTTTTATACAAAACTTATCAAACATAAAACCTCTACATTCTCTAATGAGAAATACACTCTCAAAGCTAACCAAAGAGCAACTGCAAAGCTAAAGACAAGTATTAAAGACATTCAAAACTCTATCCAAAAAATGGGCGTTGTTGTCCTAAGGGCTGATAAGGAAGCAGTTGCTCCAAAGCTACAAATAAAATGTACTTTTTTTTCAATCATGCAAAAATTTAAACACAACAATAGAATTTGTGATGTGGAAGAAATTCCTACTGTTTTGTAACATTCCATGTTGCAAAACCATTGGTGTTAAGAAGCAAGCAACCCACCATGAGACAACCCTTTACATTAAAATAGGGAGATTCAAATTACTGAAACCCAACACTATGTTTCCCATTTACAATTATTTTGTGCACTTTTTTTTTCAATCGAGTGAGATTTAAACACAACAATGGAATGCGTGATTTTAAAAACATTCATACAGTTTTGTAACATTCCATGTTGCAAAACCATGGGTGTTAAGAAGCAAGCAACCTACCATCACACAACCCTTCACATTTAAACAAGGAGATTCAAATAACTGCAACCCAACATTGTGTTTTCCAAATCACAATTATTTTGTGTGCTTTTATTTCAATCATACGAAATTCAAACACAACAATGGAATGTGTGATTTTGAATACATTCATATGGTTTGTAACATTCCATGTTCCAAAACCGTAAGTGTTAAGAAGAAAAAAACCCACCATGAGACAACCCTTCACATTTAAACAAGGACATTGAAATAACTGAAACCCAACACTGTATTTTCCAAATCACATTTCTTTTTCGCACTTGATTTTTTCAATCATACAAAATTTAAACACAACAATGGAATGTGTGATTTTGAACACATTCATACGGTTTTGTAACATTCCATGTTGCAAAACTGTAGGTGATAAGAAGCAACCAACCCACCATGACATGACCCTTGACATTTCAACTGGGAGATTCAAATAATTGAAACCCAACACTGTGTTTTCCGAATTACAATTATTTTGTGCACTTTTTTTTCAATCATGCAAAATTTTAAACACAACAATGGAATGTGTGATTTTGAAGACATTCATATTGTCTTGTAACATTCCATGTCACAAAGTCGTGGGTGTTAAGAAGCAAGCAAGCCACCATGAGACAACCATTTATATTTAAATAAGGAGAGTCAAATAACTGAAACCCAACATCGTGTTTTCCAAATCACAATTATTTTTTGCACTTTATTTTTTCAATCATGTGAAAGTTCAAAACAATAATGGAATGTGTGATTTTGAAGACATTCATACTGTCTTGTAACATTCCATGTTGCAAAACCGTGGGTGTTAAGAATCAAGCCACCCACCATGAGACAACCCTTTACATTTGAACAGGGAGATTCAAATAACTGAAACCCAACACTGTGTTTTCCCAATTGCAATTATTTTGTGCACTTTTTTTTTCTAATGGTGCAAAATTAAACACAACGATGGAATGTGTGATTTGGAAGAAATTCATACTATTTTGTCACATTCCATGTTGCAAAACCATGGGTGTTAAGAAGCAAGCAACCCACCATGAGACAACCCTTTACATTTAAACAAGGAGATTCAAATAATTGAAACTCAACACCGTGTTTCCCATTTACAATTATTTTGTGCACTTTTTTTTCAATCGAGTGAAATTTAAACACAACAATGGAATCTGTGATTTGGAAGAAATTCATATTGTATTCTAACATTCCATGTCGCAAAACCATGGGTGTTAAGAAGCAAACAACCCATCATGAGATAACCATTTACATTTAAACAAGGAGATTCAAATAATTGAAACCCAACACTGTGTTTTCCAAATCACAATTATTTCTTGCACCTGATTTTTTAATCATGCGAAAGTTCAACACAACAATGGAATGTGTGATTTTAAAGACATTCATATTGTCTTGTAACATTCCATGTTGCAAAACAGTAGGTGTTAAGAATCAAGAAACCTACCATGAGACACCTTTTACATTTGAACAGGGAGATTCAAATAACTGAAACCCAACGCTGTGTTTTCCCAATTGCAATTATTTTGTGCACTTTTTTTTTTTCAATGGTCCAAAATTTAAACACAACAATGGAAGGTGTGATTTGGAAGACATTCATACTGTTTTGTAACATTCCATGTTGCAAAATTGTGGGTGTTAAGAAGCAACCAACCCACCATAAGACAACCCTTTACATTTAAATAGGGAGATTCAAATAACTGAAACCCAACATTGTGTTTTCCCAAGTACAATTATTTTTTTCACTTCTTTTCAATCATGCAAGATTTAAAAAGAACAATGGAATATGTGATTTTGAACAAATTTATACTATATTGTAACATGCCATGTTGCAAAACCATAGTTGTTAAGAAGAAAGCAACCCACCATGAGACAAACCTTTACATTTGAATTTGGGGATTCAAATAACTGAAACTCAACATTGTGTTTTTCCATTCACAATTATTTTGTACACTTTTTTTTTCAATCGACTAAAATTTAAACACAACAATGGAATATGTGATTTGGAAGACATTCATACTATCTTGTAACATTTGCAAAATTGTGGGTGTTAAGAAGAAAACTACCCACCATGAGACAACCCCTTACATTTAAATAGGGAGATTCAAATAACTGAAACCCAACATTGTATTTCCCATTTACAATTATTTTGTGCACTTTTTTTTTCAATCGAGTGAAATTTAAACACAACAATGGAATGTGTGATTTGGAACAAATTCATATCGTCTTCTAACATTTCATGTTGCAAAACTGTGGGTGTTAAGAAGCAAGCAACCCACCATGAGACAACCATTTACATTTAAAAAAGGAGATTCAAATAACTGAAACCCAACACTATGTTTTTAAAATCACAATTATTTTTTGCACTTGATTTTTTCAATCATGCGAAAGTTCAACACAACAATGGAATGTGTGATTTTGAACACATTTATAGTGTTTTGTGACATGCCATGTTGCAAAACCGTGGGTGTTAAGAAACAAGTAACTAACCATGAGACAACCCTTTACATTTGAACTGAGAGATTCATATAACTGCAACCCAACACCGTGTTTTCCCAGTTGCAATTATTTTGTGGACTTTTTTTCTTTCTATGATGAAAAATTTAAACACAACAATGGAATGTGTAATTTGGAAGACATTTATACTATCTTGTAACATTCCATGTTACAAAACCGTGGGTGTGAAGAAAGAAGCAACCCACCATGAGGCAACCCTTTACATTTAAACAAGGAGATTCAAATAACTGAAACCCAGCACTATGTTTTCCATTTACAATTATTTTGCGCACTTTTTTTTCAATCAAGTGAAATTTAAACACGACAATGGAATGTGTGATTTGGAAGACATTCATACTATTTTGTAACATTCCATGTTGCAAAACCATGGGTGTTAAGAAGCAAGTAACCCACCATGAGCCAACCCTTTACATTAAAACAAGGAGATTCAAATAACTAAAACCCAACATTGTGTTTTCCCAATTACAATTATTTTATGCACTTTTTTTAAAATCATGCAACATTTAAAAAGAACAATGGAATATGTGATTTCAAAGACATTCATAAAGTCTTGTAACATTTTATGTTGCAAAACCGTGGGTGTTAAGAAGAAAGCAACCCACCATGAGACAACCATTTACATTTAAACAAGGAGATTCAAATAACTGAAACCCGACACTGTGTTTTCTAGATCATAATTATTTTTTGCACTTGATTTTTCAATCATTTCAACACAGCATTGGAATGTGTGATTTCGAAGACATTCATACTATCTAGTAACATTTCATGTTGCAAAACTATAGGTGTTAAGAATCAAGCAACCTACCATGAGACAACCATTTACATTTGAACAGGGAGATTCAAATAACTGAAACCCAACACTGTGTTTTCCCAATTGCAATTATTTTGTGCACTTTTTTTTTTCAATGGTGCGAAATTTAAACACAACAATGGAATGTGTGATTTGAAAACATTCATACTGTCTTGTTACATTCCATGTTACAAAACCGTGGGTGTTAAGAATGAAGCAACCCACCATGAGACAACCCTTTACATTTAAACAGGGAGATTCAAATAACTGAAACCCAACACTGTATTTCCCATTTACAATTATTTTGTGAACATTTTGTTTCAATGGTGTGAAATTTAAACACAACAATTGAATGTGTGATTTTGAAGACATTCATATTGTCTTGTAACATTCCATGTTGCAAAACCATGGGTGTTAAGAATCAAGCAACCCACCATGAGAAAACCCTTTACATTTAAACAAGGAGATTCAAGTAACTAAAACCCAACATTGTGTTTTCCTAATTATAATTATTTTTTGCACTTTTTTTTCAATCATGAAAAATTTAAACACAACAATATAGTATGTGATTTTGAACACATTTATAATGTTTTGTAACATGCCATGTTGCAAAACTGTGGGTTTTAAGAAGCAAGCAACTCACCATGAGACAACCTTTACATTTAAACAGGGAGATTCAAATAACTGAAACCCAACACTATGTTTCTCATTTACAATTATTTTGAGCACTTTTTTTTTCAATTGACTGAAATTTAAACACAATAATGGAATGTGTAATTTGGTAGACATTCATACTTTTTTGTAACATTCCATGTTGCAAAACCGTGGGTGTTAAGAAGAAAGCAACCCACTATGAGACAACCCTTTACATTTAAACAAGGAGATTCAAATAACTGAAAGCCAACACTATGTTTCCCATTTACAATTATTTTGTGCACTTCTTTTTTCAATCGACTGAAATAAAAACAGAACAATGGAATGTGTGAATTTGAAGACATTCATACTGTTTTGTAACATTCCATGTTGCAAAACCGTGGGTGTTAAGAAGCAAGCAACCCACCATGAGACAACCCTTTACATTTAAACAAGGAGATTCAAATAACTGAAACCCAACACTGTGTTTCCCATTCACAATTATTTTGTACACTTTTTTTTCAATCAATTGAAATTTAAACACAACAATGCCATGTGTGAATTTGAAGACATTCATACTGTTTTGTAACATTCCATGTTGCAAAACTGTGGGTGTTAAGAAGAAAGCAACCCACCATGAGACAACCCTTTACATTTAAACAAGGAGATTCAAATAACTGAAACCGAGCACTGTGTTTCTCATTCACAATTATTTTGTGCACTATTTTTTCAATCAACTGAAATTTAAACACAACAATGGAATGTGTGAATTTGAAGACATTCATACTATCTTGTAACATTCCATGTTGCAAAACCATGGGTGTTAAGAAGCAAGCAACCCACCATGAGACAACCCTTTACATTTAAACAGGGAGATACAAATAACTGAAACCCAGCATTGTGTTTCCCATTTACAATTATTTTGTGCACTTCTTTTTTCAATCGACTGAAATTAAAACACAACAATGGAATGTGTGAATTTGAGGACATTCATATTGTTTTGTAACATTCCATGTTGCAAAAGCATAGGTGTTAAGAAGAAAGAAACCTGCCATGAGACAACCCTTTATATTTGAACAAGGAGATTCAAATAATTGAAACCAAACACTGTGTTTCCTATTCAAAATTATTTTGTGTACTTTTTTTTTTCAATCAATTGAAATTTAAACACAACAATGGAATGTGTGAATTTGAAGAAATTCATACTGTTTTGTAACATTCCATGTTGCAAAGCCATGGGTGTTAAGAAGCAAGCAACCCACCATGAGACAACCCTTTACATTTAAACAAGAAGATTCAAATAACTGAAGCCCAGCACTGTGTTTCCCATTCACAATTATTTTGTGCACTTTTTTTCTTCAGTTAACTAAAATTTAAACACAACAATGGAATGTGTGAATTTGAAGAAATTCATACTATTTTGTAACATTCTGTGTTGCAAAACCATGGGTGTTAAGAAGCAAGCAACCCACCATGAGACAACCCTTTACATTTAAACAAGGAGATTCAAATAACTGAAACCCAACACTGTGTTTCCCATTTACAATTTATTTGTGCACTTCTTTTTTCAATCGACTGAAATTAAAACATAACAATGGAATGTGTGAATTTGAAGACATTCATACTATTTTGTAATATTCCTTGTTGCAAAATTGTGGGTGTTAAGAAGCAAGAAACCCACCATGAGACAACCCTTTACATTTAAACAAGGAGATTCAAATAACTGAAACCCAACACTGTGTTTCCCATTCACAATTATTTTGTGCACCTTTTTTTCAATCAATTGAAATTTAAACACAACAATGGAATTTACGAATTTGAAGACATTCATACTATTTTGTAACATTCCATGTTGCAAAACTGTGGGTGTTAAGAAGTAATCAACTCACCATGAGACAACCCTTTACATTTAAACAAGGAGATTCAAATAATTGAAACCCAACACTGTGTTTCTCATTCACAATTATTTTGTGCACTTTTTTTTTTCAATCAACTAAAATTTAAACACAACAATGGAATGTGTGAATTTGAAGACATTCATACTATTTTGTAACATTCCATGTTGCAAAACCATGGGTCTTACGAAGCAAGCAAGCCAGCATGAGACGACCCTTTACATTTAAATAGGGAGATTCAAATAACTAAAACCTAGCACTGTGTTTCCCATTTTCAATTATTTTGAGCACTTCTTTTTTCAATCGACTGAAATTAAAAAACAACAATGGAACATGTGTGAATTTGAAGACATTTATACTGTTTTGTAATATTCCATGTTGCAAAACTGTGTGTGTTAAGAAGCAAGCAACCCACCATGATACAACCCTTTACATTTAAACAAGGAGATTCAAATAACTGAAACCAAGCACTATGTTTCCCATTTACAATTATTTTGTGCACTTTTTTTTCAATCAACTAAAATATAAACACAACAATGGAATGTGTGAATTTGAAGACATTCATATTGTTTTGTAAGATTCCATGTTGCAAAACCATGGGTGTTAAGAAGCAAGCAACCCACCATGAGATAACCCTTTACATTTAAATAAGGAGATTCAAATAACTAAAACCCAACACTGTGTTTCCCATTCACAATTATTTTGTGCACTTTTTTTTCAATCAACTGAAATTTAAACACAACAATGGAATGTGTGAATTTGAAGACATTCGTACTGTTTTGTAACATTCCATGTTGCAAAACCATGGGTGTTAAGAAGCAAGCAACCCACCATGAGACAACCCTTTACATTTAAACAAGGAATTCAAATAACTGAAACCCAGCATTGTGTTTCCCTTTCACAATTATTTTGTGCACTTTTTTTTTCAATCAACTGAAATTTAACACAACACTGGAATGTGTGATTTTGATGACATTCATACTATTTTGCAACATTCCATATTGCAAAACAATGGGTGTTAAGAAGCAAACAACACACCATGAGACAACCCTTTACATTTAAACAAGGAGATTCAAATAACTGAAACCCAACACTGTGTTTCCCATTCACAATTATTTTGTGCACTTTTTTTCAATCAAGTGAAATTTAAACACAACAATGGAATGCGTGATTTTGCAGACATTCATACATTTAAGCAAGGACATTCAAGAAACTTAAATCCTCCACATTATGTTTCCCAAATTTCAAATTAAAAGATCTTGTAAAACCCTTTGCTTGCAACCAAATTACCCCTCACCTCGATTTGGTCAGTATTCTCCTCCAACTCCTCCATGTGCACTCCACACTTCAACTTACAACCTTGATTTGGTCGGCATTCTCCTCCAAGTCATCCACGTGCACTCAGACCTTCAACTTTCCCTTTCAATGTGCAGATTGTAAACAAATTGTATTTTCACCTTTCTTTCTCAAAATAGAAAAGGCTCTGAAAAGGCCCACGTCATTCATTCCTTTCCACTTTTCTCATGCTAGACAAAAGAAACTTGTCAAGAAAGCTTATCTGCCTACCTTCTCCCCCGAAAGAAGCTGGGAAAACCTAACTAACGACGCTGTTAACTCCTACCTAACCATCGTCGATGTCTCATCTTGTCTGTACCGCTTTACTCAGTGATCGCCCATCTAGCAGGCCCCACACTACGACGTCTCGTCATGTTATGTGTGTTTCCATGTATGTTGTTATGTATGTTTTTCATGCATTTTTGTATGTACATAGTTGCTTTTTGTCTATTAGTTAGCTAACTTCATAGATAATAGACTAAATAAATAAATAAATTTAAGAAATTTAAACAAAACATATATAAAAAAATAAAAAATAAATGAAAAAAGAAATTAAAAAAATAAGGTTTGGCCCCTATGGGCCGCGACCCAAAAGGGGGAATGCGACTACCACAAGGGAGTCGTTGCCCTCCTTGGAGGGGCACAGCTCTGTGGAGCCGCGGCTTCCACAAAGGTTGCAAACCTCCCCTCTTCCATTTAAGTTTTGTTTTAAAACCAAAAAAATAAAATAACAGCAGACATTGATATTTATAAAATATAAAATGTTGATGCCCAATTGAGTATGTAAATAGACTGTAGTGTTTCAGTTCAGCCTGTAAAAAAAATAGTGCAGATCTATAAAATATAAATAGGTTTCATTCTTGTGGAAATATAAAAATAGGGTTTGTCAAAATTTTAAAATACAAAGAAAAAAAAACAAACTAACTTTGTGGGTATGTATATTTTCAAAAAAATCTTCATAGATCTTAAGTTGGAGATCTGCAGTATCACAAACCTTTGTAACCTGCAAGGGAAAAAAGAATAAACAAGGTTTAAAGTAAGAAATTGCAAGAAACAAAGAAGTTAAAATGATAAGAAGAAATAAGATGAGAATGAGGGAAAAAAAGCAAGATTTTGGAAATCTATAGATAAAATGGTATTTTCTCAATCCTCCTTTCAACTTGCAACAAAAAAATGGAGAAATGAGAAAAAGAGAGAGATAGACATTTTAATAAGTTGCTTTATGAGATAGGGTTTCAAAAAAATTGTACCCTAAAATCTAAGGTTGAGATTCCATCTGATCCATGCTCAACATATTACCTTTTTCTCAATTTAAAATCTTATTTAAACTAAATTAATGGAGGCTTTTTCAATAAATGGGAAAGATGAATTGTAATTTAATATTTAAGGAAACGTTTACAACTTGGTATCACCACCCTATTGTAATCTTTAAAATATTGCTAAATGGAAAAGAGAGTTTTGTTTTAAATTTGTTTTTATTGTAAATTAAATAATTATTCATGGATTAATTTTTAGAAAAATCACAAGATGCGGAATAAAATATTTTAGAATTATTTTATTCAATTGAAGAAACTTAAATACATAACATTATGATGAATGGTTTAAATATTGAATAAAATATCATTAAAAAGAATATTTAATTATTTAAAATGGATTTTGACAAATTATTTTACCTTGTTTAAATATGTCTCGTCTAGACAAAAAGGGATTATCAATTTAAATAATTGATTGTTACTGCAATAAAATAAAAATAATAAATCAAAGGTTTCATTAAAATTATTTAAAATAATAGATTGGCATAAGTGATAAATTTATTATAACTAAGGATTATAAAGGGGATTTAAATTGAAGATCAAACAAAAATATTTAATAAAGTGACATTGAGATTTAGAATTAATTTAAGTGAGGTCTATTGGATTAAATTGGATTCCTCAGCTGTGCATAAAGTTAAAAAGTCTACTTAAACATTTAACTTGTGAAATCAATTATCTAATTAAATGAAAATGGGTTAAAACATTATCAAATTATTCAAGTCTGAATTAGCCCTATGATATAAAAATAAAAGAAGAAGGTGAAAGTTATTACAATTACTGAGTAAATCAATTGTCTAAATGGGATTAAGAAAGAGGCCTTATTTAGGTGAATCAAATGAAATATTAAAATAGTTAAGTTGATATTCTAAAATAGTTTAGTAAACATGTAAGTGTGAACTAAGTGATATTTTATCAAATAAAACATGATTAAGGAAGTCGATCAACAAGAACTTACAACTAATTAAGTTATGTGTTATTATCTGAACAATGTAACCATGTCAAATAACATTAGATCTTAAAAATTGTGTTGTGTAATGGTGGCTTTCCGGGAGCACATTAAGTTGTAAACATATGTTTAAACAAAAAAAAGTTATGACGTTTGTGTTAGTTCCACATTAAGATGTGGGCATGACTAGATCTCTTCCTTGATTCATATAT
This sequence comes from Sequoia sempervirens, assembly GCA_007258455.2. NCBI lineage: Eukaryota > Viridiplantae > Streptophyta > Pinopsida > Cupressales > Cupressaceae > Sequoia > Sequoia sempervirens. Next base: position 829,320 of record VDFB02000009.1, on the reverse strand, counting down.
ATTCTGATTACATATACCACATTGAGAATTCCTCCTGTTTGGCTCTAATTATCTATTATTTTTATGATTCCAATGGTGCTTGTAGTTACTCCTTTGGTTCAATATATATCCATAGTGATTGGCCTTCTAATTCCAAGTAATAACATACCTCAATGACGGTTACCTCAAATATTCTTTAAATTCAATGATGTGGATGCATGTATGTTTCACCATATTTTTTCCCTTAGTCTCCACCCTTTTTGCAATTGGTTTTGTTGGCTAATGAGGGGAAATATTGTTTGTCTCTTTTTTTTTCTATTATTTCCTCATCATCTTATTTTTTCTTCTATGCATATACTTCATGAGATTTTTGAAGTTCTTGTTCTACCTTAACATTTTCACGTTCTCCATTACGTGTACTACCCTACAATGTGATTTTTAACTTTCTATACCAATTTTTTATAAACTTCTTTTCCATATTCATATTGAATGTTCTCAAAGATTCTAAGGATACCAAAAGTAACATCCAACACGTTCATATCCAAACCATAAAAATTGGAATGCAAACATATTTATTCATAAAGAGCTTCAAATCTTCAAAAAATTGAATATCCTTACCCTTTATTTGACTATCCTTGATTTTTTTTGTTTTTCTAATTGCTTCACTAAGTTCATGCTAATGAAATTATCTTTGTTGTAAATGTTTACAAAAAAAACCCTTGCCTCTTGAATGCATCCATGAAATTCAAAAATAGAGTCTTCCTTGCCTGAAGTAAAAATGTGCATGCATTTTTGTCTTTCATTTCTTCTACATTTTTTTATTATTCTATTTTTAATCATTTTATTTACTTCTATATTTCATTATAATCCTCTTTAGCTATTACTTTTGTTGGTGTTCATTTATCTAAAACAAACCGTTCCAATCCATCAAAAGAAGAAATACCTTTGTACGATGGTTTGAAACCATTTTTGAGCTTCACCTTCTAAGTCAAAATAAAACAATAAATTTCATATGCAATCTTGAGCATAAGTTAATTTATAATGGAGCCGCCACTTTAAAACGTTACTAGTTCTATTAAATTTGGGAATTTTCATGCAAACTAGGGTCTCAATTTTTTTTCAAAAATATATTTTTCTGTCACAAATCTAAAAAAGAAAATAATAAATAAAAGTATATTTAAGCACTTATATTCCTTGAAAAAATAGAATATGATTTCTCCATCCAAATTAAAAGATATAAAAATTTAAAATAATGAATAAAAGTATATTTAATTATTTATATTTGCTTGCAAAAAAAAAGAATATGATTTCCCCATCCAAATTACAAGATATGAATGTCAATTTAAAAAAAATAAAAATGAATCATATGATCAACTTCATATCGTTTATCTCCCTTGATACTAATCCAAACCTTTAATATGATCATTTTTGGAAACAATTCAAGTTCCCATTTTCAATGAATCTAGAATCACATATTTTTTAGACGTGAAGAAAACAACCCTCTACAAGAAATTCAGCCCTAAATGGAGAGAAAATAATAAAACATTATTCCCTTTTTTCCCTTGAAAGATTTTTAATACCAAATGTTAAGAACCTTAATAGAAAATAATAGAAATAACCCAATAATAGAACAAAGATCTCACAACTCAATAACAAAAATACTCATGTTGATTCCAAAAATATATTAGACCCTTGAGGTAGGGAAACACTATACAATGATATTTATTGGAAGGAAGTCATTCCACACTATATTTCAATATGAAATCCACACACATAATATTCTTGACATCCTCATATGAGTCTCTTGTTTTTATTATTACACCGAAGGCATTCCCTCTATAAAGTGTGTCCAACAAAATCTTCAGATCAACATCTTAGTTTGTTGGAGAAGGTATGCAGGACCATCCAAACTATCTTGGCCATCCATTTTTACCATCATTTTTTTGTTTTCACATTCACCAGGCATAGAAAATTGTCATTGTACCGCATGGTGTGATGTGACGAGGTTATGTTTCAAGCACTTGAATAGGTAATTAAGCCGACCTTCCACACCTCTTCTATTTTTTTCTCCAATCTCCTCTGTTAGGTGCATTCATTGGCTCTAGCTTTGATGGTGATTTTTATGCCGATGCCTAACTTTTGCCTTTACTATCTCTGCAGACCATTAAACGAATCTCAATTGTTCATCATTTTTCGCCATTTTTTCGATTGTTTTTCATTATTTTTTCGTTGCTTTCCCTACCGCTCCTCCAAACTCCTCCTCACTAGTATTGACCTTTCACTTCTCCAAGTTGGTGAGCTGCATCCTAAAATTAAGGTTTTGATGGGGGTTTTAGAGTATGTTTATTAAAATCAAAATAACCGTCAAGATCCTAATAATTAACACATTTAGGTTTTAACAGTAGGACATCCTTTATCCTACATAGTTAAGTATATACTAGCATAATTAATATATAATATATATTTTATATAATAAAAAAATAAATTATAAATAATTTAATTATATTTATTATTATATTATATTTTTAAATAAAACTATTAACTACATAAAATGATTAAAATTTATAATTAATAATTATTATAATTTTATATAGTACAAAAATAGATCAAAATTTATCTTAATTAACCTTCCACACTTCTTCGGCATACACTAAGGTGCGATTGCTAGTATACTAATCAACTACCTACCACTACTGCTTATCCACACATGTGAGAGATAATTACTTCCATTCTAATTTAAATAGTGGGATTACTTACAAAGCATATACACCCCAATATATTATTATTTACCCCACTTAATACACTATAATACAATACCTCTAAATACATTGCATAAATACAAACAATACCTAAACCTAGGTAAAAAAATTACTACTAACAAATCTTTGCTTGCAATATTTTACATGAATTACTCCTAGGTTTTACATAAAATGTTTTCTCAATACATGGATGCGTTGGTTGAGAAAGAGAAGATAGTACATGAGATCAAATTTATGAAACAACACAATACTTTTTCTCATATTAGGAATACTTCCATAATTAGCTCAAAATCTCAATGTTTCCCTTAAGCCGATTACCTACTTGAAGTTAGTTTCATATCTAAGATAACCACATGCCCTAGAATCATATCCACTATATTATACTTCTCACTCTTAAAGATTGGTTGTCTTAAAAAAAAAATTGAATCTAATATACACATCAACCTACCTCAATTTTCCCTCTAACCCTTGTTTTCCTCATATGGGAATAAGCCCTTAACTCGCCCTGTTTCAATACAATCATAGTTTAACTATAAACATGCCTATTTTTTCAAAATTCAACTACCTAGCAGCATTTAAAAAGGGGTTTGTGATATCAAATTGTTCTTAAATGATTTTTAAAGTAGTTGAATATATAATATAACATCCATTGACTTTGTTGCCCAATGAAAAGGCACCAAACTAAAATTTGGCTTTAGCAAGAGGTCTCACACATCATCAAATGGTTTAGGGGTCCAATTGTCACTTCAAAATGAAAGTTGCCTTAAAAAAACTCTAGTTATCAACTTATGGACATAAAAACTCCCCTTTAATATTCTTCTTTGCATATGATTACACTTATTTTTCTTAATTAGCTGATGGGCTATATTATGTGGGAGGTTTCCACCGTAAACCTGTCTCATGCCGTAATATGACTGTTGGTTCTTGTGAACTACAAAATAATTGGTGGTTTTCAGACTGATTTTTCTCGCACAAAAATTGCTATTTAATACAAAATCTTTTAAACAAATCTTGCAGCTATAAAATCATTGTGACGAGTGCATTCAAATCGGATTTCAGGTGATCAAATCGAATTTTGAGATCTATCTTATGCTTTTTATCATCACCATCCATGAGACCTCATTAGCTCTATGCAGTTTGTCAAACAATCCACGCGCCTTCTTCCAGCGCAGTCACAACTACAACATCTGAGAGATAAATTGCTTTCAACTATGTTTTTATGAATCTCCTTGCCTAGCTCCAAAGCTCCCATTTTGGAAAACAATGGGAGGATGCTCGCAAATTTTACTGTGTTTGGTTTTACCCCTGTCAACTGTATTTGGTTAAAAAACTCCATAGCTTTTAATCCATGTCCATTTTGCACGCATCCAACAACGATGGCAGTCCATGAAACAATGTTTCGTTAATGCATTTCTTTGAATAGTCTTAAGGCCTCATCAAGAAGACCATTTTGAGCATACCCAGTAATCATAACAGTGAATGAAACCAGGTCTGGACTACACATTTTCTCAAATAATTGGCGTGCTTTCTGCACTCTTTCATAGTTTGCATACATTTCTATCAGAATATTCAGCGAAGTAACTTCACATTGAAAATTTTCCTTGAATTTGCAAACCATGTTGACAGGGAAAAGCAGAAGAGAAATGCAGAGGATATGGGTAATGCCATGAAGTCACTAGAAAACTGTACTTTAGATTCCAAAAGAGAGATCGATGGATATAGATGAAATGAAATCAATGAAGGTAGGATACACTCAATGTATTTATATTTTAGTGCTTGTCCTTTTCTTTTTAGAGTGAGTGGTTTCATTGGCTTACAGAGGCTTCAAAGACTCAAATATATATTGATCATAAGCAGTTTTAACATAGGAAATTTAATGTTCCATTTATCAGATTATAGAAATTTAGAGTTTTAAACCTAATTTGTGACTTGAATTGGAAATTTGTGACTTATTTGGGGGTCTCCAATGCTTTATTTATGCATGTTGCTTATACCCTAATTTATTTGTGTTTTTGTGAATTATATTTGTAATTTAAATTTCTTTTGAATTCATTTTAGACAAGGCATTCAACAATTAGCACGGATGCAATGCTAGAGGCTCTGCGAATTCTGTCAAATCTGTTGATATTTTGATTGACATTTTTTTTGGCAGGAAAAGAATTTGGAAGAAGATGAAGCCCTGATCAAGTCTTTATTTCTCCAATTTGGAAGCTTCAAGTCTTATTGATTGGTAATGGTCAATGTTTTTTTGTTCGTCTTCTTGAATCAGAATTCATGAATTACTTTGAGTTGAACTAACATATAGTGTGACAGGATTCTAAGAACTTTGTACGACAGCTAAATGATGACGATGAAGAGGATAAGTACAACATTGGATACATTCAAAATACCCATGAACTTAAGGTAAACTCATATTGCTTTTATTCAAAAAGTTTGAAGTCACTCAATATCACATTTGATTAAATGACTTTCAGCCTATTAGGATGCTAATAGATGCCTATTAGTCCTATTGCTATTGGTGTAATCATTTCTTTTTGCTTGTAACCAAACCTGATGGGCTTTTCAAATGAAGAGTCAGACTGGACTGTGGTTCTTGTTGATCATTGAGTTATCCTACTTCCATAATAAATTCGTGGGCAGGCACTCATCAAAGGCTTGTCGTCAACTTACTCTTGTGAACAGACAATTCATGTCAATAACATAACGTTATTCCCAAGAACATGGAATTCAAGTTGTGCATACTGCCAATTAATCATTGTTCAAATGCTCATATATTCCAATGATTAGGCAAGAACATTCTCTGAAAGATAACTTTAGGAAGGTTTACTCTGCCAAATGCAGTTGACTACTTTACTATTATATTCGATGACACTGCAAATTATACATATTGAAAGAAGATGAAGACTAGGCGATCCATTTCCATATCTTAGGATAGATTTTTAACTGCCAACTGTGCATACTTTCACATTTCACCAACTAGGTAACTATTAAATGGCCATTATCTTTATACCTTTTTCCAGTTATTTTGTGATTATGAAGTAGCTTCCATTAATATGTAAGGGATTCTTAAATGGAAAAATGAGGAGCATAGTGATTATGGTTTTGCACATTGATGGTTTCTTTTTTCATTTCACTCTCTCTATAGCATAATTATTTTCAGTTAAGTCTTACCATCTTTGGAAGAGCAGTAGAGTTTAAAGTTTGTTTATTCAATTTTTGTATCTTTTCTGTAACATAGTTTTGTTAAATTTATTTCACATGTGAAAGTTTTATGCAGAGGAAAAGAGATATAAATTTTGACAGTAAGGAAAGCACAGAGAATCCAACTATTATCTTGAGAGGAAGCAGTACTAATCATGATGATAAATGTAATAACTTTCCTAACTTAATTAAAATTTTCGATCTTTTTTTCTCACAGGGAAAGAGTTAGTTAATTGGATAAATTCTTAATATGTAAATTTTCTTTGATGAACATTTTCTGGATAGCAATAGTAAAAAAAAAGGTTCCAACATAATTGATTTGTTTTTGTGCTATTTTAATAAGAACATCGACACATATGTCAAGTGGAAGTAAGTCTTCATGTGGTTGGTCTTGGTGGAAATGTCGGTATTATGTTGAAAGCCAAATCTAGGTGATATTGGAAAGGGTGTATCACCACAATTTTCTTTATCAACTTATGCATCTAGATATGTTGTAGCAGGCCCTCATCCAGACTATAATACTTAGATGGTCTAAATTGTAAAGGGTCTACTAATAAAATCAAAACAAAAATCTATGTTTTCTCTAATATTCAATCTAGAAGGCCTTGTTTATACTTGAAATTTCAATCCAGTGGAACTAGAAATAATCCTGTCATTAAGTTGAAACCTCTTGCTTCCTGGATAGGCAGTGAAATCCAATAGATCTTCACTAAGCTTGATTGGAATTTCACCTGGTGAAAGTCCATAAGCATTTATGTGGGTTGTAGCAACCCCCATTTTGTTGGAGATTTACACCCTTGTTGCAAACAACCAATAGATTGGGATAAAGAAACTTAAGATTATGTGAACCAAAAACAGTTAACAATATTTACAAAATCTACCTAACAACATTTCACCAAAGCAAATAGAACAATATACATACATAAGATTACACAAGACTCAAAGATTTATGTGAGAAACCCTTATGGAGAAAAACCCACCACTCAAAGATATCCATAGCTATATTATTCAAAATCAAGGATTCAATACAATATTACAATATGCCATTCTAAAATCAACCTCCTGACATCTATCATCAATGTTCAATGGTCAACCTTTTGTTCCACCCATTTGTATTTGACCAACCTTGGCACACTCACACAAGATGATACATAGGCATCACCAGGGAATGCGAACCACCCAACCAACCCATGGAATACCAAGAATCACACAACTATATTCCAATTGTACCATGACATCAACATACCCACATATCAACAAACATGATGTCTCCACATGGATAACTACTATGTATAAGTAGCCACTGCCAAACACTGCTAGTTGATAGTTATTCATCAAACACTATTGATGTACTTATGTTTTTCAGTATAACGACCACTACCAACTACAAGCTTGTGGTAGCACATATAAACATTACATTACTTTTAACTACTTGTGATACCTCTGAACACCCTCTGAACATAACCATGTTACTACATTCTACCTCATGAACTCCAGATTTGCCACATGTGCACCTTCATTGCCATTCATTCATCCAGTAACACCAAATTCAGTATGTGGTAGCGAGTTCTTCAAATGTATTGACTCTTGAGGTTGATACAACATCACCACATGTAAACCAACACGCATATTGCACTGTAACATCTAAAACTCACCGCATCTCACTGCATTGTAGTTCGTAGTTGTTTACCATACTACATATCAACTCCTCTTATGGAACTTACTACATCTCACTACATTACAATCTATAGATAAACTCTATCTTCAGGAACTCTCTACAAAACATTACACTATTAAATAAAACACTCAAGTTGCTCCACAAGTTAATATCACTCAAATCCCATCATATTTTTCATTTCTATTGTGTGTGATCCCATCATCTTTGGTTTCAACCCGTTAATATCTTGCAAAGGAACATCACTGCCCCTCCTAGCAAGCTTCTTACAATGATAACTCTATATCTTAAATTGCTTCTAGCAACGTCTTGTCGATTCAAAATCCCTAGACATCCCTTCAGGTTGATTATATAGTTTTGCTTGACCCTGGCCCGTGCCTCATGTGTTTGTATATCTCTGGGTCCTTTTTGAAGAGTTATGCCCGCTTGCTCCACCTGTCCACCACACACTCCTTGGAAATATTTCCTCCCTTGCTTCTTTGTCGAGCCCCGCCATGTCTCCATGTGTTAGCAATGCGAGCCTTTGTGATCCCGCTCTCCTTTGCTTCTCTATCGAGCACCACATGTGTGCCACGTAGCATCATTTCGTGGGAACCTTTTGGCGGACCTTATAGTCAACGTTCGAGATGAGGACTCCTCCACATGTCTCCTTTGTGGTGAATTTCATCGCAAGGAAGGGAAAAATGAACAATAAGCCCTGTCTTGTTGCCACGTGTCCTAACCAACTCTGTGGGTGAATGACACATGTCTGCATGGGAATTATTCTGCTTCTTCCTAGGACCACAGTCATCATTTGAGGAAGGACGCATCTCATTCAAAAGCGACTATATTCTATGATTCAAAATATTTTTTGTTGCAATGGCCATGGGAAATCATTGCGGCGGACATCATTGCTCAAGTGCAAAGCAATCTTTTCTTTTACTAGCTTTCAGACGATGGAAGGATTTTCTATATATACTGCTTCAACTTTTCAAAAATGAGTTTGGATCAGAATATATAGAAAAATTATTGAAAGACACTAGGCCTTTGTATTGTTTTTTATTGTTGTATTAAGATTCATAGACTATGTCATTTTGGTTTGACCTTTTTGTTTCTTAGTTGACAAAACATTATACTGTGCCATTATTGTATTGAGTAGTTTATGTGCAAAACTTCTATAATTTCAATATAAGTTTTCTTATTCAAACCATGTCTTGGACTCTTCTTTTTAGTGAATGTGTATGGAAGTTATTTTATGTTATTTAATAGACTTCTTGGGTTTTTCATCTATGCTTTATGTTATTTTTCAAACATGCAAATTGTTGAATGGGCCCTTAAATCTCGCTAAAAGGGAAAAAAAATTGTGCCTACTAACTTACATCTTGGTGCATCGCCTTAGGTTAGATCTTTATTTTATATATCTACCTCATTTTCCCATTCCAAACCCCAAAATACATAAGGAGCCAACTTCTTTAAAAATCCTGGATGTCACTCAGTTTAGCACAATTGGTACCCCCATTAACTGAGTTTCCCATAAGGCTGTTACTTGACATTTGTAGACATCAATAGTTCTTTTTCTGGCACACTCAGTGGGACTATCTTTAATGTCTCTAAAGTGGGTGTATGAACCATAGGCCTATTACTAGATCCCAAACAACAAACAACCTCGTCCTGCTAGTGCCACCACTAGTAATAGTATGAACAAGAACTTGTCTAGTGAACATTTTGATCCCTCCACCAACTATGTTGCCAATTTCTAATAGAAATTATGTTTCATGGGACGCTGAAATCCCTCTTATAGCACCAGTAGCAACCATCGTTTGGGCCCCTATCCCAACCTATTCTTTGAAGGTTGTACCAAAATTCATAGGGGAAGGCTCAAAAACACCATCCAAACACCTAAAAGATGTGGCGGACATTTGTTTCGTGCATGGTGTTACTAACCAAAATGTCACGCTAAGGTTACTTGCAGCCTCTTTCAAAGGCAGGGCACTAGATTGGTATCACACTTTGGGAGCCAATACTACCGATACCTGAGATCAGCTCAAAGATCCTTTCTACAAGTGGTTTTCAAACAATGGAGATCGGTATTTTCTATTTTAGCAGCTGAAGACCATAAAGTGGGCCCCTTAGGAGGCCATTATTGACTTTAATGCCCGATTTCACATGACTTGGAAAAGCATTTAGCCTGCAATCCATCCACCTGCAGATTTAGCATTCATGTTCTATCTGAAGTCTCTCAACACCGACATTTTGATAATGATCCAATCCCTTGGTGGGAACACCTTGCCAGGTGCATATAGTGTTGTTGTTCAGGCAGAGAATAATTTGATTGATGCTGGAAAGTTACCACCTCGGCTCGTTATGCCTATATTTGCAGAGTTGATGATTCCCGCCTAAGAGAGAGCATCTACCAGTGCATATGTTCCTTCCCAATATATATACGCATATCCGAGTGCGCCACAGAGTGTTGCTTCTACGTCTAATTCTTCAAAAGATGAGATAAGTGATGTCAAGGAGTTGTTGTAAAACATTTCAAAAAAATTAACCACCATCAAGCAGAACCAATCTGTGCCTCCAAAGCCAACTTACCAAAATTATCAAGGCGAAGGATCTTCCTCCCAGCAAAATCAGTTTCAAGGAGGCTCATGCACAAATCCACAGACTCAAACAAGTAATCAGATGGTTTCGGTACCTACTCCACTGCAAAATGCTCACCCAAGCTCGAGTAGAGAGCTAATAGCGAGGCAAAATAATCTTACTGATGACATCAATCCCTGGTGCTTCCCCTATAACAAACCACATATGCCTCAAAATTTCCTGCATGACAATCTACAACAAAGAGTGGCAGAACAACGTAGTCAAGGCATGGTATCAAATTTAGGAGGTTATGTATATGCCTCTCCATAAATGGAAAATGCGGTACTCACCACGCAAATGCAAGGAATGTCTTTGGAGCAAGAGACAGATATAGCTCCCGACCACACACTCTTCTCATGGATGGAAGAAGAGGAGGAAGTGTTTGCAAATGAGGCTTCCACATCCAAGGCCCTGCAAGTGCAATCAGATTTTAACACTCGCTCTAAGAGGAGATTCACAGGCGAACTAGTTATTCAATAACCCAAAGGTGTTCCTGATCAAACTCCTAGTTTCCCCGCAATTGCACAACAATTTTAGCCATGAAAGGAGATTTTATAACAAGGGCTAAGGAACAAAAGCCTTTGAATCTATCACCATTCAGTGTGGTGGAACAATTGAAGAAATCATCTGCTAATGTATCTCTTTGGGATATCTTAGCTATCCTGGAGCAGAATTCATTGTTATAGAAGGCCCTACTAGAAGATGCAAGCACTAAGCCAACAAAGCAATCACTCAAGGAAAATTTTGTTGATCCATCACCTTTGGCCAAATTCCTCACAAATAGTGCAGAGGAAGCCTCTACTGAAGTTAGAGGCAAGCTGAAACCGAAACCATTTTTCCTAACTCTTATTGTGGGTAAGAAGTTGTTGCACAATTCTATGATTGACTCTAGTGCTAGTACCACAATCATACCCAAGCAAATAGCTGGAGCCTTAGGACTTAGCTATGAACCTTTAAATAGATGGGTTATGCAACTTTATGGGAACAAGGTTGAAACCGTAGGTGTCATTAAGAACCTCCCCTTAACTCTATTCTCCTACCCTAGTATCATAGTTCCACAATATACTATGATCACAGATGTTCCCCCCATGTTCAGTCTTTGCTTATCCCTTGAATTCACTTCCAAGATAGGTAGATATCTTTCCTTGGATTGGTCACACTTGATCCTCAGGACCAAACATGGAGCTAAAATGAAGATAGTATCTGAACCTCTACATTCGAAACATGTGGCAGATGAAGCCATGATCAACTTTGAGGCTGCTCATACCTCTATCACCAAAGAGGAAATGTATTGTACTGAGCTACTAGAGGATGAGAAGGTGACCAGAGACCAGACTGATCAAGAAGAGGTCCTCTTGAGTGAATATATAGACACTGATCCTTTTAGCAATTATCATGCCACTGAATTGGGAACCTATGTCATCTATGACGAAGATCAAGCGATTTTGAGGGTCATAAAGGAATCCGAGGGTGGTCAAGCCTCAAAGCTATGGACACTACATTTTGATGGAGCAAGATGTAAAGTTGGTGCAGGAGCCAAGATATGTTTGACATCCCCATCTGATGAAAGGAAACTCAGGGCTTTTCGCTTTTAGTTTTCCTGTTTGAACAACAAAGTTGAATATGAAGGGCTAGTGCAAGGTCTGAGTCTTGCGAAATGGATGGGTGTTAAAAAATTATGGTATTTGGAGACTGTAAGCTAGTATTCAATCAAGTATGAGGGCTCTCCGCAACCAAGAATGTCTGCATGAGATCCTATAGACATAGAGTTTGGGACCTAATTGAAAGCTTTGAAGCCTTCAATATCCAGACAGTGCCCAGAGAGAAAAAGACATATGTAGATCGCATGGTAGAAAGCGGATCTCAATTTGACCTGGCTTTTTCCCTAATTCATAACATACACTTTGTATGAGTGATTTTCTGACCTTCAATCCCAGATAATGACCAGAGTTGGAAAGTATTTGAAAGTGATGAACACATTGCCCCATTCATTCAACACTTCGAAGAGTTCGCTGAACAACTCCAACCAAAAATTGTCGAGGCCTATGAAGGGAAAATTATTCAATTAAGGTCCAACAAGCTTCCAAAAAGACTGGTCACTCTCAAAAAAAAATTCAATTGTGACAATGCAAGGAATGAGAAGAGGAATTTTGTAGCAGACAAAAGAGATTATGTAGATCTTTAGGTTGGGGACAGAAGGAAGCTCAAGGTCAGAAAGGATGTTCACAGAGTTATAAAGAAAGGATCATTCATTTTTGTGAAAATAATGGAGTAGTGGCTTTGTCATATGATGGCCTCAAGGGGTATGATCCTGAAATCATCCAGCATACTATTGAATTGACGGAAGGAGAAAAACCTGTCTGCCAAAATCAAAGACCAGTAAATCTGAAGATTGAGGCATTGATGGCGCAAGAGTTGACAAAGCTAATTCAATCCTAGATCGTCTTCTCAGTCAAGCACAACATATGGGTATCTAACCTGGTTCTTGTCTAGAAAAACAATGGAGACATCCACCTGTGTGTTGATTTCTGAGACCTGAATAGAGCATCCCTGAAGGACCACTACCCCTTGCCCTCTATGGAGTCTATCTTGCAAATAGTGGATGGCTTAGAAATATTTTCTCTGTTGGATGGTTTCTCTGGTTACAACCAGATCCAGGTAAAAGAGGAAGACCGACACAAAACAGCGTTCACTACCACTTGGGGAACGTTTTCCTACACAAAAATTCCCTTCGGTCTCTCAAATGCGGGAGCTACCTTCCAGCGGGCAATGGATATTGCTTTCATAGAATTGATCAACAAGATTATCTTAATCTACTTGGATGATCAGACTATATTCTCTAATTCTAAAGATGATCATTTTGATCATCTAGAAATGGATTTTAAAAGATGCGAGGAGTTCAAGGTATCCCTAAACCCGAAAAAAATTGTTTTCGGAGTTCCACAAGGGAAACTATTGGGACATGTGGTGTCCAAGGATGGAATTGCAATTGACCCAGAGTGGGTGAAGGCAATTAAGGAGCTTTCCCTACCAATCAACAAGAAGGGAGTTCAGTCCTTTCTGGGGAAGGTAAATTTTGTTTATGATTTTGTAGGACTAATTAGACCTATTACCATGATGCTCAAGAAGGATCAATTGTTTAATTGGACAAAAGAGGCTAGAGAAGCCTTTGAGAAGGTTAAGGATGCTATTTCTTCAGCTCCTGTGCTAGTAAACCCAGACCTATCAAAGGAATTCATAATGTATATGTTCAATAGAAAATCAAGCATCACTATTGTTTTGACCTAGAAGGATGATGAAGGAAAGGGAGAACATCCAATAGCCTTCCACTCTTGAACCTTAAAAGATTATGAGACAAACTATAACTTCGTCGAAAGGAAAGCATTCACCATTGTTAAAGGGATCAAGAAGTTTCAACACCTTATATCTTGCAACAAGGTGGTTGTATATGTCACGCATTCCAGTGTGTGTGAATACATTATGGATGGAGAAATCACAAAAAAAAGGGCCAACGAGATTACCAAAATCCTCGAATATGACATTGAGGTCAGACCCACGAAGACCGTACAGGGAAGAGGATTGTGCGAGTATCTTGCACATGATAAAGAAGTAGCAGTTGAGGAGGAACAACCCAAGATGGTCCTGATAAATGATCTGTTCAAAGGCTGCTAGTTGGCAGATAGGATGAGCTTTATGTAGACTGGGAAATATGTAACAGACCTCCCTTCTCAAAAGAGAAGATTCTATAGGTTGCAGAATAGCAGATATGCACTCATCAAAGGAATCCTTTTCAAAACAAACTTTAATGGCATTCTCCTACAGTGCGTCGCCACAGAGCAAGCACAAAAAATTCTAGATATGTTTCACAACAGTCCCGCGAGCGGACACTTCTCTGCAAAGACCACTGCCATCAAAATTATGTGTGTTGTGTTGGGTGAAAATTATGTAATCAACTTTCGATAGATTACACAACTTGGACTTCAGCCACAGCTATGTGAGATATGAATCTCTCCTCTCGGAAAGGGGAGGCGCCCTTCTTACTGCTAAGAGAAACAATAGTAAATCACACAAGTAATTACAAAATGTACACGAAATTCACGGAGTGGGGGGGTGTGTTACATTCATCCTCTCTTTTTAGAGAAGATGTTTACAATGCTTCACGTGTTGGAAGTTCCGAATTCTTGATAACTGAAACGAACAACTAGCAGTAATGCCAATATCTCTATCTCGTCAAAGCGAAGCGTAGAGATACCAGAAGTAATTAACAACAAACAAAAGAAAATAAAAAGGGAAAGCTCACGAAGGCACAAAGTCGTTTCGTAGCTTTATCAATGTTGGATCTGTAGATGTATCGTTTGCTACGTTAGAAGCACAAAGTCTCCTTAGACACAACAATTCTTCAAACAGCATGAACGATTACAAGCACAAAGTCTTGTAGATCATCCAACAAAAGTGTTAATGGCACGAACGATTACAAGCACAAAGTCTTGTAGATCCTTCGACAAAGTATCCAAGAGAATGAATAATTATAAGCACAAAGTCTTATAGATTATCCAACAAGAACATGCAAGAGTATAAATGATTATAAGCGCAAAGTCTTATAGATCACTCAACCAATGATAAACAAAATAACAATGCAATCTAAATAATAGATGTAACACAAAGTTTACATCAATCACTTAGAGTCTTTCAGATTCCTCGAACTAATCACTACCAAATCAAATCAACTTACAAAAGTATTGAATCCAACGCAAAGTCTGGCTTGCAATCCTTTTCTTTATTGATTGAATCTCATTCACAAAATATGAACACAAAGTTTCACAAGTTTGCTTACAAAAGGGCAGCACTTTGTTGCAATAGACTAAAAGATAATTTACAATGAAAAATCCCTCACATTATATAGAAAGAGGGATGAGCAAAATTAGGAAAGAGATTGAGAAAATCAGGGAAAGTTAGGTGAGCGATTTTAGGAGATCTCACCTAATTTTGACCAAAGTCAAAGTGTAATTTGTTTTGAAAATATTACATCTTTGGACTCGGTGTAATTACAATTTACAAAAGGACATTCGAAAATGTCGAGAAATATTTACAAGATGCATAAAGGGATGCACCGGAAATGTCTAACACTGGAGAACAGGAAGCTTCTTCATTTTTCTTTGCTTGGGCGCGGAGTCTTCATACTTCTTCCTGGTCTCCTGCGTGAACTTTTTATTTGGAAGAACCAAGATCAAAGGACATCACCTTCGGAATCACTTGACGAGATCTGGAGAGAAACTGCAAGGATGGTGAATCAACAGGCGTTAGCAGAAAAAGTAGCATTGGGAAGCGTGAAGCGAGAAACGATGTTGAGCAAGCATGAAACGAGCAACTAGGCACGGAAAACGATGCGGGAGCGAAGAAACGGGTCCGGAATGGAAATAGAGCGAATTTGAAGAGACTAAGATAAAAACTGCCAAAAGTGTAAAGGTGCTAAAATTCAGCTCCATTGCACAAAAAATGACTAAGTCAGAAGAAAAATGCAAAGGTGCTAAAATTCAGCTCCATTGCACGAAAAATGACTAAGTCTGGAAAAGATTAGAAAAGTGTAAGGGCGCTAAAATTCAGCCCTTATCTCTGAAAATTGACTTTGATGCAAGAGGGTTTTGACATGTTCAACATGTCAGGCGCTAAATTTTAGCGCTTCTGCATCTGAGACATGATTTTGGAAAATGGATGTAATGGTGAATGAAAACGACACTCGAGGTTTGCAAAGTGTTTATCTGCATGGAGTTGCCATTGAAATTGGAGAATAAAGAGAAAGCAAGGGTAACAACTTACAAAGATGAAACGCGAAAAACGCTAGAGAAGAACTTCGAATTTCCAAAACACGTGATTGCAGCTTGAGAAGGACTCGCCCAGCAAGAAGAAAAGAAGAACAAAGACCATAAACAATGAAAATGGCGAACAAAGACACTTTTAAGTGAAAAGGAAAATCAAAAACCTAACTCAAGTCGAGCAATAAATTTAGGCACGAAAAGTGGCACGATTGACGAAAAATTCAAAAAAGATGGAGAAACGCGCCAGGGCCAGAAATAGTTTAAGTGTCAGGAAAAAGTGTAATGGCGCTAAAATTTAGAGCTATTACATTTTTTGGAAATTTCACTTTCATGCAGGGGCGCTAAATTTTAGCGCCCTTGCATTTTCCAGACTTAGCCAATTTTGGCTTCAAGGAAGGAGCGCACTTTTTCAGTGCCACTGCATTTTTCGCAATTTGCTAAGTACGAACAGTGAAACTTCGCGAAAGATCTCGTTTCGAAGGTCTTCATGAGGCGAACATGGGGGAATGCTTGAATTGACTATTCGAGACTTGGGAACGCATTTTGAGGTGGCTCAAAAATAACCTCGTTATGCGTACTTGAACTTCACGAATCCTAAGAAACAGACAAGTTTCGTAGGGGGGTTATCCGTGGAACGAGCGCTGCTAGATTCTGTGATAACATGTTGGATATTTCTGGCCTACACTATTCAATGACTCACACTCTTTGGTTAAGGTCTGCAAGGAATTCCAATTCTTCACATGAAGCAGGAAATACTCAACAGTGCGTCTCAATCCGATAGTGATTGATGAACCCTTTGCACAATGGGGCCTTGATTTTATCAGGATGATTAATCCCACCTCTAGAACTAGACACAAATGGATCCTCACGGCTACAAACTACTTTACCATATGGACTGAGGCCATGCCCCTGAAGAATACGATGAAGGCGGAGATTGTGAACTTTTTCAAAGAATTGGTGACAAGGTTCGGCCCACCGAAGGCCATCATCTCTAACAACGTGAAGGCCTTCCTAGGTTCAAATGTATGTCAATTTTCACTCGAACATGGCATATTCCTAACAGGGAAAACTTTAGTGGTGAATCTTTGCCAATTGGCAAATTCTAGGAATTGAGCAAGTCGAAATTGGAAAATTTCTTGCACCCAACAGGGTGTCCAAATCACCCGAATTTTATGAACTATAGGTCCAATGCATGTCCATTTGGCAATGAGTTTTTTTATGAGGCATATTTAACCAACAAATTTTTTGTTTTCAAACTACACATTTCAATTGGACCGACTAATATTTTCCCCTAGAATCCCAAAAGCATTTAATAAAACACCTACATATTCGCCAATACTATTAAAACAACATTGTATCAGGACCCATTTTTCCAATTAAAATTTGCAAATAGTTGCTTGTGAAGACCCATTTCGCCAATTAAAATTTATAAATAGTTGCTCATGAGGAACTATTTTGCCAATAAAATTAAAAAATAATTACATTTGAGGACACATTTCACCTTGAAAATTACAACGTATCGTTGTATAAGCACACGGGATTCGCCAAATTTTTAATATACCATTTAAAAATCCTCGGAATTCACCAAATATGGAATCATGGATTGATATAAATACAATCAAAAATGTCATTTATTCTTGCACATTTTGTTTGGTTTTGAGGTTCTACTTCTCGATTTGAAAGTCAGCAAAAATTGAAAACATAGACTTAAGGGTGAGTGATCATTTCTTCATAGTGTTATTAGTTATAATAATAAGTTTTCTTTATCTCTTTTCCAATCTTGCTTCAACAAAGTGAATCTTAGAACCCACTCTGAAGTTTCAAAGTTTTTGAAACCTTCGACCCACCGACTACCAAGATGACCAAGAAAGACTTGCAACTCAACAAAGTGAACCATCAACCAAGTCGGGGAATTGGAAAGTTATGAAAATTTAGAACTCTGCGACAAGGTTATAAAACTTTGAGGACTAGCGACTAAGGTTAGGAAAAACCGAAAATTTTATATTGTATTCCATGGTATTGAATTTGATATGTGATTTTGCATCATTTTTAAAGAACAACACTTATCACACTACTTATAAATTCCTATTGCATTTTCATTCACACAATCTTTGATAAATAACTGAAAGGAATATTATTAATCCATTCCTTGAACATAAGCTAACAATTCAACATCCATAACTTATAAGTTATAAGCTAACAAAAGCTAACAGTTCAACATAAATAACTTATAAAGGCATCCACCCAACTTAAACAATAAAAGATTAAACTACCAAATCACCCAAATTATACTGAGAAATCTTTACGCATCCATCACCATAAAATCTTTATTCACAGATAAACATTCCACAATAATGAAACTATGCAAAAATCTATCATTCCAATAATAGACAATCCACAGGCAAATATAGAGTTTTTTTTGTCTTGATAACGGTTTCTTGAAGAAAACCGTTTTAGAAATTAAAATGAAAAGTCTTTGAAGTATGAAGAGATCCAAATTAAAGAAAATAACATAAAAACTAAAAAATAAACATCGGTCCCACTCCCAGCACCGACTCCTTCGCTTTCAATTATTTCCACCTCCTCCTCCTTCAGTAACACCTCCTGTGCCTTTACTCTTTGCCTATATTCCCGGTACTTGGTGACAATTGTGGTGATGTTTTTGCTTCCTGGAGTTGTAGTAATCTGTAACCTGGTTCTCCATTTTCCCAAAGCATTTTCAAACTCAACCAACATCTGAGATCTTTCTCTTCTCCACATTTTTAAGCCTTCAAGTGGATCTCCATTCCACTAAGTTTCGAGGACTCCCATGTCACTATAGCAAGATCAGCTATTTCTTTCTTGAATATCTCACTAAACTTCAGAGAGATCTCTCTTATATCTAGAATGTTTTCATCAAACTCATCAGTAATTTCCACTACCAGAATACGACAATCTTCTTTTATTTCCACCAACATTTCATAATATTGATCAAGTGTTTAATTAATTTCCTTCACCATATTATCATACATATTCAATTTCCATTCCAATTAAATGGACTAGGAAGGATCAAGCTCCTTAGGATTATTCACAATTTTCTCACCAATTAATATCTTTAGATCCATAGAGTTCAATTCTTTCATTTCCTGAGAGAGCACATAGAGACTAGTTTGATCTTTTTTGAGTTGTTGAAGTTCTGCTACTAACTCCTTCCTCTTGTTAACAACTCGAGTGTAAAAGAGCACAGATTTATTCAAAAAGAAGATAGCCTCTTGAGATATTTTATCGATCCCCTCACAAGCAGCTCTAGAATAGCTCAAATTATTTTTAATTTGCTCTATGGTGAGCACAACGATGCCCTCTACCTGAGAACTTGAGGCTTCATCAAATGTAGGAGGAGTGGCCATGGAAGAAATAAAGTTACTCAATGCGAGGACTTGAGATTCCAGTTTTATATTTTCTTTCCTCTATTCTTTCACTCTTTTAATCAAGGTATTGACTAAATAAATTGCATGGTACACATCACCTTCCAGTGTTGGAGGCCCCATATCAACATGTGTGACTTTGTAGTCTGCCTTCATTATTTCATCTTCATTTAAATCCTTCACAGGCTCAACAATTTGTAACATTTGATTTCCAAAAGTAGCATCAGTCACCATCCTTGACATCCTCCTGGCTTTCTTAGGTTTTGAAGAGCTTTGAAGTAACTTTTAAATTGTATCCACTCCAATTGTCATTGTAGGAATATGCTTTATCTTCTTCACTACTTTTTTCAGCCATCTTGGGGAGGCTACTACCAGACCAGAATCTCCATTTCCACTAATACTTTCTTCAGGAGCACTAAGCCTAGGAGTGAAAGGTGGATTATCAGGCAGAGAAGAGGGAAATTCAAACAGAGGAGGGAAGATATTATCTTCAGCAATCTATTGAAAGATAGCTTCAGAATCTGCAGCCACAATTTTTTCTTGATTGGTCTTTTTCTTAGGGGTAGGAGAAAGCACATTGTCTTGTTCACAGATGCTCTTCAACTTGACTGTTTCTTTTGGCCTATCACCATCACCTCCTAACTAAGAATTTGTAGTACTAGAGGACCTAAGAAAGGGTTTCCCTGATGATACACTTGCACCAGATGCTTGCGTAGACCCCTGTTCATTCTTCGGTGATGACTTAGGCTCCTGAACATGACCAACAACTTGTCGCCATTTCCCATCCAACCAGTCCTGGGTTCTTTTAAGCACTAGGGAAACACACACTCATATCTGAAATTTCACTTTGGCTCCAATCAACCCTAGGGTGGGATTTATTAGGAATTTTTCATATGCAGGATCTATGATTGTTGAATCCTCAACTACATTTTTCAGGAATGTGAAATGACAGACCAAAAGCCTATAGCTATTTTAGCATTAGCCTCATATAATCTCTTCTCAAAACTTCATTCTCATCAACACAATCTTCCCATAATTCTTTGGTAGATGGGTGATGTCGATATAAGCTCCCTCCATAGAGATTTTGCTTCACAAAACCCTTACTGTCAAAATTAGCTCTCATAGACAAATTATGGAGGTTATATTCCTTGAGAATTCCTTCAACTCCCTTGGCCATCTGGTTTGTTTTGCACACAAAAGAAGGGGTCTCCAATGGGAAGACATACCCTTGTTTCCCCATGTTCGTATACTTAATATTAACCATGGCCATTTGTCGACAAACTTCCAGAAATATCAATAAATTTTTAGGATACTAGGGCAATTTAAATAGGGCTTTCTCAAAATTCCCTATTCTCAGATAGGAAAACTTATCAATTGGATATAAAAACTCCCAAATTTTGATACAAGCGAAATCGATTCAAGGGAAAGGCAAGGCGCATTTATGGATTTCCATCTAGCTTCCTCACGACCCCCATTAAAAATGCATCATTAACATGACAAAAATCACCCATTCCAAATTGTTTAGTGAACTAAGGAAAGTGTTTATACATAGGCATATCAGAAGTTGGGGTTCCTTGTGGCTCCAACCCAGGCCAAAAGGACCCCTGACTACCTACAATGTACGTCAGGCAAGAACACATACAAAAAGTAGCAGTCATTGTTCATTCAAATGGAAGCAAATAACTTCAGCCCAGTCAATGAAAATGCTCTCATCACAGACTATTAAGATAAACTGGCACATCCAATCCTCAAATAACTCAACTTGTGCATTCCCAACAAAGCAATGCAATAAAGCAATAGCATCTGCAATTTCTCCCTTAAAATGCACTCTTTTGAGTTTAATCAGTAGTTGTGACTTACCTTTGTTCTCAGACTTCAACCAGGTTTTGGCCATGGAGTTCTTACACCAGTCCTTATTTGCTTTGAAAAATTCACCTACCAATGCGATATACATGTCTTCTACAGGTTCCCTTTTTGGAATCCCCAGTGCACGAGAAACAGCTTTAGGAGAAATTTATGCAATTACAGTTCCGTTTGCGGCTTTAATTTCCCATGTCTATGGAATGTACCTTCTCGCATATGCACTTATCAAATCCACACTCAACACAACTTCTGGAAACCCTCCAACGTGAGCTAGCCTACTTTCTAATAGTTTTTTATGTATAGCTTAGACTTGTCATCCCTCTCCAGGCACGTCCAAAATTTGTCTAACTTAAAAGGTCTAAGCGTCGTATCCCTTATGTTGACCTAACATTCACTTTGCATGAGCACAAATTCATGGAGAACAAATGTTTGCACATGAGATTCTGAGAAGTACTGGCCTTGGCAAAGAATGAGAATGCAGGCTAAAATTCTAAGTAAAAAGAATGTTTGCACTTGAGAAGTACTGGCCTTGGCAAAGAACGAGAATGTAGGCTAAATGTCTAAGTAAAACTTCACCACCCACTTATGTCGTTATTTTTGATAGGACGTGCTTTAAATGCGACATTCAATTTCATTCCTCGAAAAGATAGCCTTTAAACCTACATGCTTTTGGAAATTCCTGAAAAGACAACTCAAGTTTATTTCATGCATAGCATTCAATGAGATGTTAGATGACGACGCCTTTGAAAGGAAAGATAAGTCCATAATGTCGCATGGTCACTAAAAATTGAACCTAAAAACCAAAGTCTGAAGTTTCAAAGTTTTTGAAACCTCCAACCCACTGACTAAATCCACACACTGTAACTCAAAGTTTATGTATGCATGAACTTAAGTTACTCAACAAAGTGAACCAAGTCGGGGAATCGGGTAGTTATGAAAATTTAGAACTCTGCGACAATGCGACATGTCACATGGTTATAAAACTCGGAGGACTAGCAACTAATATTGCTTTGCTCCATTATTTTGAGTCTAGAACCATACATCAAATGTTCATCAAATGGTTGAGTAATTTATAATATAAATAATAAACATGTGTTTTAAAGTTTTTTTATTTTTAACTGTTAATGCGCTTGGATTGACATCAATGCCTTTATAAAATGAATTACAATGTCACGTTAATAGCACAACCATTAATAACACTAAGCAAAGTAACACTTAACATTGCAATTACAAAGGACTTAATAAAAGGAATTACAATGTCACATTAATAGCACAACCATTAATAGCACAATAACACTTAACATTGCAAAGGAATTAATAAAAGGAATTACAATGTCAAATTAATAGCACAACCATTTATTTTATTACAACTGAATTACAATGTCACATTATTACATAGTACAAATACAAATGTAAGCGCAAGCGCCAAGCTTCTGTTGGACTGCTGGTGAAAATGTAAATGTAATACATGTGTGTCTAAAAATAAATGGGACTTGTCAGGTCAACCATGCGCTCTAAAAATAAACGCATGGGACTTCCGGGATCAACCATTGTGTCTGAAAATAAATGCATGGGGAAAGGTGGGCTAATAAAACCGAGGAAATGGGAGCGGTGAAGAAACAAAATGTACTTCTCCCCTTTGAAAATCAGAGTCATGCAGAAGATGAGGGGTTGTAAAACTGCTCCCATCTTCTACTTGCAGCTTCCATGCACTAGGAGAGCACTTATTTCCATCAGAGCTCCTCATCCTGGCTCAAAACCTGTCTAAGAAGTTAGGTGAACCAAATCAACTTCTTTCCAATTCCACCCTGGTGTATGTTACCTCCTTGGTTTGCTTGCACTTGACCAACAAGAAGACTTCAAACCACCTTCCACCAAGAACCTGATAATCTTCTAAGCTCTGTCCTGCCCTACTTCACCAACTGAACCTTGCTACAACTCTGCTCCAAGAGTTTCAATCTTGTGCTTTAACCTTAGAGGATGCAACACCGTTTGAAATTGCTTACTCTTCCTTGGACTTAGAAGGTTCTAAGTGCCATCTTTGTCAACTCGCTTGAACTGCTTGTAGGGGAGCTTAATACATTGATTTCATGCTTCCCATATCCAATTGGATCCATCTTGCTTGGTGTTCAACCTTCAATCTACCCATTTTCTTGAAATTTCCTTGATGAGGCCTAAAACCCTACTAGCCCTTACCAGTCAATTTTCTGACTTTTTCTCTCTATCTTGTCAAACAACCTATAAAAAAAAATTCACATTCAAGTACCCTTTTTGGTCCTTTAAATCTTGTACTAAGTCTCAGAGCTCTGTCTTTACCGTACATGTAATTCCTACATTCAAGGAAGATTAAGGCTAATAGGCCTAATAGCTAGGGTTTTAGGAAATTCTTGTTGTTTCCTCACACTATTAGATTTTTCAAGCCTCAACTCTCTTTAACATGTCAAAATATGACCAAAACCTTCATGAAATCGTACAGGTACCGTACTATACCTTCTTCCCCTGCCTGAGTTCTCAACTTTTCTCTTCCAAACTCCTAACCGGGTAATTGAAACTCGCCTAGGGTTTGGTGTTATAACTTCTTGCTTGGCTCTTAAAGTTTCCTATTACTAAATATTTACAAAGGCATGGCTCCCCTGTCATTTCCATCAACCTCAGGAAAACTTCACAGGTAGATTTCATGGGGGAGCCATTTATTGACTGACTACTCAAAACTGTGTTTACAAACCCTCTAAATGCTGATCTAAGGATTCAAATGAATAACTCTACTCTACTCAACTTGGATTCACAATGAAAAGTGAAACAAAACTATTCTAATAACATGAATACAGCACCAAAACTGAGTATTCAACACTTATTAGAACTCTGTTGCAAAACACACAGGGATTTCAGAAAACCACTCTACAATGCTAAACTATGAACACAAACATTGATTCTAATCTAAGCTCTTATCTACAAAATGAAATATAATCCAAGCTATTCAAAGAACCCAAAAACAGTGAGAAATCTGTGTAAGCAAAGTCTTTTTGAATCACTGTTTCTTTGAACACACGGGTAACACACATAAATTACTGAAAATATGCTAACTATCCTCTATTCTTCGCACCAAAATTTCATTACAATGCCAAAAACTAACTGTCTATGAGCCATTACATCCATTTTGATTCCTTTCCATAGTTCAAGGGGAGTTGGTCGAGCACTTACCCCTGTTTTCTAGGGATTCCCATCACTAAATTGCATGCAATTTACACAAATTTTGTCATGCAACTTTACATCTGCATCTTACAACTTCCATTATGCCATGATTGTGTCATGATCCTCAAACCTAGGATCTCCAACACCTTGATCTCAAGCAATCAGCATCTCCCTTAACCGTTCCTTGGCATCTTTTAAACAATGATGATGTGACTTTAATACACTAAATGCTTAATAACTTAACATATGTTGTCCAAAGTTTCATAAAGCAAAATTTAATACTAATGATGACCTAATGAAGATTTTAGTCCTAATGACTAACTCTTCACACACAAATGCAAGACCTTCTAAGGTCCAAACCAAACTCACAAGCATATTAACATCCCTGACTTGGCTAGGGTCAGTACAAGCCAAAATTGTTTTCAAACCAAAATGGAGGTCATCCTAGGTGCTCCTGCACCATCCTCCCCAAAACAGAAAACTTCAATCCATCCTTGGATTGAGCAAGTTGGGATCAATGCCCAACTTCTTGAACTCTGCCTCCTTGATCCATACTACATCTGCGTCAGGTTGTCCATGCCTCTTGATCAGGTGTTCTTTATACTCTTTGGTCCTAGTCTTTTTGTAGACCTTGGTATCCAAGATTTGATCAGCTTGTTTGACTGGAGCAGGGGGCAGTTTTAGTTCTTCCACATCTTTGGTGACTTCATAGATGGTCTGATCCATGTTGAGTGGTGGCCCTTTGTAGTGTACAAGGTCTGCAACATTGAAAATAGGGGACAATCCACTGTCATCTGGTAATTGCACCTTGACTGCATTGTTGCCATACTTTTCCTAAATAGGACAGGGACCTATCCTCTTCATTTGCAGCTTGTGAGGAACTCCTTTCTGCAATCTAGCCTTGTTCAAATGGACCACCACTAAGTCTCCCACATTGAATTGGACTTCTCTCCTATGCTCATCCACCTTAACCTTATGCTTCATGGTATTTTCTGCCAAGGTTTTTCTGACTATGTCATGGATTTCCTGCATTGCATAGGCAAAATCATCTGCATAACCACTTCCTTTGACTCCATCCTTCAACTCTCTTAGCTCATAAACACCTCTAGGGTGCAGTCCATAAACACTTTCAAAGGGACTCTTCCCTGTGGATCTATTCACTATATCATTATAGGCATATTCAGCTTGCCCAATAATCTGATCCCGTTGTTGACCATACTCCTTGGTCAAGCATCTCAAGAGGTTTCCAAGAGTTCTATTTACAACTTTGGTCTGACCATCAGTTTGGGGATGGTATGCAGATCCAAAGGACAAATTGGTACCCATCCTTTTCCAAAGAGTCTTCCAAAAATGACTCATAAACTTAGTATCCCTGTTTGATACAATGCTGATTCGTAGACCATGAATCCTGACTATCTCCTTAAAGAAAAGAGAGGCTATTTGACTGGCATTATTGGTTGTTTTGCAGGGTACAAAGTGAGCCATTTTTCTGAATCTATCTACAACAACATACACACTGTCCATACCTTGCTTTGTCTTGGGTAAACCAACTATAAAGTCCATGCTCAAGCATTCCCATGGCCTAGAAGGGATAGGCAGTGGCTGGTATAGACCTACATTTGAAGAAGTGCCTTTTTCTTTTTGACACACTACACAACTCTCTACATACTTCCTAACATCTAAGTTCATCTTTGGCCAATAGTAAAACCTTTGGACAAGTTCTTGAGTTTTGGTGATCCCAAAATGACCACTCAATGCACCATTATGTTTCTCTTGTATCAAGTTTTCCCTAATAGAACCTCTAGGAACACAAAGCTGATTCCCTTTAAACAATAAATCACTTTGCAATGTATATTCAGCATATTTTCTATGGAAATGATTCTTGTACTCAAGACATACCTTATAGATATCTGCAAAGTCTTCATCATCTGCATATAGATCTTTGAAGTGATCTATTCCCATGCTCTTCAACTGAATTTCCTGAATTGTGAGGACTCTTCTGCTCAATGCATCAGCCACTTTGTTGAGAGCTCCCTTCTTGTGCTTGATATTAAAGGTGTAAGCTTGCAAGTACTCCACCCATTTCATGTGCCTGTGACTCAATTTCTCTTGTGAATTCAGAAAACTGAGTGCTTGATTGTCTGAGTACACAATGAATTCCTTGGGAAGCAAGTAGTGCCTCCACTTCCTTAGTGCTTGGACCAATGCATACATTTCAAGGTCATAAGAAGAGTACTTCTTCTTGGCTTCACTTAGCTTCTCTGAATGAAAAGCCACCGGTTTGCCCTCTTGACTGAGAACAACTCCAATAGCTACATTGCTTGCATCACACTCAATGGTGAATAGCTTCTCAAAGCTTGGCAACACCAAAACAGGTTGGGTAGCTATCTTTTCCTTCAACAACTCAAAACTCTTGTTAGCTTGTTCATTCCATACAAACTTGGTTTTCATTCCTCCTTTAATGGTATCCAACATAGGAGCACAAATAGCACTAAATTGCCTTATGAATTTCCTATAATACTACGCAAGACAATGGAAGCTTCTTACCTCTGTTGCTGTCTTCGGAGTAGGCCAATTGAGGATTGCTTCCACTTTGCTGCTGTCCATCTTCAAGTTGCCATGTGATAGCACAAAACCAAGGTACACCAGCTCTGTTTTGATGAACTCACACTTTTCCAAATTGATCATCAGCTTCTCCTCTTGCAGCTTCTTGAAAATTAACTCAATGTGTTGGAGGTTCTCTTCTCTTGTTCTGCTATAGATTAGTATATCATCAAGATACACTACTACAAACTTGCCAATGTAGTCCTTGAGGATTTCATTCATGAGTCTCATGAATGTGGAGGGGGCATTAGACAAGCCAAATGGCATTACTAGCCACTCATAGAGACCCTCATTGGTTTTGAAGGATATTTTCCACTCATCACCCTCATGTATCCTAATTTGATGATAGCCACTCTTTAAATCTATCTTGGTATAGTACCTAGCTTCACCTAGACAATCCATGAGATCTTCAATTCTAGGGATAGGAAACCTATACCTGATGGTTATCTTGTTTATTGCCCTGGAATCAGTACAAAGCCTCCATTCTCCTCCTTTCTTAGGTACTAAGACAGTGGGTACTGCACAAGGACTAATGCTTTTCCTAATAAGACCTTGGTCAAGTAGTTCTTGAATCTGCCTAGCTATTTCCTCATTTTGTTGAGGTGTCATCTTGTAGGCTGCTTTGTTTGGAAGGGTAGCTCTTGGTATCAGGTCTATCCTATGACTTATGGCTCTTTTAGGAGGTAAGGTTGCTGGTTGACCACTACTTACAATACTTTCATAGGTCTGCAACAAGTCTTGTATCTCCTTGGGTAACTCTTGCTTTTCAGCTGCCTTCTCTTTGCTTACTTCTCTTGGTTTGATCATTACTGCATAG
This sequence comes from Sequoia sempervirens, assembly GCA_007258455.2. NCBI lineage: Eukaryota > Viridiplantae > Streptophyta > Pinopsida > Cupressales > Cupressaceae > Sequoia > Sequoia sempervirens. The sequence goes on along the minus strand of VDFB02000009.1, from coordinate 801,391 downwards.
CCAACTCCTTCTCCTTCTTCTAAAGCTTTTAAGAACTCTTTTTCACCAACTATTAGTAGCTTAGAACCTGCTGTCTGCACCTCAGTATCTTCCAACAAAGACTGAATCTTGTAGGTTACATTGTCCTTCTTGAAGGTATATGAATTCTTAGCTCCATCATGCACAGCTTGATGGTCAAATTTCCAAGGCCTACCTAGGAGCAAGTGGCATGCATCCATAGGTAATACATCACACAATACCTTGTCTTTGTACTTGCCAATTGAGAACTCCACCCATGCTTGTTCATTCACCAAGACATGCTGACCCTTATTGAGCCATGTAACCTTGTAAGGATTATTGTGAGGTATCCTTGTCAATTTCAGTTTGTTGACTGCCTCCTCTGACACAATATTGTCAGTAGAACCTGAGTCTATAATGACCTTACATACTTTCCCCATCATCTTGCATTTTATTCTAAACAAGGACCTTCTTTGGCTTGGCTCTTCTTTAACTGGTTCTTTGATCAAAGTCCTCCTCATCATGAGATTCTCACCTTCCTCTGAGTTCAATGGTACTTCAGGTTGTTTATTTGCTGCAACTGTCTCATCTTGAATCAAATTGGTTCTCTTATCTCCTCCATGAGAGGTGTTACCTTTCTCTGGACATCTATAGGTCGAGTGTCCCAATTGGTTGCAATGATAACATTTCATGTTGGTGAAGTAGCTGCCTCTTCCTTGTCCACCACTTCTTCCCCTAGAACTGAAACCTCTTCCTCTACCACCTCTACTAGAGCTTCCTTCTTGTTGTTCAGAAAATATGACTTCTCCTTGGGCTCTTGGTTTTGAGCTTCTTCCACTGTAACTTCCTCTTTGTCCTCTGCTATCTTTCCCTTTTCCTCTGCTTTTGGGATTTTGCTCTTGTTTCTTTTTACCTTTCTCCTCTATTTTCAAAGCCATTTGATAGCATTGGCGGACTATTTTGAATTTTACCAAACTCATGTCTTCTTGAATGAACCATTTAAGTCCATTTAGGTTGCTAACCTGATACTCTCATCTTCAACCACTTTTGATCTAAGGCACAATTTCTGAAACTCTTCTGTATATGTTTGAACATCCATGTCCTTTTGCCTCAGATTGTGTCTTCTCCTATGCAACTGGACTTCATAATCATCAGGGAGATAGGTCTGCCTTATCTTTGTCACCATCCCTTTCCATGAAACTATGGGACCTTTTCCTTCTTTCTCTCTTTCTGATTGTACAAACTTCCACCATGTGAGAGCTGCTCCTCTCAACCTTGACTTGGCCACCTTTACCTTTTGGGCTTCTATTATGCCATCACACTCAAAATGATTCTCAATGCTCTCAATCCAGTCTACAACTGAATCAGGGTCCATTTGTCCACTGAAATGTGGCACACCATCCAATGCTTTACCACTCAAGGCCTACAATTCCTTCAAGAATGGTTCCTCTGCAAGAACAGGATCAGGCTTTGGAGCTTCCTCCTCCAAATCCTCTTCTTTTTCCTTGGCTTCCTACTCTTCCTTCTTCTTTATCTTATCCTTCACAGTATCTGCTGTCTCTTGGACTTCATCCAGGAGTTTCTCCATCTGAGATATCCTTTCTCTGAGCAACCGGTTATCTTCCTCTTGCTCTTCTACCTTCTTTGCTAGCTCTGCATTTGTCACCATGGTTCCTTCCTCTGGTGTATTCTCTCCTACTAACTCAGTGGATTGGCTCATTAATCATAAGCCTTGAATCCAACTCGAAGCTTTGATACCAATATGGTGAATGTTACCTCCTTGGTTTGCTTGCACTTGACCAACAAGAAGACTTCAAACCGCCTTCCACCAAGAACCTGATAATATTCTAGGCTCTGTCCTGCCCTAGTTCACCAACTGAACCTTGCTACAACTCTGCTCCAAGATTTTCAATCTTGTGCTTTAACCTTAGAGGATGCAACACCATTTGAAATTGCTTACTCTTCCTTGGACTTAGAAGGTTCTAAGTGCCATCTTTGTCAACTCGCTTGAACTGCTTGCATGGGAGCTTAAGACATTGATTTCATGCTTCCCATATCTAATTGGATCCATCTTGCTTGGTGTTCAACCTTCAATCTACCCATTTTCTTCAAATTGCCTTGATGAGGCCTAAAACCCTACTAGCCCTTACCAGTCAGTTTTCTGACTTTTTCTCTCTATCTTGTCAAACAACCTATCAAACAAAAGTCACATTCAAGTTTTGGTCCTTTAAATCTTGTACTAAGTCTCAGAGCTCTGTCTTTACCGTACATGTAATTCCTACATTCAAGGAAGATTAGGGCTAATAGGCCTAATAGCTAGGGTTTTAGGAAATTCTTGTTGTTTCCTCACACTATTAGATTTTTCAAGCCTCAACTCTCTTTAACATGTCAAAATATGACCAAAACCTTCATGAAATCATACAGGTACCATACTGTACCTTCTGCCCCTGCCCGAGTTCTCAACTTTTCTCTTCCAAACTCCTAACCAGGTAATTGAAACTCGCCTAGGGTTTGGTGTTATAACTTCTTGCTTGGCTCTCAAAGTTTCCTATTACTAAATATTTACAAACACATGGCTCCCCTGTCATTTCCATCAACCTCAGGAAAACTCCACAGGCAGATTTCATGGGGGAGCCATTTATTGACTGACTACTCAAAACTGTGTTTACAAACCCTCTAAATGTTGATCTAAGGATTCAAATGAATAACTCTACTCTACTCAACTTGGATGCACAATGAAAAGTGAAACAAAACTATTCTAATAACATGAATACAGCACGAAAACTGAGTATTCAACACTTATTAGAACTCTGTTGCAAAACACACGGGGATTTCAGAAAACCACTCTACAACGCTAAACTATGAACACAAACACTGATTCTAATCTAAGATCTTATCTACAAAATGAAATATACTCCAAGATATTCAAAGAACCCAAAAATAGTGAGAAATTTGTGTAAGCAAAGTCTTTTTGAATCACTGTTTCTCTGAACACACGGGTAACACACAGAAATTACTAAAAATGTGCTAACTATCCTCTATTCTTCACACCAAAATTTCATTACAATGCCAAAAACTAACTGTCTACGAGCCATTACATCCATTTTGATGCCTTTCCATAGTTCAAGGGGAGTTGGTCTAGCACTTACCCCTGTTTTATAGGGATTCCCATCAATTAATTACATGCAATTTACACAAATCTTGCCATGCAACTTTACATCCGCATCTTACAACTTCCATTATGCCATGATTGTGTCATGATCCTCAAACCTAGGATCTCCAACACCTTGATCTCGAGCAATCAGCATCTCCCTTAACCGTTCCTTGGCATCTTTTAAACAATGATGATGTGACTTTAATACACTAAATGCTTAATAACTTAACATATGTTGTCCAAAGTTTCATAAAGCAAAATTTAATACTAATGATGACCTAATGAATATTTTAGTCCTAATGACTAACTCTTCACACACAAATGCAAGACCTTCTAAGGTCCAAACCAATCTCACAAGCATATTAACATCCTTGACTTGGCTAGGGTCAGTACAAGCCAAAATTGTTTTCAAACCAAAATGGAGGTCAACCTAGGTGCTCCTGGACCACACCCATTCCGAACTTGAAGGAAATTGGTCTTTTACTCTGTAACTACATAACTGTAGGCACAAGAATTTAGAGTATCCCCAATAATTCCACATCATCTTCTTCCTAAATCCTATTCCTTATTGACCCTACAAAATGAAAACCCTTATGACAATTCAAACATTGCACTCAATAGTAAAGCCTTCAACCTTCAACGAATGATTTCAATTTTTCAGTTGTGCTCACTATCCTTATTTATGGGCAACCATGTCACCAATAGTGTCACTACCAACCTGGTCCCTGTGTACACCTCACACGTGTCATGTGTGAGGTTAGGTATAATCATGATTCGTGCAAACCAAAAAACCAACTTAAATTTTAATCGATTTGTGTAACTTAAGCCTTATATTATTTAAATGTTTAATTTCATTGATGTTTGGACTCTAATAGCCTCACTACATGCAAAATGTATCTCAAGATGACAAGCTATCAATTGTTAAAATCACCAGTGCCACTCAAAGTTCAAACGATATGAAATCATTACAAATCTTGTTTCACTAGCCATTTAGTCCTGCATTGGCAGCAAATTCTAAACCGTTGATTATTGTAAATCTAATGATTAAAGGGTAATTCTAGAGGTTTAAGTTCACAAGATTAGTGCTCTGTGCATTTCATTTTGGAATGCAACTACAACCATACATCAAATGTTCATCGAACAATTGACTAATTTATGAATTATGATACAAATAATAAACATGTGTTTTAAAGTTGTTTTAAACTTTAATGTGTTAGGATTGACATCAAGGCCAAGGGGCCGGTAACTTAACATTGCAAAGGAATTAATAAAATTAATAATGATACTGGGAACTGGGGGAGAAGGTCAACGAAAAATTAGAAATCAATAAAATTTTGGTAAACCCTAACAAGAGTGACAACTTCTAGTGTTTATAATGTTTTTTTGTTAATTTGATGGAAACTTTCTTTTTTCATTTGTATTGCTTTATGTTTTACTTTTAAATCTGAATGCAATTATTTCATAAATAGATAATACTTAATTTCTCAAAGGAAAAAAAAATGAATAGATTCATAGACACTGAACTCAAAAAATAACTCATTACTGTAAATTTATAACAAAGATTAACGCAACACAACTATTTATTTTATTACAAATGAATTACAATGTCACATTATTACATATCTTTTTAAAGGTGAGTAGTTGTAGAGTAGGAAAGCTCATGTTTTGTATAAATAGCATAAGTCACTTTACATAGACACAATTTATTCCAAGTTGTTGCTCATGACAATGGATTACAAATTGATTCCAATTTCCAAGGTTCTTCCAGTGACAACGTAATACAAATGTGACACTAAAAATAAATGCATGATTCCAAAGCTTCTGCTGGTGAGAACGTAGTACAAATGTGGCACTAAAAATAAACGCAAGGAACTCGCCTAGAAAACCATGCTGGGGAAATGGGAGTTGTGAAGATAAAAAATGTGCTTATCCCCTTTGAGAACCAGAGTCATGCAGAAGATGAGGGGTAGTAAAATTGCTCCCATCTTCTACCTGCAGCCTCCCTGCATCGGGATAGCACTTATGTCCATCAGAGCTCCTCATCCTAGTTCAAAACTTTTCTGAGAAGTCAGGTGAACCAAATCAACTTCTTTCCAATTCCACCCATTTTGAACTTGAAGGAAATTGGTCTTTTACTCTATAACTACATAACTGGAGGCATGAGAATTTAGAGTATCCCAAATAATGCCACAACATCTTCTTCTTGAATCCTTATTAACCCAAAAAAAATTAAAACCCATATGATACTATCCACTATCACTAACCTAGGTATTTAGTAATTTATGGGCCACTAGTGCTGCTACTACCCTAATTCGCGCAAACCAAAAATTCAACTTAGTCGATTTGTGTATCTTAAGCCTTACATGTACAATTAAAATGTGTAATTTGATTGACGTCTAGCTACATGCAAATTGTACCTCAATCTGACAAGTTGTCAAAATCACCAAACTCCAGTTAGCACTACTAATGCCACTCAAACGATATGAAATCATTACAAATTGTGTTTCATTAAAGCTATGAGGTATCCAATCAATCGCTTTGGATGTTCAAAAGATTGAGAATTTCAATTAAATGAAATGTAATATGTCAAGGCATTGAAAAGAGAAAAATGAGCCTTGATCTCGCCACGTGTTCGCATCTAATGATTCTAGTGTTATTCCAGAGGTTTCAATTCGCAAGTCTACTGCTTCAGAGATTTACTTTCGGAATGTAACTACAGTCGTCCATCAAAAATTCATCGAATGGTTGTGGTTATATTGATTTTCCTTTACATCCTTTGTATAAAACATTCTTAATTTTTTAAGCCTTGGTCCTACATTCTTCCTAGGCGATCCCTTTTTTAAAACAAACTTTCTACATGTGCATATTTCTGCCACTTTAGTTCGTCTATCACTCATCGCCAAAATCCAACCCATCGGGTTCATTACCATGATGATGAGCCTTGATCACCCCATGTGTCCGCATCTAACAGTTCTAGTGTAATTTCAAAGGTTTCAATTCACAAATCTAGTGCTTGAGAGATATACTTCCATAATGCAACTACAGTCGTCCATCGAAAATTCATCGAACCATCATGGTCCATAATGTCGTGTGGTCGCTAAAACTTGGAACCTTAGGACCAAAGTTTGAAGTTTTGAAGTTTTTGAAACCTCCAACCCACCAACTACAAAGATGACCAAGAAAGAATTTTAACTAAGGTTAGGAAAAGCACCAAAACCTCAACTTTGGTGAATTAAAATAGGAAAGGTGGCAAGGACGGTTCATTTATGAAGTGAAGATCGTGGGAAAATTCGAGTCAGTGGACATGATTGGATGATCGATGGGTAATTAATATCGGTATGTGCGGAGTTTGGAAAACTATTACCTCTTGGCCCTCGATTAGCAAAGTTAATAATAGAGTTTGGCGTGGAGAAGAAGGCACACAAAAATTCTAAAAGAGTGGTGGTGGTGGCAGTGTAGCTGCAGCAGTTTTCAAATGGAGGCCAACTTCACTCTACGTTCGAAGAGGCAATTAAACCCATTTTTTGGTGACGCTTCTGACCAAAGATTAATGGGGATGTTTTTATTAACTGATGGGAGGTTGGTACAAAGTGTGCAGATGATTTTGGGGAAATCCTTTAGAAATATGAGGCATAGATACAGGACTAACATGGATGTATACTCCTTGATTATAGCATGGGGTTTGGACTTGGGGGAATCGACAAGCATAGTGAGAGAAGTGATGGAGATGATTGTGCATAGAGATTTCTTAGAAGGATTATAATCAATACTTGAATGGGAAGTTCTAGGTGAAGGTTTCAACTACCGGGAAGGCTTTGAAAATGTGGAACTAGAAGGGGCAGAAGGATGCACCCATTTCGTGCATTGGCCAAAGGATGAGATTAAAAATCAATGCAGGGAAGAAGCAAGGTTAGGCTGGTAAGAATTGAATCTCTTTATAGAGCTGATGAAGGTGGAAACAATTATATCATAGTTGAAAGCACAAGAGAAATTGGAGGTAGAGCGCATGGAAGCACAAGTGAAAGCAGAGGAAAAGTGTATGAAAGCAAAAGGACAAAATGTGAGGAAGCAAAAGATGAAAGCAAAAGGATAGAATGTGAGGAAGTGAAAGATGAAAGCAAAAGGACAGAATGCGAGGAAGCGAAAGATGAAGGTAAAAGAAACAAGGAAAGTTGTTTATAAAACGGGTAGCACTAGTTGAATTTGTAGTTTTTGTACAATTTTTGCAAAATTAATGCAAGACTAGTACTAAATTTTTGGCTTGCTAGGGGTTGAACCCTATTACGGTTGTATAGTGTGAATAGTAGGAAGGGTAAAAGAATGACTTAAAATCTTGTTGAAATATGTAAGGTACAAATAGTTGTGGAACTGGTTTTAGTTAGGCAGGTTACTTTTTCTGTTATGAAACATGTTAAGATGCTTTTTTGAAAAAACTATTATAGTTGTAGGTGATTTTTGGATGGTTGATGAAAAGTAAACAATGAGGCAAATGATGTAATCTTTATTTTCATGCAATACAAAATACTATTACCAACCAAAAAAAATCTAACAGTTCTAGTGTTATTCCGGAGTTTTCAATTCACAAGTCTACTGCTTCAGAGATTTACTTCCGGAATGCAACTACAATCGTCCATCAAAAATTCATCCAACAGTCGTGGTTATATTGATTTGCATTGACACTTTTCCACTGCATTTTTTTATTAGTTTGATATTGTGTTTAATTCGCCAATGTTTTTTTCTTAATCATTTGAAAATAGGTTTAATTCACCAATGGATTTTATTTTTTAGTTTGAAAAAACGTTTTAATCGCCAACAAAATTATTTTTTCTGGTTTGGAAATAGGTTTAACTAGCCAATGGAAATCTTTTATTGGTTTGAAAATAGATTTTAATTTCCAATGAAAAGATTTTAGTGGTTTTAAAAAATTTGAATTTCGCCAGGATTTTACATAGACTTCTAGCGATTAGAAAAGATTCGCCAATGGAGATTATTTTTTTTCACGAAAAATGAAAAAATTTGCCACTAAAATTAATATTTTTATCGGGAAGTATACAAGATTCACCAGGATTTTACACCTTCGCTGAGGGGGGATTTCTTAAAGTTTTCCCTGATTCCTAAAGACATCTTCAAACTTCTACCTACAGGGAAGTGGTTTGGCCAAGTCGAATAATAAAAATTTAGTCTGACTCATTAAAAGAATCAAGTTGGAGCATCAAAGAGAGTGGCATAAAAATATTTGGACAACGCTCTAGGTAGACCAAATAACTCCTAATCAAGTCCTTAAGACTTCGTCATACGAGCTAGTTTATGAGAAGGAAGCATTATTGCTTGTCTCCATGGAAATTCCCACACTACAATTGCTCAAGTCTCTAGAGGTTGAACAAAATGGAGCTATGGAGGTCTAGTTGGCTAAGTTGTTGGAGGTGCAGGAAAAATGAGAAAAAGCACTGATAGCCATGTCTAACCGCCAATAGGTGGTTCAAAGGTGGTTCGACAAGAAAAACTTTGACCAGGGTCTTAAATGCAGAGACCTAGTGCTAAAATTCAACGAAAGGGTCGTGAAGCCTGGCCTACATGGAAAGTTTGATAGCTTGTGGGAAGGCCCTTTTCAAATTATTCAATGCAAGTAGCATAACACATTTGAATTAGAGAATATGGAAAAATAAGCATTGTGAACTCCAATTAACAGAATTCACCTCAAATTTTTCAATTAAACTTCATTAATTATTTTGCCAGTGTAGATATGTAATTATGAAAATTTCCTTTGTGTTTTTTGTTTGGTTGGTCTTTCAAATGGAACCCATAATGCAAGAAGCAAAGAAATCAAGAGAGACAAAGAATTGATAAAAGAGTTGTATATTCATCATATAGTAATATATACTTTGATATTACATTCCAAAATGGCTCTCAGGCCATAATTTTTGAGTATATATATATAAAGCGACTTTTCAAGCATATGTATTAAAAGCCTTCTGAGCCATATATACAAAAAATAGAAGAAACGAGTTCATTCTTAAACAGGAATGACAACATTAGTAGCATCAGGAACAACTTCATCAACAGCCTTTGGAGCAGCGGAAGGTGCAACGGGAACAACATCAAGAGTGTCAATAAGAGCAATGGAAAGTGGTGGAGGAAACGCCAAGTTTTTGAAGTTGGTGTACCACTCCATGTCATAGAACAACACCACGTTGTAGCAGCACAGTAGGAAGTGGAAAGCATGAGAAAATCTTAGAAGGTGCTCTCCAATCATCATAATGCGGAATCCACTCAAGAATGGCACCCACGACACCATTGCATCCTCTTCAATGTGTTTGTGGAGATCACTCACTATGGGGATACCAAGGGCATACACTACATTTGTCACAACTTCACCAAGGCCACCGAGGTAGTGCTTTGGGAAGATCTCCATCGTGAGTCGAAGTATCATTGGCTTGGGTACCTGTATGTCAAGCAAGGAAGCAACAAAATGAGAGAAATTGTTAGTATTTACCCTATAATTATCCTCATATTCTATACAATCCCTCCCCAGTATCCACTTCATTGCTATAATTGCAAAAGAATGTTCTTCATCATGCATTTCAGACGCCTGCTAGAAATTTCTCCTAGAAAAGCTACCTCCAACCTATTGCTAGTAAGCCTAATTGGAGTATTCATTGTGCCTATCTCTAGTTCTAACTACCAAATGCAAATTCTTCCCAATTACCAAGTGCAATTCCTGTTGTTGTCTTTAGGTCTATTTCTAGAAATAGCCAAGGTACAATGCATGCGATAAGCATGATGTTGATCGGGTATTAACTCAAAATTTCCACCAAGAGCAAACTCAAGAATCCCACTGAGTTGCATCTGTTGTGTACGAATTTTTGCATGTGAGTTAAGAAGAAGTAATTAATTAGCTAAAACTGATGGCAGTCCCAAGTGATAATCCACACGGTCAAGTGCTAATGTGTCATGGTGTGCGAATTTTTCATTCTCCAAGGATGAACTCAAATCTTTTAATGTACTCATTACATTTTTTGGCCTAATCATTCTTTTTAGGTTATTAGTTGCAAAGCATGCGAAAGGTTTTGTATGCCTTCAATCACCAGCTCAATTTACCAGGAAATGGCACCATAAGACATAATGACTAATCACCATTATGAATTGTTGTCTTTTCAAAGGGCAAGGAATTCATTTCACATGAACAAAAGAGTTGTCGGTACATTCTGAATTTATTGCAAGAAGGCAACTATTGTCCACAACTCCAAGTTGAGAAAAGGCTAAGTGTTGCATGCGAAAGAACATCATTTTGAAAAAATTTCTGAGTATGCAGTTCATTGCAAAGAGCTTTGAGTGCAGAATTTGCTAAAGAACCCAAGTGAGTTGTAGAAAGGTTAAGCATCACGAAGGTCCACAGGTTTTTGAAATGGCCTAGAATCCTTAAATGGAAGCACAAGAAGAGGTGGCCCAGAGCTTAATTGACGCCATGCATGTAGTGCTAATGGCCAAAATTTTTGATAACATCTCTTATGCTTTGACTGGGATACCAAAGAAGCCAAAGTGGATCCACGTGCAGGTCGTGGACAAGAAATATCACAAGAACCAAGCTTTGATAGCAGAATAATGGGATAACATTCATGACCCTATCCTTAAAACCAACCCTAAGAGTCTTAAGGAAGTAGCCTACGAGAGGATAAAACAAGCTAGTAGCCAACAATCTTTGGTGTACAAGCTATGGTTATGCAGTCTCCCACAATATATGGCTCCTTTTGTGCATCACTGCCCGCAATTAGTACATGAGTGTGGTCAACATTTCAATCCGGATACTGGTGCAATTGAAGGCCAGAAACTAAGGGTTGTGATTAGCATGGGCGCTATCAGGGATATACTATGCATCCCTACCAGAAGAGCTCTAGAGCAATGGCTATGGAGACATTCATTGTAGAAGGCAGGGAAGAGTTATGGAGGACTAGAGATTTTTCTCTAGACTTTTATAACCAATAAACCAAAAGGCCTAAGGAAGATGTAGCAAAGCCACCACAGATTCCAGCCGCGCACAATGCTTTCAATTTGAATTTGCAGGAGGCCTTCTCTATGATGGCTTTTGTTTACGACATGGAAAGTGATCAGTATGTTCAAGGGTTTCAAATGGATTTGGGTTTTCAGCTAAGAAGACAACATTCTCTATTCTGGTATGACTTCACAGAAGTCATTGTTTGGGAGATACTAAACCAAATCAAGGATTACCAGATGCAGCATAGGTTCAGGTTTTCTTCTCTCCTTGCTCACATTTTTTTGCACCAGAACCCTGACTTCTTTAGAAACCGTATGGGTTTGGTTGTTTTTTATGAAAGTGGAGTAAGAAGGTCAATTTCGGTGTGGACTCCCCTCCTTTCTACAACTTATGATTACTATACATTTTCTGAGTGTTTCCTAACTCCGATTTTGCAATATTTTAGTGAGGATGAATAGGATTTATTAGCTTTCTGTCGAGCAAATCAAGTTGATGCAGAGTTTTACTCCTCCCAGCAACTAGTTTCTTGCGAAAGATTTCACACTCATTAGGTTGCATGGCTTTACCAAGGAACCATTCTAGCTCTGGCTCCCAATATGTGTTACAAATAGGGTGTTGGCCCTTGAGGTGTTTCATAAACTAGTAATTATTGACCTCGACTTTTGTGGGGGAAAAATAAGAAAGGTTTTTTCTTCTTCCCTTTGAGCTTCGAAACAGTGATAATGTTAAAGAAGCATACGCATGGTCTACTAGAGAAAAGTTGGCTCATCTGGGGCTAGTATTAATTTGTGAAAAATGGAAATATAATCCCAATGATGACTCAGTAGAGCTGAACATTAAAGTGACTCACAACTCCCGACCTTACCGCGAAGCTCAACGAAATTCGCAGTCTAACCAAGATGACCTATTTGTGGACCTAGCCACCATGGCTCTCTTTCTATTTCCCTTTGAAGAAGCCCAAGGACAAGCTTAAAATGGTTGCCACCCTTCATAATGAATTGGTCAAGCACTAGTAGTGGAGTGAAGAGAAAATTGCAGACTTCTGGATTTATTGCCAGGAGACCAAATGCCTTAATGCCCCATTCTAGGAGACAAATAAGGATTAAAAATTTGATGATCTATGGAACAGAGGGAATGAAGATACTAATGCAAGCAATGATGAGGATATAGATTTGGAGGAAGCTAAGGCATATATAATAAAGAGGAAAGAGGCAAAAATGACCCGAACACAGAAAACTGGAAAAACATCGAAGCAGCTCGACAAAGCTCCACTGAGAATGCAAGTGTCTACATCACACTTGAAGGCCTCACTACCACGTGCACGGGCTACAAAAATACCCAGGGTAGCCCAACAACTTTCATAGGTCATAGAGGTGGACAATTCTCCACCCGATAAGAGGTCACACATAGATGCAACTTCTGGAGAAGGCTCACAGGAACCTGCAACAAGCCAAGGATTAGAGTCCTCTGTAACTCAGGTATCTTTCTCTCCCTCTCTTCTTGCTTCACAATCTTTGGTTACCTCTATTGTATCTGTGCCCCCAATTACTTCAAGTGTTGACCTTTCCATTTCTACTTCCATGATCGTGGGAGATTTCTCCCAATTCTCCCAAAGCGGACAATTAGCCTTTACTCCCCCGCAGTCTATTCCACCTTTTGTTAGATTTCAGTCCGCAACCACTCACTAGTACACAAACAACAATACATGACTGAATAAACTACTAAAATTGCATATAAATGACTAACTTTAGTCACGTGACTATTAGTGGTTTATTTGTAGTCATAACACCACTAAATTTATGACTAAACAATTTTAGTCATTGATTTTAGTCATTAATTTGGTCATTGATTTGGTCATTGATTTAGTCATTTAATTAGTCATATATTTAGTCATTAATTTTAGTCACGTGACTATTTTAGTGGTTTATTTGTAGTCATTTATAACACCACCAAATTTATGACTAAACTATTTTAGTCATTTATTTAGTCATTGATTTGGTCATTGATTTAGTCATTAATTTAGTCATTTATTTAGTCATGGTAGTGATTTGTTTAGTAATATATCTAGTCATTAATTTAGTCATATATTTAGTCATTGATTGTTGTTAACTGGTCATTTATTTAGTCATGGTAGTCATTTATTTAGTCATATATTTAGTCATTACTTTAGTCATATATTTAGTCATATATTTAGTCATATATTTAATCATGTATTTAGTCATGTATTTAGTCATATATTTAGTCATTACAAATCAAATCTAACTTAATTAATCCTCACAAATTTATACATATAAACTTCAAGTATCATAGATATTCAAATGTTAAAAAACACCATGAAATGAACACTAAAATTCTTGAACAAATATGATTGATCACACACAAACACAAGCAGATTATAAACCAAGAGGAGCCACAACACAGTATTTATGAGTGGAGGAAAAACCACTCTAAAAATTTACTTCATTAAGTCTCATTGGAAAATCAAAATCTCATTGGTTACATTCAATGTCTTAGTGACATTGTACAACTTATAGACACTATATAAACAAAATACTCCTATTTTCATATACTTATACTATTTTCCCCTTCCTTAACTACAATCCTTTTGGAAGGGCAGTGACCTCCTATAGGGGCTCGACCCATTTAATCCCCTTGCAAATCCACAATTTTCCCGCCACTATTGGTTTCAGCTCCTCCAAAATCTTCCTCGCTGGTATTCACCTTTCACTTCTCCAATTTGGAGCTGCAACCTAAAAATAAGGTTTCGAAATTTGCACATCAAAAACACAGAAAGTCAAATAATACAGAGGATAAAATTCAAACATGTTTTTTTCCTTTTCCAACTATGGTACCCTAAACTTAGGCATTAGATATAATGTTTCTTAGTTATCTCTTACAATTTTAAAAAAGATGAATTCATGCAAGACAACAAACAAATAGACAATATTTAATTAGTGATATATATACAACTGCCTTATTCCTGAATAACTGATCAATAGCTTGATTATTGATTGTAAATTTGTAATTGATACGCTTGAAAGTGTCCTTCTTGCCTATGTGTGAATTTGAGCTTTGGATGAGGATATGAAAATCCATCAAAAGCATATTTGGAAGTAGATTTTTATCAAATATTGTAGTTGCAAGTTCCACTAATTATAACAAAGATAAATAGTTGTACCTTTCTGCATCAACTAATGCAATTTTGATAACTTTTAGAGGATCAACAATGCTAGTCTTTATTATATAAACATACTCACCTGCAAGTTGCAACACAAAATTAAACTTATTAATTAGACTCAACATCTAAGAAAGAAAAAAAAACCTCAAACATTATAAATTTAGTAAAAAAACATCAATTTGAAAGATCAAATTATCCAATGCTTCACTCTCTACATCCTCTTCTACAATCAAAAGAGGCCTTTGTTTATGTGATAAATGCAACAAGAAAAAAAATTGCATGTTACGAATCTCACATACTTCTATGAAACTTTTCTTAGAGAAAATCCATCTAAAAATTTTCTTACCAACATTCTTTTATAGATCTCTATTATGGTTGAAGGTTTTGCCTTTGTCTTTGCATATGCATCAATTCCATCCCTAGCCTACATTGTTTAGGAATAGTTATAAAGATTTCAACAAAACTTTTAAATTCAAATAATGAAAACTAAATGTTCATCAATTTCTTTGGTTCATACATGCATATATAAACTTCTTTCGGGGAAACATGGCCTATACAAATCAAGAGTATGTTTGATTTAGGTATTGTTTATGGTCAACATGTTTTTTTTTATTCTCTTATTTCTTATTTCATAAATTATATTACAACCATAAATTTTTGTGTAAGTATCCCATATATCATTCTATACCAAATATGATAAGAGCAAATATATTTCATCTTCTACTCTATTTAAATTTATTCACCATAAAAAATCTAGTGAATAGTATGGAACACTATCTTAATAAACAGGAGTAGAAGAGTTAAATTAGGATAAATGGGATCTTGGGATCAAAATAAATTCAACACTATTAGTATCAATATACATCAAGCAAGAGAAGGAAAAATAGCTTAGCACAATTATTCATGAATAAAATTATGAGAAAAAAAGGTGTACTGCTTATTACCATAGAATAAAATCTGAAAGAAATACGACTTTCTAGTCCATAGTTTCACAAAACATGATAAAGGTACATTAAAATTAATTTCTAGATGAGAACATGTTGATTCAAAGAAAGATGAGAATATGTTGATTCAAAGAAAGGTGAAAACACATTATTACATTCTTTTAAGAAATTTAAATAGGATCTTGACTTAATCAATGATCTAGCATGTCATTCGAGTAGGGAATATACTCTTTCCTTATGCACATAGGTGATAGAATTGAGCTTTTACATTCAAAAACAAGAAATATTATTATAGCAGTGGAAACCCCTTCTCTCATCTATGGTTGGAGAGTTTTCTAGGTCAATGGGACCACATTTATTTTAGGTGTGACCACTATGATAACACATATTGGGAGTGGTAATCTATGGTGATAGCTTTGAAAGCCTTATTGTTGTTTGTGGTTCAAAGTTGGGAATTCTAAAAAAATGAGTGCAAGCATATAATCCTTGAGCATTGGAAACTCAAAATCATAAACATCTAATCTTTATTAAATGGTAAAATATAGACAAATAATTACCTAGTTGAGTTCTATTGACTAATTTCTATATGAGTGAGAATGTTGTTGGGATTATTTGTACAAAGAATCCCTCCTAAATGCCAAGATTGACTTTACCCTCACAATTGCTCATAAATGCTTAGTCATGAACCAATTTTTTTAGCTTTCAAAAGAAATGTTAGCAACTCAGAAATACATCTAGAAACAATAGCAAGAAGGAGCCAAAAAGAGGCTCCATAAAAACTAAAAAACTAAAAGGATATCTAAAACTAAAGAAAAAACTGAAAAGTAATCTAATAAACAAAAGAACCTAATCCTATTAGAAGGGGAAAAACCTGTGAGACCAATTCGATGACTATAAATAGTCTAACAAATAGACCAAAAATCCAAGAGATGGGACTTATCACCAAACAAGATGAACCAAGGATGTTGGAATGATAGATGAATTGGATCTAATCCATAGCACTAGAAGAGAAGCCTATACCCTCCCCGACGACAGTAAAGGAATGAATCATAGTTCAAAAAATTTCTAGTTACTCACATGATTCATGAGTACTTGCAAGTCACTTAAGGGCCTGGAATTAACTCACCCAACAACTTGTGAGTCCAACCATAAAACTTGTCGATGTTCATTTCTCCCATCGATGGAAACTTCAAACTAATATTTTCCCTTTTTGGGGCATCAGAGGGACCATAATCTTTTTCATGTTGATGTCCACCTCTCTCGCCGATGAGTTTGAGTGTTTTCGGGCTATCGATGGGACTTTGACATGACTCCCAGTGACAAGCAAGATTCCTCCTGATGATTGCTTCATAACTACTCGAGCTATTGATGGGACTTTGACATGACTCCCAGCAACACACAAGACTCCTCCCGATGGAAAATCAAGCAGATTGCATCCGGACTCGAAATCATATGATGTGCTCAAAGAGATGATCACATGATTTGTAGATAGCCAGGAGCATTGAAGGGTGTCAGAGATGCCATCTCATGGAATACGATGATTGTGGGATATGCACAAAATGGATTTGTTGAAAAGGATTTAGAAACTTTCAAGCAAATTCAATTAGCAGGCGTGAAGCCAAATTCCACAACCTATGCCAGCATCCTCCTTGCCTGTGCCAAAATGGGAGCTTTGAAGCACGGTATCAACATCCATCAGAGCATAATAGATGGGGTATTTTTGTCAAATATTATGGTTGGAAATGCTCTGGTAGACATGTATCCAAACTATGGAAACGTACACAAGGCACGTGAACTCTTTAATGGAATGCGTCAAAGAGATTTCATTGATGGATAAATTATGCAATGATGGATAAATTACATAATGCCTGAAAGAGATTCCATCTCATGGAATATGATAATTGTGGGACATGCACAAAATAGATTTGTTGAAAACGATTTAGAAACTTTCAAACAAATGCAATTAGCAGGTTTGAAGCCAAATTCCACAACCTATGCCAGCATCCTCCCTGCCTATGCCCGTGCCATAGAAAAATGGTCCCTTGTCATTTTCATGGCATTTTAGGTCTTGTTTCATGGTATTGGAACTATGTTGCTTTGATTTTATGTTGTATCATGGCTTGAACATGCTTATTTAGGTATTAAAACTCAAAAAATGATGTCTTGTGAAGGTTTTGTGAAGTGTTGTAAAACATTTCTACATTCTTCTAGACTCTATTTAATGTAATTCACCTAAAAACCACCTTTTCACTCATCAACAAGCCCAATTTTGAAGTGTTGTAAAGTCTTGTAACAAGCTTTCATGCTTTTCTAGGCATATCCTCACTGTTTACACCCTTCTCATGCTTTATTTTGTCTCTTTATGCCCTCATATGACTTAATTAAGTGTATTTTTGAATGTTATCTTGACAAATAACATTAAACACAACATTTTTCCTAATACATGTTTTTGGGTCCTAGGTGGGACCCATTCGCCATGGGTGGTGAATGAGTCCTCCTTGGACCCAAATTCAAAATATTTCAAACTTCCTTTCGGGATTTTATTCAAAATCACTTGATTTCAGCCTGTGATGAGGTATGAATGGATACTAAGGCACAACAATTGTATAAATATGTGATTTTCACCTCATTTTACATCTCCTACAATCTCTTCATTCATTCAAGCATTTTATATCAACAATTCAAGCACTTTGAAGTAGCCATTGACATTACTTCAGACTTGCATCAACAAGAATTAGGTGAGTTGATAACACTTGTATGTTATTAGTTTATCTTTCTCTTTCATTACATTGTCTTTTCAAGGGTTTAATTACCAAAAGTGGGGTTTGACCAAGGCAAACCCCTATTCACTAACCCCTAATCATTTTTCCCCTTTTATTTGTTTGTTTGCAACCTTTTGTTTATAGATTTGACAGGTTATTAGGTTTTGGAGAGTGATTTTCAAGTCAACTAGGTGCTTCAAGTCAACTTAAGTCAAAATCAAGCTTGGAGATAGTTATTTGTCCATTTTCTGCATATTTAACTTTGGCAACCTAACAAGCAAACATTCTTAGATCTGGTGTTGTAGAATTGTCTCCTGATTTTTTAGGAATTTGGGGGAGGACTGATTCACCACCTGTGGCAAATGAGTCCCACCTTAGGACTAGAAACTTGATTTTTGTCATATTTTAGATCCTGGCAGACAGAAACCAGCTCTCGACAATTTTTCACCAGTGGGTGGACTGATTCGCCACCCTGAGTGAATAAGTCCCACTGTGAAAAATCAGTAAATTTCATCAGCATCTAGAACACTCAAGAATTATCACACTTTTCCCAGGTGCACTCAGATTCATCCCTATTTTTTTTCTGCATAATTTCTTCATTTACATAGTTTTTTGCATATCACAATGTGTTTTCAAACATAGTTGTAATTACACTTGCATTCATTTTCAATCATCTAAATTAGTCAATTGCATTTAGTTAACTTCGTTACTTCACATCACATTACACACATCTTAATTTGAGTGATACATAAGCATTTTTTGGCCCTATCTCTCTCCTTTTAGGTGGAAAATCCTAGAAGTGCAAGAGTAGTCCATAGGGTCCCAAAAATCTATGTTTCATTTTGGTGAACCCGACTTTTGAACACTTTGAATTTCTGATTGAATTCACATATTCCATCTTAATTTCCATTTGCATTAGCATTCAATTAGGATATTGATTTGTTATTGCATTCTAGGACTTTTCATTTTGCATTAGTGAAAACTTCATCTAGATTTCATTTTTGCATTACATCCAACTGAAAAAAGTCAAACTCTACATTCTACATCTGAAAATTGCATCATGTAGACCATTTAAATCATCTTAAAAATTTTGAAAAACAATAAAAAACTTCATATTGGGACTCATTTGCCACCCAGGGTGAATCACTCCCTCTGCACTTCTAAAACAACATTTTTGCAATCTTTTTGGCATTTTTCTGCATTACACTTTTTTGTTCTTGCATTTTGTTTTCATTCATATATTCTTTGTTTTTCTTCATTTATTGCATCTTAGTTATTTGCATCATGGCATTTTCTTTCAATAGGTTTTGGAATTCCTTAAAGTCATTGGTAGACATGTCCAACTGTGCCTTTGCATGTGACCCTAATGACCTTGAACTCCAACATGCTCCTATAACTCCTAATGATTTTCCTCCTCATGAAGTAGAGACCATTGGAGAAGATGATGATAGCATGCACAAGTTCTACAATGATTGGCTTGACAACCTAGAAGCCAATGCAACCTTTTACCCATCAATGAGATCACAAGACCTTCCCACTGTTGCACCTCCTGATCACTTTGCATATTTACATCCTGAAGTCAATATAGGACCTAAGGTGCCTTCCTCAAGTGGACCTAGTTCTTCTCAACTCCCACAATCCCAACCATTCTATGAGCACACAGTCACAAACATTCCTATCAACCTTGAAGAGACTTATAGTAAAGAATTTAATATCTTAATCAAACAAGGTTGTGACATAAAACATGAACATGACATTCATCAGCTTTTTGAACAACCAACCGAAAACACAACAGGCCTTAGATATCATGATCCTTCTCATCTTGATAGACATCCTCTTCAACCTAGGAGACTTCAAGATGTCGGTATAGTAATCTTAGATGCTCCTCCTAACTTAAACATTATCCTTCCATGTGAACAACCATTAGCTCCTTCTAATGACAAGGATGTTAGGATCTCTATGGGTCCTCTTCCTTCTTCTACTCATGAACAAGGAGAATCTAGCAAGAAAAAATGACCTTACAAACTCAAAAATATTAAGTTTCCTACACATCCTCCACTTGAATGTGAATAGAGACTTCAACTCCTTTTAAAAAAAGGTCTTATACTTTTACCACCTATGAATAGGTTGGTTATTCGTCTAAAAGACTCTAACATCCCATTTTGCAAATATCATTGCATCCTTGGACACCGTACTAAAGAATGATAGACATTGAAGGACATACTGGATAAGTATCACTTCACTGATACTGACTATTTCCCCATCATACCTTAAAGCAACTACATCCCATCATCATGCCATAGTTGTAGAACTCCCTATTCTCACTATTGCATTATTCTTTCACATCACCCATCTTGGCTCATTCTTGCCTCTACACTTTGTGGAGGGAAAGACATTGTTAGCCTTGTCCTTGTAATGCACTTGTCTTTGTCTCTTAACTATGTTATTCCTTTTCCACTTATCTCTTTAAGATTGAGAAACGAATAACTTAGTTAATGGTTGACTTATATTTGCATTAATTGTTACTTTTTCTTTTTATGTGCATATCATGTTTCCCCGTATCGTGTGTTTGATGTTCTCTCTCTTTGTACACTTCTTCTATTCATACCTATATTCTTCTATTCGTCATGCATTGTATTTTTCTCTTTTTGTTTTGTGTTTTCCTTTTGGGGATGACGCAAAGCGTAGAGACACCCTATGTCTCTTCCATGTTGACCCACAAGGTCCTTGTCTTTTTCTCTTTTTGTTTTGTGTTTTCCTTTTGGGGATAACGCAAAGCATAGAGAAACTCTATGTCTCTTCCATGTTGACCCACAAAGGTCCTTGTCTTTTTCTCTTTTTTTTTTTTTTCCTTTTGGGGATGATGCAAGGCATTAAGACCGAAATGTCTCCTTCATGTTGACCCAAAATCTTTATCCTTTAATTTTAGCTTGTTGTTTTCTTTCATTTTTCTTGTGTTTTCTTTTTGGGGACGATGCAAGGCATCGATACTGCAATGTCTCTTCCATGTTGACCCAAAAAAAACTTTCTTTTTCCTTTGTTTTCACTCTCTTTGTGTCATTATTCTAGTTCTATTTGCTTTGGGGAATGATGATAGTTTCGAGCTCTTTCATATAAAAACATTACAACAACAAACATATTGACCCTGAATCCATAGATCCCTTATGTGTTTGATGTATTTTCCTTTTTGGGAGGCAACTCCCTTTCTTTATTTTTCATTTTCCTTGACATGACGCAGCCTAACTTTGAAACATATGACTTGGCATAGGGCTTTCCAATTTAGCTCTCATGTCTTGTTTTCTTGTTGCTTTTTCTTTTCATCTCTACTTTAAAGTAATTGCTCACAGAATGATGTGTAGAAATTCCTTTAAAGTGGGGGGAATACATTACCATCAATTCATTTGCATTCTTGGTTCTTAGTGTAGCCTTGTCGTTTGTGTGATGTGTTTGTCACTTTATGGATGACATTGGGTATGATGTCCTTCATAAGTGTGATATTTCTTAGCATATTGCATTGTTCTTGGTGGCTTGATGCGACACACTACATCCCCTAAGTTGTGAATATACTATTCTTTGATTGGTCCTCTCTTGGAGACATTAGACACAATGTTCCCTAAGTGACTAACCTTGCATAAACTAAACAAGACTCCTTTGAACATCTTTTCACATTTTACATTTTATGTTTTACATTTTTTCATTTTTTACATTTTGCATTTCTTTTTGCCACCTTGCATAACACAGCTTGCATTCATGTGGTACCTTTTGTCTTTTTGTTCATAAACATTCCTTTTGCTTTGTGGCACCTTGTTAAAGTTATCAAATAGGTATAACTTTGGCATGATTGAGCGGGAAGCCCACCTAGCAGCATGATTTTTCCCCATAGCCACCTTTGTGTTTTGTGAGTGCATATCAACTAGCGTATGTATATTACCTTTTTGGGATTTCTCACCCCACAAATAGCCTAAGGTTACATGGCCCCAGAGTGAGTATACATTCCCTTTTTTGAACAATTATCCTAGATCTCTTTTCACAATTAGTTGGATTGATGATCGAAGCTTCATTCAATTCTTTTCAACACTTGTGTGTTCCTTTGTTCTTATGTCTAGTTTTCCATGGGATCTTCATTCTAGGGGCTTAATCATCCCTATTTATCATTGTCATTCCATCTTGCTAATGCGAGAGCATTTGAGCCCTCCCCTCGATGTTCATGGCTAGTTTAGAGTGATTTTAAAGCAAGTTCATCCTCTCACTAAAGTGGGGGCTAAATGTGTCATAGAAAAATGGTCCCTTGTCATTTTCATGGCCTTTAGGTCTTGTTTCATGGTATTGGAACTATGTTTCTTTGATTTTATGTTGTATCATGGAATGAACATGCTTATTTAGGTATTAAAACTCAAAGAACAATATCTTGTGAAAGTTTTGTGAAGTGTTGTAATACATTTCTGCATTCTTCTAGACTCTATTTAATGCAATTCACCTAAAAACCACCTTTTCACTCATCAACGAGCCCAACTTTGAAGTGTTGTAAAGTCTTGTAATAAGATTTCACGCTTTTCTAGGCATATCCTCACTATTTACACCCTTCTCATGCTTTATTTTGTCTCTTTATGCCCTCATATGACTTAACTAAGTGTATTTTTGAATGTTATCCCGACAAATGACATTAAACACAAAAAATTTGCTGACACATGTTTTTAGGTCCTAGGTGGGACCCATTGGCTATGGGTGGCGAATGAGTCCCACTATGAAAAATTAGTAAATTTCATCAGCATCCATAACACTCCAAAATCATCACACTTTTCCCAAATGCACTCAGATTCATCCCTGTACTTTTTGTTTTGCATAATTTCTTCATTTACATAGTTGTTTGCATATCACAATGTGTTTTCAAATATAGTTGTAATTACACTTTTGCATTCATTTTTAGTCATCTGGATTAGTCAATTTCATTTAGTTAACTTCATTTACATCACATCACATCACACACATCCTAATTTGAGTGATACATAAGCATTTTTGGCTCTATCTCTCTCCTTTTAGGTGGAAAATCCTAAAAGTGCAAGAGTAGTCCATAGGGTCCCAAAAATCTATGTTTCAGTGCCAAAATGGGAGCTTTGGAGTAGGGTATGAACATCCATCAAAGCATAATAGATGGGGGTTTTTGTCAGATATTATGGTTGGAAATGCTATGTTAGACATGTATGCAAAATGTGGAAACATACACAAGGAACGTGAACTCTTTGATGAAATGCCTCAAAGAGATGTCATCTCATGAAATGCAATAATTGCAGGATATGCACAAAATGGACTTTGCAAGGATGCTCTCAAAATATTTGAATTAATGAAGCACTCTGAAACATATGATATGGTTTAATAATAACTTTATCTGATTTTAGAGAAAGACACAAATTCAAGCAGTTCTTACATAGCTCCTATGATACAATTGATAAAATATGATTGACCTTGAAAAACTTACTTTATACCTTCAAAACCTTATACTTAATTTGCAACATTCAAAACCTAAAGAAGATCTAAAAAACAATCACACGAATTGATGAAAGAAACAATAAAGAATCCCTCTACACAGAAAAAGCATATCCAGATACTTTTCTTCAAAGACCCCAATAAGACATTTGAATAATCTATGGGATATTTTAGTTTTGAAATTTAGGCTTCGCAAAGTCCTTTTCAATCCTCAGTTTGATTTTGAGTTGGTCTTCAATTTCTATTTTGAGAATTGAGTCAAGCTCTTAGCTCAAAAGCTATGCCATGCTCATCATGGCATCTTAGTAAAGAGTTTGGTTGTGTGGCTATTCTCTTAAAGGGAGTGTGCACCAATTTGCAGAGGCTATAAAAACAATAAAATACCAATAGTTTCACTTTTGTATCGCATGCATATTGTGTCCAAGTTATAAATTTATGTTGCTATCATGGTATAAGGATGCATGAAAACTCAGACCAGACCATGCTTTTGAAAAGTAAGTGAAGGGCATATGTTTGAGCCCTCTGTCTACCCAGCAAAAAGGGAGCCTTTATAAAGTTAAGAAAGGAATATCTTTAAATATTAACCTCATTTCAGTTATGTGGGACATGATCTAGAGGCAAGGTGTAACTACCACAATGATGACTCATACCTGGCCTGCTGAACATATTGTCCATACAAATGTGACTATGTTAATGTTGGACAAACCTGTACAAGTTTAGGTGCAAATCCCTAGCATAATGGGTGGAATACAAACCTCTAAGGCATGACCTATAAGTCTAAAATGTCCACTAAATTTGGCAATGCATATCCAATGGCTTTGTAATGATACTGGGAGAGTGTTAAAAATTAAAATTTATCTGGAATAAAGAAAAAACATTCTAATTAGAAATCTTGAATATCCTGGAGCTAACATGCAATGTGCTCGTCTAGAAATTGTGGAAAATCACAGTTTCCAACAAATCACTTTTACATTATTAATTTTGGAAACTTGTAGTCTATAACTGATTTCCTTTTATGCTTCTAACTCTTGAGATATGCATGTAGGGCTCATGACTTCTCCCCCATATCAAAATCTAGCTCTAGAAAATGAATGTAGAAAAGATAGTCATGTTGAACTTAAACCAAAGGAATATTAGAAAGAATAGAATCCATCCTAGTACAGTTGGCCATCACCTAGTAGCAAGGCAAAGAAATTGACATCATAATAACCCAAGTTCAGTTGTGTCAGACTTGCACCCCAAATTAATGCGTTTTATTATTTTATCAGTTGTATCTATTTCCATTGGTTAATATGTATGGATCTATTTCATCCAAAATAAAAATGGATGTGACCTCCACATTCAAAAAAATGCAAAATTCAGCCAAAGCACATTCTCTCAAGGCCTATCAAATTTTGACCAATTTTGTCACCACAATATCCTTTCTTGGTAGCCCCCTTTGATAGAGAACTTTATTTTCACAAGATCATTGCATTTCATCACTTTTGAATACATGCAACTTGTTTAATATTTGCCATTTGCATTGACACCCTTCTAGCTTTGTTTCTCAATACCTCATCCTAGCTGGTTTATTTTCAATAGTTCATTTTTGCACTCCCAATTAGTTAATGTAACTAACTATAATTTACGTGCCATTGACATACTTTGTTCATTTGTGGACATTAATATAATTTCTATGTTCCTTTGTCATTTTTCAAGGAAAAAACATGGTAAGCATTCAATAAATGATCTTCGCACCCTCATTAGATTTTGATGGAGGAGATTTGTTAAAGCAGTAATGATGATAAGAAGGTAATTATAAGCTCTACCTATCTTGCTTGATACATAATAGACTTAATTAGGAATATCTAAGGACCTACATCTAAACATCTCAGTATCTATATCAATATGTAATCTTAATTAATAGAGCTATAGAGTACATCTCAATATTACAGTATCTATAAATAGAAATTGTTATCCTTCAAAAGGCGGATGGATAGCTTATAGATTAATAGATACAACTGCTAAAAAACCTAAACGTATTTAAAAAACTAGCTCCTAATTGAGCATAAATCATGTAAATAAAATGTACTTATTTTACAAGTGCTCAAATATAACATTCAACAGTTAATCAAAGGGGCACATTACTTCTTCCATGAAGATTTTGTCACAAATACACACCTTTCCACAATCCTGAAACTACTACTGGAATGAGCACTTGAAACAAATTTAGACCAAAAGTTTGCAAATTTATATATCCTTCAGCACCTTCAACAAGTTCATTGATAAGTCGAAGAAAATTAGCCTAGTGGTCTTGTGTGAGCCTCATTAGCTGGGGATTTTGTTTGCTAAGTTCTTGAAGCATTGGTTGACAACCAAAAATTAGCCATATCAATAATATGTAGATAAAGCATATGTGGAACTCAAACATGACATGATAGATTCAACAAACCTGTAAAATTTGGGGATTGGCTTGAACCATTGTGCAAAGGGCTTGAAACTGAATGATGCAAGATATAATCAATAACAAAATTGAGATAGAAACTAATGTTAGAAATCCCACAAGCATTTAATACTACTTAGAAACAAAATCTCAAACAATTTCATTCTCAATTAACTAAACATTCAAGCTGTGAAGAGAAATAAAAGTTGCTATGTTAAGTGTTTAATGCAAAACTGCACTAACATATTATACCTATTGGTTATTTTGAAGAAATTCCAGTGCTCCACCTTCAGCTCCAGCCCCAACACCCATGGCTAGTAAACCCTAAAGGTAGAAAGAAAGAAGGTGAATATAGGATTGATGGATGACCACATTGCACAAGACCATGCCCGTCTTTTCCAAGGCCCAAAAGCATACATGTGGAAAAATATTTAGTGAAGCAATATTTGGCCCTCCAGAGGGAGGTGCAACTTATGATGGTGCAGTTGTATGATGTTGCAGTTGTTGGAACTTGTCCGGTTGGTAATTGATTTGAAGATGGTGGCCATGCAATAGGTATAGGAACTTTAGATGCCTCAGGAATACCCTGCAATAGAATAGAAATTGGGAATGCATTATAGCCTAATATGCCATAAATAATTGAAAAGAGTTTCATCTTAACTAATACCAAAACTACATAGCATGTTAGCTACCCCTACCATTTCCATGTTTCTTCCCACTTCAATTCCAATTGCAAACAAATAATTTTTTTAATTTCAAAGCTTTATAATCATTTTTTATAATAGTTCAAAATAGACCATAAGCTCACATTTACCATCTAGATTACATGATATTTGAAATAGAGCATGAAGCTCTGTGGGAAGGAAAAGAATACTGCAGAAAAAATATTTCAGCTTTTAGGAAAGCAATGGTGCATAGAGATTACATGATATCACAAGGGAAAAAGAACACTCAGTGCACAGAGGAAGTAGATAATGTAGCCCTAACTAGTGAAAATTTGTGTGAAGTGATGGAGGACCAACAAATACAGTTTCAGGAGTAGTTGGCTCAACAAACCCAACTCATTGAAGTTGCAAAAGAAAAGTCGGTAGCCACAGCAAAGAATGTAGTACTGCACAAATTTGAAGTGGCTAGTAGTACAGATGCCTATGATCAGGTCCAAAAGAAACTCATGGAAGTAGTTAACATGGTCAAAACCTATAGGCAATGAGAATTCATAGCTACCCATCATTTGAAATACTAGATTGAAGAAGTCTACAAGCTTTGGACTACCATCCAACATACTTCCACATATTCCATTTTACTTGAAGTTGATGTTCCTCCAAGGACATCTCATGCCTCTGATGCTTAGTCATTTATTTTGTGGGGGATGATTTAATTAGTAAAATGGTTTGTAATGCAAAAATCAAGGGTTTATTGAAAATCACTACTCCAGGGCTTCCCTACTGAGACCAATGCTTCAAACACTCTAACACAGGTATGTACATGCTTAATAATTCATTGCATAGCCAACCACAACAACAGTTTGGAAATACTCAACTTCTACAACCAAGTTTCACTTGAAAAACCATGTAAAATGCCACCAGGGCATCAACCCAAAACACTAAATTGGCCTTCCTACTCCTACCATCACACTAACATCAAAATCTACAACAATTCATGCCATTCCATTGATCCATAGCCTTAGACAATAGATGGAATTGCCATTTTTTTCATTTATAAGATCAAAACCCTTAAAATAGAGCTACCTGGGCCGTTATAAGAAAAAGGTTACTAAATTCACCAAACTCAATGGAAAGAAGCAAATCACCACCAATGGAGATATAACTCATGCCTTCAACACATTCCATCACCCTTGGGTCGTGGTACTTCTATACGGATAAGCAATTCAACCTGTAGTTGTAGATTTCATGAAAACACAGAATTTATGCAAAGAAACTAATAGATTTTATGGTATTTCTTTTGAAAATAAAACTTGAAGGCTAGTTGAGTCTAGTCTCTACATCTCTTTGATGGATTATGTTCTCTAATTAAATTTTAAAATTGCTGAAATACTTCTCTTGTATTTGGTATTTCAACATTATGTTCATGCATAGAGGGGTAAACCATAACATGCCATGAAATTGTATAAAACAAAGTCTATCCAATAGTTTATAAAAAATTTCTAAGACAATCTATGTAATCTCCACATGGTATCATGTGACCTATACAAGACTTTAAACTCACCACACTTGAAGTTTTCAAAAAAATTCCTCAAAGAAATGTGGTCTCATGGACTGCAATAATTGTAGAATATACATAAATTAGATTTGTTGAAAAGGCTTTAGAAAATTTCAAGCAAATGCAATCTGCAGGTTTAAAGCCAGACTCTGCAACCTTTGCTAGCATCCTCTATGCCTGTTCCAAAATGGAAGCTTTGGAACAAGGTATGGATATCCATCAAAGCATAATAGAAGGGGGATTTTTGTTTGATATTATAGTTGGAAATGCTTTGGTTGACATGTATGCAAAATGTGGAAGCATAGAGAAAGAATGTGAAGTTTTTGACAGAATTCCTCGAAGAGATGTCATCTCTTGGACTACAATTATTGTTGGATATGCACAAAATGGATTTTTTGAAAACACTTTAGAAACTTTCAAGCAATTGCAATTGGCAGGTATAAAGCCAAATTCCACAACCTTTTCCAGCATCTTTCCTGTCTGTGCCAAAATGGGGGCTTTGGAATAGGGTATGAACATCCATCAAAGCATAAATAATAGAAGAATTTTGTTAGATGTTGTAGTTGCAACTGCCCTAGTAGACAAAATGTGGAAGCATAGACAAGGCATGTGAACTATTTGACAGAATGCCTAAAAGAGATGTCATCTCATGGAATACAATGATTGTGGGATATGCACAAAATGGATTTGTTAAAAATACTTTAGAAACTTTCGAGCAAATGCAATTAGCAGGTGTGAAGCCAAATTCCACAACCTATGCCAGTATCCTCCCTGCCTGTTCCAAAATGGGAGCTTTGGAGCAAGGTATGAACATCCATCAGAGTATAATAGATGGGGGATTTTTTTCAAATATTATGGTTGGAAATGCTCTCTTAGACATGTATGCAAAATTTGGAAATGTACACAAGGCACGTGAACTCTTTAAACTTGATTCCCCTAAATTGATTCCTCTTTACATAGCCCTCTGATGTAATTAGGGTGGAGATGATTCTTCCAATCTCACAAATGTTCACAAATGATCAAACAAAAACAAGGAATCAATTCTTCAACTTTATTCTCTCAACTTGTCCCAACGATGCACTTATTATGCTTATAGCCTCAAAACTCAAATTTTCCCAATAACTACAAGTGTAGGTCATATAAAGACCTAACAAACATCATTTGTGGAACTATTCAACCATAGAAACAACATACCAAAAGAACTCACAAGGTTTCTTAAGCTCAAATTGGATTTTCAATAACCTACCCATGTTTGGGCTACTAAATTAGCCCTATTTTCCAAAGGAATTCCCACCTAAACTTCTAGTTTCCACTCAATCTCTTAGAAAGTCACTAAGTGTGATTCAAAACTCCAAATTTCATGATCAGTTCAAGGATTTAAGTCATCTAGGGTCCTGCCCCAACAAACCCTCACTTTTCATGTAAAATACTAGGGTTTATTCAAAATACTAACTCTTAGGCTTGTACAACTCAACAAATGGCTCCAACACATCTTACTAACCCTACTCAAACTCAATCTATCATAACTTTGAAGGTTCCAACACCATTTTGCAAAAACCCAACCTTAACACCTCTTTTTCACAAGGAAAATGCCCTATACAACATTAGGGCAACACACATCTCCTTTAAACTTGATTCCCCTGACTTTCTAAGCCTTCAAGAAATCTACTCTATCATTGGTGAATAAAATCCATTGAGTCACAACCTCCTACAGAATGTGGATTTCCTGATACATTATAAAAACTTCAAAACTGGCCCTCATTGCCTTCTTACAGGCAGATTTCAAAAAACTACCAAGTTCTCACTCAAATCTTAAAGTAATACTCTCAAAATTGATACAATGGAGAGATATAGCATGCCTACACAAAATACTAAATATTTAAAATCCTCACAATGACTGTACAAGCCGTACAGTGCTGGTGAAGTTTTGAAAACACATAAATATAGTGAATTTTCTGATAAAACGTTGTTTATAGACTTGTATTTTCAATACAATCTTCAATATCCATTTTTCAAGCCTTTTTTCAAGATTTTTTAAAACATTTCTCCATCAATTACAAAGTTTAATTTGAAAGGAGGAGTATGGATTCTCCCATTACAAGCAAAAATTGTCTTGTTGCAGCTATTTTTAGCAATACTGCAAAATTTGACAAAATGAATCTGCCAATAACCTTAAATGGTTTGTAAACAACCTAATTGAACCTTCATGCACTCAACCAACACTAAATTACCTTATTCAACCATTTACTACCATTTGACCTTGAACTCCTAAAATATTGCATTTGCAACTTTTGGGTTTTACAACAAAGTGCAATTTTTTTGCAATATCAAAATTATTGACTCCTAGACACCTAATTACCACCAACTTATGATTGATTTCATGCTTTAATTTTATTCAAGACCTTATTTACTACAAAAATGTCTTCCTCCTAGAGACTTCTCTTTAACAACTTGAATTGCCTAAAGTTCTTCAATGGTGCCCCTGCACCACCCTCCCTATCCAGATTGGTGGATGCAACCAATGTTATCAAAATTCAACATATTCCTAGAAAGGCCAATAAGTTAGTGGACCACTTATGAAATGAAGCTATTCACTCAAAATACAATGTCATGAACTTGATCTAATACACTTGTCTCTTGCAACTTTTTCCACCCATCCAAGTTATATTTTCTAAGGAGAGTAGGATATGAACTCAAAAGTGCAAGTAGGAAATTTTTATGTCATTACAATTTCACTTTTACACCCCAAGTAATTTACAACCCCAATGAATTTAATAGTTTCTATAAGCCAAACAGCAATAGTCTTGATGTTACAAGCTTCATCAACCTCTTGATCATTTAGACCAAATAACACACTTATTAAGAGTAAACTTAGTATCTTCACAATAGTTAGAAGTGGTTGATTTTGGATACAAAACAGTCCCAAATGTCTCAGGGTTTCAAATCCAAATTCATTCACTTGATTAATACACCACTTTGGCACATAAGAAAAGATCATTGCCTTGTGACTACTTGCACACATCATAGTCATCATGACAATAATCATGACGGTATGGGTTCAACAACCTCTTGATTTATTAAGACCAAGAACCACACCTATTTAAGGGAAATGTCTAAGTGTTTTAAGCAGCCAATTCTTGACTTGGATTAGTTCCAAATGTGTTTTGGTTTCAAATCCATGCTCATTCATTTGGTAATTTTTTCACTTGGGTATGTAAAACAAGAATCTTTCCTTGTTTGCAGCTTGCAGGCATCCTAGTCATTGTGTCATATGTGATGCTTACCTCTACTATTTTTCCCTAAGTTACCAATCTTGAATACTACTCTAGTGTGGGCAAGGTTCAACCAAGGTTCAACATTTGGCTTGTGGATTCATCCAAGACAACCTCATGAGAACTTGCAAAGAATTTTCATATTTTTTCTTCATATTTTATTACAGGTTTTGCGATATTTTTTAAAACCTAAATAAATCATTGGAATTCATTTGTGTCTTGCAAATAACTATCATTTATGTTGCAAAGTAGGAGAAATTGGCTTGGCAAATGAAGGAAATAGGGTATAAAGAATCATTTATCTGCCACCATAGTGAAAAGTTAGCAAT
>VDFB02000009.1:632370-769536 GCA_007258455.2 Sequoia sempervirens | reverse complement strand
ATATGCACAAAATGGATTTTGCAAGGATGCTCTCAAAATATTTGAATTAATGAAGCACTCTGAAACATATGATATGGTTTAACAATAACTTTATCCGATTTTAGAGAAAGGTACAAATTTAGGTAGTTCTTACATAGCTCCTGTGATACAATTGATAAATTATGATTGACCTTGAAAAACTTACTTTCTACCTTCAAAACCTTATACTTAATTTGCAACATTCAAAACCTAAAGAAGATCCAGAAAACAATCACATGAAATGATGAAAGAAACAATAAAGAATCCCGTTACATATAAAAAGCATATCCAGATACTTTTCTTCAAAGACCCCAATAAGACATTTGAATAATCTATGGGATATTTCAGTTTTGAAATTTAGGCTTTCCAAAGTCCTTTTTAGTCCTCAATTTGATTTTGAGCTAGTCTTCAATTTTTGTTTTGAGAATTGAGTCAAGCTCAGAGCTCAAAAGCTATGCCATGCTCATCATGGCATCTTAATAAAGAGTCTGGTTGTGTGGCTATTCTCTTAAAGGGAGTGCATACCAATTTGCAAAGGCTATAAGAACAGTAAAATACCAATAGTCTCACTTCTATATCTCATGCATACCGTGTCCAAGTTATAAATTTACATTGCTAACATGGTATAAGGATGAATGAAAACTCAGAATAGACCATGGTTTTGAAAAGTAAGTGAAGGGCATATGTTTGAGCCCTCTATCTATCCAACAAAAAGGGAGCCTTTCTGAAGTTAAGAAAGGAATATCTTTAAATATTAACCTCATTTTAGTTATGTGGGACATGATCTAGAGGCAAGGTGTAACTTCCACAATGATGACTTATACCTGACCTATTGAGCACATTGTCCATACAAACGTGGTTGTGTTAATGTTGGACAGACCTGTACAAGCTTAGGTGAAAATCCCTGGCACAATGGGTGGAATACAAACCTCTAAGGCATGACCTATAAGTCTAAAATGTGCACCAAGTTTGGCAATGTATATCCAGTGGCTTTGCAATGATACTGGGAGAGTGTTAAAAATTAAAATTTATCTAGAATAAAGAAAAAACATCCTGATTAGAAATCTTGAATATCTTGAAGCTAACATGCAATGTGCTCATCTAGAAATTGTGGAAAATCACAATTTCCAAAAAATCACTTTTACATTATGAATTGTGGAAACTTGAAGTCTATAATTGATTTCCTTTTATGCTTATGATTCTTGAGATATATGTGCAGGGCACATGATTTCTCCCCCATATCAAAATCTAGCTCTAGAAAATGAATGCAGAAAAGATAGTCATGCTGAACTTAAACCAAAGGAATATCAGAAAAAATAGAATCCATCCTAGTCTAGTTGGCCATCACCTAGCAACAAGGCAAAGAAATTGACATCATAATAACCCAAGTTCAGTTGTGTTAGACTTGCACCCCAAATTAATGCTTTTTATTATTTTATCAGTTGTATCTATTTCCATTGGTTAATATGTATGGATCTATTTCATCAAAATAAAAATGGATGTGACCTCCACATTCAAAAAAATGCAAAATTCAGCCAAAGCACATTCTCTCAAGGCCTATCAAATTTTGACCAATTTTGTCACCACAATATCCTTTCTTGGTAGCCCCCTTTGATAGAGAACTTTCTTTTCACAAGATCATTACATTTCATCACTTTTGAATACGGCAACTTGTTTAATATTTGCCATTTGCATTGACACCCTTCTAGTTTTGTTTCTCAATACCTCATCCTAGCTGGTTTATTTTCAGTAGTTCATTTTTGCACTCCCAATTAGTTAATGTAACTAGCTATAATTTAAGTGTCATTGACATACTTTGTTCATTTGTGGACATTAATATAATTTCTATGTTCCTCTGTCAGTTTTCAAGGAAAAAACATGGTAAGCATTCAATAAATGATCTTCGCACCCTCATTAGATTTTGATGGAGGAGATTTGTTAAAGCAGTAATGATGATAAGAAGGTAATTATAAGCTCTACCTATCTTGCTTGATACATAATAGACTTAATTAGGAATATCTAAGGACCTACATCTAAACATCTCAGTATCTATATCAATATGTAATCTTAATTAATAGAGCTATAGAGTACATCTCAATATTACAGTATCTATAAATAGAAATTGTTATCCTTCAAAAGGCGGATGGATAGCTTATAGATTAATAGATACAACTGCTAAAAAACCTAAACGTATTTAAAAAACTAGCTCCTAATTGAGCATAAATCATGTAAATAAAATGTACTTATTTTACAAGTGCTCAAATATAACATTCAACAGTTAATCAAAGGGGCACATTACTTCTTCCATGAAGATTTTGTCACAAATACACACCTTTCCACAATCCTGAAACTACTACTGGAATGAGCACTTGAAACAAATTTAGACCAAAAGTTTGCAAATTTATATATCCTTCAGCACCTTCAACAAGTTCATTGATAAGTCGAAGAAAATTAGCCTAGTGGTCTTGTGTGAGCCTCATTAGCTGGGGATTTTGTTTGCTAAGTTCTTGAAGCATTGGTTGACAACCAAAAATTAGCCATATCAATAATATGTAGATAAAGCATATGTGGAACTCAAACATGACATGATAGATTCAACAAACCTGTAAAATTTGGGGATTGGCTTGAACCATTGTGCAAAGGGCTTGAAACTGAATGATGCAAGATATAATCAATAACAAAATTGAGATAGAAACTAATGTTAGAAATCCCACAAGCATTTAATACTACTTAGAAACAAAATCTCAAACAATTTCATTCTCAATTAACTAAACATTCAAGCTGTGAAGAGAAATAAAAGTTGCTATGTTAAGTGTTTAATGCAAAACTGCACTAACATATTATACCTATTGGTTATTTTGAAGAAATTCCAGTGCTCCACCTTCAGCTCCAGCCCCAACACCCATGGCTAGTAAACCCTAAAGGTAGAAAGAAAGAAGGTGAATATAGGATTGATGGATGACCACATTGCACAAGACCATGCCCGTCTTTTCCAAGGCCCAAAAGCATACATGTGGAAAAATATTTAGTGAAGCAATATTTGGCCCTCCAGAGGGAGGTGCAACTTATGATGGTGCAGTTGTATGATGTTGCAGTTGTTGGAACTTGTCCGGTTGGTAATTGATTTGAAGATGGTGGCCATGCAATAGGTATAGGAACTTTAGATGCCTCAGGAATACCCTGCAATAGAATAGAAATTGGGAATGCATTATAGCCTAATATGCCATAAATAATTGAAAAGAGTTTCATCTTAACTAATACCAAAACTACATAGCATGTTAGCTACCCCTACCATTTCCATGTTTCTTCCCACTTCAATTCCAATTGCAAACAAATAATTTTTTTAATTTCAAAGCTTTATAATCATTTTTTATAATAGTTCAAAATAGACCATAAGCTCACATTTACCATCTAGATTACATGATATTTGAAATAGAGCATGAAGCTCTGTGGGAAGGAAAAGAATACTGCAGAAAAAATATTTCAGCTTTTAGGAAAGCAATGGTGCATAGAGATTACATGATATCACAAGGGAAAAAGAACACTCAGTGCACAGAGGAAGTAGATAATGTAGCCCTAACTAGTGAAAATTTGTGTGAAGTGATGGAGGACCAACAAATACAGTTTCAGGAGTAGTTGGCTCAACAAACCCAACTCATTGAAGTTGCAAAAGAAAAGTCGGTAGCCACAGCAAAGAATGTAGTACTGCACAAATTTGAAGTGGCTAGTAGTACAGATGCCTATGATCAGGTCCAAAAGAAACTCATGGAAGTAGTTAACATGGTCAAAACCTATAGGCAATGAGAATTCATAGCTACCCATCATTTGAAATACTAGATTGAAGAAGTCTACAAGCTTTGGACTACCATCCAACATACTTCCACATATTCCATTTTACTTGAAGTTGATGTTCCTCCAAGGACATCTCATGCCTCTGATGCTTAGTCATTTATTTTGTGGGGGATGATTTAATTAGTAAAATGGTTTGTAATGCAAAAATCAAGGGTTTATTGAAAATCACTACTCCAGGGCTTCCCTACTGAGACCAATGCTTCAAACACTCTAACACAGGTATGTACATGCTTAATAATTCATTGCATAGCCAACCACAACAACAGTTTGGAAATACTCAACTTCTACAACCAAGTTTCACTTGAAAAACCATGTAAAATGCCACCAGGGCATCAACCCAAAACACTAAATTGGCCTTCCTACTCCTACCATCACACTAACATCAAAATCTACAACAATTCATGCCATTCCATTGATCCATAGCCTTAGACAATAGATGGAATTGCCATTTTTTTCATTTATAAGATCAAAACCCTTAAAATAGAGCTACCTGGGCCGTTATAAGAAAAAGGTTACTAAATTCACCAAACTCAATGGAAAGAAGCAAATCACCACCAATGGAGATATAACTCATGCCTTCAACACATTCCATCACCCTTGGGTCGTGGTACTTCTATACGGATAAGCAATTCAACCTGTAGTTGTAGATTTCATGAAAACACAGAATTTATGCAAAGAAACTAATAGATTTTATGGTATTTCTTTTGAAAATAAA
Source organism: Sequoia sempervirens (assembly GCA_007258455.2). Taxonomy (NCBI): domain Eukaryota; kingdom Viridiplantae; phylum Streptophyta; class Pinopsida; order Cupressales; family Cupressaceae; genus Sequoia; species Sequoia sempervirens. The sequence continues at coordinate 764,951 of VDFB02000009.1, read as the reverse complement.
ACTTGAAGGCTAGTTGAGTCTAGTCTCTACATCTCTTTGATGGATTATGTTCTCTAATTAAATTTTAAAATTGCTGAAATACTTCTCTTGTATTTGGTATTTCAACATTATGTTCATGCATAGAGGGGTAAACCATAACATGCCATGAAATTGTATAAAACAAAGTCTATCCAATAGTTTATAAAAAATTTCTAAGACAATCTATGTAATCTCCACATGGTATCATGTGACCTATACAAGACTTTAAACTCACCACACTTGAAGTTTTCAAAAAAATTCCTCAAAGAAATGTGGTCTCATGGACTGCAATAATTGTAGAATATACATAAATTAGATTTGTTGAAAAGGCTTTAGAAAATTTCAAGCAAATGCAATCTGCAGGTTTAAAGCCAGACTCTGCAACCTTTGCTAGCATCCTCTATGCCTGTTCCAAAATGGAAGCTTTGGAACAAGGTATGGATATCCATCAAAGCATAATAGAAGGGGGATTTTTGTTTGATATTATAGTTGGAAATGCTTTGGTTGACATGTATGCAAAATGTGGAAGCATAGAGAAAGAATGTGAAGTTTTTGACAGAATTCCTCGAAGAGATGTCATCTCTTGGACTACAATTATTGTTGGATATGCACAAAATGGATTTTTTGAAAACACTTTAGAAACTTTCAAGCAATTGCAATTGGCAGGTATAAAGCCAAATTCCACAACCTTTTCCAGCATCTTTCCTGTCTGTGCCAAAATGGGGGCTTTGGAATAGGGTATGAACATCCATCAAAGCATAAATAATAGAAGAATTTTGTTAGATGTTGTAGTTGCAACTGCCCTAGTAGACAAAATGTGGAAGCATAGACAAGGCATGTGAACTATTTGACAGAATGCCTAAAAGAGATGTCATCTCATGGAATACAATGATTGTGGGATATGCACAAAATGGATTTGTTAAAAATACTTTAGAAACTTTCGAGCAAATGCAATTAGCAGGTGTGAAGCCAAATTCCACAACCTATGCCAGTATCCTCCCTGCCTGTTCCAAAATGGGAGCTTTGGAGCAAGGTATGAACATCCATCAGAGTATAATAGATGGGGGATTTTTTTCAAATATTATGGTTGGAAATGCTCTCTTAGACATGTATGCAAAATTTGGAAATGTACACAAGGCACGTGAACTCTTTAAACTTGATTCCCCTAAATTGATTCCTCTTTACATAGCCCTCTGATGTAATTAGGGTGGAGATGATTCTTCCAATCTCACAAATGTTCACAAATGATCAAACAAAAACAAGGAATCAATTCTTCAACTTTATTCTCTCAACTTGTCCCAACGATGCACTTATTATGCTTATAGCCTCAAAACTCAAATTTTCCCAATAACTACAAGTGTAGGTCATATAAAGACCTAACAAACATCATTTGTGGAACTATTCAACCATAGAAACAACATACCAAAAGAACTCACAAGGTTTCTTAAGCTCAAATTGGATTTTCAATAACCTACCCATGTTTGGGCTACTAAATTAGCCCTATTTTCCAAAGGAATTCCCACCTAAACTTCTAGTTTCCACTCAATCTCTTAGAAAGTCACTAAGTGTGATTCAAAACTCCAAATTTCATGATCAGTTCAAGGATTTAAGTCATCTAGGGTCCTGCCCCAACAAACCCTCACTTTTCATGTAAAATACTAGGGTTTATTCAAAATACTAACTCTTAGGCTTGTACAACTCAACAAATGGCTCCAACACATCTTACTAACCCTACTCAAACTCAATCTATCATAACTTTGAAGGTTCCAACACCATTTTGCAAAAACCCAACCTTAACACCTCTTTTTCACAAGGAAAATGCCCTATACAACATTAGGGCAACACACATCTCCTTTAAACTTGATTCCCCTGACTTTCTAAGCCTTCAAGAAATCTACTCTATCATTGGTGAATAAAATCCATTGAGTCACAACCTCCTACAGAATGTGGATTTCCTGATACATTATAAAAACTTCAAAACTGGCCCTCATTGCCTTCTTACAGGCAGATTTCAAAAAACTACCAAGTTCTCACTCAAATCTTAAAGTAATACTCTCAAAATTGATACAATGGAGAGATATAGCATGCCTACACAAAATACTAAATATTTAAAATCCTCACAATGACTGTACAAGCCGTACAGTGCTGGTGAAGTTTTGAAAACACATAAATATAGTGAATTTTCTGATAAAACGTTGTTTATAGACTTGTATTTTCAATACAATCTTCAATATCCATTTTTCAAGCCTTTTTTCAAGATTTTTTAAAACATTTCTCCATCAATTACAAAGTTTAATTTGAAAGGAGGAGTATGGATTCTCCCATTACAAGCAAAAATTGTCTTGTTGCAGCTATTTTTAGCAATACTGCAAAATTTGACAAAATGAATCTGCCAATAACCTTAAATGGTTTGTAAACAACCTAATTGAACCTTCATGCACTCAACCAACACTAAATTACCTTATTCAACCATTTACTACCATTTGACCTTGAACTCCTAAAATATTGCATTTGCAACTTTTGGGTTTTACAACAAAGTGCAATTTTTTTGCAATATCAAAATTATTGACTCCTAGACACCTAATTACCACCAACTTATGATTGATTTCATGCTTTAATTTTATTCAAGACCTTATTTACTACAAAAATGTCTTCCTCCTAGAGACTTCTCTTTAACAACTTGAATTGCCTAAAGTTCTTCAATGGTGCCCCTGCACCACCCTCCCTATCCAGATTGGTGGATGCAACCAATGTTATCAAAATTCAACATATTCCTAGAAAGGCCAATAAGTTAGTGGACCACTTATGAAATGAAGCTATTCACTCAAAATACAATGTCATGAACTTGATCTAATACACTTGTCTCTTGCAACTTTTTCCACCCATCCAAGTTATATTTTCTAAGGAGAGTAGGATATGAACTCAAAAGTGCAAGTAGGAAATTTTTATGTCATTACAATTTCACTTTTACACCCCAAGTAATTTACAACCCCAATGAATTTAATAGTTTCTATAAGCCAAACAGCAATAGTCTTGATGTTACAAGCTTCATCAACCTCTTGATCATTTAGACCAAATAACACACTTATTAAGAGTAAACTTAGTATCTTCACAATAGTTAGAAGTGGTTGATTTTGGATACAAAACAGTCCCAAATGTCTCAGGGTTTCAAATCCAAATTCATTCACTTGATTAATACACCACTTTGGCACATAAGAAAAGATCATTGCCTTGTGACTACTTGCACACATCATAGTCATCATGACAATAATCATGACGGTATGGGTTCAACAACCTCTTGATTTATTAAGACCAAGAACCACACCTATTTAAGGGAAATGTCTAAGTGTTTTAAGCAGCCAATTCTTGACTTGGATTAGTTCCAAATGTGTTTTGGTTTCAAATCCATGCTCATTCATTTGGTAATTTTTTCACTTGGGTATGTAAAACAAGAATCTTTCCTTGTTTGCAGCTTGCAGGCATCCTAGTCATTGTGTCATATGTGATGCTTACCTCTACTATTTTTCCCTAAGTTACCAATCTTGAATACTACTCTAGTGTGGGCAAGGTTCAACCAAGGTTCAACATTTGGCTTGTGGATTCATCCAAGACAACCTCATGAGAACTTGCAAAGAATTTTCATATTTTTTCTTCATATTTTATTACAGGTTTTGCGATATTTTTTAAAACCTAAATAAATCATTGGAATTCATTTGTGTCTTGCAAATAACTATCATTTATGTTGCAAAGTAGGAGAAATTGGCTTGGCAAATGAAGGAAATAGGGTATAAAGAATCATTTATCTGCCACCATAGTGAAAAGTTAGCAATTGAATTTGGTTTGTTAAACATGGCCCCTAGTACAACTATTAGAGTTGTTAAGAACCTTCAACTATGTTCTGGTTTCCACACTACATCTAAATTCATCTCAAAGATTGTTGCAAGAGAAACTGTTCTGAGATATGTGAGCCATTTCCATCATTTTAAATAGGGACAACTTTGGATGAACTGGAATAATATTATATTTAAGGGTAGAACACTATCGGCCTAAAATTACTACATGGGGGAAACTCCCCTCATAGCTCCACCGATAGACAGATAAGGTGGGGCAGTCAGTTCCATTTTTTGTAATGTGGTAACATTCATACAAGTAATGCTATGTCAAGATTGGGAACTCTTCTTGGAGGTTCTAAACGATTTTCCTCTTTTTTATAAGACTGTGTTGGCAGTGCCACCTGGATCACAGTTGTTTGGTGGGATTCCATACCCAGACAATGAGGTGCAGTTGTCGAAATCTCATAGAGAGAAGCTATAAGCTACCATGATGATTTTTTCAAGCGAATTTATATCAGAGTCTTTCTTAGCGTGGCTCAAGACATGTGCAGATGATATTCTCTCTACAGATAGGCTTGGGGGAAAGTATTTGGTTGATCTTGTGAAAAGTGGCAAGGAACTTGCAAAGAATGAGACATTGATTAGAGAAACATTGGATAGTCTAGATTCATTTGAAGGGAGCTTGGAGTGGCTAAAAATATTTTTTGGTTCAACTATTGAGTTTCCATGTCAATGCATGTGTGAGATTGTTTTGAAGCACTCAAAGAGTTTGTGGGATGAACTTTTTGAAATCATGTTTGTTAGTACGATGAAACAAATAATAGCTGATGGATTTGCAGATCTACATGAGAGAGTTAAGGTTGGTAAATTCCTTGAAGCCATAGTTACATCTCTAGAAATTTACAAAGATGTTGAAACCCATTTGCACAAATTAACTACTAGTGAGGGTTGGCTTGTCAAGAGATGGGACCTAAAAAGTGTCAATTTACCTGGGTTGAGTTTTATATTTATGGTGACAAATGATGAAGACTAGTTTGGTCTCCTTAACACTTATTTTGGAACTGAGGTTAGTCAAATAAAAGATACCATAGATGAGGGGTCCAAGAATATTCTGGAAGACCTCCTAAGTTTTCTTCATGCATATAAATCTCCTTCAAGGATAAATGATTTAGCACCTTATTTGCAAGAGCAATGCTTCCATTTTATCTCAACATTGATTGTTGAGATTGAAGAACATCTTGCACATCTTTCAGAAGCTCTCTATCAAGAACTAAAAAATGAGGAGATGCTACAGTCTACTTTTGTCATTGTAGGCTGATTTTGATAGTCTACTTTTGAAAGTTCTCTTATTTGAGTTGTGAAGGTTGGAAATTGGTGTTCAGTCAGCCAATTGATGTTGTTTAAGGTCATTTGTGGAATCTACAAGAGGATTGTTTCCTTATTCTCACTTTGGGTAATTTGAAACAAGAGTTTTGTGAAGGTAGAATGAGTCCTAATTGCAAGGAAAAGAAAGAATAGATTGAGATTTGTCAAGTTGTGAAAGTTAGTGAGTTTTTGTACACCTGTCATTGCATCAAATTTGAAGTCAAGAATGCTAGATAGGCATGCAATCATTTAAAGGAAGGTAGATTCACTATTTCAAAGGAAAATTTTAGTTTATTGGTGTGCACCTCATCAAGACTTTGTTTTTTCAAGTGTCACAATAGTAATTTCTTACAATGGCATGCACTTGTGTTAAGCAATTGAGGTTAGTGAATTAGAAAAGATGTTTTCCCATGCTCAAGTGGACACTTGTGCAAAGGAAAAAAGGATTCAATAGATTGAAGTAAGGTTTGCATAAAATGGTATGCCCCCTTATTGAGAAAACTAGTTCAAAATTTCAAACATCAAAACTACATTGTGAGGCATGCACCTAAGCATGGAGGTTTATACTTTAAATTTGTAGACAAATTTGTATATTTGAGTGCACACCTATCTTAAGGAAAAGTGCATATCACTTTTTTCATGTATAGAGCTATACATGTGAAACAAAGAAAAAAGATTTTAGTTCATCAAAAGGGTGTCTTTCCATTCATAGGGGCATATCTCTTTATATGAGAAATTCAAAGCATAAAATTCCTTGCGAAGTGCACAATCAACAAAGGCATTTTTCCACTTCAAAAAAGCAACATATTCCATTGATAGGAACATGATAATATGAAGAGAAATTTGTTGTAAGACAAAGTTCCAAATTTTTATTATAAGTTGCATACCTAATCAAGCAAGATAGGTGTTTCAAATCATCAAACACTTTACCCATTTATAGGCATGCACCTCAATACAGAGTGTTGCTTTCAAATTTGAAATGACAAATTGCTTGTATAGGTGGACGTTGGAATGAGAATAAGGGAGCAAAAAAGTCAAAAGCCAAAAATACAATGCATAGGTGCATGCCTCTTATTGGGAATTAAGTAATTTTTAAAAGGAAAGCATGTCTAGTGTAAACGATCGTGAAGATACCTTTCACCCATTAATTTTTTGTTAAAATAGGCAAGCCCATAAAATATTAAAATACCCTTCCTCTATTACTAACCTAAAGCAGGGATTTGAAGCATGCACAACCACCCTCTGCTTCTTCGGATTTGAAGGCCTCCATAACACAAACAACACTTGTTCAGCATACCTACAAGCAAAACAATATAGGAAAAACACTCATAGCAGAACTTACATTAACAATACTTGGAGAATTGTTTAAAATTGCTTATAAGGTTCAACATTAAATGCTTATTTTTGAAAGTTCTGATATAAAAAACAAATTCTAGTTACGATATTTTTTCACTCTGTTATAGTTTTGCACCTGAGGCATGCTCATTGAAACCAGAAAATGTCTATCCTAATTGTGATTTGTTTTCTTGTCTTGAATCTGTCAAAACATGTCACAATTTTTAACATCAAAATTTCTTGGGCATGGAAAGGGCATGAATTTTTATTTCTTAAAGAGTGTGCAATATAGAAACTAAGAGAAGAAATACATAGTTTAATTTTATTTGGCAAGAAATCTTATATTAAATTTCAAGAGGTTGCAGTGAAGAAAATAAATCGTAAACAAAAGGTTCCTCTGATCAGGGAATACTTTGTTCTCGCATATACTCATAATTGCACCACAGGATTTGATTTAGAGCTACAAACTTTTTGAAGTAGAAGGGCAGAGATCCTCACAAAATAAAGGGAAATTAACTGAACTAGCAATAAAAATTGAAACACATCAACAAACAGTGCACCTGAAAATAGATGCTAGAGCAGAGTATACCTTGCATCAACATCTATTGTTTTTGAGTTTTGTTTCTAGATGTTGGCTTGCAAGGGTAGTCACATTCTGAAAGCTATTTAACAAGAAACTAAAAAATTTAGTGTGTATCTGACCTGCAATAAACAGCCTACCAAATCAGCAAAACTGATTGTGAAAATAAAAAACTAGTGTCCATTATCCAGCGACCATTTCAACATTTATCTGTAATTATTTGGTATTTTTATAGGTTACCATGAGCTCCCATTGGCATCAATTTTTGTTCAATTAGTCCCTAATTGGGGTGTTAAAAATATTTTTTGATGTATATTTGATATTCCAAGTGAAGGACATTGTTGTTGTTTATTAAATATTGTCTTTAGTTTTACAATATATCTCAATGACATGTCCTACTTGTAGAAAATTGATTAACATGGAATTGGCTTTCACTGAATGATAGTTGTGTTAATGTTTATATGAGTAATCTAATTGAAAAACAAAACACAAAATGAAACATTAGACCAAAGAAAACTAAATGAATTGAAATCAAATAAAATAAAGTTTCTTCAGAGTCGTTTCATTCTCCTCTATCTCCAGGAATTTGAAGCTGCTGCTCTCAGATTTTGTATAAGCTAAGCTCTCCAAATGACTACTGTAGAATGAGTATGCAAAAAGAAGAATACTTCTCTATCCTATATGCTGGTGAATGTGAAAATGTTGATGTATATGGACAGGGGTTGTGGATTATGCACAGGAGTTGTGAACGGAAGATGTCATGATTCTATGCTATATTATGCTATGATTCTATGCTATGAAAGTACTATAAATTATATGAATGCTATGAATGCTATGAAATTTGCCTATAATTTACTTTCTTAAAACTTCTATATGATTTGGAGCTCCCGGCAGTCATATTTATAGATTTTTGCAGGCAAAATCCTGGCTGGCAAGAATCTACGGCTGTGAGATTGTCTGGTAGGTTTGAATGGTGAAAGATGAAGAAGTTGAGAAGAAGATGAAAGAGGTTGAGAGGTTGGAGAGAAGGATGGATTCCTGTCTTCAACACACGGGAACAAGCCTGCACAGAAATTGAGAAAATTAAATTTTCTGTTTTGACCGTTTGCTTCCCGGGAGTTGAAGATAATCCCCAAATTAAATAAATAAATAAATTTATTTAATTTTATTTATTGAATTTTGATTTTTGATTTTAAAGACTATGGAAGATTTAATTAAATATTTTGAGATATTTAATTATGATATGACTTTAGAAGAATATGAAATATTAGAAAAATTAATTAAATATTTTTGGAATATTTAATTATGAATAGATATTAGAATCGAATTAGAGGAATTAATTAAATATTTGAAATATTTAATTATAAATGATATTTAGAAGAAAATTTTAATCTTTATTTGAATAAGATATTCAAACTAAGATTATATGATAATTAATATAAATAAATCGTAATATTTATTTAATTAATTAAGAAATGAATACGAAAAGATGATTAAATAAACTTATTTATTTAATCGAAATGAAATAATGAACAATATAAATAAATTATTTAAATTTATTTATACATAGATGGAATCAGAAGATTTAATTAAATATTTTGAATATTTAATTAATTACCAGACAATGTGATGTGACCATTTTTAGGTGTATACATTTTGCCCCTCTTTGAAGTGATGTGTTTTACGCATTACTTCAAAGAATTTTGAAATTTTCCCCAAATGTTGACTGTCAGGTTTATCGATAGGTATATGCCCCCGCAAACGATGAATCGATAATATTTGGATTTTTTGTGAAATTTTTAATTTTTATGAATTTTTGTGAAATTTTTCAATTTTTATGATTTTGAAGATGTCGATTCATCGTTTGAAACTAATGATTTGAAGAAAATTGACCCGAAAAGATATGAAATGAAAAATTGATGAAGAAATTGCCCCTGTTATGTTAAAAATGCCCCAATTTTACCATTATATAGGTTTAAAATGTCATTTTCCATGTCATTTTCAATTTTAACCTAGTAAAATTTACAAATTTTGAGCTCTGAGTTGATAATTATGGCACTTCCAGTTCACCAGCACTGTTTTGAGCGTATCCGACGACATCAGCGGCCAGTGCACTATGGACCTCTGGTATGTGTCCCGTAAATCTCTCGTCTCTCAAAAAAATTTCGTTTTATGCACGTTTTTCAATGCTTATGTGAAAAAAATGAGTTTTAGTGCCCTTAAATCTTTTTGTAGCGCATATGATACATATCATAGCGCATTTGATTCCATAGCGCATATGATAGATATCGTAGCGCAATTGATCATTTTCGTAGCACATTTGATTCTGTAGCGCATATAATAGTTTTTATAGCGCTTTTAATGATTTTTATAGCACATAAAATTTTGTAGTGCCCATAATCAAAAGCGTAGCGCTATTAATTGATTCTTTAGCGCCTAAATTTCTTTAGCACCGATAAGGAATTTTGTAGCGCCCATAAGCAGTTTTGTAGCACTTTTGATTGTATGTTGTTGTGAATGATAAATTTGTTCCCAAAGTTGTTGGAAAACAAATATAAACTGATAAATTTTTTTTTAAAGTTGTTAAAAACAAATAGGACAGATAAGTTTTCTCCTAAAGTTGTTAGAAAGAAACTTGATGTTGATTATTTGCGTTCCATGATGATGAAAAACAAATAGTTTGATTGATTTGTTTGCTTCTAAGATTGTTAAAAACAAACATGATTTTGATATTATTCACATTTCATAATGATGATGAAAAACCAATAATTCGATGTTCAGTTTTGGATTGATGTGTTATGATAATTTGATATTGATGTTGGTTTGATAATATGTCCACAAGAGAGACTAGGTGTCTTGCAATTACGAGAGACATTTCCGAGCACATAGACATTGATTCCACATTTGTTACAGTTAGATTGAGATGTGATTGATGCATGTGGTTTGAGTGCATTACTTGATATGCCCGAGGTTCGCCTCAACAGGGCTCTATTGATAGCACTTGTAGAGCGGTGGCATAGTGACACCAACACATTTCATTTACCGACAGGCGAGATTACAGTGACCCCTAAGGACGTATATCACATCCTACGGATCCCAGTGATGGGAGAGATAGTTGTTTTCGATAGCCGAGAGGTTGGAGGCACTGATGCTTTGAGGAGGATTTTCTGAGATGATCAGATTGCTGGATACTTTATCCCATGGGGCGAGATTATAGATACATATCCACCATTACCAGCTGTACTTGCAGGATTTATTGGAGGTGTGTTGTGCCCCGACCATAGGTCGAAGGGGTTCGCGATTGGGTGGGGTCATGTTCTGGAGAGCATGGTGATGCAGGGGACACGGTATGCACGGGGTACATGTATGTTAGCCCACTTATATGATGAGTTACATCATATTGTTTATGGTAGAGGTCAGAGTTTTGCTGTTGGGTGTTCATTACTATAGATATGGGCATGGGAGCATTTTGTTGTTTTACGTCCATTGACTCGAGGACAGCGACCAGCTGGTCGACCATACAGATGGAGGTATGCTCACATTATTGCTCAGCCGAGACTGGGAAAACTAGTGTATTGGCAGCGGCTATTGGATAGTCTGGATACAGTATGCTGGAGACCGTACTTAGATTGTGAGCCATGGCCAGAGGATGCGAGGGAGATGCCATATGTTTGTACTTCCATATTTTTGATTGGGCGGACTACATGGATCCTTGAGAGATTTCTTGTTGGGTGAGTATGTCGACAGTTTGGATGGATTCAGGGTATGCCTATGGGTTCAACCATTTATGCGCGACGACAGCCAGAGCTTGCAGTGTGGGGTCCACGGATTTCTTATGAGGCAGCGGTGGCAGAGTTCACTAGTTTGGGAGCACATATGTGGGATTATCGAGTGGATGTCCTTGATGTAGGGACGACACCAAAGTATTATCAGTATGTCCTAGAGCATCCAGCGCCACGTATGTTTGATCCTGATGAGGCTGTTGCTCCTATTATTGCACAGAGACGTCTACAGAGGGACTCAGAGTCAGAGGATGATGATTCAGAGGACAGTGATGATGATGAGAGTGGTGGAGATGACGACTCAGAGGGAGATGATGGTGGTGATGGTAGGGGTGGAGATAGAGGTGGCAGGAGAGGCGGTAGGAGAGGCGGTAGAGGTAGCAGAGGTGGACCACAGATGAGACATACTGACCCATCCCCTTCAGTAGATCCTACAGTATCAGGCCATATATCCTCTTTACAGAGTACAGTACAGAGTTTGCAGGCTCAGCTATCACAGGTACAGGCCTTGATTACACAGTTGCAGGGTCAGTTGACTTCGATTACTGCTGAGAGGGACGCAGCTAGACAGCAGGGTGAGCAGGCCATTGCTTTGGCAGATAGCCTATAGAGAGTAGCAGCTAGCACCTTGACCGGTGACATGATGAGAGAGGTTACTAGAGCCACCCGAGAGGCAAAGTTCTATCAGACTAGATATCACGATGTAGTTCCCCCTGAGCGCAGAGAGAGTTATGCTCAGTCACGATCTACTCATGGTCATTCTCGTACTACCAGCAGGGGTGTGACAAAGCCATTACCTCTAGAAGGACCATCAGGGACAGGCGGTGCAGGTCCATCAGGGGCAGGTGGGACAGGTCCTAGACCAGCTCCATCAGAGGATAGCACTGCCTAGGGCATTGTATATGATATTTTCATGATATTCTGTTGAGACATTTTGTATACACCGTGAGATGATCACATTTTTTATGATATTATATCATTTGTAGTTGACATCCTTGTACATTTTGACATTCATTTTTAAGATATATGAAATGCAGTGATGATTTATGATTATATATGATGTGTCCCTATGATGTGTATGATATGATGATTTCATGATTTATGATATTTATATACATGATTTTATGAAATGAAATTTATTTGATGAATGAATGTATATGATAATGATGTATGTAATGTATGCTTTGATTTTATGATTTTCTAATGCAAACATATGTAAAAAAAATGTATGAAATGATGTTTTTGTGAATGTCAAAATATACTCAGTCATATTTTCGAAAAGATATAAACATTTGATTCTTTTACCAGCTTTTTAGAAATCTATAAATGCAAAATGCAAATTCTAACATGAATGCAAAAACCTATACTAACCATGCAAGACATTCATACAATATTTCCATTTGGAGAGCTTATACATGCTTTTTGTATCATCATAGAGCTTTGAAATGTTGAAAGTTAATACAAGCATCAAAGGGTATGTTAGCACCAGTGATGACCTGAGTATTGCTTTCATGATTTTTAATATAGCAAGTTAATACAAGCATCTAGGTATAATTGAACCGAGATGACCTGAGTATTGCTTGCATAAACAGACAAGAGGTAATCCTTTTCCCATGCAAATTCTGAAATGTCATCCATAGTAGAGCATGTCTATGACCAATTTGCATAGTACTAATGATTTCCTCACAAATAGCAGAAAAAGAAAAATCATACTCCTTCCTTGCTCTTCTAGTTCAGTACATAATTGAATTACTCCAAAGATATGATAAAAAATCAAACAACCATTCAAATCCTGCTTAAAGTATTTCAAACATTTATTCAGATTAAGATCATCCAATTTGGTTATCATTGATATTCTCATTTCAATAGTTGTTTGGATCACATTGTTTCAATTTCTATTGGCATTGAATAAACATGTTGTGATTGATTCGATACAACAATGTTTGTTGTGTTTTGTCAAACTGTTATTTGTCTGTTTGTGATATTCTGAAAGCTCATTGCCCCTCTCTTGTTTGTATGTTTCTGCATTTTGCCCCCAATGTAAACACAACCTAAAGAGTATGGATATATACAAATTTCATCAAGCCATGATGAAAGATAAGGATTCCCATTGCATGATATGAATAATAAAAGATATATACAGATGATAGAAACGTATGGATGATGCCAAAAATGAAAACAAGACATAAACTAATAAATGGAGGAGCCCATTTTAATCACAAATAACGCCTGTTTGCCAGGTTTTCACTAGTTTTTATTGCACTTTTTTAGGATTTTTCTATTTTTTTTTTTTCAGGACTTTTTAGACATAGAACTTCTTCAGATGAATACTATTGACTGGTTCCTCAAACAGGTCCCCCTCTGATGTGGATAACTGATATGCACCAGAACTGTATGCTGCTATAATGACAAATGGACCAAGCCAGTTAGGTTCAAATTTCCCTTTCTTTTCTCAGTCTTGTTGATTACGTGGATTTTCTCTCAAAACTAATTCACCCACTTGAAATGCCTGTGGTTTAACTCTGTGATTATAGCTACGGGACATAACTTGTTGATAACCCTTCAAATGATCAACTGCATGTTGACGTCTTTCATCTAACAATTCTAGTTCCTGAAGGCGAGAAACCCTGTAGTCTTCATCACTTATCAATCCCTTAAGTGAAACCCTAAGCGAAGGTATTTCAACTTCTAGTGGTAAGATTGCTTCTGCTCCATAGACCAAAGCATATGGTGTAGCTCCTGTTGGTGTACGAATGCTGGTTCGATATGCCCACAAAGCTGGATTTAATTGAACATGCCAATCACGACCAGCGTCATTTACTGTCTTCTTCAATATCTTCAAGATGGTTTTGTTGGAAGCTTCAGCTTGACCATTACCCTGTGGATAATAAGGTGTAGAGAACCTGTGTTGGATGTGAAATCTTTCACAAAGTTCATCCACATCTTGATTCTTAAAAGGCCTTCCATTATCAGTAACAATAGAATTAGGAATTCCATATCTACAAATAATGTAATTCAATATAAATGAAGATATTTGTTTACCAGTCACTGTTGTTAGAGGAACAACTTCAATCCATTTTATAAAATACTCCGTAGCTGTGATTATAAATTTATGACCATTTGACGATGAAGGATGTATTTTACCAACAAGATCTAATCCCCACTGAGAAAAAGGCCTTGTTAAAATGAAAGGTTGCAGTTCTTGTGCAGGTGCATGAATAAGATTCCCGTGAATCTGGCATTTAGAACACTTCTTGACAAAAGTAAAAGAATCTTTCTCCATGGTAGGCCAATAGTATCCCATTCTGACAAGTTTCTTGGCTAAGGTCAAACCACTCGAATGAGTTCCACAAATACCACCATGAACCTCTTGTAAGGATTTTTCAGATTAGTCACGTTCAAGACATCTGAGTGTACCATCAAGACCACGTCGATAAAGGATATTGTCAATTAAGGTATAACGGGATGATTGACAAATGAAATTCCGTTTTTGGTTGCGAGATAAATATGGAGGTAAGATGTTATCTTTAAGATAGGTATAAGTCTTGCCATATAAAGGTGAATCAGAACCGGTCAAATGACATATAAGTTGAGTTTTAGGATTATCATAGGTGGGAGAAAACAATTGTTCCACCAAGAATTCATACTTAGTTTGATCTTCGGATATTTGTAATAATGAAGCAATAGTAGCCATGGCATCTGCAGCTTTATTATCAATCCTTGATATTTGTGAAAACTTGATTGACACAAAATACTTCTTACAATCTTCCACCATGTTCTTGTAAGGTAGAAACTTATCATCTTTGGTTTGATAGTCATCATTTATTTGATTAATGACAAGTTGTGAATCACCATAGACTTCCAGCTCTGTAATCCGCCATTCCAAAGCTATTTTTAATCCTATGAGAAATGCCTCATATTCAGCTATGTTATTTGTGCAAGGAAACATCAACCAATATGATCGTGAAATGGTATGTCCTTCAGGTGTAACAAAGAGAATCCCTGCCCCCGAGCCATATTGTGTATAAGATCCATCAAAGTATAATGCCCATGGTCTCTGAATTGTTGCTGTGAAGACATCTGCATCAGGAAACTCAATGTGCATTGGATTTCCTTCTTGTAAAGGTGCTTCAGCCAACTGATCTGCAATGACCTATCCTTTAATAGCTTTTCGATCTACATAGTGAATTTCAAACTCACTTAAGATCATTACCCATTTTGCAAGTCTTCCTGTTAAAGTAGCTCTGCTTAATAGGTATTTCAATGGATCAATCTTTGTTATTAGCTTAACTGTATGAGCCAACATATAATTTCGCCACTTTTGAGAAGCAAACACTACCGCAAGGCAAGATTTTTCAATGAAACTGTAATTTAACTCATGTCTTGTTAAGGTTCTGCTAATATAATATATGGCCCTTTCTTTACCTGTAGAATCTTCTTGTGCTAGCAATTCTCCCAAAGATACTTTTGTTGCTGAAATATAGAGTATGAGTGGCTCTCCTGGAATAGGTGGAATTAAAACTGGTGGATGCGTAAGATATTGCTTGATCTGATTGAATGTTGCTTCACATTTGTCATCCCATTTGAATGGGACATTTTTATGCAATAAATGTGTAAATGGTAAGCTTTTGTCCGCCAGTTGAGCTATAAACCTTCTGATGGACTGTAATCTTCCTTGCAATGATCGAAGTTGACTGATATTTTGTGGTGGAGGCATGTCCATTATAGCTTGTACCTTTTCTAGATCAACCTCTATACCCTTTTCTGAAACAATATATCCTAGGATTTTTCCAGATGTAACGCCAAAGACACATTTCTTTGGATTTAGTCAAACATTGAACTGCTCCATTCTGGTAAAGATTTTTGATAAGATTTCCAGGTGTTCATCTCGTGTATGAGATTTGGAAAGTAAATCATCAACATAATCTTCCATGAATGTATGCATCATGTCATGAAAAATAGTTGTCATTCCTCTTTGATAAGTAGCTCCAGCATTCTTTAACCCGAATGGCATTACATTCCAGCAATATGTACCCCAAGGGCATGTAAACGTTGTTTTATCTTGATCCTCTGGTGCAATTTTTATTTGGTTGTATCCTGAAAATCCATCCATTAATGAATACATTGCATGACCAGCAGTTAAGTCAACAATCATGTCTATGTTGGGTAAAGGAAAATCATCTTTGGGACAAGCTTTATTTAAATCTCTGAAATCTGTACAAACTCTGATCCTTCCATCTGGCTTTGAAATAGGTACAATATTTGAAATCCATTTGGCATAATCAATAACGCGAATGAATCCAACATCCAAAAGCTTCTTTAATTCTTCTTTGACCAATAATGCAATATGTGGATGCATTTTTCTGAGCTTTTGCTCCACAGGTTTTGCTCTTGGTTGGATAGATAAATGATGCATTCTCAAATTAGGATCTAACCCTGGCATATCAGCATATGACCAAGCAAAATTGATTTGATTTTCCTTCAAGAATTCCATAAATTTTAGGACTTCTTCAACTGTTAATGATGATGCAAGTTGCAAAACTTTTGGCTGCTCTGTTGTACTTATGTTAATTGATTCTGTTGGTTCGATCAAAATAGAAGATCTTTCATGATAATACTTGGGAAGAGTGTCAAATTTCTCATCCTTCAGTGCCTCAGAAAGGTTTTCACTGTCGAATTCGCTCTTTATTTTTCTCTTTTGTTGATCTATCACTGCCATTTTTCAGTTTTCACCAATAGATCCATCTTTTATTTCATTTATTTTGCAGCTAAGAGACTTGACACCCTCTTTATCAAAATCACGAGTATGAGATTCTTGAATGAAACAATTGTTTTCTTCAGTTGAGGAACAAAGGAAATTTATAATATCCTCGTCATTATTGAATGTAGGAATGTGGATAGGTGCATCAATGTCCCAATCTATAAGTTCTGGATAAACTAAAGGCATAGGATCATTAGGTTGGGTAAGGTCTTGAATTGTCAAAGTCATGATATGGTTATAATCCTCATGGTAGACAAGGTCTATGATGGTATTTTCATGTTGATCGTCAATCTCGTTAGAATCTGATTCTTCCTCACTTGATTCATGATCGCTTTGTAAAACAAAACCAAGTGGAGACCTTGAGCCTTCTCCTTGTATGAGAACAGGTGCATATTTATGTATGATATCAACTTGTTTATCCCTCCAAAATTCATCATTATAAATGGTGTCCCATTCTTATTCATTAGAATCAGTATCTGAACTATTTTGCAATTGGAACACTGATTCATGAGATTTATCTGACACGGATCCTCCTTCATGAGTTAATTGTGCTTGCTGTGAAGTAGATTCTTCTTTATCTTTACCATATCCAAGTCCTGTTTTATCACTTGAATGCTTTGAAATAGGTTGAATTGGTTCCACAATTCCTTCTCTTCGTTTCCCTATAGGACCATTCCCTTCATAGCCCATCTTTTGCATGATAGCGTACCCCTTACCATATTGTTCTTTAGGCAACTTAATTTGTAAGAGAGAGTCATCTTCATCTTTGTATAGCCAATTTAGGATGTCCCTATCTTCAGTTTCTTCTTCAGTGGTATTAGCTCTAATGAATTTTCCATCAAACTTTGTGATTGGCACGGAAGCTTGAGATATAGAAGCGGTTGCAATCTTTTGATTTGATAAAGTTGGCAAACCATGTGATCTTGGAGAAGGAGGTAAAGTAGAGAGAGATAGTGAATATTCACCTACCCCTTTGTCTTTAAACTTCAACTTAGTATCAAGATTCTTTGTCAATTCTTGCAAATGGACTTGTAGATTGGAAGAAGAAATAGCAAGAGCTTCCCTATTGTGTGGCACAAAGACATCTTGAGTTACTCTAAGATTTGAACAAGTTTGGGTACTATTGTAATCAGCCTGTATAGTTATTTCTTGTCCATCATAAGGAAACTTGATACATTGATGATATGTTGATGGAACTACTTGCATATCATGAATCCACGGACGACCCAAAAGTATGTTATAAGAAAGATCTCGATCTAGAACCTGACAAAAGTATTCTTCACAACAGGTCCCACTCTGATAGGTAGCAATATTAATCCTTTAGAAGCTCTTTCTTCATCATCATATGCCTTGATAGTTATCTTCCTTCGTGGATCAATTTCACTTTCTGATATTCCTAAGGCATTTATTAACTTTAAGGTACAAATATTCAAACCAGCTCCTCCATCTATTAAGACACGTCTAATGCGATGTTTATGGATCATGACTTCAAGATAGAGCGAGGAATTATGTGGATGTGTCATGAAAGCATCATCTTTATCGGAAAATGAAAGACAAGTGGGGGAAGACAAATGTCCCACCATGGCTTGAAATTTGTTTACATCTAAATCAATATCAACAGTTGTGTTTACAAGAGCTTCTTCTAAAATATTCTTGTGTATGGGGGATATTTTGAGAAGTTCAAGGATGGATATTTGAGCTGATGTTTTTCTCAATTGATCAACCAGATTATACTGACTAGGAGGAGGAATAGTTGTTTTAGATGAACTTCCTTTTAGAACAACTTTTGCTTGACCTCGTGTTGTCACATTAACCTGTTGATATTCTTGTTTTCCCTTGATTTTGATAACATTAACCTGATGATCATTTGTGTGGATGTGACGGATTATATTGTCTTCAACATTATGTATGCTTTTGGCTTTAGTATCCGATGTTTCCCTCTTTTGATAGTTTGGCAAAGGATCTTTGAGTGCTTGATGATCGTCATTGGTATGATGCCCCTCAATTGTAATAGTACCATTGTCAATTAAATCTTGTACTAGATTTTTCAAAGCTTGACAATTGTTCGTTCTATGACCCTTACATCAATGATAATTGCAATAATACGAGTCATTCCATGATGGTGGTTTGACTCGTGGCTCATAATCTCTTTGTGGAGGTAAGGTGATAACCTTATTATCAAGAAGCTCCTTCAGAGCAAACTCAAGAGATTGACCCAAAGCGGTAAAAGTTCGTCGATTTGAAAAGAATGAAGGTCTAGACGGATTTGATGTTTGGGTATTGCCAAGATTATTATTGAGATTACCACGATTTTGATTGGTATTTTCATTGGTCATGTTTTCTTGCTTGGAAATTTGTCCTTGTTGGTTTTTGTTTCCCTGTTGAGTTGTATTTCCTTGTTGATTGTTTCGTGGAGCACTTGATAGATTGAAAACAGATGGTCTCGTTCATAAATTATTTGCATCCACTATACCATCATTGACAACATTTTTGTTTATGTTCCAAAACTTTTTTTATCGTTGTTGTTTTGATTTGATGTACTTGGATTATCAAGTTTTATGACTCCCCTTTTAACCAAGGCTCCTTCAATTGTGATTGCGTTTTCAATCAATTTTTCAAAGTTATGAGGACAATGAAGGTTAAGCCTATAGCTTAATTCTGGATCAAGGCTATTGATAAAGATATCCATTTTTTCCTTTTCAGGAATAGGACGAGAATATCGTGCAAATAACCTTCTTCACCTTTGTAAAAATGTAGTAAAAGGTTCTCCTACTTTTTTTTTCAATTACAAAGATCAAGCATTGTTATCTGGTGTTGAATGTTGTAGGAGTATTGTGATATAAACTGATTTATCAACTCCTCAAAAGTTTTGATAGGTGGAGTGATTTTTGAAAGCCACTCCATGGATTGTACACCTAGACTTTGTGGAAATAATCGCATCAAGTAAGTATCGGCATAGGCGAATTCAAGACTCATGTTTCAGAAATCCCTAACATGGTCAATGGGATCAATTTTTCCATTATACCTATCATACTTAGGAATTTCACAATGTTTTGGAAATGGGATCATTTGAAGACTCCTATCAAATGGATAAGGAGATGTCTTCCAAAACATATTTCTTTGTTGTACCTCCTTGGATTTCCTTTATTTGCCCTTGTAATTCTTTTATCTGTTGGTTAAGAGCACCAAAGTCATTAGGAGGAGTTTCAGGATTTTGTTTAATCCCTTCATGTCAAAAGTGTGAGGTAACTTAGCTCCTTGATTAGCTAATGAAAGAAAATATTTTTCTTTGTTATGTTCCAGAATTATTTCCATAAGAGTATGGAATTGGGGATCTTGTTCTGCTTCTTGAAGCTTTTCGTCTATTAAATCATCAAGGTTAAATGTTTCCTCTTCTTTTTCATTACGGTCACCCATTTTACTTGTAGTGGTTTCTCCCTCGTCTTTTTCCATTTGTTTTTGAGATCTCGTGAAGACAGGCATAGATTTTACTCCAAATTCTACTTGCTTTTGATCAAAAGAGTGAAATAGTGCAATTTATGTGATGAAAGTCAGGATAGAATGAAGATTCTATGACTTACACAAAATTTCTAATCTTGCAGCTTGTGTTGTTCCCTAAGTGAAAGGATGAAAATCCTGGTAGCGGGAATTTAAGCAAAAGATCAAGAAGAGGATGATTTTGCATTTTCTGAAGTTTTGATCATAGCTTTGTAAAAAGATGGATTTTGAGATGGATGCCTAATGAATTCTAAGTTCTCTATTGCAAAATTTGATTTGGACGAGTAGAATATTCGATTGCGGGTTGGGGAATATAACTGAAACGAATACGTTGACTATGGTTATGCCTTTGAGAAAGGGCTCTTCTTTGAAAGTAAGCTTGTGAATACAAGGGCTCTATGGCATAATCATCTGAAAGACCTCTAACACAATCATGATACCTATGAAGAAAGGTTCTATATTTGAGTAAAACTTTTTGGCTTTGATACAAGAATCATTGCTTCTTCAATAGTTTCTTGTGGTTGAGGGGTTTCTTTGGCTTCTTAATCCTTTTGAAAACAGATTTCTTTACAAACATTGTGGATTTCCAATCTCGTAACATGAGATTTAATCAATGTGATAATAAGTGTTTTGGATGATCTTATCTAAATTAATGTATTAAAAACACATCAAACAAGTTGTAAAATGGTTGTCTTAAGTCCTATGCTAAACATCAAGTGTGTAATCAAAATGTTGTTCAAAAAGTGTTTTAACGGGTTTTACACATGATAAACACTTCAAACAGACTCACTCTTAGTTCTCAAGTAGGTCATCATATCAATCAACAGCCCACATCTTAAAACTGTGTCGACTCACACAGCCATGTCACCCCCGAAAGGGCGCCCGTGTTTTTGTCTTTTCCAGGTGCGTACTCAAAGTGACGAAAGTGGATACCGAATCCCCTGAGCAAACAATCCTTGGCAGTTATATGGTGAGTATCTTGGGGGTAGATTCTTCCCTCCCCTGCACTGTGATTAAAATGATGTTCGGAAACTGACTCGGTAAGATACTACACTAGGTTTGTAGTAAGGGTTTCCGTTCAGTGCGGCAAATGATAGACTCCCTCGAGAGACCTCCCTACCTTTAGAACAAAGGCTTTGGGGATGGTTATCAATGCACACTACCGTCGAATGGGATTTTCATCAACCATCCGCATTTGATTATAGTGGGTTGGAAAACTTGGCTTTAGTTGTTCCCACTTAGGTCGTTCCCGTAGGGTGAGTACTTTTTCCCACTATGGTAGGCCTTCTAAAAGGTATTAATAAAGCAGGAAATTTGCATGAAGAAAATAGGTGAGTTTGGCATTTTGATCACCCAGTTAAGGGGAGAGCATAGGCCTATCACCAAAAACAAAGCAATCACTAACGTATTTTAAGCCCCAAATGAAAGTTTTCTAAGCTAAGTGAAGATGTTGCTTCACATAAATAGAAAATTCTTTTTAAGCCCAAAACGAAACATGAAGTGTCTACCCTAGGATTGCTTCATTTTACCTTAGATGACTACCCTAGGATTGGTTCGTTTTATCCTTACGTGTCTATCCTAGGATTGGTTCGTTTTATCCTTAAAAATTTACTAACTGTCCGCGGTCGCGTCGGAGTCAGTTAGACTGTTTTAAACTTACAGATTACAATATTCTGTCTTTTAAAAGTTGTGTTGCAACAGACATTATAGGCGCTGCAATATACTTTATGGGCACTGCAAAATTAATTACAGGCGCTGCAAAATGAATTATGAGCGCTGCAATACAGATTAAGGGCGCTGCAATACAGATTAAGGGCGCTACAATACAGATTAAGAGCACTGTAAAATGAATTATGGGCACTGCAATATAGATTAAGAGCGCTATAGAAGTCTTCAAATGCGCTAAATTGGGTATTAGTGTCTTGAAGACGTGTTTCCTGCGCTATTCCGCTGTTTTTGTCCGTAACCTGTCACAGAAACCTGCAAAAAGATGTGAGAAACAGGGGCAAGACCCCAAAGTGGGCGCCAAAAATGTGTTAATGTTTATATGAGTAATCTAATTGAAAAACAAAACACAAAATGAAACATTAGACCAAAGAAAACTAAATGAATTGAAATCAAATAAAATAAAGTTTCTTCAGAGTTGTTTCATTCTCCTCTATCTCCAGGAATTTGAAGCTGCTGCTCTCAGATTTTGTATAAGCTAAGCTCTCCAAATGACTACTGTAGAATGAGTATGCAAAAAGAAGAATACTTCTCTATCCTATATGCTGGTGAATGTGAAAATGCTGATGTATATGGACAGGGGCTGTGGATTATGCACAGGAGTTGTGAACGGAAGATGTCATGATTCTATGCTATATTATGCTATGATTCTATGCTATGAAAGTACTATAAATTCTATGAATGCTATGAATGCTATGAAATTTGCCTATAATTTACTTGCTTAAAACTTCTATATGATTTGGAGCTCCCGGCAGTCATATTTATAGATTTTTGCAGGCAAAATCCTGGCTGGCAAGAATCTACGGCTGTGAGATTGTCTGGTAGGTTTGAATAGTGAAAGATGAAGAAGTTGAGAAGAAGATGGAAGAGGTTGAGAGGTTGGAGAGAAGGATGGATTCCTGTCTTCAACCCACGGGAACAAGCCTGCATAGAAACTGAGAAAATTAAATTTTCTGTTTTGACCGTTTGCTTCCCGGGAGTTGAAAATAATCCCCAAATTAAATAAATAAATAAATTTATTTAATTTTATTTATTGAATTTTGATTTTTTATTTTAAATACTATGGAAGATTTAATTAAATATTTTGAGATATTTAATTATGATATGACTTTAGAAGAATATGAAATATTAGAAAAATTAATTAAATATTTTTGGAATATTTAATTATGAATAGATATTAGAATCGAATTAGAGGAAATAATTAAATATTTGAAATATTTAATTATAAATGATATTTAGAAGAAAATTTTAATCTTTATTTGAATAAGATATTCAAACTAAGATTATATGATAATTAATATAAATAAATCGTAATATTTATTTAATTAATTAAGAAATGAATATGAAAAGATGATTAAATAAACTTATTTATTTAATCGAAATGAAATAATGAACAATATAAATAAATTATTTAAATTTATTTATACATAGATGGAATCAGAAGATTTAATTAAATATTTTGAATATTTAATTAATTACGAGACAATGTGATGTGACCATTTTTAGGTGTATACAATAGTTAAAATTTAACAATTTTTCTATATGCACAAAAGTTTAATACCTACGTTTCTTAGTTCGAACCCATTTTTGGGAGCATAGATAAATTGTCCCAATTCCTGATTATTGTCCTCGAGAATAACCAATCTTGGTTTGATTCCTTTCTCTTCATAGAATAGCTCATGATTGTGCATTTTCTTATCCTCAACCAACTCATGCCCATAATCATTGTCTTCCCTCAGAGCTACCAGAGATTACTTCATCTTGTTTTTCTATGAATGGTTATACTTCCTTACTTACATGAAGTTTCCATTGACTCTCATTTTGATTATCCGATTCATCAAAGGCTAGAGAGTGTTGATCAAACATGGTCCAATTAAGATTAGGAGAGACATTCCCCTCCTATTAAATTTTTGAGTACCTTTCCTGCATTCAAAATGTATGCTATATAATATATTTTCTTTCCCATTTTGATATCCCAATAGTTTTTTCTGTTTTACATCAAAATTTTGTACTTGATGTTTAATATTTGCTTTTTTTTTAAATAAAATGTCAAAATACAATTTCATCCCAAATAGTGATGATCTAGATGCATGATCCCGCACCATAATATTTGTAAACAATAGTGAATTGATTTTAAATGATTATGTTCTCTTCATGCAATGTTGTTGTAATGACGAAAGCTCTATCTAATGCTAAAGGGGAGAAACAAATATTGGCTCTTTTTTAGGACATTGCACGCTGCCTGCTTCTTGCATGTGGTGTTGTATACATTAGTGGGGTCTGCATTTAGTTCCCACTTATACAAATTTGTATTGGCAGTTAACCTATTGCTACAATGTAAGTATATTCTGCTACTACTTACAACTTCATTGGGATTTTGAATGTGACAGGGACTACTGTGTTGTGGGTCTTCTGTCATAAAGATTGAATAAAAATGTAAGGATAGATAAAAGAAGCATATGGACAATTAGAAGCAGATGAAGACCAGATTCATTACAGAAATTTGAAAAGCATGATGAACAGGCTCCATCTGCAGGATTACCAAGCTAAAAGTAAAATTAATTAAAACCATGGAAAGTGACTTACCACAAGATTCTGCACAAATCGTGTCTGATGTAGAAAAATGGGCAGATGTTGCAATCCAAAATCAAGCGCTTTCACTTCTCCATTTTGGCAGGATACCTTGAAAATGCTTCTCCATTTTAGCGGGCTATGCGACTCACTTCTCCATTTTGGCGGGCATTGAAAATAAGGTTTTAGAGTATGTTTATTAAAATGAAAATTATGGCCATTTTAATAATGAGCACATTTTGACATGTTATATATATATATATAATTATTACTAGCAATTGCACCTTGGTGTGAAATAGGTACGCCGAAGAGGTACGAAAGGTCAATTAGAGAAAAATTTGATGTATTTTTTCTGACATATGTGTAGTACATGAGGTTAATTGGTAGGTCATTTAGCAAATGATGTTGTTTATGTAACAAAGGTCTCAATTAGCATTCACGCAATAAATATATATTTTAAATATAATTTTTCATTAGACAAAATTATATATTTGTAATAGTAAATTTATTACAGGAGTTCAATTTATTTTTTCTCTATCCACCTCTCTATATCCTATCTATATCTCCCTCTCCATTTTATGTCTCTCTCTCTCTATCTTATCTCTATCTCCCTCTCTCTTTTATGTCTTGATTAGAGTTTAGTTATGGTTAAGAGATAATTAGGAATCAAATTATGGTTTGGGTTATTGCTCTACAATTAAGGTTGAGATTAGGGTTACAATTGGGGTTAAAATAAGGTTATGATCAAGATGATTAGGATTGGGATGCAATTAGGAGTTAATTAATGTTCAATTAGGGTTACTATTAGGGTTACGTTACAATTAGAATTTAATTAAGATTCAATTACATTTACGATTAGCATTCAATTATGCTTAGGATTAGGGCTAGAAAAGTTTTAATGTTCAATTAGAGTTTATTATGATAAATGTTAGGATTCAATCAGGGCTAGGGTTCAAATAGTGTTCTACATCAATTGAAGTCGCAATTAGAATTAAAGTTCAATTATGGCTAGAGCTAGGATTAGATTTAGGGTTCAATTATGGTTAGCATTCAATCAAGGTTTAATTAGGGTTAGGGTGCAATGTGGGTTAGGATTTAATTAGGTTTAATCATGTACATTAGCATTCAATTAGGGTTACGGTTCAGGTAAGGGTTCAATTAGGGTTAGGTTTTATTATAAACCTTGGGGTTAGGGTTATAGTTGGGGTTCAAATAGGAGTAAAATCAAAGTTACAACTCAATTAGGCTTATGATCCAACTATGGTTTCAACTCAATTAGGGTTATGATATAATTAGGGTTAGGGTTCAATTAGGACTTTAGTTAGGGTTTAATTAGGGTTAGGTATATATTTACATTAGGGTTACTATTAGGGTTAGGATTAGGGTACAAATTGGGTTAGGGGTAGGGTTAGGGTTAGGGTTGAATTAGGTTTATGATTAAATTAGGGTTAATTAGGTTTTGGGTTACTATTCTATGATTAACCTTGACCTTCGAGTTACAATTGGGTTTCATATAAGGTTATGATCAAGAGTATTACGATTGGGGTGCAATTAGGGGTTAATTAATATTAGGGTTACGTTACAATTAGGATTTAATTAAGATTGAATTATAGTTATGACTAGGATTCAATTATTCTTATGATCAGGGTTAGAAAAGGTTTAATGTTCAATTAGATTTTATTATATTGATAAATGTTAAGACTCAATTAGGGTTAGGGTTCAAATAGGATTAGACATGAATTAAAGTCACAATTAGAATTTGAGTTCAATTAGGGTTAGAGATAGGATTAGATTTAGGGTTCAATTAGGGTTAACATTCAATCAAGGCTTAATTAGGGTTAGAGTGCAATTTGGGTTAGGATTTAATTAGGGTTAGCATACTGACATTCAATTAGGGTTGGAATTAGGATAAGCTTAGGGTTAAAGTTCAATTAGGGTTATGATTACGGTTGTGTTTAATCTGAAGATTAAAATTCAATTAGGGTAGGGTTTAATTAGGGTTCTAGGATAAATCTTGGGGTTAGCATTAGGGTTAAAGTTAATTAGGTTTAGGGTTCTAAAATAAATCTTAGAGTTAGCATTAGGGTTAAGGTTCAATTAGGGTTTGGGTTATGGTTTTGGTTTAGTTAGGGTTAGGGTTCAAATAGGATTATACTTAGGGCTTAATCAAGGTTAGGTATATAGTTCAATTAGGTTTACTATTAGGGTTAGGGTACAATTTGGGTTAGGGGTAGGGTTATGGTTTGGGTTGAATTAGGTTTATGATTAAATTAGGGTTAAGGTTACAATTCAATTGGGGTTAGTGTTCACTTAAGGTTACAATTAGTGTTAGATTTAGGGTTTCTTCAATTAGGGTTAGGATTAGATTTTAAGTAGGGTTAGGGTTAGGATATAACTAAGGTCCAATTTGGATTAGGGCTTAATAGTAATTCCAACCCTACCCTTAACACTAACCAAAGCCTTATTCCTAACCTGAAACCTGTTATAATTATAATCCAAACCCTAACCCTAACCATAATTCCACCCCTAACCCTAACATAATTCTCACACTAAAATGAAAATTATGGCCAAGATTTTAATAATGAGCACATTTATTTAGTAATTTTTATTTGTCTGATATTAGTCATTTATTTAGTCATTTAGTTGTGATTTTACCTGATGACCAAATTAGTCACTTATAAATGACCAAATTAGTCATTTATTTTCCAAATACTACTAGTGTTAGTCATGTGACTAAAATTTTTAGTCACGTAGTCATTTATTTTCCAAATTCTACTAGTGGCTATTGCTACTCCTTTTACTCCCACTGCGTTGGCTTCAACTCAGCTTGCCCAACATATGATATCCTTTGCATCTCCGCTGCCGCCACCGCTCCCCATGAGTCCTTCCACCACCTCCTAGACTAGACCTTGGTATAACATTCCCCTGTTCTCCACATTAATAGTCTCTCTACCAAAGAAGACATCATCCGGGACCAGAAATATCTCTTTCCCCTTTTCTCTTCCTCTCGATGCACCCTTCATTGGTGAGCTAATGAGATCACCAGCAGAATTTATTGGGGAAGGCAACCGAACAAAAGCAGCATGAACTATCAGGGTCTAGAAGAGAAAAGAAAAGGATGCAGTGAAACCTTCCAAGTCATGCGTGCAGACTCTTTTCAATGAAGTCCAAGGATCGTTGCATTTTGCAAACATGACTCCAAACACCTTCAAACCACAAGGAAAGATGCAACCAAAGGATTACACCATCCATGCTATGGGAATCAATTTGCGCGCAACCTAGCCATAGGACAAAGTTGAACTAATGGAGGAAACCCAGTGAGTGGTGACTACTAACTTCCTCAAGCATAGTCACCAACTGAAGAAGAAGGAAGAGGAGCTCAAGAATTTCAAGGAAAGGATGGAGGTCCTACTGAAGAAAGAAAAGGAAAGGCAAGCCAAAAATACACGAATATCTCAACAAGCACAAGCGGAAAGTGCCAAACTCCGGGTGGAACTTGCAAAGTTCTAATCCCCAGATCCCAACCTAGTTGTCGAACTACAACAAAAAAACTAGGAATTACAAGACCAATTGGCTTTGGTAGAGGGAGAAGTGCAACAAAAAAATGAAGAGCTTCGGTAGCAGCAAATTCAATTGGAGTAGAAAATGCAGCAGAAAGATCAGGCTTTCCAGGGAAAACAAGCTTAGCTCGAAAAAGAGATCCAAGAAGTAAAGCTCTCCTTGGAAGAAGAATCAGGAACCTGGAGCCAAGTTGAGGAGCTATTGCAAAGCAAGGATGCCAAGTTGGAAACTCTGTAGGGACAACCCTCTATGGCAAACAAGAAAATTGAAGAGCTGCCACAGGATGTCAGGTCGAGGGAGATGGAAATTGGTATTTTGAAAAATCCTCCCCAACCCCTTGTTCCTCAATCAGATCTCCTTCTAGTAGCCCAACAATTATATATCTCCTACTGGGAGAAAGTCAAGACTTTCTTTCTGACTATTCAACTAGCGCTTCAATTCATGGCAGAAGTGGCAAGTTTGAGCAGAGAGGTTCGTGGAACAATTGAACAGTTCCCACAGTTCATTGCGGAGAGGGTGACTGAGGTGGAGAAGTTGCTAGACAAGTTATACACAGTGGCGAATGAAGACTTGGTGATCGTAGGGATTGAAGATCGAAGGTCAGTAGCCAAGAACACTAAATAATTCATCCATTGTCACATGGCCATCCTCCATGCTAGCAATTGCTCGACAACACTAAGTCAAACTATTAACATTATGCAGACAAAATTCTCCCAACTAACTCAGATGGGCTTTCCCTCCCCATTTCTCTTTGATGATTCAGTGGCCACTGTGGAGCACATTGCAACAAATATTGAGGAAAAGCAATGAGATTTATTTGCTTTCTATAACTTTAGTCAACCCCCCACTACTGAGGACATTGAAGGCATCACCCATCAGATAGTGTGACTACTCTTTCAGCTTGATTCTAGGACTGGGATCTCCATAGAGTTTCCCTTCAAAGAAGTAATTGATCTACATGAGGTGCAAGAGAATCTTCGTGCCATATCGATGCCATCCAAGGCCGATTCGCTACCTCTGTAGACTGTGCTCTCAAAGCTCTAACTTTGTTTCCCATTGAATAAGGCGTTGGTCTTCGAACTTGAAATTTTGGGTCCCCATTCCATAGGCGAAACACCCCTGGTAGTCACCAAAATTTGTGGATTAAAAATCCTTAAAGCTCCCTTCAAGTTGATTATATTATTTTGCTTGACCCTGGCTCGTGCCTCATGTGTTTGTATATCTTTGGACCCTTTTTGAAGAGTTTCATCTGCTTGCTCCACATGTCTGTCGTGTGCTCCTTGGAAAGATTTCCCCTTTGCTTCTCTACCGAGCTCCACCTGTGTGCCACATAGCATCATTTCACAGGCACCTTTTGGTGGACCTTACAATCAACACTCAAGACAAGGACTCCTCCACATGTCTCCTTCATGGGTAATTTCATTGCAAGGAAGGGAAGAATAAACAACAAGCCCCGTCCTATTGCCACATGTCCTAACCAACTTTGTGGGTGAACAACACATGTTTGCATGGGAATTATTTTTCTTCTTCTCGGGACCAGAGTCATCATTTATAAAGGGACACATCTCGTTCAAAATTGACTGCATTCTATGATTCAGAATCTTTTTTGTTGCAATAGCCATGGGAAATCATTGCTCGTGCCAAGGAATATTTTTTGTTACTGGCTTTCAGGCAGTGGATGGATTTTCTATATATATTACTTCAACTTTCTGAAAATGAGTTTAGAGAATATACAGAAAAATTATTGAAAGACACTAGAGGCCTTTGTATTTTTTTTTATTCTTGTATTAAGAATCACAAATTGCGTCATTTTGGTTCGGCCTTTATGTTTCTTAGTTAGTTGACAAAACATTAGACTGTGTCATTATTTTACTGAGTAGTTTATGTGCATAACTTCTATAATTTCAATATAAGTTTGTTGATTCAGACCATGTCTTGGACTCTTCTTTTAAATGAATGTGTATGAAAGTTATTTTATGTTATTTAATAGACTTGTTGGGTTTTTCATCTATGCTTTCTGTTATTTTCAGACATGCAGATTGTTGAACAAGCCCTTAAATCTCACTGAAAGGGAAGATTTTCCATGCCTACTAACTTACATCTTAGCGCATCGACTTAAGTTAGATCTTTATTTTATATATCTGCTTCCTTTTCCCATTCCAAATCCAAAAATACAGAAGGAGTCAGCTTCTTTAAAAAACTCAGAGGTCACTCAATTTAGCGCAATTAGTCCCCCCCATTAACTGAGTTTCACATTAAGCTATTGCTTGACATTTTTAGGCGTCAACACGTCTTATCAAACATAAGCTTTCTGACTGCCTTCCATGCTACATGGTGATGGTTACTTGTGTTTTGTTTTCATTTTCCAGAAGAAGAGCCTCTTACCATGCCAAAGCTAGTGGTAGACCATTTAATCCAATAGTTTCCAATAGAATTGATAAAAATAATTATGCAAAATTGTTTACTCAAAAAAATAGGTTATTCAAGGAGTTGAGTTTCATGGCTATTTTATTTGCCTTGCTATAAAAAAATTAAATAGGTTATTTAAGGAGTTGAGTTTCATGGTTATTTTATTTTCCTTGCTATAAAAATTTTAAATAGGTTATATAAGGAGTTGAGTTTCATGATTATTTTATTTGTGTTGCTATGAAAAAATTAAATAGGTTATTTAAGGAGTTGAGTTTCATGGTTTTTTTGCCTTGCTATATATATAGGCATTTCTTAAATGTAATACATGATTCATGAAATAATCTTACATGGGGGCCTCTTTGAGGCCTCAGACCTTAGAGGTATGTGAGTACCACAAGTGGAATGTTGTTGATGTTGGATCTTTAGCCAATAGGCTATATATATTGTGAATGCAGTTTGAGCTAAAACCTATCTCACACTGGTAACCACTCCCATCAAATGATTTTTTGAGGTTGTTTGATGCTGGAAAACCGCCTAGAATATAGAATCGATGAGATTGAACTATTGTGCACGTTAACCGACATTGGACTTCCATTATCATGGAGATGCTAAAAAATGTGTGGGCATTTATTATTATTATTATAGGAGCAAAAAATGGAGGATAGGTACATTAAAAAAAAAAAACAAAATGCTATTTGAATGAGAACCTACCTGATTTTTTTTATTCTTTTTAATTTTTAATATTTCTTTTATATGCACCCCATTCAAACGTGTTGAGTTGTTTACTATTAGAAAAATCTATTTAATTGAAAAACAAGTACTGAGTGATGTATAAGTTGGCGAGGCTCAATAATTATCCTTGGATAGCAAGGAAGAATGATTATATTACGCAATTAATTAAATTAATTATGATTTATTATTATTATTTATTATTTATTTTTATATTATTTAATTTTTCTCTAATAATTATAAAATAAATAAATTGCATATTGTTGCTCTTGAAAACAAATTTTGATTTGCATTTAATCTCGAGATTTTCAAATCAAATCAAAAAAGAAATGTAAAATACATGGAATATTTAGAGGATTCTTCCATCTCTGTTTATACATACAGGGGATTATTTTCATAGAATGAGGGTTTAATGATATAAATTAGATTGAACAAGTCTTTAGGTTTTCGCCTCCTCAGTATGCAAATCATGTCAAAGGTGTTCTCTATATATTTTTTTATATTTTTATCTTCAATTCTTAAAGAAAAATAAAGAATATGGCTCCTAAGCATGTTAAATTACATATACTTTTCTATCAGCGTAACCCTTGCACCCCTTCTGGTGCAAGTGCTAGTTAATAAAGTGTACAAGTGTGCAAAGATATTTAATGTGGATCATTCAAATTTATAATTTTATTAGAGAAAAGGTGGGAAAAAATCATTAAAAATCTCCACCAAGAGAGGAAAGGTAAAAGTGAGTGTAAAAGGATCAAGTTTTAAAGTTGATTTATTTTTTAGCTATGTTCCATTTTTTTTAGGAACAACGATGGAGGCAACAAGACATGTTTTTGGGATGACAATGTAGGGGAGCATCTTGGGGGAATAGTTGTCTTTGTGTGTGTATGTGAGTGCATGGATGCACTCAAATTTATATATATATTGATTCAAATTAGATGATCATATAATGCATCAAATGTGAAATTCAATGTAACATTTTTATTGATTCAAGTATAGCAACAATCAAATATAGAAGTTCTACTATTTTTGTAATGCCCCAAGCACACACCTAGGACATGAACTAACCAAAAAAAATTAAACATCAATGGCCAAGATACAACAACCAAATGTCACCAATGACCATATTAGAAATAATGTTGTTATTAGCTTCCTTTTTATTTGTTATCTTCAATTGAATCTTCGATGAAGGAAGCTTTGGATGTGGTAGCTAAAAAATTTGAAAAGCCTCCTATCTTGCTCCATCAAGGGCTTATTTTCAGACTCTACCACTTCCATTTATCCCTGTGTCATCCTAAGCTTATTAGGGTTTGTTTGATTGATGAACCCCCACTAGATAGCTCTCCTACTAAGACCCTACTAACCCTCATATCGAGAAGTCTGGGACATCTTCTAAAGGGAAAAAAAAGAATGCTAATTCTCATAATACCACCCCCATGCATGAGTCTAAATCCTCTACTCCTAAACCCAAGTCCTCTAAAACTCCTTGCACCTCCACTCAGAAACTTGATGTGGTGAGTTTATGTGACTTTAAGAATAGCCCCATCAAAATCTTAGGTAAAAGAGGCAACTAAAACTAAAAGACCCATTTGTAAGAAGAAAAATAAGAGATTACATAGAGGGAGAGGGAAAGGGAAAGAATGAGAGAAGGATAGATAGAAATATAGAGATAGGAAGTGATATATGAAGAGAGGTAGAGATAAGGAGAGATATAAGGGTAGATAGAAGGAGAGATAACAAAAAAGAGATAGAGAGAGAGTTAGAGATAACTCAATATATATATATAGAGAGAGAGATATGAATGAATAAGGGAGAGAGGGGAGAGAGGGGAGAGGAGAGATAGATCAATAGATAGAGAGGGAGAGAGGGATGTTATAGATAGAGGGAAATAGAATGCATTTATCTTGCTAAGATTTAGTCAGCATTCTCATAATTAATGTCATTCATTATTATTTCCCCATAATACCAAAAAACATTTGAAAAAAATATGATTTGGTAGGAACAGATTTAAATATATATTCTACTAATAATAATGGGGTAAAACCAACTGAATACTTTGCAAAAGTTCAACATTATGAAAACAAAATGAGTTTAGTACTACTTGTAGATTCATTGAATAAACTTATAAATCTAACATTTGTACCTTTCCAAAGCTAGTAATTAGTCCACAAGATCAATTCCTAAAGGTTTGGAGGTTAGTCCAACCTTCATGTATTCCACCCACTTGGCTAAATCATGAGGATACAATTTGGAAAGATTTTGTAATCAAGATTCAAGTATAATTTGTGGATCCTTGCAAAGGAATGTAGTTATAATTCTTATCATTTTTTTAGTGCAGTAATTGTTGAGTCAATTTTCACCCCTTCATTGATCATAATTTTGTAGATTTACCATTTTTCCAAAACCTACAAGTATTGATGAACTTACAAAGCAACATCGTCACCTACATTCAAAGAGATGGTTAGTCCATGAGATCAACTCCTAGAGGTGCTTCTCCCCAACATAATTCAAGAGAATTGAACCCAAGTTGAGGCTTTGATACAAAATGTAGATTAGTCACTACATCTAGACATATAGGTTTCAATGAACTACCAAATTGACATCTTCACTTATACCTAGACTGATAAGTAATCAACAAATTCAATTCTTTTAAATATAATGATGAATCCAACAGATTTTCTCTTTCAAAATTTACTTATGTAAGCCTCTACAAAACTTTCATTTTTCTTTGTGGAAGCAATGTATACATACATGATAGAGAAATTGGTACATTCATCGAGTGAATTGGTGCAAATTCATATGGCTTTCCCTTCAATCCCTAATTTCCCATGTTGTAGTAAGAAAAAAGAGCCCAAAATTTGTACACTCTGGGAAACTAAAATAATATCCCCCTGGGCTACCAAGCCTTGTCTAGATAGTACCTACATAACATGTGGTCCTCCAAAGAAATCATAATCCTCTATGCCAACTCTGTAGAGCTCTCAAAACAAAAAAATAACTTTGAAGTTCCCAAAATAAGCTTGTTATCACAAACCACTACAACCACCAAATCAAAGAGTTTTAAACAACAATTAGTACGTGTCCAACTATGCTCTATTAAAACATCTGACGTTGCCACATCTCAATTCATAGTTTCCACAATGGTGTCATCAAGCTTCCTCTATTTAATTTCATCAATCTTCCATTTCTCCCCATTATGTGATGAAGGAATTACAGTCAAAAATGAGTTGTAAAGTTGAACACAAAGGTAACAAGGGGCTCTCAAACATTTATCATCAAGGTGTTGCTCTCAATATTTTTGCATCTACTTGGATTTTTTCTTAGATATGGTTGTCAAGTATGTGTTTACCTTTCTCATTTATTGGGCCTCCATTTTTCTCATATGATGACAATCTTAGTATTCTAACATATCTAGGTAATGGTGGTGGATTTGCAGGTGGAGTTTTGGATAGATTTTTTGTTGAGATTTTTGGGTTTCATTAGTAGAATTATAAATGCTATGTATGTTCTTGTTGGATGAAAATTGTAACTCCACACAGAGAAATAAGGCTCCTTGATCATACCGAGTAGGGGGAAATGGCCCATTTTTTCTCATTCATTTTGGATTTTTTTGTTTCTGGTCATGATTTGAAATTCATTGTAATGTTCTGATCTATATTTTGCAAAGATATTGGTCAATATATTTGAAATACTTGTATATTTATTAATGGAGATCCAGTAGAATTTGAGGTATACTAATATTTTTAGTTTTCAGCTTGTATGATATTCATTGCCTCATAATGAATTTTATATTTCTCTTTATCCATTTCATTCATGTTTTTTAAGGCGAACAATCAACTTACTAAATAATATATTTATGTCAGTTTTGGGTAACCCTCACAGTCACTGTATTAGTTGGGCAGGCTTCTTAACTAGAAGCTCCCATGTCGTGAAGGAAAAATTGGATGATTTATATGATCCCATGAGTAGAGATGGAGAGGGACATGTAGAGGAGAGGGAGAGATAAGGTCTTTATGCTTTGATGGATGTCCATACCCTATTCCAATGCTCCTAGTTTGGCATGGGCAGGGAGAAAGTTGGAAAAAGGTGTGGAGTCTAGCTTTGCACCTTCCAACTGTATTTGCTAGAAATTTTCAAAAGCTTTAAAAAAAAACCATTTTGTGCATTTCCTACAATCATTACATTCCATGAGATAACCTCTCTTTGAGGCATTTTTTCAAACAATTCACGTGCCTTTTCTATGCTTCCACATTTTGCATACATGTCTACCAGAGCATTTCCAACTATAATATCTTAAAAAAATCCTCCTTCCATGATGCTTTAATGCATTTTCCATACCCTATTCCAAAGCTCCCATTTTGGCATAAGCAAGGAGGATACTAGCAAAGGTTGGAAATTTGGCTTTACACCTGCCAATTGCATTTGCTTAAAAGTTTCTAAAGCCTTTTCAACAAATCAATTTTGTTCATATCCTACAGTCATTGCAGTCCATGAGATGATATCTTTGCCAGGTATTATGTCAAATAGTTCATGTGCTTTCTTAATACTTCAACTTTTTGCATGCATGTCTACTAAGGTAGTCGTGACTATGATATCTAAAAAAGTTCCTCTATCCTTTATGCTTCGATGGATGTACATATTGTTCCAAAGCTACCATTTTGGCATGGGCAGGGAGGATACTAATAAAGATAGCAGAATTTGGCTTTAAACCTAACAATTTCATTTGCTTGGATAATTTCTAAAGCCTTTTCAACAAATCCATTTTGTGCATATCCTACAATCATTGTAGTCCACAAGACCACATCTCTTTGAGGCATCTTGTCAAACACTTCACATACCTTATCTATGCTTCCACATTTCGCATACATGTCTACCAAGGTAGTTGCAACTACATCTAACAAAATTCCTCTATCCTTTATGCTTTGATGGATGTCCATACCCTATTCCAAAACCCCCATTTTTTCACATGCAAGAGGAATGGTAGCAAAGGTATGCCAATTGCATTTGCTTGAAAGTTACTAAAGATTTAGTCATCCTTTTGATTGTTTTCAATCATGTTGTACACTCTGGAAAAATAGAATAATATAATTCCAGCAAATATTTTTGCCATCGAAATGCAAGTTGTACCGTGGGAGGATTCCAACAAAATCATAGCTGGAATTGATAAGAGGGGGTGAGTAAGAGGTGATGAGAGGTGGGTGAGCAGTTGTACTTTGTGCCACGCACTTGAGGGATTTGTCATTCTGACTTCTGATAGACCTATTATTAAATCCAGCCATATATATGACATCCTACTTTATGAATTTGAAGCCTGTTGTACAAGTTAAAGACTAGCAGTAGATAGAAACGCACTAAAAATAAATTAGGACGACATACCAACATAAAAAATGAACAACCAAGATTAAAGTAATTGACTTGCATCCTTTTTACATCTGGTAGAGCCGTTGATTTAAAGATTTAGTTGAAGAGACTTCATATAAGGGGATGCCTTCAGTGTAAAAATGTGAATCACTATTTGTGCCAACATAGGGGAGAAGACCCAGTAGCCGCCAGGGTTAACTTCGCGCAACCATAGAATTCAAACCGTATGTTGAATCGGAAAAAAAATTTATGGGTTTT
This sequence comes from Sequoia sempervirens, assembly GCA_007258455.2. Lineage (NCBI taxonomy): Eukaryota > Viridiplantae > Streptophyta > Pinopsida > Cupressales > Cupressaceae > Sequoia > Sequoia sempervirens. Next base: position 728,171 of record VDFB02000009.1, on the reverse strand, counting down.
TTTCGCACATGAATTAAGTGCTTATAACTAAGGTTTCAGCTTCTGGGCAATTCGATTGAGTGCGGGAGCATTGGATATGCGCGCGGAGGTAAAAAAGTCACCTTTTAGAGGGCTGTCCCAATAGTCGCTCACTATAATTTCAATCAATTATAGTTGTTTTAGCACTTAAAATCCACTTAAATCAATCACTTTAGCACTTAATTAGCGGCTATTGGTGTTTTTGTAATTAGTTATTCAATAACATAAAGTTTTTTAATGGATCAAAGTCAATTTTTTTTTGGGGGGTTAAGTGAACATGGAGGTGGCGGTTATTCAATGGCGGGCGGCTACTGGGTCTTCTCCCCTATATTGAAATTAAAAATCATGAACAACACAATGTAAACAATAGATGACTCCAGCCAGACTTTCATTAATTCATGCTAAGCCAAGGAAGTATACCCTACACAATGGCTATGTTCCAGCAACTACAAAGAGTGCATGAAGAGTTTCTAGAAGAATGGAACAGAATCATTTAGATTAAAAATAAATAAAGGTAGTATTTTTTTTCTAAGTAGTGTCACCTAGTTCTTTCTAGGCTCCCCCAAGAACAACCCACACTAATTCCACTGTCCATTGGATGACTTCTCGACCCCACCAAACCAGATCCTGAATTGGATTCAGATCAAACCTATATCCAAGGCATTTGAGGAATAAATTAGTAACATAGTTAATGAATGTTTGCACATTGTAAGGGAAACCTTTCTGGATGGATCTTTTCCTAAATTTTCTAAAAAATATTTTGAGAAATTTTGCAATATAGTTCTTTTCAATTTTTTGGTTGTTCAAAGTGAACAAACCTGTACAAGAAGATGTTCAACACAATTTCATTATTCAAACCATAGTTGAAAAACTTGCAAAAAACTTTGCAAGTTGCAAAAACCTCGCTAGTTTTTTTGCTTCCTAAGCTTTACAGCTATTTACTCATCGTCAAAAATCACCAAACAAATGCAAAAAACTCATCGATTCTGACAAAAAAACTCACCCGATGTTTCCCATGACCGCTAAAATGGTGTGTTCCATGAAGGTTTGTGTGGCTTTGATATTCTTAATTTGGGTTGTATTGTTAATGCAAAATGATGTACATTGTGAAGGTTTGTGTAGTTTTGGAGGTCTTAATTTGGATTGGTGGTGGGGGCTATGCCCCTCGACCCCACTGGGGGCATTGCTCCCATACCCCCATGAGAGGCAACGGGTGTTGCCCCCAAACCCCCACGAGGGGCACTGCCCCTAGACCCCCACAAGAGGCACTACCCCTTGACCCCATTAGGAGCATTTCCCTCAAACTCCCATTGAATTCATTTGATTTTCTAGGTACTCCAAGTCTTCATCTATAATATCTTCTATTTTTACCTCTCCCCTAGTTGCACTAGACATGGGAAGAGGAAGATGTAAATTTTTAAAGCATATTAATGTAGTATTTTCTTTCAGTTTTATAAAAACAATTTGCTATTTTCATTTTGTTTCAAACTATCAGTATCAATGCATTCCACATGAGGATGCCATTTTGTACCCATTTTGCTTTCAAATCAATCAAATATGACTAGGCTCAACTTGTTTCTTTTATGTACTCATTTATTGACTCATTGGATGCATCTTATCATTGAATTTTGTAAAAAAAAAAACTATTTTTAATGAAATTAAAGAAATTTTTAGGTTGTTGAGTTTTTGCCAAGTTTTTGTTGAGTCAAGCTTTTTGGGCTTGGCGAGTTTTTCAACTATGATTTGAACAATGCATGCACCTTAATATTAAATGATGGATTTCATAGATTACAAGAAATAATTGTTAAATTCAGGACTTGAATTCGGTTGATTATGAGATGGTACTTGTTCACTACTATACATTTTTTTATTAGCTTTAATCTATAAACCTCGTATATTTGTCTTCTTTCAAAATCATTTTTTCCTTCTGAGCACAGATTCCTATTCTCTATAATTTACTCAAGAACTTGTGCATGTAACCCAAAAAATCATCGCATGAGGTGTTTAGTGTCTATTTCAACTTAAGCCCTTTGTAAAAGTATTGGATTGCATGTTTTTTTTCTGTAATATGTCAAAACTTTGTCGTCAAAACTTGTAAATATTGTGAGTTTTGTACAAAATTTTATTTGTTTTTGTATAAGATTTTCCCCTTCTCAAATTGCTTTTAATGAGTTTTCCAACACTATAAGAGGAAATTGTTTTTGCATAAGAACTGCCCCTTCTCAAATTGTTTTTAATGATTCCCCGGCTCCACCAAACTAGATCTTGAACTAGATTTAGATCATACCTGTATCCAAGGCCTTTGAGGGATGAACTGGTAACATAATTTGGTAATGTCACTAAACTTAGAACTTTAGCCAAATTTGGTGGAAATTGAAAAATTTAATGGATCATGGAGTGTTTGAAAAAAGGGGTAAAAATTTATTGAATCGGCCAGCAAAGTACAAAAGCAAGGGCCACAAGCCCAGAAGAGAAAACAACACCAACAAAAGGAAGCCCCCGAAGGGGTACAACTAATCATCCATATCCTCCTTGACAAGCCTCTCAAGATCCTGAACACAGTCTGGAGGCAAATGGGCCCAATCTCCCGCCAACCATCCCTCCCCGCGATCTGAAGCCCACTTAGCCAAGCAGTCAGCAGTCCTATTCCACTCTCGAGGAACATAGCAAAAAGAGACTACATCCAAAGAAGCACTCAGCTTAAGAATTTTCCTGCCCACCACAGCCAGATGCCAATCCATATTCTCCATCCGTTGTAGATTCAACATATCCACCACCACCTGGGAATCAGACTCACAGATAATCTTACTCCATCCCAGAGCACATCCTCTTTCAAGAGCTAAGAGGACAGCAAGCACCTCCATGTAGTTTTTGGTCTGTATCCCCTTATAGTAGGAGAAGAAGAAGATAACCTCACCAGAGCAATCCCTGCCAATTCCTCCAACCCCAGCATGCTTGGGGTTTCCCCTGGAAGACCCATCAGTATTGATCTTAAGAGTCCCCAAAGGAGGGAGAGACCACTTTCCCTCCCTACAAACCTTTCGTTTAGCATGCTTACTTCTAACCTGTTGCTTCTTACAAAGGGCACCACTACAACCAGCACCAGAAATATTCAAGTTGTGAACCACGCGCACATCTCCAGGATCAATATCCTCAGAGAGATCACACTTCACAGCCAGGGTTTCCTGAAGCATATTTATCACTTGCAACCACACCTGTTGCACCATCCTCAACTTATCCTGAAATATCCTGCGGTTCCTTTCCAACCACACCTGCCAGATAATAAATCCTGGACCAATGTCCCAAGCCACCTCAAGAAAGGAGGTCTTAGAAGGGGGTCTACCAAGACTATTCCAGAACTCAACCAGAGAGTTGGCATGAATACAAGCATGCTCCCAAGCTTCCCACCACCAGTGCCAAATAACTCTGGTGAAAGAGCAGTGGAAAAAGAGATGTGAGCTATTTTCCTCATTTTTATTACATAAAATACAGATAGAAGGCCCATGAAAGCCTCTCTTCTGAAGATTCTCCCAGGTAAGGCATTTATTCTGCACCACAAGCCACAAGAAAAAATTACATTTAGGCCAAGCAGACTTATTCCAAACCTGCTTCCACCAAGGACTGTCAGTCCTATCAAAAGCTAATCTTTCCAACTCTTGATAACCAGATGCCACTGAAAACTTTCCTTTTGGATTAGGTCCCCAAGCAAGGGTATCGGGTTCTCTCAAAGAGTTACAAGTTCTACCAACAAGAATCCTAGCAAGAGTCTCCCTCTCGCCCTCAGTACCCCCTGGAGGCCATTCACAAGGTTCTTTCCATCTAGCTCCCTCGCCACGACCCACTCTTAAAGACACCTTAAAATCCTCAACTTTACTCCAGCCAGCTGCAAGAAAAATATCACAAAGAGGTTGCAAGTGGGGGTATTGAGATAAGATAGGAGGGAATCCATCCCAAGAATCCTCCCAGAACAAGGCATCTGATCCCCGATTACAAATCCAGAAAAGACCCTTCTTGACAAGTTGCTCTCCTTTCTTCAAAGTATCCCAAACCATGGATCCCCTTCCTGTCAAGTTGTATCTTGGAACATCTTTCCCATTCACCCCTCCAAGATACTTAACATTAAGGATCTTAGCCCATCCTTGATCCTGGCTAGTACACCATCTCCAAAAGAGCTTAGCAGCAAGAGCCCTACTGATCAAGCTCGTTTTCCGCAAACCAAGGCCCCCATCCTGCTTTGATCTGCAAACACAATCCCATTTGACCAGACTCCACTTGGAGGAAAGCAAATTACCTGTCCATAAGAACTGTCTAGAAAGGGAGTCAAAGTCCTTGACGAAACCAGCCGGGGCAGTCTGTACAAGACACCTATAGATAGGAAGAGCCTGGACAACGGACTTCAAAAGAGTCACCCTACCAGCAATTGAAAGCCACCGGTGGGTCCAATGACTCACCTTGCTCCGAAATTTATCCAAAATTTCTTGCCACACACCTCTTGACAGTCTTTCGTCTGAAAGAGGGATTCCAAGATACACAAAAGGAAGAGTTCCAATTTGAAACCTCAAGATCCGAGCAATCCTAGCTTGAATGGGAGCAGGGGTATTGAAGAAAAAGATGTGAGACTTTTCTTCATTAATCTTTTGTCCTGAGGCTTTCACATAAATATCCAAAGCCCTTTGGAAATTAATAGCCTCCTGAATTCTAGCTGCACCCAGCAAAGACGTATCATCCACAAATTGGAGATGGGAAGAAGGAGAAATGCCATGCCCCCACTTCCAACCCTGAATCAGACCCTCCCTAACTTGAGACTTGAGAAACCTTCCCAAGCCCTCCGCCATCAAAATGAAAAGGTAAGGGGAGAGAGGATCCCCTTGCCTAAGGCCTCTGGCCGCCCCGAAGAGATCGGTAGGTTCACCATTGATCAGGACAGCAAAAGAGGGTGAGGTAATGCAGCTCATAACCCAACTAATCCACTCCCTCCCAAAACCAAAAGCTTGGAGAACTTTTTGCAAAAAGCTCCATTTGACCCTATCATAAGCCTTGGCCATGTCAAGCTTTATGAACATGGCTTTCTCCTTTGAGGCCGCCATAGAGTGCACAGCTTCAGCCGCTATAATAATCCCATCCAAAATCTGCCTTCCTGTAACAAATCCCCCTTGCTCCTCAGAGATCAGATTACTGAGCCATGGCTTTAATCGTTCAGCTATCACTTTAGTGATTATTTTGTACGTGACATTGCACAAAGCAATAGGTCTAAAGAAGTTAAGAGAGTTAGCACCTTCCTTTTTTGGGATGAGGGCAAGGAAGGTAGCATTCAGAGCCTTAAGCATTTGCTTATTGTTAAACGATTCTTGCACCACTTCAAAGAGGTCCATCTTGACAATGTCCCAAAAGGTTTGGAAGAACTCTATAGGAAACCCATCGAGTCCCGGGGCTTTACCCTTCTTCATTCCAAACACCACAGCTTCTATCTCAGAAAGAGAGACAGGTTTAATGAGAGCCTCATTCATTTCAGGAGTGACAATGGGGGGAATGCACTCCAACACCAAATCCTCCTCAGCCCTAGCAAGATCAGAATCCTCAGAAAATAGACTGCCAAAAAAATGAGTGGCCTCCAAGGCAATCTCCCTATGAGAGGAAACCAAATTCCCTTCTGTTGTCATGAGAGAATTGAGAGCACTCCCCTGTCTTCTGTCTTTTACAGTGTTGTGGAAGAACTTAGTGTTTCTGTCCCCTTCCTGTAGCCAATCGATCCGAGCTTTTTGTTTCCAATAGATCTCCTCGCGAAGCTCCCATTCTTCCAAATCTCTCAGCGCCATAGCTTCTTCTCTAAATAGCCCATCAGATAGACCCTGCTCTCTGATTTGACGGGTAATAGTGTCCACCCTCAGCTGGGCATCTCTCTTAGCTGCGAAGAGATTGCCAAAAAACATCCTGTTCCACCTTTTCAGCTTAAACTTAACAAACTGTAATTGCTTAACAAAGGAAAACATAGCAGTGCCATAAGCAGGCTTCCCTTCCCCCCACCAAGCAAGCATATGATCCTGAAGAGAGGCATCCCTCAACCACATAAGCTGAAACTTGAAAGAAGGATTCTTTGTCATTCAAAACTTAGAGGCAGACAAAAGAATTGGCCAGTGATCTGAACCTCTCCAGTCCAAAATCTCTGATCTGGTATTCCAACAATCCGCCATCCAATAGCAGGACACAAGAAACCTGTCTAACCTTTCAGCTATCGCCTCTGCCCCACATCTTCTATTATTCCAAGTGAACAAACCATTGGAAGGTGTAATATCCACAACCTTCAAACTTTCAATATTACTTCGCAAAAGGCTTGTAGAAGGATCAAGCCTAGGATTACCTCCACGCTTCTCTTCCAAACTTAAAATAGCATTAAAATCCCCTGCTATAATCCAGGGGAACAAAGGAACAAGAGAACGGACACATCCTATATGTGACCAAAGTAAAGCTTTTCCCATGAAATCAGTTGGAGCATAAACATTAGTGAAGAGAAGAGTCTCACCGGTTTCACAACAAGTGGCCACAACGGAGATAGAAGACTGACTAGATATCCACCAAAGTGGAACAAGCTTGCGAGGATCCCATAACAGAGCCAAGCCTCCTGAACATCCTTGAGCACCAATGCATTGACAGAGGCTTCTAGGCCAAATCTTAGTGGTTGTGGAAAGCATCCAGTCAATAGATAACTTAGTTTCCTGAATAAAAACCACCTCAGGCGAATAAGACTTAATCAATTCCCGAATAGCCTTTTGTCTAGGGATGCTATTCAATCCCCTTACATTCCATGAGAGAACAATCATTTCTGAGATAGAGGAAAGTGGGAATCAATGGTCTTCACAGCACCAGACTCCACTAAGGTCTCTCCTACTAACTTCACCTTTTCCTGGTCTTTCTTCCTTCCCACCTTAAGAGACTTCTCTGAAGCATCCTTTTTAATGGCCTTCTGATGAATACCTAAAATAGAAGGGGATCCCTTACTTTTGCTCTCCTCCTGCCGATCTATCCTAGCAGAAGACTTAGAACAGAAAGGAGCAGAACTCTCCTGCAACTCCATGCCTCCACTGGCTCCCAACTCCCCCATCGGCCTCACAGAAATGTCTTTATCCATCTGAATCCCAGTCACTCCCTCCTGCGGATTGGTCTAAATGACGTTGTTCTCATCCCCACCTATTTCCCCTACCTCCAAGAGATCTTGTCCAGAAGGCATATTAGCAATAATTCCATCGAACTGTTCCAGATCATCTAGGGCATCAAACTTATTGAAAACCTCATCGACTTGTCTATTTTTAAAGGTCTGCTTTTGGCCTCGACCCTTGTTACGAGCTCTTACAGGAATGAAACCCTCCTTGTCCTCCCTCATGGGGGCCTTCCCTTTATCTTGATTAGGAGGTGCACTAGCTGACCCCAGTTTTAAATCTTCTACAGGTTTAGATTTGGGGCACATCCTCTGCAGATGCCCATATTCATGACACAAGCGACACCGGAATGGTAGTGTTTCATAATCAAGTTGTTGAATCCATGAGCTTGATCCCAACCGAATTTCTATAGAATCAGGCAAAGGCTTATTCAAATCAATTTCAACACATACTCGGGCATAGGTAATTACCTTCTTCTCCATAGTCTGTCTCGAAGGACCCACTGGTTTTCCAAGCTGGCTTGCAACTAAGCTAAAAATGTCCTCCCTCCAGAATTCTAAAGGAAGCCATGGTAATCTCACCCAAACTGGAACCCGTGAGGGAAGCTCTTCTGTAGGGTTGAATCCCATATGCCAAGGCTTAATGAAGAGCCCCACCTGATTGTAGAAATAGGGCCCTCCTTCAAAAACTTTATTCCTGTCTGACATGCAGGAGAAGACCACTTGAAAATAGTCGTTGGCTGCCAACATAACATCCATATCCCCCTCTGGAGACCAAGTATGCCGAGCCCAGGATTCCAAAAAAGGCAAAGATACCCGTATCCCGAGGAACTTACAAATTAGAGCATGATTTGATAGGTAGTTAATATCATCCACAACAGCTTCAGGCTGGATCTCAACAACCGGCCTATTGTTAGATTTGGCAAGACACCCATTCACCTTTGAGGGCTGAAAACCTCCAGATAAATATGAAGACTCTCCCATTCCAGAACTAGATTCTCCAAAAAATGGATTCATGTGCACTGATACCGATGGATTGCATCCCACCACCATATCCTTGAAAGACAACCCCTTGCCACCAGGAGAAGTCCCGTTTGGAGCCATGCAAGGCTCGGGGCCAAAACCACCGATAGCTTGAAGCAGCCAATGAAGGGCACAAAGAAACCCCCAGCCTCCCTCCACCAAGTTTTAGTCACCAAAAAGAGCCGGATCTACCCACAGACACTAGACCACCCGCCAAACACAGCATGCAGAACAAAATAACGCACAGGAAAAGGCACAAAAACTACTACAGAAAGCACCGAAAGAAAGAAGAAATGTGGCCACCCAAGCCACAACCCTTGCGTGCCAGAAAGCCCCCACCGATTCACCTCCAGCATAGACCAACGGAAGCATGAGGCGAAGCTAGGGTAGAGAAACCCTAGCCCGCGCACACGCACTAGTACGCAGCGCCATCATGGATCACGGAGTGTTATCCGAAACGTTGATGCAAAAATTAATACACAATTGAATCCATTAATCTTTTGCAATTAAATTTAATGAAACTACTAGAAATGGTACCAAATTTAGTGACACTACCAAATAAACAAAGATATCTCCATTTAGAAAAACTAACATGTTTGGGGGTACTACTAAATTTACCACCACAAATAGAGGGCCTCCAAAAAAATTTAGAGATGCCCCCATAATAGGGAGCCCACTAAGAATGTTTTGATTGGAGGTAAAAAAATGGTTTTTGAAGGGGCCTGGAACCCATTACATCAAAAAGCAGCTGATAAAATAAGATAACAACATAAAGCAACAATCAACCCAACGACAGCCAACCAACAGCCAAAAAGAAGGAAACTAGCCAGCAACACTATAGATTGTTCAGAGTCTCCACAACTTCCATTTCACTAACAGCCAACTTCTGCACATTATCCATGGTATCAAACACCTCAATACCCGAGGCCCCGGCCTGAGATTTCATTCTATTTCTAGTTTTGGCCCCCGGCCCACCAGTTTTTACCTCACCACTCAAAACACTACCTTTCACAGCTCCTTTCTCAACAGCACACTCCACATCCATCAGCTTACCCCCAGCAGCAGTATCCTCAGCAAACACATTTTCCTTTCTAAGTATGGTGGTAATCTTATTAAACAATTGCAAGTAGTTTTTAAGGGTCCATGTGAGAAAGGAGACCTAGAGGTTTAACCTAATATAGAGGTTACAATTAATTTATTAAGGCCATGTACCTTAATAAAAATATGGAGTGCCTTATTAATTAGGCATGGTTCTTATTAAAAGTATACTTAAATGTTTTGTTTGTTCATTATTTCAAAACTTTTTCTATGAATACTTTCAAAAAAAAGTATATTGATTAGGCCATATGTTCTAAGCAAGAAAAGAATCCTTAACTATCAACATTTTTTTATAGAAAATAGATAGTTTGTATTCATATTTTTCTCCATTTTAAATATGATTGCAACCTCAAAAAATCACCTGGATGCCCAAAAATGAGTTCATATAATATAAAATTGAACCAAGCATGAACAAGAGAAAATATATATGGACCCCACCAAAAAATTGTGATGTGGACAAGTTTATAATAAAATTTGATAATTTATGCCACTGAATCCAATGATTCACTTCAATTTTCACCCAAATGATGTGAAATTAAATCCACATACAAAACCCAAGCATGTAAACCCAAAAAATCACTAGTGATAACTCAACTTCCTAGAATCAAATTTTGGTGAAACAAAAGTCAATCCTGACTATCTCAAACCTTCCAAACATGATGTTGAAGTCTATACCATTACATTGATCACCAAAAATTAGCTCACACCAAAAACCCAAAAAGCTTAAATCTCTCGCAAGCTTGTTTCTTCTTCCAAACCATTCTAATTCTCTAGATCATCTAAAGATGTACGAGAAAAGCATACCAGGTTTTTGAGAAAAATAAACATACACTAATTTTCTCCAAAATTTATCAAAAAATAAGAAATATGGACTAGAAAATGACATCATGGCTCTTATACCATGTTAATTTTCCAAGACAAAATGTCATAGTGATAGTCACAACACTACTTAGTACTAATTGATAGGTTGAACAATGTTATGTCCTTTTAATCATGACAATAAAATACAATAAAAAATAACAAATGGAATAGAAAAAATATATCTAGGTGAGTGAATTTATAGGGAAAAAAGGAAGGTGGAATATGAAGAGACACCACTCACTCCACTCACCATTATTCATCAAAACAATCCTACCTAAGTAAGCTAAACTAGATATAAGAAAATAAATAATAAACTAATGAAAAGGAATAAAATCATACACCAACACCATCTAAGGAAGCTATGAATGGATAGATACCATCCATAAATTCACAGTTATATTACAATGTGAAATTCCTCCTCATGATTGGCATGCAACTCTATTATTCTCTAAGAACTTGAGTAAACTATATAAGTTCAAGTCACTCACAACTCTAACCAACTTAATATCTCATCCACTCTCTTCATGACCTTCTATGATGCTCCAAGAAACTCTTGCAACCTAGGTCGTAGCTACAAGAAAAGCTTATGGTCTAGCCTCTCAAATCAAGTCATGGACATCTTTAAAGTCCATACTACATACAAAATTGTTCATAACCTTTGGGATGATTTCATAGATTCAAAACATAATTTATTCTCCATAAATTAGTCTTTGGTTAGTCTTTAGGTTCCCTAGTTTTAATTCACCCACCCTTAAGTCACATCATTCACATGTAGACAAATCAAAATTACTTCAACAAATGTTTATCTTCAACTCTTTGAATTAATAGTTATATTTTTAGTTGTTTTGATATTTTTATTTACCCTTCATTTTTTTAAGATTTCATGAGAGCACCTTAGATGCATCTCTTATGCCTTGATTATCTTTTTGTGTGTTATATTATGCCCATTCTAAGATTAATTTCTAGGTTTCTTTTCATCGAACTCTCTTTCTTAGTAGTTAATAAAAAGTATATTATAATGTGATCTCATGAAAATTATAGTAGTTACACCTACACTTCTAAATACATTAACACAAATTTCAACACATCTACTTTTTTATTCATGTAACTATATTATAGCTTGGATATAGAATCACTTTTTACACATCTACTATTCCAACAAAGTGATGGTTTAACCAACTAAATTATATGAGCAAGGCATAACATGATGGATTCACGTATGATGAAAAGTATAAACTTCAATGGACAAGATTAACATTCAATCATTAAAACTTAGACATAAAAATAAATGAGTGTTATAGATCATTACAATCAAATAAGTCAAATTTCCCTTAAAACAACATGAAAGTGGTGTATGCTCATAAAAAGAATGACTCCCTATCTTTTTGAATTCCCTCAATTGAAATGCCTTCTCATTTTCTCTCTAATCAACTTTGTCTGATCCTAAATGAAAATAATAAATAAAATCTATTTTCAAATGTATCTAGGATAATTAATTAATCAATGATCAATGTAGTGAATAATCTAGATAAAGCGATCAAGTTTTAAAAGAGTATTGAAATATGTAAACAAATAAATATTAAAATGACATAGAAGGATAGGTGTACTAGACCTTGGGAATCACAAAGAATATCGTATTATGAATCATGTTATATGGTTTTATCTTAGTGATAAATAATTAGACCTATTTCATTCATACTCTAGTCAACTATAAAGTCACATTTCTATTCCAATTCAATCCCTCACCTATGATTTTGATTGTTGCATATATAATTTTAAAACTTTAATGTACTTTCTATCTATTTTCTTTATAAATATGGTCTATAATTGTTTGAGACATAATATGGCTAAGAATAATAGATAGAGCATAGTATGTTAGGAAGGGAAGTCAACTAGCTTCCCACCTTGATTCTTAGTTTATTGGGCTATTAAGTTAATTTGGTTGTGTTTGTAAAGATTGAAAACATGCTTAGTAACATGCAAATGCTTATATAACATCCTTATGTATGAAAATTTTGATGTCATATTTTTGTAAGTTATTTTGTTGGATTATTCCTTGATTATTACTCTGACCAAATGACCCAAGGTTAGTGATGTAGACACCTAGTCAATTCCAACACCTAGTCCTAATTGACCAATATCATCATCTAGTCTAGTCCCCTTCACCTTAGGCCTTACACAATTAAATAATCATATTGTTTAATTAACTACCTTTTCCATCTTCACACAATAAATTAATAAATATTTATCATATTCCACCTATTTTCCATATCACATGGCTAAAATAATTAAATAATAATATTATTTAATTAAAACCTATATTCCCCCAACACATTCTAAGAATAAAGGGAACCTAATAACACTTGTCCTTATGGTCCCATTATTCTCTAAACACATTCCAAGAATAAAGGGAACCTAAGACACTTGTCCTTATGGTCCCATTATTCTCCCAACATAATCCAAGAATATAGCCTTCTTAGGTGCACATGTCCCTTATTTCCCTTGTGCTCACAACTACTTACTAAATTTGGTAAGTTCATTTTAGTTATTTACAATCTAACCACCTTCATCTCTACCCTAGATATATTCTCCTTGATCCTAGATAATTCCTCTCAACCATTCTCCACCATTGATATCATAATCAGATCTTGATTGTTCATTCCTCCTTCCAAAACTTTATAAATTTAGGCACTCTTTCCTTCATTTTTATCAATCATCACTTATGCTAAGTACATGTTTTCAAATTGATATCTTCAATAAAATGATCATCCACATTCCAACTATTCAAGGATAAAATCAAATCACAATGGAGGTTATGGTAATCTTTGTTTTGATTGTTTGATGTTAAGCTTTATTTTTGTCTTTTGTTAGCTCTATCTAGAGGTTTTGTTTGATTTGATATAAGAACTTGCATGCTTGTTTATTTTGTTTCACTTTCAAGTCTTAGGAATTACAATTGATTTTAACACACCTTATATATTGTGTTGTAAAGACCTATATGATGATAATTAACCATGGAAATAACATCACACTTTTAGGAATAAAAATAATTAAAGTATGGTTGAGATATTTTAAAAGATTTCCCAACCTAAAAAACTCATACACATATAATATAACATACTTACTAATAATGTTTCATAATTCCTAAAAGTAGCAAGAGGGAAACCATTTAGCCTCTAAGATTTAAAATCCCTAAAAGTGAAAACAATAGCCCTAACTTCCTCTTTGATGTAGGGGCATCTTGTGATGCATTTTATGTCATGTTGAAAAGTTTTGATTTTTGGGTTGATTGGGTTTTTTTTGGGTCAATAAGGTCAATTTGGACCATTCTAGGCCATTTGGGATCCTTTTGAGTCATTTTGGTGATTAGGAGCAAAAAGTTGTAAAAATTGCAAAAATTTGCAAAAACTTGTCTATGTTGTCAATGTAACTTTGCAAAATTGGTTCAAGGGAGTTAGTGGTCAGTTGGGAAGTTTCCAATTATTTTAATTAAATTTAAAAGGAATGTACACATTCCAAAGAAGGTTGCGAAGGATTTTGAATGAAAAACACCTCATTTTTGCACGTTCTTTTTTGCATTTTCCTGGGAAAACAGACTATAAACTGCATGGTATGGATATGTACGGGTTTGTACATACCATAAATCAATTGGAGAAGTTGAAGGAACCTTTCCTCTTTCAGATTTTTTTTTTCATGAATTTTCATTCTATTTTATAGAAGTTATGGTCATTTTAGTGTTAATTGCAGATTTTTTACTGTGAAACAGCAAGAAACTTGCTTGGTATGGTTTTGTATGACCTGATATGGTCAAGGGAAGGCATTAGGGTGATGAAGCTATGAAATACATATTTTTTTGTTTTTTTGGAGTCGTTCCATTGAGTTTTGTAAAATTTATTGCATGTTTGGTGATGATAGCCCTATACCCTAACTAGGGTTTCCATTAAGTGTAATAAATTCATAACTTTTATTTTAACTATGGGAAAATTATGAAACTTGGTGAAAATATTCTTAAGGACATTTTCCACATACCCATTAAAGGAAATTGCACCAAAGAACTTTATGTGTATGTTATGCTAACCTGTGTGTGTTCATTTTCATGAAAATAGTCAAGAAACCCTAGCTATTTGAGGGTTCAATAAAACCTATGCTTTGTTGGATTGTGATTGGTTGGGAGATCATTAAGTTATATTTTAAGAGGGTTGATCAGTCCAAGAATATCATGTTTCATTTTGTTTCCTCTTTGTTGAGTTCCAATAGGATTTAAGAGCAAGTTACCAAGAATGCACATTTGCATCATTTGCATTGAAACCTTGTTTGGAATGTGTCAAGTTTGTTGTGAGTAGGTTTCTTTCTCTGCATAATTTTTGGTATCAAAGCCAGAAGATTGTTGGGCTAATGGTACTGATGATTTGAACAGTTGTGAGTTATAGTGTTGGACAAGAAGATCAAGGACATATTATTGGTGAGGTAAAATATTGGACACTTTGCTAAATTTTATTTGGTTTGAAGAAAATTGTTGTAGGTTGTTTGAAGGATTTGAGAAGAAGCAAGGTGAAAGAGACTTGCTTGAAAAAGGAGAAACAACACATTGAGAATGGAAGTGTTGAGGAGAATAGCCCATGGAGACTTGAAGAACAAGTGATGAGAAGAGAGAGAAGTGAGATGAAAAAGAAAGATGAGAAGGTAAAATAAATAAATATTCAACAAGAGATAACAGAGCTAAGAAAATCTTTGGAACAAATTCAAAAATTTGAAGAAAAAATACGGAGTATAGTAACAAGTGTGCGTAGTTGGAACATCACATAACAAAATTTTCAAGTGGTCAATAAAGGAAATTGCGGAAAGAAGAAAGGGCAAAAATTGAGAAGAAAGATAAAAAAAAATTAATCAAGATGATGGATGAGTCAAAGCCATCCAAGGAAGAGGAAAAAGATGAAGAAAATGAGTCCATTGAGACTCAAAATTTTATTTCTAACAATATTTGTGAGTATGTGTTTACAAGTGCAGCAGATGAATCGGTTGAAACAATGAATTAGAGGAACGATATATTGACTAAGGAAATACAAATGATTGAAAAAGAAGCAAACAAAAAGGATTCAAAAGAAGAAGATAATAAAAGATATTTTGCAGCAAACTATAAAGAAGCAACAGAAGCATGGTGGGAAGCAAATCAAAATTGTGAATCTTGCAACTAAAAAAAGTGTGGGTGGAAGAAATAATTTTTCAAATTTGATATATGATTGGAAAATTCGAAAGAAATATTTGAGTTGGAGCATCAAATTTCTCTCGCCTATGGAGTATGATGCAGGGGCATCTTATGATGCATTTTGTGTCATGTTGCAAAGTTTTGATTTTTGGATTGATTAGGTTTTTTTTTGGTCAATAAGGTCAATTTGGACCATTCTAGGCCATTTGGGATCCTTTTGAGTCATTTTGGTGATTAGGAGCAAAAAGTTATAAAAATTGCAAAAACTTGCAAAAACTTGTCAATGTTGTCAATGTAACTTTGCAAAATTGGTTCAAGGGAGTTAGTGGTTGGTTGGTAAGTTTCCAATGATTTTAATTCAATTTAAAATGAATGTACACATTCCAAATAAGGTTGGGAAGGAATTTGAATGAAAAACACTTCATTTTTGTATGTTCCTTCTTGCATTTTCCTAGGAAAACAGACTGTAAAATGCATGGTATAGATATGTACAAGTTTGTATGGCCTAGAAATCAATTGGAGAAGTTTAAGGAACCTTTCCTCCTTCAAATTATTTTTATTTCATGAATTTTCATTCTGCTTTGTAAAAGTTATGGTCGTTTTAGTGTTAACAATTGCATATTTTTACTGTGAAACAGCAGGAAACTTACTTGGTACTGTTTTGTACAACCTAAAATGGTCAACAGTAGGCATGAGGATGATGAATCTATGAAATAAATAACTTTTCTTTTTTTTTTTGGATTCGTTCCATTAATTTTTGTGAAAGGTATTGCATTTTTGGTGATGACAGCCCTGTACCCTACCCAGGGTTTCCAGAAACGCTAAAAAATTCATATCTTTGTTTTCCACCGTCAAAAAGTCATGAAAATTGGTAGAAAGTTATGTTTTAAGGATATCTAAAAACTATTTTGATTCTATTTTCATATATAAAAACCCTTTTGATTCCTTAAAATAGAACTTTCTACCAATTTTCATGACTTTTTGACAGTGGAAAACAAATATATGAATTCTTTAGTGTTTCTGGAAACCCTAAGCAGGGTACAGGGCTATCATCACCAAAAATGTAATAAATTTCACAAAAATTAATGGAATGAATCCAAAAAATAACCAAATTTTTTGTATTTCATAGCTTCATCATCCTTATGCCTTCCCTTAACCATATTAGATCATACAAAATTGTACCAAGCAAGTTTCTTGTTTCACAGTAAAAATCTACAATTGTTAACACTAAAACGGCCATAACTTCTACAAAACAGAATGAAAATTCATGAAACAAAAATAATATGAAAGAGGAAAGGTTCCTTCAACTTCTCTAATTTATTTTTGGGTCATACAAACCTGCACATATATGTACCATGCAGTTTACAGTTTGTTTTCCTGGGAAATTACAAGAAGGAATGTGCAAAAATGAAGTGTTTTTCATTCAAAGTACTTCCCAACCTTATTTTGCATGTGTACATGCCTTTTTCATTGAATTCAAATCATTTTAAACTTCCCAACTGGCCACTAACTCCCTTAAACCAATTTTGCAAAGTTGCATTGACAACATTGACAAGTTTTTGGAACTTTTTGCAATTTTTACAAGTTTTTGCTCCTAATCACAAAAATGACTCAAAAGGATCCCAAATGGCCTAGAATGGTCCAAATTTACCTTATTGACCCAAAAAAATCCAATCAACTAAAAAATAAAAACTTTGCAACATGACACAAAATGCATCACAAGATGCCCCTATCACTCTTCAAACACATACTTAGTCAAATTAGGATGGTTAGTCATTAGAAAAATATGGTTGATAACATAATAAATTTTGGAAGTATATAGATCCAATAACACCAATCTCCTCTTTAGAAGTAACCTCCAATCCATCTTCATCCACAAGTTTATCAATGGTGTTTCTCTTTTGATTTCTAAGAGAAAATTGATGATTTTTTTTTGTATTTCTATCTCTCTCTAGATTCCAATGAATTCTATAGTTATACTTCTAGAAAATTTCATCTCCTTTAATAATCTTAAGCCAATCTTCCCCTAAATATTTTTCTAGATTAAAAAGTCTATTATTTGTTCTTATACTTATGATCTATTGAATTTTCAATTCTCTTTGGAAATAATCTTATTCTACTAAAAAATATGCCCAAATGAGAACTTGTTCCAATTCTTCATATTTTTCTTAATAATGCTAATTTTTTGAGCCAACCTAAGCATGTAAAACCCCTATTTATTAATGTTCCACCAATCAATAATACAATCTCTAAAATTAGGATGGGAAGCCCACATAATTTCAAAATGAAAAAGATAAGAACCCTTAGGAATGATGAAAAAATAATTAAGGAGAAGGGGGCTATGATAAGATCCAACTTTAGGTAAGGAAAATAGAGAAATATTACTAATTATTACCCAAGAGCAAGAAATAAGGACTATGTCTAGTTTCTCTTGAATAAGGTTGACTCTTGTAACATATATTGGACCAAATGAAGGGTGGGCTGCAATGCTCTACATCCATAAGAGAAACATCAAATATATCATTAGAAAAGTTAGTCATATTATTAGAGAAATCCATAATTCCTTTGAACTTATCTAAGGGTAGAAAGGGAGTGTTCAAATCACCATCTAAAATCTGAAAAAAACTCATTATAATCATGGATTTGAAAATAAATCTTCAACCACAAATATTTTCTTGTCACTCTTAAGTTAGGGGCATACACATTAGAAATAATCCATTGATTGTTAGAAGAAGAAGAAGAAGAAGAGAAGAGAACCTATAGGCTATGCCTAAGAGAGTAGATCCTTCTACCATTAATATAAGCCAAATTCCGCATAGTTATAATACCACCAAAAGCACTTATAACTTCACTAATGCAAAACTATGTTGTAGACAAAATACGTTATAAATCTCATTAAAAATAGATTAAGACATTTTGACTTCCTAGATGAAAAATATCCAATTTATTTTCAACAATATATATTTTAAGTAAAAACTATGTTTAGGGGCTATTAATTCCCTTAATATTCCAATAAAGAATATGCATTGATGAGGCTTCTTGGAGGTTGACATATCTAGGGTCTTTTGTATCGAGAACAATTTCTCAAGAAGCCTCTTTGGATCTCATCTATTATAGGGAAGACCTACATCCCTTGTGGTCCACCCCAACATCAATAGTTTTCCTACCACCCTTTTTTACCATTTTTGTTACCCTTTTTAATTGGAGTTAGACAAAAAAATCTAGCTTACAACAAATGCTATATTTGAAACCTTACTATTATCTATGTCACCCTCTTCTCATAGGTGTGGATTATTGAACATAGATATAGACACTATCTTCCCTATTTTTCTATATAATTTGGGATTCATCAATCCCTAATAATAATTAATCAAACATCCCTTGGGTGTTGAGCTACAAGATATTGGTGTTCATAATTAGTCAATGGAAGTTAAATTATTGAATCATACCTTCCAATTTAATTAGACTTGTAGGGATCTTATCAAGCATACTCTCCTTTGCAAAAAAGTATCTTAAGCATGTGAAGAACTTACATAAAGCATATTCTTACCCAAACCATCCACTCCTATCTAAACAAGGGTGACTTCCTTCCCAACAATGTTAGTATTAGTACGGATTCCAGAAGTTTAACCAAATCCTTCTCAAAATGAAAAATATCACCCTCTTCTAGTGAATGGGGCTCTTCGACTATCTTATCCTTACCTTTAATTTCTTCCTCAGTTACCTAGGAGTTCATGAATAATACTACAACCATTAAATAATTTCTAATATATATCAACTCAAAGTTCTTATAGGAAATGAGATGAATCCAAAAGAGTTAGTTATCCATAAATAACCCCCTCATCTCAAAAATATAAAGGGAGATTGCAGAGACGCACCTAGACTAGTGTTGTTGTATACATATCTACTTTAAGATCAAACCCTGACTTCCATCTGTAAAAAGAAAGAATACTCTCACCACATAACCATGAACCATCAACAAGAACCCTAAGTAAATATTCTTAAAGGAAGAAACAAAAAAGAAAGAGGCTACTAGAAAACACACTAACTAAAACATGTTCTTTAAGTCTCCATTTTAAAACTAAGTCAATATTAAGACAAAAAGATAACTTATCAACAAGAGCATTCTCTATTTTTATCTATTATGTGATCCATAATTATATCAAATAGTTTTAAGGTATGGCCTTCGAGTAACACAAATAGCTCCAAGATAACACGCAAATAAAAATATCAATGCCCACTATTGATTGTTTCATTGATTTGGCCACCTTAGCCCATTATAAGGATGACCCAACATGAAAATTACCAACATAATTATTACCAACTATTGCAAGGGAGGAATGGGAGGCCACATGTGCCCCCTTGATTCTCAACAACCATAATCTACCCAAAATAGATTCATTTTTTGAAGGGTTTGTCACATTCCTCAAAAAAAAAAAATCGCTTAAGTAGATACTTTATAAATAAAGGACTTTGTTGTAGACAAGTTTCACAAGTATACATGCGAACAAACAATAAGGTGAAAGAAGAAATATTATATTGGGGAATGTAACACCACTTTTGACCATCAATGAAAGGCCAATTTAGGGGGCAGTACCCTTGGAGAGAAAAGATTATCATATCTCAATTAAGGACTAACTAGAATTGTCTTTGGTATAAAATAAATAGATAGAAAAGACTAAAATAGGTATAGGAAGAGATAGTTTGTCTTTTACATAATTGGGGTAGTGAAAATAGAAAAACACTTTATTTTGAAAGGTAAATATTACAATTTGACATTTGGGTTAAGTAAACAAGTAATCTAACATCAACCTCACTATAAGATCTATTTAATGAGGATATGATTGAGAAAATTGGAGAGCTCATTATCAAATTAGATAGTAGAAGATGAACATTTTAGAAAATAAACATTAAAAATCTTATGTCCTATAGTTTGTTTTTGGCATCATGTATGTTTAAAAATCTTATATTTTAAATCTTTTGTGGACTTACCCATCACCTACTCATTCACCCATGATATATATAAATAATATTATAAATATATGTTTAAACACTCCAAACAATAACTTGACTTGGAATCCCTTGAGCAATAGCATTAAAAATAAGTTGGATAGATTTGTTAAATTTTTATTGTGTGTTAGGTGTATTTAAAGTTTACGTGTTCTAATTGGCAACATAGTAACTCATTTGGTTTAATTTTTTTACCTAAACATTTTTTTTTTTAAATGGACTTATTGAGTGTTGAGAGTTAATTTGGTTGAATGTTAACTTGGTATAGCTTGAGACCTTCTTACATGTGGATGGATGGACTAAAGTACAAGTAATTTTAGCTCTTTTGTATGAAAGACGATTTTGAGGAAAAATGTCATTTCAAAAATTAAATAAGAACTAATCCTTTAGAGGGCCTAAATTTGATGGTCTACCTTGGTTGTCAAACATTTTTTTCTGTTATTATTAGCTTTCATATATGTCAATTTTTAGATGCAAGTCAAATTTTATATAGATAAATATTTATAAATGATTTTATATTCATTTCATTTTATTCCAAATAACTTGACATCTTACAATACATAATCAATCCATTATTTTTAAAAATTGTAATGCCTACATATTTAAGAAATATAAAATAATTAAATATTTATTTAAATTCATCTCAATTTATAAAAAATGAGCAATAAATAAAATAACTTAATAACTAAACTTACACATATATAAATTATTATTTTTAAAAATAATAATTAAGATTTAGATAAATTGTTTACACATGCACATATAATTCTACATACAAGATATTTGATTCTCTTGACTATTATTTGTTTTTAATTAAAATGCAAACATAGTGTTCTATTTTTCAATCCAAATCCTTGATAGGTAAGGACATGTCTATATAACAATGTCAAGAAAATTACAGAGCGTGATATTTGACATTTCCAACTCTTTATTACATCATTATTTTTTCTTCCATTCAATGCTTCCCATCTTTCTACATATAAACCATAAAAAAAATTCAAAATAAAGTAAAATAAAGTTTATTCAAAACAAGTTATTTATAACCTAAAAAATGACAAGGTAAATTTTATTCCAAAAAATTAAATACAATAAATTAAATATTAAATATATGTAAGGTTTGAGTCACTAACTGGGGGTTGTTATAAGATAAGATTAACATGAGTGGTTTTCTCTTGCAATGATGAAACTCCAAATAATTGTAGAAATGCATTTAAATCAATATTTGGGACAATAGTAATCCAACACAAAAAAATATATGAAATAAATATATATATATATATAAATCTTATAAACAAAAACTCAACTATTTCAACCTATGGGAAGACCATTGATTTGTTAGAAGATTGTTATTTCTAAGAAAAGACAATAAAAAATGAGTAATAAATTATCACTTACATAAAAGAAAATACATTGTAAAAAAATTGATAGGAAAAAAGAGAAGGCATTAAATCCAACCTTTCTCTTTAGAAGTTTGTGTAAGTGACATCTTCACAAATGCAACATCTCATTCTTCTAATTCTCCAAATTTACAAATTTGACATACTTGTCAATTCGTTTTCATGGATATTGATAAATAATAAATACTTGACCACAATTTTTAAATTATTAATTTATAAGTTTTTATAATCTACTTTTATGTTTTTCAATTCAAATTTTAAAATATTTAGAAATCTTTTTAAAAAATCTAAATATTAAGAAAAATTAAAATGATGGAAGTTTCTATTATAGAGTAACATAAGTTTCCATTATCCTATGATAATAAATGCACCATAATAAGTAAAGCAACTATGTGTAAAGTTGTGATAAAGCAAGTGTGTTTGGATGTGACGATGCAAAGTAGTAGTGTGGGGAGGTCTATTTCTTTCAATTTGGTGCTCAAGACAATGAACAATACTACATGTGGGAAAAATGGCTCCCGAAAGGGCTTGTATTCTTCTTCTAGTCATATCTTTGACACCTTTGGGGTTCTTTGTGCAGAAGGTTGATCCTCCCTTATCACCCCACCCTTCAAACCCTACAAAGGTTTCTCTTAATTTTGAGTTTGAGTCTCAACCCCTTACGGCTTGCAAAAATAAATTGAATCCCTTTCATGTTTGTAGTGATTTTTGCTTGGAATTGGCTAAAAAATTGAACCCTACCCCTTCTCAAATTTTGCCTTCACCATCCCTTGATGTTGACAAGGTGTCATTTTCAATTTCAATGTTTGATATCCCTCCTTCTAAAAACATTGTTTTCTCCATTGGAATGTAAAATTGGCCTTTGTAGATGAGCCCATTGATTTTCATATTTCAAATTATTGCATTGATGTGGCCATTGTGGATGTTGGGAGTAGATCTTTGATCATCTATTTCTTTAGAAAGCATTTAGATTTTTACCAAGTGATGGAATGGGTGAAAACAACTTGGAGCAATTTGGCTCCTCTAGCTATTTCAAGGTCTTGGATTTTGGATTCTTTTTTATTCGTTTCAATTCTATGGAGGATTGTAGCTATGTGAAGCAAAATGGTCCATGGTTTTTCGGCCATTTGAGTCTTTTTTTTGCACCTTGGTCCCCTTTCTTTGATCTTTCTTCTACTACAATATTTGTTATCCCAATTTAGATTAGATTATATAATCTTCCACTAATCATGTGAGATTTAGATCTCATTAAAACTTTGATCAATCAAGTGGGCTCCTTTGTTAAGCAAGATTTTGAAGTTGTGGACCCTTCTTGCAAATTCACTAATGTCATGCCCAAAAATTTACACCTAAATATAGTTAAGGGAAAAAACACAAATTCCAAATTTCGTTCATGAACACTTACTTAATTCACAAATGTTGCTTCCTAAACATGCACTTTGTGAGGACATAACAACATTTTATCAATAAAATTATAAGAACTCAGTCGAGTAAACATTTGTTATGACAAACAGCGTTGAGTTCAAGTGGAGGCATAAAGTCCACAACACCGAGGCAGACAAATTTAGGTCTACCAACTCATTAATAATCTATAACATACTTCAAGTCACATGTTACACAATAAAATGTAATAGTAGTAAT
Source organism: Sequoia sempervirens (assembly GCA_007258455.2). Lineage (NCBI taxonomy): Eukaryota > Viridiplantae > Streptophyta > Pinopsida > Cupressales > Cupressaceae > Sequoia > Sequoia sempervirens. The sequence goes on along the minus strand of VDFB02000009.1, from coordinate 704,764 downwards.
ACTCAAGGAACGATAAGAGAACAAGACCTAGGGGTCAGACCTAGTTCCTTAGGGGCTCATCTTTGATGGCCTTTCTTATGAATTGCATAGAGGATTCATATTTTGACAACTAGAGTACACCCCACTCATAATTGATTGACCAGCAATCACATTTTGCCAAGGTTCAACTCACAGCTAACTCATGACAATATAGTAAATACATAAAATGATCAACAATGGTTAATTTGTAAAGCTCCTTTACACCATAAGGAGGAATGTTTAATATTCCCCAACAATACAAGGGTCACAATATAACCCTAATAAGATCACAAAAGGGATAGGTTAACAAGATAAAAGCACATAAAAAAATCTTCTAGACAATTCAACCACCATACACTTGGTTGTCTAGCACAAGGGATACAATCCCTTAGGTTCAAAAGATGACTCCACCTTAAGCTCATAAGTAACCCCATAATAGTGAAATATGCTAAACTCAAAACTTTTTCTCAAATTCATCTTGTACCTCTATTCTATTGATTTTAAACTTAATAATTACCTTATTTCTTTTATTTAACAACACAATCTCAAGTAGTAGTTTCAAGAAGTGAATACCACCATCCTTGACCAATAATTTCTAAAGATTCAAACTAAGGAGTAAGGCTTGCTCTCCACCCAACCATATTGCCATCATGAAGCCTTGTGGGCTCTAGCCAAACCCTTGAACAAGAAGAAGACTACTTGATTATTATTGAGTAAAAGTGTTTATACATAATATTTTGAGCTCTAAATTAGTGGGCACGCAACCCTTTTTAGGGTCCATTACCCCAGAAAATTTTACAGTTGACTGCCACCCACTTAGGTGAATTCGGAGATCAAAAAACTCAATCATGCAATAATAAAATTTGAATAGATACAAATTAATACTCCACATAACATAAATGGAATCATTTAAAGAGGATTGTGTCAAATATGTTACTCTAGTGCACATGAAGGTATCAATAAGGTCACCTTGCACAAGATTACTCAACCATAAGAAGATAGGTGTCAAGTTTTGCTTTCTCATACACACTGTTTCTTTATAGGTGTACTTTAAACAAGTTTGGACATATACAATATATATTGTAAAAATATCATAATACTCTCTACTTCTAAATTATTTCAAGATGGATAACTTTGATCTCGTAACATATAGTTATCTGCTTCCTGTACATACTTTATACTCATAAAACAATTTGGGATTCCCTACAAATATGATGGTACAGATAGACAATCTCATGTTGATAGAGACACTACATAATGAAAGAGAACAAAACTAATAGTCCATAATCCTCAATAGGTCAAACCTAGGGTTGAAATAACTTGCACATTACATACTGTAACATGCCCATTGTTCTACCCATTGTTTTTACTATGTTTTACTCACAAGAGTTTATTCTACTAACATTATGAGAAATTAAAAAAATTCCTTTTAATATGAATAACAAGATGCACATTTGAAACATAACCATTTCAAACTTTCCCATTGCATAACAAAGAATCATTTCAATAATTCAAGTAACGATTTCACATTACATAACTTCATGATGATATTTCACATTTACAATTTCTCAATAAGAATGGAGATACATGTTTACATTCATAGCTTTCATGAGCTCATTGATATATATATATAAACAAAATACAATGATCTAGATGTCCCCAATGTTGGTGCATACTCCTAGATGTCCCCATCATTGGTGCATACATTCTAGGTGTCCCCAAACTGTTGCTACATCCTCAAATTTTGGTCGCCAACTGTATGAGGGAGAGTATCACTCAAGCGCTTTTTTGCCAACCATGGACTTACTATGGTCCCCTACGCATCTACCTAACTGGTAAGATGGTCCTACCCTTCAACGAAAAGATTGGTTTGGTAACCCCATAATCCTGACCTTCCTGAGCATAGTGTTGTGTCCTACATATCTAGAGCTACCATACATTGGCTACAACCTACATGTATGACTTCCTTTCCTAGAATGCAATCGTGGATCAAAGTGAAATGACAATGTAATCAGTGGCTACTTACACTACTTTGGCCAAATAATTCAACACCCAATACTTTGAGTGAAAGTCATATGTCCACCCACCCTTTAGCTTGATTTGATATTGACCATTAACATAACATACATTCAATCTAAGGTGATAACATAATAAAATTTTCAATAAGGTAATTCCCTTAACCATGGATTACCCTAACCCCAGGAATATCCAAGTCTATAACAACTAATTATCTAGGTTACACCCTTTTCCCATGGATTCCTCTAACCCCAGGTATAACCACACTAATCATACATGCACACATACTAGTGTCTAGCTAGGTTACCCCCTTTCCCATGGATTTATCTAACCCCAGGAATAACCATGCTAACCTCTTAAGTTCAAAATGACAATTTCATAAAAGCACTATAAGATAACAACATATTCCACATCATGCAATATCCATATAGACTTAACGAACTAAGTATAGTTCTAATAGAATTTAAGCCACCCATACTTCACATAATATATATGTATTCCCAAATAATAGGGTTCCACTAATTTGAGACTTAATCAAGAATCACACAAGAATATTCCATTTTAGGAAATAACTAAGTTCAAAAGAACAAGCATATCATTCATTTTGAAATTATTCCAAACTAGAAATAACTAAGTTCATAAGAAAAAGCATATCACTTGCATTCCAACAACAAATATTTTCCAAACAAAGGAATTTATAATCTAATAACCTTTCAATCATAAATAATAGAGGAATAGAAATCAGCATGCCTGGATATAGAGTTCCAACTGATAATGATGCTTTCCAACCTCAGCCTCCACAACAACAAATGTTACTCCTTCTATGTTCAATTAAACTCCAAACTCTAGCCTCCTCTCAAGAATTCTCAACAAATGTAACTCACAAACAATTCTCTCTCCTTTACTAAAACTCTTAAAATAATACTTGCGCAAAAAATAAAGTAGAGTAACAACAGAGAAATCAAAATGAAAAGTGTAACAAATGGTAGAGAGAGCACCTCTATATATACTAAAATTTGAGCTTTAAAAGGCTACAAACAAGCTAACAATTATGCCACCTTTCTACTCACATGCAACAACTTAGTTGATTAAAACTCTTAGATTGCAACACATGACAATCCTTTATATTTCCAATCTCATAGAATGGTTGAGTTGACTTCATTCTTGAGATAACATGACTCTTTTACAAGTCAAAAGACAACGACGCCTCTCTACAGGTTCCCTATTTGATTTGCAATTCAACTACCCCCTCATATTTTTGCCATATTTGCATTGACTGAGTTTTATGCTTATCACATGGCTTAACCTAGAAATGGTGCAGATTTAGACTTCTATTGTTTCCCACATTCTACTGTTTTTGGCTCCACATATTCATACTTTAGCACCCTCTTTTTTTGTGCATTCAAAGACTTATTCAAGATTGTAAAATTTTCATTCATTTCTTTTTGCAACGTTTAAACTTTATTCCCTTTTCCAATGCACCGTGTATAAGTCTCTATTGACTTATTCTTTATATGTTTTAAGTGCAATATTATAAATTTTAGCCACAACAATATGTATATGGAAGTGTTATAATGGGCGTTAATTATTACATAGCACTTTTAATATATACAACAACATCGCTATACCATGTGCCATGCTTTATTCAAATCATTTTAATATAAACCAAACAATAATATATATATATATATATATCTTAGGTCCATAATATATACATATATATATATATATTAATATATATATAATTATATCCACATGATTACCAATTTCATTGTTTTCCAATTAAATATATATATAAACATATATTAAAATAATTATATATGTATATATATTCTTATATATACGTATATTAATATATATATATATATATATATGTATATATATAACATTAAATTTCAATATCCATATTCAAACACATATATTCAGGTACTCATCAATCGACATATATACACGAAGTGTGTGTGTGTGTCACATTTTTCCAATTGACATTCCCATGTATATGGGTTGTCCATTTATGAGCATGTGTAGGTATGTCTACCTATGTATACTCACACACACATATACTCATATGTATGAGTTATTGTTGACATGTACATATATGAATTCTATGTGTATACTTCATGTCGATTAACATATAAATATGAACACACGAAGAATAACTTATTCTCACATAAAGACTCAATCACATACCCTCAACAAAACATTAATAGAACAAGATCATAACCCAATACAAAACATTCACTAACCCTGACGAAAGGTTACTTAACATTTCTCGAACTATCTTAATCAACTAGACCAACTAGGAAGTGAGTGTGTGTATGCTCAATTAAGCTCATTAGGGTTACCAAACCAAGTTCTTCTCCTGAGCGATACTCCCCCTCTCTTCTGGAGGTTCCAATCTATTCCTTCATCCATCTTAGTACATCATAACAGTAGTTAGCCAATAACAATTCATTCATATGCATCATATATTTTCATCTTCAGAACTATAAAATATCAACTTGATATAACATTCCTTCATCATATTTCCATTAAGATTCATATCAAACACAGTCATAAACATATACATATTAAAGCATTTTAACCCAACAAGATAATAGTAATTAGGTAACAACACAATGGGGTGTAACACATACCATATTATATGCACATTCGTTCCTTAAAGAACCAGTTATTGGGCCATGAACCCATGCTTAATAAAACATCTAGGGTAATTCTCTTGACATACAAAATGGAGGGCTTCTGGCATGGTTTAAAATCACCAAAACTAGAAAGATATAATTTTCAAAGAGCTTGCCTATTAATTCACGAATGTTAACAACTTCCTTGGGCATCTTATCAATCAAAAAAATAGCATTAAGGATTCACGTAATGCAATATAGTGGGACATGTACAAACATGTATATTGAAAAGATCTTAAAGAATTTCTTAAGAACATCCACAACCTTAACCAGATCTCAATACACTAATGCTTTCCGCATAATATAACTAAATTTCTAAAGGGTATTCCCTACGAAAGTAAAACCAAGTTTAGAATACTTACTAGTCAAAGAAAAATCCATTAGTAGGATTTATGCTTTCACATACTCTGTAAAAGATCAAGGTTTCAAATCATGGTTTTGATTCTCAAAAATGTAGCCAACAAGCCCATGAACAGCCACCATGCTCACGATGCCCTTCCTTTTCCTTCTCTTCACATTTCCAACTTCTACCACTTGAAGTCGAAGTTCCCTGCCTTTCTCTTCCTTCTCCTTTTTCTTTTGTTTCCCTCTATTCCCTTCATGCCCAACACCACCGACCTCCTTCCTTGCCCTTGTCCTTTCTGGCATCCCCCCAAAATCCCCCCCCTTTTTGCATTAAAATGTCTTCCCCTTTTAATGATCCACCTCCATATTTTCAATTGTTTATGCATTAATGGTGGCATCATTTTTCCTCCAATCCTTTGTAGAAATTAGTTGGAGTTGTTGCTTCTTTTTTTGTGCCACCATTCCCTTTGCCTAGTCGTTGACACCATCTAACCTGGAATGCAAGCCATTGATCTTGGAATCTATTCCTTTGACCTGCTTTAACTTCAATCATTGATCTTACCTTCATGTTTATGTCACCCTATCAAAACGATTCACAACAACGATATGTGAATCAGGTGAAGCAATCACCTCTTTCCATGTATCACTCACCCGCATACCTGCATGGCTCAAAGCTTCTTACGCCTATCAAGGTTCGGCCATCAGCCTTACCCTTTACCATTTCCTTCATGTGCTCCATCGCAAGCCAACACACTAACCCCCAAAATTTCAAAGTGTGAAACTTCGAACAATGCTTCAATTTGTTGGAGGTTGGGGTTCTCTCTTCTCCCTTATCACTCTCACGCCTTTGTGTTAAGGTGTAAGCCAATTTGTCGACCCATGAACATCGAAATCATTTTGGGTGTCAGGGTTCAAGATTTCCTTATACCCCTTTCTTAACACTCTCAATAAGGCCTAAACCTTAACTCCAACACCATTTTGGGTGTTGGGGTTCGGGTCTCCCTCATCCTTCCTTCATAACATTAAGTTAAGGTGTAAGCCTTAAGGGCGATCTCTAATGCCAGATCGATTTAAGCCTTAACATTGATCTTCAATCCTCAAAACCTCGAGATAAGAATAAGGTGCTAATAGCCTTCATGCATCAAACAGGTAAAATTATTTCATACTCCCCATTGATAATTGTACCAACTAAGGACCTCTTTTGACACCATTAGCATATAATCACATCCCCAAGAGGATTTCCCAAGATTTAGTTTATGTGGATTTCATAAGTATGATTAATTATACATGAAACTTTTGGATATAAGTGATATCCTCTATCTACAACCACATCATCATGACATGTAAACAAGCTAAGGCATATAGACTTTTTTGAGGGTCGGGGTTCCTCCATACCCCTTTCATAACTTGGGATATTGGTAAGTCATAAGACTATGGCAACCCCCCATCCCTGAAACTTTTTCGGGTGTCAACCTTTGTTGATACCTTTTCCTCTTACTTAACCTTAAGTCAAGGTGTAAGTCATAACGTTGAAGTTTGATTTATGATGCCTTCAGCATACAATAAGAATTAAGTCTGAAACTTGATGTTAGATGCCTTTCCAGACTTAGCATACTCTTTCTTCATTTCTCTGAGGGATTCAGTATGCGATACGATCGAAGTTTGAAACCCGATACCTTTTGAACTTTAACTTAGACTTCTTTATTTCCTTAAGGAATTTGGTATAAGGTATGACCGAAGCCCGAATTCTGATGCCTTTTGGACTTAGCTGAAAAATGACTAACTCCTTCCTTCTTTAGCAAGTGATACTAGGTAAGCTTGAGGCTCGATGTTCAAACTTTTGCAGCTCTTCAAGGCTTGCTGAAAAGAAACCCTAAAGCCAATGGATCCTTCTTTCTAACATCCTTATGAATCCCTTTTTGACCTCAAACAACAACTCCTCATCAAATATAACTCGGATCTCCTTTTGAACCTCAATGAGGTGCCCCCCTTTGACATCCATAAGATGCCCCCTTTTTCCATCACTAACAATCCTATTTCCAACTAATTAAACTAATTATAGCTAGGTCCAATCATCGCTACAAATTGAGTTGTCTAACTACATCTACCAACTAAGTAAAGGTAAGATGTTCTAATCTAAGTTCAGATCATAACTCAATGGTAGGACAAAACTCAATAGAAACTTATGGGCTCTAAACTCTTCATCTTTCCTTATTTACTTGTCATCTTAATTTTCCCTAAGCTAAGCAATACCATATGGACCGAATATGCACCTTTTGTATTACTAAAACCTGTAAGGCTCCTTTAGTGACTTTAGCTATAATACTTAGTACGAGGAACCTCAAGTAAATACCATAGGAGACATTCAAAATCAACTTGAGTCAATTGATAAGAAGGAAATGTTACTATAAGTGGACTTTAGCAACACAATACAATATGATAATTTATAGTATCAATCCATGTATATTTCGTCATATACCTTAACAGAAGCATTCACATAAGAATTTAACTAATATACTCTTAGAATCAAATGACAAGAAGTACAATGACACAAACACAACTGGATCTTGTATCATTTAAAATATGCACTCTTAATCTACATAGTAGAGTAGCATAAGTTCAGGATAGAAAGGGGTTGTAACTATACTATAAAGGGAGGGGCCTTACACTAGGGTCTATGCAATGATTGATATCTTGAAGCCTTTGCCTCATTTTGTTAGGATCCATTCTTCTTGGAGTACCTAGACATAATTTTTAAACTATGAAGGTCTTCCATTTAGATGCTTTTGTTGCAATATGATGGGACATAAAATTAAATGTTTCTCTTATAAATAGTTGCCTAGTTCAAGGAACATTGGTTTTAAAAAATGGGTTCAAAAGTTGATCTCTCCAGATCTGAGTTTTATCTACACAAACCATGTTAAATTTGTGTATAGCCAATAACTATTCCTACGACTCCTAGTGATAACATCCCCTCTTTTGAGCCTCCCCCCTTGTTTGTCCCTATTAAGGGAATTTTTCTAAAACTAATCCTTCATCTATGGCAAGGTTGATGATTCAAATTATGAGGGCACATTTCCTTTCATGGAGGACGTTGGTGATGAGTTTCCAAACTATTTTGACCATGATGAGTTGGTTTTCCCCTTGAGGAAATGTTTTATTGCCCAAACTGCAAGCACTTTAACAAAACCAAACATTTATACTCCAAAGAAAAAGAAAGGGAAAAAATTTGATGCAAAGAAACTTTGAATCGAGGAAGGGACGTTGTGGATGATGAATCCCCATGGACAATGGATGTTCTTTTCACTCAAAGTAGGAAAAATAGAATAGCCAAATGAAAGTGAAGAATCTTTTGTCTATTTTTCACAATTATGCTTTTTTTATTGCACTTAATGGTTTCTCTTCTCTTGATTCCTTTTCCTGGTTTGCTCAACCCCCCTTGGGCTATACCAATCTCCATCTTCTCTATAATCATTTCTCTACCTCTCACACTCCACACCTGTAGTTTTATGTGGTCTTCCCTTCATTTTTTTGCTCCCCATTAAGTGGGTCTAAAACTTATTCTATTTTTTATATGTTATTATATAGGAATGGGCCCTAATCCCATAACTTGTTGATAAAAAAACATAATTTTCTATTAAAAGTTTAGAATATATATTTTTAAAAAATACTTTCTATATAAAAATATAAAATATATATTTATATAAATATTATAATATGGGTGATCCCACAATAATGAGTCCCACTTTTTGGCCAAAGTAGGACATTGAAATCAACAATTTTAACTAAATATTGACATTCTGACACCTATAGTAGCCAACAATATATATATATAATATATATATATATATATTGAAGATGGTGTGAACTAGTGATTTGTGAGGATTTGTGTGTAGATTATAATATATATATATATATGTAACTTTTAATAATTTTTATAGTAAACAACATTTTAAAAAAGTGACATTTATGTCATAACATAGTTTTTTTATAGAAAAAATAAAATTATAATTTATCACATGTAGGTTTGTAACATCAATATCTAATGCATGGATATTTTTTTTTATAATTTTTTGTTGCATATTTTTTTCTTAATTAAATTTTTGTTAGAGTAATTATAATTTGGACATAGGTGTATGTCGTAATGCATAACTTGTTTCGTATGCATTGAAATTCAATTTTTTTTGTTGAAACAAGGACATCAATACTCAATGTGCAAATATTTTTTGGAATTTTTTTTAGTATTTTACTATTTTTCCACATGTGTAAAACAAAGAACTTGATGTTCGATGAAAAACTATGTTCGTAAAACATAGAAAATAAATATATATTAAAATTTATACTCGTTGGAAAGCTCATTTTGAGGACCATGATCTTGCAAATTAACTTGTCAAGTCCATTCTATTTTCAAGTCCAAATTGAGGTTTGAAATCAAAATTTCTAAGGAAATTTTGAGGTAGAAAGTGAAAGTGGCTAGTCAAGGACCTTTTTTCGAAGGTCCTTCGAACAAAGGTACCTTCACTCAAAGCTACCTTTGTTTGAAGGTCCCTTTGGGCAGCCAAAACTAACGTTATAAATTTCTAATAGTCGACCTTCGAATGAAGGTCCCTTAATAAAAAATATTTAAAAAGTTCATAACTACCGACCTTCAAACAAAGGTCCTTTGAGCTAAATTTTTCCAAACAAGTGTTTATGCGAATTCCATATATATATATGAGGTTATTTTTTGTGTTTTTCAAGTAAAAAAAAATTAGAAAATTTTGCAATTTTGTTCTGATTTTTTGCAAGTGAAACATTTGGAAAGGAATTGGAAAATTTGTATTTGCAATTTGGGAGACTTTGGACAGCAAATTATTTGGCAAAGAAATTTTCACGTGATATTTTGCAAAGGAGATGGGAAATAAAAGGACAAGAAAAATAAGACTACACAATCATATTTAATAGAAAAGGAATATAAATTATGTGAAGAAAGGATGCAAAGATATTACAATCAAAGAGAAGGTATATATTTTACAAATCATGTAATTTTTTTCAATTAAATCATCTTCTATAAGATCAAGAACAATAAGATCAAATACTTCAATCCATTTAGTCATATATAATTTGTACAACAAGCCCATATAAAAATGGATGAATACCACATATTAGTTTGAAAGCAAGTTAAATAACTCCAATACTAAGGCAAGTGCAATTTGCATTACATCTTCATCAAAGTTTCCATAGACAAGTACATAATCCTCTTCCATATTTAATTTTATAAATATCAAGTTCAATCATCAATTCCCTCCTTTCTTATTGAATCAATATTGGTTTATTTATATGTGCATTCAATTAATTAGCCTAGATTAGCATTACAAAATATTTTTTTCCTTTACTTTTTTTTAAGTCGTCCATGGTTGTTATAACCCCTAGTGTTTGAACTTAGGGTTTATACCTTCATTGATTTTAAAGTACTTCAATTCTAATACAATTATACTTTCATCATTCATTTTCAAATTTCATAGAGCTTGTTCATTTTTTCTATTTATTATAGGTCTTGAAATTAGGGTTTTATTGTGCATAATACAACATATATCTTTTCTCCCAACCTCCTACCCTAGTATAATATAACTTATGGATCCTTTTAGGTAATTAGTTGGTTAATATTCATGCATATATTTTATATTTTGACAGACATGCTCTTATAATTCATTACACATCATCCATGTATCCTTGATATTATTAGGACATTATACTAGAAGAATAGGAACATGTAAATAATATGGAGGTTTTATTCTACCATGTCTTATATTTTCCTTCCTACATGGAATTGATTAGTACACATAGATTGTATGTTATCTAAATAATTTTTAAAATGGTGTTCAAGTCACCTCAAACTATGTTTGTGCACCTATTTGTGCTACGATTATGCAAGTATATATCTAGACATGTGAGGTAAATGATACATTAGAATTTTACATACATTTAATTTTATAATTATTTGAGAGTAAATGGAGAAACAATGCAATACATTTGAGCTTATATTTAATATTATATATATATATATATATATATTTAATAGAAATGATAAAATAAATTAAAATAAACTAAAAATTTTACATAGTTTTTTTAAAACATGAGAAATTTATTAGGTGGTCTGGTCATCATGTCGACCCCTAGTCAAACAACCATCCAAGTATGAATCTTGATTTGATAAATATGTTGAACCCTATGTACAAAAGTGTGATTAAATTATAATGTATATACACATGAACTTACTACATACATATGTATAAACATGAAAATTAACTCACTTATCCATTGGCACGGTCAAGTGAAGCACACATGCATACACACTCTGCCCTCAAACTAGGAGTAACAAGAACTACCTATGTCTACACATATTCATGTGAAAAAGAAAATTAATTTCAAATAATTTATAAATGTGTTCAAAATACAAGTATAAATTTGACTTTAAAAACTTAAAAAATATATACATACATGTGTTGTATGAACATCCTAAATGTTAGGTGCATCTCTTGCAATGATGGAATCCACCAACTCATTTGTAGTTTTGTCCTTGAAAAGTTGTACCAATGATATGTGTAGTGGACTATGCAAGTGAGATGACATCGAACTTGAAGAAAGCATCTCCATAAAACCTAGATCGCTCACAGTGGTCAAGTGAATCACTAGATTCTTGAGCACGTATAGCACAAAATGGTTGATAGGTGGATGCACCTATGCAACAACAATAAAATGATCAGTATGTGGCTTATGCCCCACCAGAGGATCTAGTTGTATAATTGGCATCAAAATTTTGCGAGTGAACTACAAGATTCTCTAAATCTCCACAAATGTGACCCACATATGAACTAACATTTGCTAAAGGGATCTCCAACAATGATAAAATCACACGGTATGCTTTGACTAGGTCCTCAAAATATTTATAACCTATTGCTCTCTAAATCTGGTCATAACCTATAATGTAGTCTATATCATCGGGAGATAGGGTGCCAACCATGACAAAAACATCTACCTAAACAAGTGATCTATGTGGATGCATCATCAAGTATCACCCCACATTATCTATAGATATCCTCTAAGCTTGCACTACAATCTCAACAATACTGTCAATTGCATCATGTTGGGAAGCCTTGATAACTTGATCACCAATAGGGCTTAGGGATGGAGAGACAACAAGAACCCTCTCCCCAACCAAGGTCCTAAAATTTGGATTTTATTGATCTACACAATGATAAGCATCCTTGTCGCAAGCCCTACCATGCCCTTGCCCCAAATGAGGTGGTAAATCCAAATAGTTCACATTGAGGCCTAAATGAACCTCAACATATAACCATTGCACAAAATATAATGGAATTTATTCATTATTTGGATAAAAACCATGTGCAACAAAAAATCAATGGGGCCATCCTAGTGCATACACACCTAGTCACCTGATATTCCCTCGAATTTTGGTGGCATACTAGGGAAAAATTATGTTTTTATCTAGTTCATTTTAAAACTCATGGTTGGAATATACTCAAAGGAACATTACCAACAACTTGTTCTCGAAAAAATTAAAAACTTCTTGTGGTTAGATGACAAATGTAAAAAAGCAGCATTCGGTAAAATGGGACTAGTGTTGTTTGGGGGAAAATAGAGGGGGTTGGGTTTGAAAGATCTTAAAATGCATGGAAAGGCTCTGTCTGTCAAAAGAATCCTTCAAACATTGGAAGGAAATGAACCATGGAAAGTACTAATAAGAAAAAATATCCAACTTGTGGTTCCCAAACAAGCCAAATCATGGAAGATCCTTCCATTTAGTGACTTGGTAGCATGTAGCTTTCCAGTAATTCCTGCAGGGTCTTCTATTTTCAAAAGCATTTGGAAATCTTGGGAATGTATCAATGAAAATATTATTAATGAAGGTATCATAGATAAGAATAATAAGATCTTTGAAAATAGATCCATCTAGTGGAACCTCAAGCATAAAAATAAGCCATTAGCCTTAATGCAAAGCTACTTTTCCAAAAGCTGGGTTTCCAAGGGCATTAAGTACTTCAAAGATATATTAAGTGAAGTTCAAATTAAATAATGGGTATCCTTAATTAGTGAATTTAATCTTCCTCCAAATTGGAGAACTTATTCTATGCTTAGAGGAGCTTGTGAGGCTCTTCAACTACCCAAAGAGTGCGGCAAGGAAAAGGATTGTTTCAAATAGTTCAATTGGATTGATGGTAATAATATGCAAAAGGTGAATATTAAATTATGTATAAAACATTAAGTAACATAAATGCAGTATTTGATTATCTTAACCAGATTTGGAATCTTTCTCTATCTGATAAAAAATGGTGGAATGTTTTTATGAAAAATTGGTCTAATATTACTGAGCCAAAGCAGGCTTGCTTTAAGTGTTTACTAATTCTTCAAAAAATACCATATAAATTTAACCATTTTGATATTGATTTGTGCAACTCTTGTAGACAACCTGAAACAATAAAATATATCTTCTTTGATTGCTTTTATGCAAAAAAAAGTTTGGAATTTATTTTGCTTTAATCTTAAGGGATCATGGAAAGGTAACATATGGACTGAAAAATTATTTGGAAATATAGATGGACTAAATTAAGAATGCAATTTACTTAAATGGTTAATTCTTAATAATGAAATTCTATAGCAAATCTATATTAAGAGGAATGAGGAAAAATTGCAAGGTAACAAGAGATCACTTACTGAGTTTTATAAAAACTCATATTTTACAATGTTGCTATGCAAGCCACCATCATGATGGAAATCTTGAAATACAAATTCCTAAAGCTATTAGAAGATGACACAATCTGGGTGAACACTTTTGAGATAAAATTATGGCCATACATGGGCCTTCAACAAAGATGAGAGCATGCCAGTCTTGAAAGGAATGGCGGAACTGCTAAAGAACTATAATAAAGCAGTAGCAAAAAATGGAAAGAAAAAAAAAAAGGAAGTACTAGATTTCACATCAATGAAGGATCAAGTTTTTCTATAGAAGTAGTTAGATCAAATGATGACTTATGTGACATGACCCAAATGGATGGAGAGACTGGGATGTTTATAGTGAGAGCAAAAAATTTTGATGTTAGTCTTTTATGTTAAACAAACTTTGATACTTAGTAGTAATTATTATATGTAATCCTATAGAGCTAGATGTATTCAAAAACAATTAACATTACATGATGCATAATGCATAGGAGAAAATCTATTATATTTTGATGTAAGTCATAGATACAAAAACTTATGTGATGCATAAAGCATCAAAGGAATATGTAAAGTATTTTTTGCATTATCTTTAATATAAAAAAAACTTGTTCTCACATTTGGGCAAGAATGGCTACTAATTCTCACTAGAATATGCATGGATGTCCCTTAATGAATGTCTAATCTGAACTAAACTTTCTAAAATCATCTCACAATTGGTTCTATACACCTTGGTGATCAAAGGGCCATCTAAAATCAATCTCAATTTATGAATCTATGTATTCATATGTGTCCAAAGCCCATCCATATCAATCTTGCACAAAAATAAATCAAGTTATAATTTAAATTTGCATGGTCATGCACAAATATTCATGATGTTACCTAGGTAAGGCCAAACATACACAAGTATGAACAACCTAAGGTCTAGTAAATTATGAAAGTACTCTTCATTCAATACTTTATGGACAAATGATGGGTAAATCCTTTAGATGGAAAAGTGATTATATTTTCTAATGATGAGATGCCATAGAACAATTATGATGGTCTGGATCATATGTGCATAGCTATGTTAATGGTAGATCGCCTACTTGTCTTTCTCATTTCAATATTACAAGCTATTTTGATATATACACTAAAGAGTACATGTTTAATTAGATCATATCTAGTTGCACATCCTATATTATTTAAGAATAAAGGTATAATTGAAATATGCATGCCTTCTAATGATCCTTATGAGGAATAAATTACTCACATACCAAAAAATCAATTATAGAAGAACAATGGAAAAACCATACATTTCATCCTAAAGGCATTGCTTTTTCATGATTACCTAAAAAATATTTTGTGATTAAGAAATCCAAAAGATTTATGTCTAGCCACCTCCAAAGAATGAAAAATAATGGATAAAGAAGGATAAACAAACAATACTAGTTAAGGTGTACAGCCTAAGTTGGCCTAATGGTGGGGAACTTGTACTCTTGAAAGAGAGGTCACAAGTTCAAATCCTGCAGGGGGTAAGGTATGTACACCTCATATTTTGGAGCACGAGTTAGGTGCCTCCCTCATATTGGGAGTATGAGGAGTCCCATATACTATAAGACGTCTGTAGACCCAAAAACAGATTGCTTGGTATCGTGGACTATAAAATAATAATAATAATAAGCATATCAATTTAATGCTCTCATAGTGGAAAATGTGCCTCCTTTAGGAATTTACTTGTACATGACAGTAGGCATTAAATTGTTTCATTTCACTACCCAATATTCCACACCCAAGCGTGTGAACACAAATAAAAATGTGTGAACTCTACCTTTCTTCATCAAGAAGGTGGTTTCAGCAACTACGACAGTTCGTGAGTTTCAGCTTCAGAGCTATTTGGTGGTTTCGGTTAGTGCAGCTAGAGATGGAATATTACGCTAGAAACTACAGGGTCCCCTTCCTGGGAACACCCATTTTAAGATTGTCTGGGTCAGCAACTAAGATTGTGCTTTTATCCCCACTTGGGGATATCTTTCCTTTTGGTTCTTTCACCTCTAGCTTCTATGCTTTCTTGTATTAACGTTGTTTCCACTTAGTTGGATATTTTACCATTTTCACCTAGACATAATCTCTTAGTCTTCTCCTTGTCACTTTCATTATTTTCAAAATTAGTTTTCAAGAAAGTTGTATTTATTAGGTCTATTTAAAATGTGTGAAATATGCTAATCATTGCATGCTTTTTTTCTTTGTAGGTTTTTGTTGGATCATCTATTGCAAGGATAGTATAAGAATAATTTTCCATATAATTATTCTTCAAGTGTTTGGAATATTTATACTAATCCATTTCCTAGTCATGAGGAATAATTTTGATGCACACACCATGAACACGATATTTATAGAAGATGATTTTATTGAAAAAAGTATGATTTATAGTTCAATGAAGAAATAAATGGTTGTAAAAATGGAAGATACATTTGAAATGGACATTCCTTTTAAGAACAAAGAAATGGAGGAAGTAGCCACTAAGTTGAACTTGTCACCAAAAACCTTGAGTTAGGTTCAAGAATTACAAGACTAAGAACTAAGAACAATTTATAAAGAGTATACAAATTTACAGGTAACTTGTGAGATGATAAGTTGAAAAAGAAACTATACATTCAAGGATTCCATCCAAATGGTAAAGAAGGTTTATGAAATATTGGGCTATGAGAGAATACTAGTTGAATTTACCAAATAAGCATTCAAGATTAGTATATAGAGTAATAAAGAGCATACTTTTGGAAATAGGAAATTGGGAGGAGTAGAGAGAATGCGGATGATGGATTAGGTTCTTAAGGATCATGAGGAAAAAAGCTATGTAGATTACAAAAAAAATGTAGAAACAATCAAAAGAAATTTAAAAAATAGATACAAAATTTAGAGGGCACATGAAATGTAACGCATCCACATTATATTAATATTGTGTCCATTATCCATAATCTACTATAATCCAAAAGAATTGGATTGGCAATCTAGAAATTCAAATACTTTAAAGGTATCAATGACTTATGGTGTGACGACTAGTCTAGGTGGCTCCTAGAGACAATAATTAAACAATGTGTAGTCCTAATATCATTTAGAAAATGAATGAATAAAGATTAAAGACTATTGCATTAATAAAGGAGCTCAATGAAATAGTCAATATTCACTTGTCATAATTGATAGTTGTTCTCTAGGAATTTTAACATATAGTCCTATCTCCTATAGAGCTTTCTATATCACTTTTTATGGAGAGATTCATATAATATCATAGTTTATGTGTAGTTCACTAGAAAGAGATGTATTATTAGGATATCTTGTATAAATAGATAAAGAGTAGATATAAGAATATTTTAGTTTCTCAGGTTTCAAAATACACGTGAATTTTAGGGTTTCAATAAACAAGAATACAAATTAAGGTTTCAATATTCATATTCTAGGGTTTTAAAATACATGTAAATTAAGGTTTCAATTATAACAACAAAAATTAGGGTTTCAATATTCATATTCTAAGGTTTTAGAATACACGTAAATTTTAGGATTTTAATTACAAGAATGAAAATTAGGGTTTCAATATTCATATTATAAAGTTTCAAAAAACATGGAAGTTCATCTACAAGAATGAAAATTATGGTTTTAATATTAATATTCTAGGGTTTCAAAATACACAAATTTTAGGGTTTCAATTACACAAATGGAAGTTAAGGTTTCAATATTCATATTCTAGGGTTTCAAAATACATGTAAAATTGGGTTTCAATTACACGAGCAGAAATTAATGTTTCAATATTCATATTCTAGGGTTTCAAAAACATGTAAATTAGGGTTTCAATTAGATGCCAAAATGGAAATGATAAACAAAAATGAAGAAATTACATGCCAAAAATGGGAATGTGTTAAAAATGATAGAAAACACTTATAGAAGAGGTCAGTTGACTGACTATGCACTATGGATACATTTGTTCGAAGACATTTGTCAAAATGGGGGGTCTTTACCATCTATTTGTTCATTGCAAGTGAAAAAATCACATGTCTACCATTTTTGTAGTAGGTGGGTCGAGAAAATAAATAAAAAATGACAATTTTCAGTTAATATACCTTTTAAAAAAATACTTTTGAGCAAAGATGACCTTCACTTGAAGGGGTATTATTTTATTGTTTTTATCAATATACAAAGACCTTCAAATGAAGACGACCTTCATTCAAAGTTCCACCTTTGTTCAAAGGTGTCTATACTAGAATCATCGAATGAAGGACCTTCACTTGAAGAAGTAGATATTTGAATGAAGATAGTTGAATTTTTTTCCCACCCACTTTCAAAAATTTGATTTCCCAAATTTGGGACCGAGTATTGTGGGATGACCCATATAATATCTTTATATTATTTACATATTTAAATTTTAATATATTTAGATTATTAGAGGATCATCATAGTTTCAATTCCATATTTTTCCTCTCTCATGGACATAGGTGTAGGCTTGGTCATAATCAACTTATAGAAGAGATCAAGAGTCCTATTCTTGAGGTTCCAAGAATTGTGAAGCCTACAATTGGTCTCAAATTCCTTAACTACCTTTTTCCACTTCTCATGGATATGGTGCTCATGGCTAGCCAAATTATTACAAATCTTCTCACTTGAAGCTTGCTATTTAGATCTTGTTTGTGCTCAACAACCTATAGATAAAGACTAGGAAGAGGAGGGTGCTCTCACCAATTGGGAGCCTATTGATCCTTGTTAATGTTTGGGGTAAAATAGATGGTACCATGTTCCTCCTCCTATCAGTGCTACTCTCCTTAGAAAAATTTTTCTCCCTTTGCCTCTCTAATTTTTTCTCTATCTTGTTCTCCCTTCTCACTTGATCTCTCTTTTCTCTCTTTCTCTCTTTCTATTTTCCTCCTTAAGTGTGAAATGGGTACACAAAAGATGTTTTAAAGGTGAATATCATATCCTTAATCAAATGACATGCTACCCCAAGAATAATTCCCTAAGGACATGTGTTATCCTTGGATTGTTGACACAAAAAGACTAATCAAAAGTTAGTCTCCCTCTCTCTTGCTCTATAACTTTTAATTTAGATATTAAGTTTGAAATTTAATTTATTATATAATTAAAATAAAAAATCAAGACATAATTATTGTACAACAATTAAATTTTTAATAAGACAAATAATTAGTAATTAACATAATTCTAATAACTAGGTTCATCACATAATGTGATGGTTAAGTGGTGACATTGTTGTTGTGGCCACCAAGGTTCAAGTCTTTGTTGGACTATTGTGATCGCAGGCACTATACCTTTGCAAATCAAATGTGATTGTAGGCTTGACCCATAGTCCCATATTTGTGGCCTCTCTAGTTCATAGCTCTAGGACAAAAAAAATGCTTACGAACCAAAAAAACATAATTCTAATAAGTTTTAAGTATTATTTATAATTCATAAAAAGACAAATAATTAAAATAAAGTTCAAACTTAAATCTAAATTAAAAATCAAAATAGAATAACTAAATGTAAAGTCAAAATATATCAAAATCCAAATATTAATAAAAACAAAAATTTACAAAAATTAATAATAAATAACAAACTTATTAAGTTAATAAATAATTAAATAAAAAGATAATTATTTATTTATTAGAATTGAAATATTAATAAAATATATACCTCAAAAATAAAGAAAAAGAAGATGAGCACAATGAGCGATGGCGAGGGTTCCTTCATTGCGAACCAAAGGGAGGTAGTGGAGATCGAAAAGGCTAAGAGTCTGCCAAAGGAAGCGTAGGAGCTTGACAAACTGTTTGTGGAGGAAAATCAAAAGTTTTCCTTGGGTGGGGATGAGAAGAAGTATGCCAGAGTAACAGTGAAGAATGTGAATTTTTCCATAGCAAAAGGTGCACAAAACATAATTATTCTAGACTGTCTCCTCAACTATAAGGTATTCCAGACTATCTCCTCAACTCTAAGGTGGAGTGCCTGAAACAAACATCAATGATAGTTATATTTATTGGAACTTGGATTCATTAATTCAAATCAAGAAATGGTGTGAACAATAGTGGAAGGGCTCCACCCATTCCATCAGCTTTCTACCTTTGGGGTTTATCCAGATAGTTTCTACAACGGAAGTAGAGTAGGATGTTGTTTTAGAGAGTGGCCCATGGTTTATGGGGGTTGCAAAGCTTTATATGCAGGCCTGGACTCCAAGTTTCAACTTGATCTTGGAAAAAATAAGAAAGGTTCTGATGTGGATGATCAGGCTATCCAAGCTCCCACATGAACTAAAATCAGAAGAGATTTATAGATTGTTAGGAAACTCATTAGGGAGTTGCATCTGAAGTGAGCAAATATCGGACAACAGGGGGCTTGTGGATAGGGTTAGGATCTATATTTGGATTTACCCAAGTTATTCAATTCAACTTTCGCTTAGAATATCTTCTGCCTGGGGGGTTTGGATGCAAAGAATTAAATTTGAGGGCTTGTTGATCAAATATTTTAAATATGGTAGGTTAGGGCACATGATAAATTCTTGTAAAGATTTGGGGTCATTTGTAAAGCAATAACACAAAGGTGAGTCCCCTCAGGTTGTAAGCACCATGGTAGAAACTACATCAATGGGGAGTCGATTGAGGATTGTGGGGAAGCACAGAATCTCGATTTGGGGAATGATAGGCACTCCCAGCCGCAAGTGCCTAACACTAATACTAGTGAAACATAGAAAAAATGGTGGAATGGGTTCACTAGAATGAAATGATGACCTAGGAAACCCCCACTTTTTCTAGTTTTATTAGGAAATGAGATCTCCCAAGGATAGAATTAACTTTCAACCTTGAGGTGAGTCAACTCTATGGGGAAGATCTTGTTGTTTCCTAATGACAGAAAATGACAAAAATACACTTTTCGGAGATGAAAATAAAATGCCTGATGAACTCAATTGCGTGATGCAAGACTTGAAATGCATAAATTAAGGATAGCACAAACAAAAACATTTTTTTGGTAGATCTGAGAAGGGAATATTGGTGTGTTCCTAGCTCCAAGAGTGGTTGCTAAGTGTCCTTCAAGGATAGATTCACCCTAGGGTGAATGGGTCTTTGTATAAGGATCCAAAATCTAATTTCACAGTCCTTGGGTCTCGGATCTTAGCTCCTAATTTCTCCAAATTCCACCATCGGAAAGTCAAAAATAAATTTTGTAGGTGAGTTTTTGTGGCTTGAAAACTTTGACAACTTTGCAAAATTGCTCTTTTAACCCAATTTTAGTCCTTCACCTGCAAATATGCACACACAAAGAGAGGGGAAAATGTTTGTTTTTGGGTGAATAGGGGTTTTCCTTGGTCAAACCCCAGTTTGTTAATTAAACCTTGATAATGAAATAATGTAGAGAGGGATTCATACACTCTCAAAACCCCCTCTAAAACTCTCACAACAACAAGTTAAACAAAAATGAATAAATTGCAATTTTAACACAACCAATTATTTGCACAAGAAACTCAATGATTTTCTCTATTTAAGAAACAAATTACAAATGATTTTCAATCATCCATGGACTAAATAATAGAAAATAAAAATCATATAAACATCTAATATGTAAATAAAACATTCAAACACCAGCAATCCTCAACTATGTGAGTTCTTGCAAACTATCTCACTTCCTAGCTCCTCAACTTCACCTGCAACTTTTGTGGCTTCAACCTATTGATATGAAAGCATAGAGGACTATTGTAAATCAGTCCCAGCCTGCAAAAAAATATCCAAGAATTATTTCTAGAGAATACTACGCCCTTTCCATTTTTCCTCTTTTCAACTGATTTTCTCTCCACCAGATTGAAGCATGTCCCTTCAATCTTGTCTTGGAAAATCTTACTCTATCTAGGTCTCCAACTTCTTCAAATTTGAAGTATTCCTCCATATCAGTTATCTAGTTGATTAGTTCTTCTAGATTCAAACTTCCATTAAAGGTAGGAACATCAATGTTTGGTCTTTTCCCATTTTTTATAGGACTCTCAACAACGGATCCCTGGAAACTGCTGCAACTTCCTCTCTTTGTTCAATTGTTAGGTTGGCATTCTCTGGTGCTTCCTCTTCTTCGTCATCACTCTTTGGTTCCCTTCTCTATGCAAACCCTCTTCTTATTTCTTCTTGAATTTTTTTCACTTGCCTTCTCAAAGCTCTAAAATCATCATCATGGAAAAATTTGTCTATTAGATTCCTCTTCCTCTACCTGTACCATGATGGGCTCCTCTCCCATTCATTTTCCTACACATCCACAAGCTCAATCCTGGCGTAAACTGCCTCTCTTCAACAGTCTATTCACACATTCAGGATCTTCTGGATCTAATACCCTAATGTAGAGAGGTATTTATGCTCACAAAGCCCTCTCTAAAAACCTCTCAACAAAGGCTCAAATAGAATATTAAACTTGCAATTTGAAATTTAACAAATTTGTTTGCACAAGAAATCACTGCTTTGCTTTGATTAATAAACCTTATTACAATTTTTTTTATTCATCAATGGACTGATATGCAGAAAATAAACTTATTACAAACATTAAATATTCAAATGAAAGCATTCAAATACAATTCTATGCTCAACTATGTGAGCTCCAACAAACTAGTTCATCTTCCAACACTTCAACACCACCTGCAACTTCTGTAACTTCATTCTAATGTTTTGAAAGCTTCATGGACTATTTTAAATCAGTCCCAACCTGCAAAATAACACCCATCAAAGCTCTCTCAGAGAATACCATGCCTCCCCCTACTCTACCTTCAAAATTCTTCTTGAAAACTTCTTCAATGAATAGTGGGTTTTTTGTTTCTCAACACAACCACTCTAGAAATTAATTTCATCATATTTATTTTTCCTTATCTAATATGGCACGCCACTTCCTGTAGTTTTGCATTAAATTCCTTCAAAAATCATTTAAAACAATTTAATTTTTATTTCTAGTAGCCCCACTAAAGATAGGAAATTCAGTTTTTTTATTCTCTAGGTGCCCACTTCCTCAATCCATACTTTTTAGGGATCATGGTGGAGTGCTTTAAAAATACATCATTTCAAAATCCAACACCTCACAAATCTTTTCAAGAAATTTGCAATTAAAGATTTAAAACTGCTTTTTGCTTTTTCACTCACTATGTCAACTTGTCAATGTGCAAAGGAAATTTATTTGAAAAGTTTAATTAATCAAATATAAATCATGTGCCACCTTTCAACATGAATTCCAAACCAAAATCAACTTCACACCAAAATTGAAAAATACTAAACAAAATTGAACCTCAAGTTTCATATAGGATTTTCCAATTGCCATGGATGCTCCTGCATCATGAAATAATGATGAAATGGAAAGAATTTGATAAATGAACAATTTGGATGTCACAACTCACCAAACCCTTAATCGCTGCCCTTATAGGACTGAATTCTAACACATCTTTCTAAGGATTTGATCTTGCTTGAATTGGCTTGAATTGGCTTGAATGATTGCTTGAGTTCATGCTTGAATGCCTGAAACCTACATCACAATGTTGCTAGCTCCAAAACATAATATGAACACACATGAATCTTTACATGATAATATGATCTTGATTTCTATTGTAGATTACTGATAAATTTTCTCTTCAATGCTCTTGATAATAATATTTTCTCTTGTGAAATTCAAAATATGTGTGCTTAGTTTGACTTGATAAAATAACTATGTATTTATAGGTGTTTATCTAATTTCCTAAAAATTAGATTCCACAAGCCAAATTTCGACACTTGAATTTGAATCATTAAAATTCCACCAAAAACATATTAAAAATTGGGTCTTGGCACTTAAGGAGGACCCATTCGCCCTTGATCGAATGGGTCCTGGGACCTAAATCTAGGACACAATTTCCAAGGTGTTTAAAATAATGTTAGCATTTGTTTAATGTTAGTTTCCCTTTCAAAAAATGAGAATAATAAGTCTAGGAATGCATAATTTGTGTAATTAGAATCTTAATTAAGTCCAATTAATTAAGGGGATGCAAACATAATGTGAAAATGTAAAGAGTACATTTTTCAACACTACAAATGGAATAGATGGTTTGTGATAGGTTGTCGTTAGGTCCTAACACTTTAGTTGATAAATACATTAATAGATCGACCGGGTAGTGTTCGAAGGCTATATGCAATAGAATACATCTTGATTATCTCTCTCAGGTTTCCTAGATGTTGGATAGCTGAAATAAAACTCTAAACTAAAAAGTCACTAAACTTAGAAAGTAGGAAATCATTTATCTAGAAAGCTTGAAATAACTAAACTAGAAAGCAAAAAACTATAAATCTAAAAAGCATAACTAAAATAGAAAGCATGGAAATGATTAAACTAAGAAATGTATAAATTTTTTGCAGAAGTAAAGCTTGTAAAGAAACTAGGAAACATTGCTCTAAAAAAAGATAACAAACAATTTAACAATCTGAAACAACTAAAAGAAGGTGCTCTAGAACTTAGACACTAAACTCAAAGACTACAACTTGCAAAATTAGTCTTAACAGAATTACACACATGAGAGTAAACTCCAATTCCAATTGTTATCTGCTAAATGAAAGTTCATAATTAAAATTAAAATACTTATCTATCTAATCTACAACCCCTTGAGTGGCTAGCTATCAGATGCTCCTACATCTAGCTCAGATCAAATCCACTGGTAACTCCAAAATTACTCCATTCACATTACTCAATAACTCCAAAGGTGGCAAGAAAAACTCATTTTATTCATATGAAAAGTGTAACTTAGAAAACATAGTGATAGCATAACGATATTCTTCTGTATATTATTGTTTTCAATAGTTACATATTTATATAAGAGCAGCTAACAAAATCCTACTTTTCTATTGGTAAATTCTTCAACTGATTGTCAACAACTAACGGACTTTAAAGCCCATGACATAAAATATTAAAGAGGCTCGACACGAGCCATAAAATCTTTAAAACTGAAAATAACAAAACTCCAAAAACTCGGTCCATCATGTATGCTCCTAAAGTTCTGGCACCCATTCACTTGTCTTCAATGGTGTTGAAGTCTATGTTAAACCTCTTTGACTGGGATGGTAACCGATTCTGGGAGTTGAGCTATGGAATGCTCAAAAACTAAATCGTTAAGTCAACATAAATTAGCTTATTTTGACTAATTTCAAGAAATAAAGATTGTACACTTATTCAGAAAAAGAAAGCAATTACTTGTCCTAAAGATAATTAATTGGTAGGGTAAGGATGGCTGAAAGATGTGAGGTTAAGTATTTAGTCCATTATATTGATGAGGTTATTTTTACCTCATCATTTCCTCCCCTTCCTAAGCCTAAGTAGGTTTTCTTTCTCTTTGTTGTGCCCCTGCCCTTCATTTCCCCAATTCTTATTCGTCTCCTCATACTTAGCATTGAGATCATACAAATCAATTTTCTGTGTATCCAGTTCCTCTGGTTCCTTCAAAAATCCCTGATGAAAAGTGACCCTTTGTACCCATCTTTCAAATTTGTCATTACTCTGATTTGTATTGATGTATCTTGCAGGGGGTGGTGAAAGAAGTAGAGGTGGTCTATATCTCATTCCAATCCAGTAAATCTTTAATTTCTCAAGGATATCGGCCAAGGCTACTACCCTTTTGCAAGACCATTTAATATTAAGAGCTGAGATTACCTCTCTTTTCTTGAGATACATAGGAAGAGGGGTATACCTTTCTTCACATGCATGTCAAGCTTTCCCTATCAAATTCGGTCCTTGATCTTGAAAGTGATTATGGAACAACCAAAGGATATTATTATACTTGCTTTGTACATTCTCTAGCTAATTTTAACACCCATAAACTATGCCTTGAAATAGAAAGCTTCCTATGGGGGGGTCTCATTTGCAATCCAATAGTTTTCTCTGCATGTGCATACTCCCTTGACCGATCCTGCCAATGAAGCTGATTACGCATTGTGGACAGGAATGATCTCAATTGAACTTCTCCCAAAAATAAATTAACATAAAAATTTGTATATTCTTCCAAAGAGAAAATTATGAACAGAGAATTCACATAATAAATCTTGTTGATCAGGAGTTGACTCAACAAATATATTAACAAATTCTTTATCATCAGGGTCATGTGGCTGGTTATGGAGAATTCTAAGTAACTTCCATCTTAGGAGTTGTTCATTGAGGAACATAGAATACAACCTAGATGGTCTTCTACAAGCCAAAAATAACTCACTGATTTCACAAGCATCCTATTTAGCTTTATATGCTTTGTAAAATGATTCTTTCAATAGTACTAACTCCTTTTTCAGCCTATTATTTTCAAATTCTAGATCCCTTAGGAAATAACATCTCTCCATCCATTTCATCAATAATGGAGGGATACGTGCCTAGAACCATTCTAAAATATTTGGTTCAGTTTGTGTCCCCTTGGATTCCATTATTGGCTTAGTGTCACTTTCCTGCAAATCATTCTCTAACTCCACAATTCTACTCATAGAAGCATTAAATTCAACTTCTTGTCCATTTATTTCTTCTTCAAAAGCGTTAAACATTTGCATAAAATTATTTTTCAAACCTTGAATGTGATTATCTTTCTCAGACATATCAACCATATGTTGCTTGCTTTGTTGATTCCATTGTTGGATTTGGTACTGCAACTACTCAATGACCCTATCTTTTTGCTCCATTTGTATTGTCAATTTTGCAATCTCTTAATCCCTTTTATTTATAATTGCAGCATGTGCCTCAATTTCTTCTTGTTGTTGGGTGATATGTTCTATATTACTCTGTAACCTGGATTTTAATTCAGTAGTTTTTGTTTTCAATTCTCTAATTCCTCCTCTTTTTGACCAAATTATGCATCCCCTGTGTCCACAAAGAAATATGGATTGGAAATTTCCATGTCAACATGAGGTGCATTTTCCTCAATACTAGGTACATTTTCAATTCTGTCAAGAAAAGGGGAGAGTGCCCCCAAAGGTTCATCTTCAATCTCCATAGAATGTGGCGACTGCACTTTTTCCTCTTCCTACTCCTTTGGAGATGGTGTTCTCTTCTCTTCATCCTTAGGGGATTGATGAACCTATTTTTCTATTTCACTTATTTCCTCATTGCCAGGCTGATTTTCAGTTTCCACAATTCTTGTTCGAGTCCTGGGCTTTTTCTTTTTAGAAGTACTTCATGTGTCATAGGGTGCAGTTTCACTAGACTCTGCAAACAACCTATTACTTCTCTATAGAGGAGGGGTTGTTTGAAAAGTGACTTCAGTCCACTTCTTCCTTTTGTGAGGAGGCTCTTCTTCTTCTCTAGAGTGCACAATTTCCACATCCCCTGACTATCTTGGGGTTTCTAACACATTCGGAAAAGTTTCCAACACATCGCCGCTAGGAGCCATTGAAGTCTATTGCGATTCAGGAACACCTAAGGCCTCAGAGGAGGGTTCTTCCAAATATTGTTCTTTTTATTTAGATGAATCGCCCTCCTCAAGTGGTCTTTCAAACTCCACTTTTTCAAAATTTTACAGAAATTTCTACCACTTCTTTTCTGGCTTTTTTCAAAAATGATACTTGCATATCAATTGTATAAGGTTGTGGTGTTTGAGGGGCCCTGTCTCAACTTTATATTTTTCCATCATTGTGATAACTGAATGACACAAACAAGTTGGTAAATTAACCCTAAGAGAAGGGTCCTCAATTCCATGGCGCAAATGAATTAGCAGACGGAAGGGAGGTCCAACTACTATAGTTATTTGTCCTTCACATGTGAAATATTTTATTATCCAGGCTACGAAAATTCTCTAGGGTTCTAGGATAGACATTCTATGAAAACCTTTGTTTTGTCTCCTAGTACTTATGGAAATTATAGGTTAGGCTCCCCCTCCCTATGAAACAATTCTACCAATCTTTGATAGGTAATATTGGTAGTTTCATTCAAATCAATTCCCCTATTTTCAAGACCAGAAAGATGAGCAATGATTTTTGAACTTACCCGAAAATGCTTGCCATGCACCACAATATGTCTGTCAGCAAAATACTCTATGAATTCTTTCACCAGTTGCTCGGTATATCCCTCAAAAAATTTCATAAATTCCAACCACCCAACTTTTTGAAATAGGCCTGCAACATTACTCAATTCCAACAATTGAGCTACCGAGGCTGGTTCAAATTTTTTCTTGGCTCCTCCCATTTTACCTTCCCTTGCCACTCTGCCAAATTCTAGGGAACTCTATAATGTTTTCCTTGCTTCAATTAGCTGAATTGTAGATGAAAAGGGACAAAATTTCGATATAACCAATGGAAGAGAAGTTAATCACCTTACTTGAGTCCTTACTAAGTAATCATGATAATTTTTCATGGGAAATTACGCACCCATTTTCGTACTTTTAGCAATCATGCCATGGCACAATTTTCAAAATTGAGAGAGGGAATGGTTCATGCCAATTAATTAATCTCTATTCAAAATAATAACTAACTTTAAGTAAATAAATCTCTACGCACCTTACGTCTTGTCATTAAATCAAACATCTCTCACCTTTGCTGACATAATCGGATAGTTACATGATTTGGCAAGGGTGGCAATGGATAATTATGACATGGATGGGATGGTTTAAATGATGGCAAAAATTACTATGACAAAAGGGTTGTCACAATAATTTCATTTATTACGAAAGGATTTGATATGATATGGTGAAATAACAATTAGGGAGTGGATTTCGAGGTGGAAGGAAAATTAAATGATGGGCATGCGCAAAACTTAGGAAAATTCAAAATACTGGAAAAGGAAAGAGTTTACAAAAATCCAGGGCATTGCCAAAAAATGCAGTCGGGGTGGAAGAAGAGAAAGTTTTGGAGCATCGTTGAGAGATGTCATTAGAACACGGCAAAAAAATTAAAGATTCTAGAGCATCATTGAAAGATGCAGCCAGATCAGCAACCAAAAATTTCTAGACCAACGTTGAAAGATGCAGCCGGAGCAACAACCAAAAAATTTTTTAGCATCATCGAAAGATGCCGCCGAAGCAGCAACCAAAAATTTCTAAAGCATCATTGAAAGATGTATCTAGAAGGAGGAAGAAGAATGTGACATTTTGGCCTTTGACTTCCCAAAGCATCGTTAAGTGATGCATCAGAATGCGGGATCAGAGTGAGGAACGACACAAGTCAGTTGTACAAGTTTTGGAGCATAGTAGCAACAAGTTCTGGAGTATAGTAGCAACAAGTTCTGGAGCATCGCAACAACCGAGTCAACAAGTTCTGGAGCATCGCAGCAAGATGCGTCAGAATTTGTGTTTACCAAAAATGAAGTCTTGCAAAATATAGATAAAATTTAGCCAAATCCAAATGATGAAATTGATGAACAATTCGAAAGAAATATTCTGAAATGAAATAAATTCACACTTCTTTTTTTTTACATTTATTATGGGAAAAACTATATTGACTCTGCCATAGTAGAGTCAATGCACTAGATTTCTCCCCGCATTTCTACCATTTTTGTAAATTTCTCTCTATTAACAGGCTAATGGTAGATGTGTAATCAATGTTCATTAACTAGGAGAGTTCGGGTATCACCATCAATGGGTTTCAAATAAACCGAACCATTTGCACATACCTTAATTTCATATAGTCTAAGCCAATGCATTTTGAGTTTTCCCTAGCGATCTTTGTATCTAGAATCGAACAATAATGTGCAATCCCCATTATGTAATTCTCTCTCCTTGATATGTTTATCATGGCATACCTTGTGTTGTTGCACCAACTCAGTTTTATGGACGACATCCAAATGGAGTTCATCCAATTCATTAAGCTATAAAACTCTCTCTATCTGGGCTCATTTAAGATCTATACCCAACTCCATGGTTTTCCTAAGAGTTTGTAGTTCAAATTCAATGGGAAAGAGAGGTTTCTTCCCAAAAACTAACTCGTATGGATTATATCCAGTAGTTGATTTCTAGGTAGTGTTATAAGCCCAAACAGCTTCAGGTAGTTTTTGAGCCCAGTCTTTCCTTCCTGATGAAACATTTTTTGTTAAAATGTTTTCCAATTCCCTGTTAGTGACTTCGACCTGTCCATTTTCCTGAGGGTGGTAGGATGAAGACTTCTTGTGGCTCACTTGGAAATGATCGGTGAAGGCTAACAGAACTTTAGACATAAATTGGGGGCCCTAATCTATGACAATTGTTCTAGGAGCTCCGAATTTGAGGAAGATTTTGTTGTAAAGGAAATCAGCTACTTGTTCCTCCCTAGCAACACGTAGAGCTTGCACTTATGCCCACTTAGTCAGATAGTCAATAAAGACCAAAATATACTCTTTTCCTTGTGAAGGAGGGTCTATAAGGCCAATAAAATCCAATCCCCATTTTTCAAATGGTTCAAGGACTACCTAAGGCTGCAGGGGAATTTCATTAGATGTAGTTGGTCTTCCTACCCTTTGACATTCATCACATCTGTAAACATATTTCTTGATATCCTTATTCATAGAAGGCTAGTAGTATCCTACTTCCAAAATCTTGTGGGTTGTCCTTTTAGCAAAATAATGCCCTCTAGAAGGATCATCGTGATAGGCTCTAAGGATACTATAGGTCTCATCTACCCTAACACAATGTCATAGAACCATATCAGGACCACATCGAAATAGGATCCCATTAATCCATTTGAAAGGGGCACTTTCTCTACCAAGTTGTTTCTTCTGTTTTGATGAAAAATGAGGTGGTACTTCTGTAGTGGCCAAGTAATTTGCAATATCAGAAAACCAAGGGGTTTTAGTAGAGATGGCGAACAAATTTTCATCTTGGAACTCATTTTTTACCATAGCACAATCACCATCATGTTTAATCTAAGATAATAAATCCACAACTACATTGGACTTCCCTAGTTTTTCAATAATTGTTACATTGAATTCTTGAAGAAGAAGCAAGCACCTAATTATCCTTGCATTTACCACAGGTTTATTCATGAGGTACTTGATGGTTGAGTGATCTATGTATGTTGTGACTTTGTATCCCATGATGTAATGTTGAAATTTCTTAATTGCATGAACTACAGCCAAGAATTCTTTCTTCATTGTGGTATAATTCCTTTCTGTTGGAGTTAGATTCTTACTGATGAAATATATGGCATATTTTCCCCATTCTCATCTTCTTGTCCTAAAGCCGCTCCAATGGCATCATCGGATGCATCAACATAGATATGGAATGGAAGGTTCCAATTAGGTCCACGAAGGATAGGAGCAGAGATGAGTTTCTCTTTGATGATTTCAAATGTTGACTAACACTTAGGTGTCTAGTGAACTCTACATTCTTCTGAAGAAGGGAAAACATAGGGGTCGTGATTTTTCTGAAATGTTCTATGAATCTTTGATAGTATCCAACATGCCCTAAGAAACTTCTAACATCAGTCAAGGTTTTTGGGGTCTTGAGTTGTTGTATTACTTCGATTTTCTTTAGATCAACCATAATCCCTTCAGCTAAAATCTGTTGTCCCGACACTATTCCTTGTTCTACCATTATCAGACATTTCTCATGGCTTAGGGACAAACGATGATCCTGACATCACTTCAACACCTTATCTAGATTTTGGAGAATCTCATCAAAGGTTGAACCATATATAGTGAATTCATCCATATAGACTTCCACACACCCATTAACCAACTCAGTAAATATAGCCAAGATAGCTCTCTGAAATGTTGCAGGAGCATTACATAGCCCAAAAGGAAGAACCCGATATGAAAATGTCCCCCAAGGGCAAGTAAAGGTTGTCTTATCCTAGTCTTCTGTTGCTACCTGTATCTGATTGTAACCACTAAATCCATCCAAAAATGAAAAATATTTCCTCCCATCCAATTTATCTAGCACCAGGTATACAAATGGTAGAGGAGAATAATCTCTATGTGTTTCTTTGTTATGTTCCCTATAGTCCACACACACTCTCCACTTTCCTTTTTTCTTTGGAACCACAACCAAAAGTGACACCCATTTGTTGTCATAAATTGGATAAATAAACCCTACTTGTAGGATTTTCTCGATTTTAGTCTTAACAATATCTTTCAAGGCAGGATTGAGTCTCTATTGTGGTTGGCTAACAGGTTGAACATCCTCAGTATAGATATGATGAGTACACACACTTGGGTGTATTCCTCTCATCTTTGTATATTCCCAAGCGAAATCCTTAGATCTATTCACCAGGGTGTCAAACAATTTGTGTTCTTTCATCTCAATCAACCAAATGTTAATGTTCAAAGTTTTTCCTGGCAGCAACATAATGGTTTTAACTCTCGGATGGTTGGATGTGACAGTATACATAGGCCTTATCAAGTTGTTAAGAGGACAGCTATGAGGTATGGTTTTGTGAATCTTGGTAACGTTTGCAAAGAAATGGCGCATTTTTGGAACTAAGTTTGTCAAAGGACAAGGAAATCCCATGAAACTAGCATTATCAAATTATGTGTGATCTAGACATTGATTGGGTGTCCTAGGATCTCTTCTACTTTTGTCATCTCCTCACCACTCAAATCCATAGTAAGACTTTCCATGTTGTTTTCCAATTCATCCTCTAATTCTTCACCATGTTGTTTGATGACTACCATGGCTAGTGAAGCCAAATTTTCCTATCCGTTGGAACTTTTTGGTTCATCAACCCATACTTTATTGTGTTCGGCAGGCTTGGCAGGAGGATACAAAAATAAATGTGTGTTATTAGGTCCATGTGAAATGGTCATTCCTCCCTCTCTACAGTCAATTTTGGCTGCAATAGTAGCCAGCCATGGTCGTCCGAGAATTATTGGATAACTATCTTTAGGTGTAAGAGACTCAATAATTTGAAAATCTACTGGATATTCCCATCCATCCACCTTAACCAGAACATTTTCAATGACACCCTTGAGAATAGCTATGGATTGATTCGCCATCTACAAGACTGTAGTCGTGGGACGTAAATCAGTAAGTCCCAATTTTTCCATCACATCAATAGTCATTACATTAATGGTTGCTCCAAGGTCCACCAAGGCATTAGGTATTGCTACCTCATTAATTGTTACTGTTATAAATGGACTACCTTGATCATCATATTTCGGAGTAGTGGTCGTTCCAACCAACAAGTCAGCTAGATAATTGTTTATGTGGATAGTATTTATTCATTTTGGTTTCCTCCCTATATTTTTGATACACAATTGTTTGATCAGCTGGTTCAACTCAAGAATCTCCTTGATCGCTTGTAGCAAAGGGACTTCAATTTGCAACTGTTTAATTTCTTGTATCAATGCAGTTTCGGTAGATGTGATCATTTCTGGAGTATCTTTCATGGTGATTGGTTTCAGACACTCCAGAAAAGGTGCTTTAATTTTTTCTTTAAGAGTGGCATCCTTCCAAATTTTAGTTGGAGACTGACCCCCCTCCTCCTAAGGTAAGTTGAAAGCTCCAATTGAAGATGGTGGGTCGGGCTTGTTTTGAGTAGCTTCTAGGGTTTGTTCTACAGATGTGAGCATTGTCGTAGTTGTCTCAGCAGACTTCTTAATAGGTTCATCCATAATTTATTCAATATTCGGTTGCAAAAGTGTTTTTCTATACCTCAATTGCAAGTTTCCATGGTGTATCGTGTTAAGTCCAATGATATTGTCTTGTTCGATGGAATACACTAGAGTATTCGGGCGATTGTTCTTTGGATTAGGAACAGGTTGTGCTAGAAGTTGTTGTTGGTTAACTTGTTTGTTTTGTTGAGTATTTTGGGGAGGTGGTAAGATATTCTATTGTTCAATAGGCATCCTTCTAGGACCAATATAAAACTAATGCTGAGGTTGATTCCATTCAGGAATAGGATTTTGAGGGTACCACTGTTGTTGAGGCTAGTTAGGCCACTGAGGATTTCCCCAAGATTGATTTTCCCATTTAGGTGGTCCCCAAGGATAAGTTCCTCAATTAGGTGGCCTTGGAGGTGGTGTCTAAGGCCAGGGTGTTTCCCATTGATTATTGTTCCAATTGGGTTGAGGTCTCCAGTTAGGGTTTGAATTCTGGCTATAGGAAGAATTCCCTCTAGTTCTTTGATTTACAATGTTGATCTCTTCCTCAACCGGAGATGTTCTTTTCTTGGAATTCTTAATGGTGTTCAGAAGCTCACACTGATTAGTGGGGTGACTCTTGTCACAAACTTGACAAACATCAATTTTTTCAACTTTGTCTAAAGGGAATTCCCTTAGCAAATGTTTGTTTCGGCACCTAGGGTAGTAAATGGACAAAGTCTCAAGATTTTGTGTTTTAGCCTGTATGTCATCTAACGTGGTGTTTAGCTGAACGAGAATATTAGTCTTGAAATTGGATGGCTCTTCACATAGTTTTCCTATTTCATTGGAACCTTTAAAGAGGGTGTACTTTCGGATACCTCCTCAATACAAGAGAAATTCCAACATATTTCAATAATATCATTGAGTCCCAATTGGGACACGTCTCCTTTTCCTATTAAATCCAAGCTCCTTCAAGCTTCGTCATCGAGACCCTTAAGGAATAGAGTCTTCAGAATATCAAGACTTATGACTTCTCCACCACAACATTTAGATAAGAAGATAAACCTGTCTAGGTAATCCTCTAGACTTTCGTCCTCATTTTGCCTTATTTTGAATAGTTCTTCTTTCCTATCGCTGATCCTACAGTAACTTTGGTATTTCTCCAAAAATGAAGACTCCATTTCATCCCAAGAGGTCGACTGAGAAGCTAATCCCATAAACCAGTGCATGGCAAAGTCTTTCAGAGTGGACAGGAAAAGCTTTAGTTTCTATTTATCACTCTTGTAGTCATATGTCTGACACAAGACTTTAAACTCGAATAGAAACTGGTCAAGGTCCTTAGTAGACAAACCTCAAAAGGTTGGCAAGAAGGCTAGTGAGATATTTTTCATCGTCGTGTCATCATCTACATCAATAGCAATAGGATAAGTTAATGTGCATGGTGGTGGAGGGTTATTGTTGTTGGGAGCATTTCTACGATCACCCATGATGTTGAAGGGAATGTGGTCCTCTTCAAGCATTCGCTCAGTCAGGTGAGGCTTTAGAGTTTGCAAATGAATATTCTCCTCTACAACTATGTGTTCTCTTTCAAGGGTATGTGGGAAGGTCTCAGGTTGATCCTACTCGGTCAATTCCTCAGTAAGTTCTTGATCTGATTTTTCATCCTCCCTACTTGTGGTTGGTACATCGATTGGGGGGCTTTGGTATGAATCTTCCATGGGGGGCTCATTTCCTAACCATGTAAAAAAATAATCCAAAGGATTATTTTTGTTCCTAAAAGAGGTATTCAAGGTATCTCCTACTAACACTAGAAAAAGAAGGTCCCCGGAAATGGTGCCAAAAATTCATAGGTTGTTGTTAGGTCCTAACACTTTAGTTGATAAATAAATACATTAATATATTGACCAGGTAGTGTTTGAAGGCTATATGCAATAGAATACGTCTTGATTATCTCTCTCGGGTTTCCTAGATGTTGGACAACTGAAATAAAACTCTAAACTAAGAAGTCACTAAACTTAGAAAGCAAGAAATCATTTATCTAGAAAGCTTGAAATAACTAAACTAAAAAGAAAAAAACTATAAATCTAAAAAGCATAACAACTAAACTAGAAGGCATGGAAATGATTAAACTAAGAAATGTATAAATTGTTGAAGAAGTAAAGCTTGTAAAGAAACTAGGAAACATTACTCTAACAAACGATTTAACAATCTAAAACAACTGAAATAAGGTGCTCTGGAACTTTAGACACTAAACTCAAAGACTACAAACTCAGCTACAACCTACAAGATTAGTCTTAACAGAATTACACACATGAGATTAAACTTTAATTCCAATTGTTATCTGCTAAATAAAAGTACATAATTAAAATTAAAATACTTATCTATCTAATCTACAACCCCTCGAGTGGCCAGCTCTCGGGTGCTCCTACGTCTAGCTCAGATCAAATCCACTGGTAACTCCAAAATTACTTCATTCAAAGAACTCCATTCACATTACTCAGTAACTTCAAAGGTGGCAGGAAAAAATCATTTTAGTCATATGAAAAGTGTAACTTAGAAAACATAGTGAGAGCATAATGATATTCTTTTGTATATCATCATTTTCAACAATTACATATTTATATAAGAGCAGCTAACAAAATCCTACTTTCCAGTTGGTAAATTCTTCAACTGATTGTCAACAACTAACAAACTTTAAAGCAAATGACATGAAATATTAAAGAGGCTCGACACGAGCCATAAAGTCTTTAAAACTGAAAATAATAGAACTACAAAAACTCGGTCCATCATGTATGCTCCTAAAGTTTCACTTGTCTTAAATGGTGTTAAAGTATACATTAAACCTCTTTGACTAGGATGGTAACCAATTATGGGATTTGACCTGTGGAATGTTCAAAAAATAAACCATTAAGTCAACGCAAATTAGCTTATTTCAACTAATTTCAAGAAATAAAGATTGTACGCTTATTCATAAAAAAGAAAGCAATTACTTATCCTAAAGACAATTAATGGGTAGGGTAAGGATGGTTGAAAGATGTGAGGTTAAGTATTTAGTCTATTATATTGATGAGGTTATTTTTACCTCATCCGTTCGAGCAAAATTGGCCTTGCTCCTAGGCCTGTTCAAGATGTATCTCGTGTTGAGTCCTTGCCAAATGCCAATAAATATTCCATCGTTTGGGAGAGCAAGATTTTGAATAGCACTAATAAAGTGTGTCAGACACCCAAAGAAATCAAGGAAATAGGAACTAAACAACAAGGTTGTATAGCCACTAAGGGTAGTATAGAAAAGGTTGATGATGCAGTTGAAAGTATGTAAGATGAAAAAGAAAATAGTTGGAGCATAGCAACGAGAAGAACAAAAAAAGTTTGGAGGCAAGCTGAATCTTTTTGTTGATGCGGGTGGATTTAATGACAAGGGTTGAAAAACTGATGCACACAAAGCCAAGGTCAAGGCTTTAGAGGATTTAGAGAATGGTTCTCAAGTCTCGATGAGAAATTTTGTTACGAACCTTCCTACAACAAGGAATCAATGAAGATGCTCAGCTAGAATATCAGGGGTCTCAATGGCCCTGAGAAATGTCGGTACCTAAAACAGCTCATTGAGATAGAATCACCTAACATGGTGTTTATTCAGGAAACAAAGGTGGAGGAAGTAAAATTTAGTGAGATTATGCACAAGATCTAGAAGTGTGGGGATGGTGTGGCCCAGAGCATAGCTGGCAATGCCAAGGGGCTGGCCATAATGTGGAACAAGAATGTTATTTGTGAAACTGTCGTTAAGGCCACTCCATTTTGCATCTTGTGAAATGCAAGGATGTGAGGAATGGTCACTAGTTGGATTCAAATTTTTATGGCCCTAACTTGGAGTTAGAGCATGTGGTGGTTTGGGATTATCTTTGACCCTCCAGTTGCTACACGCCCTTAACAATTAGGTGTTGGGGGTGATTTTAACACCATTTTGTCCCTAAAAGACAAACAAGGAGGTAGATTGCAAGGCAACCAGGGCTCCATTAATTTTAGGAGATGTTGTGATGAACTTGATTTAGTTGATGTCAAGCTAGGATGGTTCACATGGAATAACAAGAGACTGTTCGATGACAATATTCAATGCAAATTGGAAAAATTCTTCTATAAGGAAAACAAGGAGGTAGACTGTAAGGCAACCAGGGCTCCATTAATTTTAGGAGATGTTGTGATGAACTTGCTTTAGTTGATGTCAAGCCAGGATGGTTCACATGGAATAACAAGAGACTGTTCAATGACAATATTCAATGCAAATTGGACAAATTATTCTTTAATTCTTAGTGGTTGTTGGATTTGGGTGAGTTCTCCTCAGAGGTTTTATAGTTTGGGGGTTCTAATCACATGCCTATCTCTTTATCCTTGAACCAATCCAACAAGCTGAAAAGTATCTTCTTCAAGATGGAGGTTTTTTGGTACGAACACCTCAATTTTGACAATTTGGTTGGTGGTTGGTGGAACATTAAGGTTATGGGATGCAGGAGGTACATAATAGCGAAGAAATGTTAGGAAGTGAAAAAGAGGGCCAGGGGCTAGAATAAGGAAGCCATGGGTAACCTGTTTTCCAACAAGAAAAAAGTTGAAGTCGAACTAAAAGAAATTGGTTGTGACATCTCCAAGTTTGGATACACGCCAGATATTAAGGAGGAGACAAAGTTGTTGAAATATTATGATAGATTGCTCATAATGGAAGATATCTTTTGGTTGTAGAAATCAAGGGTCAAATGGATTAGTGAAGGAGATAGAAACACTAGTTTTTTCAGCTATCCACCAAAATCAGGAGTATTCATAATTCAGAGAACATTGTGCTTGAGGATATTGAAGCCATTAGACTTGAAGGATTGAGATACTTTCAAGAGATCTTAGGCTTCCCAATTGAGAACACCCCCCATGCGCAAGAGGAAATGTTAGATTGCATCCCCAGCTTAATATCAAACACTCAAAAAAAAGCCCTCTTGTTCCCCTTCACCAAGGAAGAGATTAAGAAAGTTGCTTTTTCATTAGGTTCTAGTAAGGCTCCTAGTTTGGATGGCTTCCAGCAATTTTTTTTTCAAAGATATTGGGACATTGTGGAAGAAGATGTTTGGCGGGTTGTAGAAGATTGTAGGTTGTGAAGAGAGGTCTTGAAGTCCTAGAATGTGACCTTCTTAGCTTTTATTCCCAAGGTTAAGGACCCTCATACCTTTGATCAATTCAAGCCTATTACATTTGTAATATAATATACAAAGTGATTTCCAATGCCATGGCCTCTAGGCTAAAGGGGTGTTTGAGTAACATTATTTTTGAAGAACAATGTGGGTTCCTAAAGTACAAGAAAATTCTTGATGGTATTATCACCAACCATGAGGCTATCCATTTGGTCCAAAGTGGAAAAAGAGGCACGATGATCATCAAATTGGATATGAATAAAGCTTATGATAGGGTTCCTTGGGAATTCCTAATTAAGGTCATGAGGAAATTTGGTTTCAATGATTCTTGGTGCCAATGGGTTTACAACTGTATTTCTAATTCTATCTTTGTTGTCCTGGTGAACAATTTTCTTATAGATTTTTTCTGTGCCACGTGGGGCTTACGCTAAGGGGATCGTTTGTATCCTTTCCTATTCTTAATTGTTTCAGAAGTTTTGGGTAGAAACTTGAAGAAGGAGCTAAGGAATGACAACCTAGAAGACTTATGAATCTCTGGAGGTATTGGTAACGTCTCCCACTTAAATTTTGTTGATGACACTCTTCTTATTGGGGTTGCTAAGGCCAAGGAGGCTAGTATTTTCAAGGTGTTGAGAAAGTATGAGGCAGCAACCAGGCAAAAGGTGAATACATTGAAATCTAGAATATTCTATTTAAAGGATGGATGTTTAGAAAGATTGGAGATACAACAGATTTTGGATTTTGAGATTGATGTCCTCCCAAGTAAGTATTTGGGGATACCGTTGAAAAGCAACAAAACATCTGGGAGAGAATGAAGTAATGTCATTAACAAGGTTCAAGAAATTTTGGCGTCATGGAAAGGTAAGTGACTTTCCTTGGTTGGAAGAGTCACTCTCATCAAAGCTTCTCTGATGGTTGTACCAATTTATACTATGTCTATTTATCAAATTATCAACAAGGTTGAAAAGTATTTGGAGGAGGTGAAAAGAAGTTTCTTATGGAGTGGTTGCAAAGAACAATTCAAGTATAATTTGGTTAAATGGGATGAGGTGTGTGGGCCGGTTTCGCAGGGTGGGTTAGGCATTAGAAAATGCAAAGATATGAACATGGAATTAGGCATGAAATTAGTTTGGAGGATATATAGTGAGGAGAACAAACTATGAAGCAAGATTCTTTAGGCCAAGTATCTGCAACGCAATGTGGATAATCTATTCTCTTGTGAGCTCCTAAGAGGCTCTAGCATTTGGAATTTTCTCAAGTCTTACTGTCATTTTCTCAGTGTGGATATGATTTGGAAGCTGGGAAGAGGAGACAATCATATTTTGGAGGGAAAATTGGTTGGAGGATAAATCTCTTATGGATCATCCTCTTCACATTCCCTTGATGACACACTTTGAAGGTGTTGAGAGCATTCAGGTGAAGGATTACATCATGGGCAACACCCCCTTTAGATCTTGGAAGAAGTTTGAAACTCATGTTGAGGAGCTGAGGCATGTATGTGACGTGCTACAGGAAAAACTTGAGAAATGGCCTTTGACAGGAGAGGTTTAACATAAAAAATTGGTTTGGAAAGAACATGGTAGTGGTGTAGTGACAGTCAAAGGTGTCTTCTTCACTTATTGCTCTAAGGCTCCGACCAAAGGAAATTCTAATATATGGAATAAATTTTGAATTTTGAAAATGAATGTTTTTTTGTGGATTCTATGGAAGAAGAGAGCCTTGACATGGGGATAGACTTCAATGAATGGGAAAGGTTGGTCCATCCCATTGTGTCATGTGCAAGGTTCAGGAGGAATTCAACAGTCGTCTTTTTTCTCACTGCGAGGTGGCTTGGAAAATTTGGAATAATTTTTGGGCGAAATGGGGTCTTTAGATGGTTATTCCTAAGGATATGGTTGGACTACTAGAGCCTTGGTTTGTGAAGGTTGTGAGCCCAAGTCTTCAACTTATCTGGAGTGTGGAGCCTTCTGTCATAGTGTGGAACATCTAGATGAAGAGATGAAGAATGGTTGACCAATAGGTTATGGGATAGAGTGGTTGGCACAATTGAAGAGCTGGGGGAAACTCACAAGATAGATGGTTGGGCCATGGAAATTTTTGAGGTTAATTGGGCTAATGCTTGGCCCAAATTTAGGGGGATGGTACATGCCTCATTACATTCTCCAAGAATTAAGAAAAATCCTAGGTGGGAGGTTCTTGAGCAAGGGTGGATCAAGCTAAAATTTTACGGTGTTGCCAAAGGGAACCTAGGAAAATTCGGTGGTGGTGGAGTTTTCAAGGATGCTTTGGGAAAATCAACTATGATATATGATTTAGATCTAAGCAGTGACACTAATAATCAGGATGAAGCCAGAGCTTAGTTTTGGGGCCTAATGATAGCCAGGGAGAAAGGGTGGAGAAAATTGTGGATCGAAGGTGATTCCAAGCTAGTTATCGGGGCCCTAAGAGGGGGTGAAGTTCATAATTGGAGATTGGGGGTGATTGTAGAAGCAACTAAAAGTTATCTAAGTAAATTGGAGGGGGTGTATATCACTCATATTGGTAGACTTGGTAACCAAGTAGTTGACTAGGCAGCAAACGAAGGCATTGATCTTAGACACAAGACTAACCTTCTCGTAAATTTTGGTTGAACATCCTAATTGATGCTTCTCTATTGGTCTCAAAAGACAAGAATGGCTTAGGGTATGTTGACGGGGTCATAGGAGTGTCAATATAATGCATGTTGGTTGTTTTTGTCTATTCCTCTATGGTGTTTTTTGTCTAAGCTAACCACTCTTGGTGGCGGGTAGCAGTCGATGTATTTGTGCTCTCAAAAATGTTTGGTTTTGGGGAGACTCCCTCTTACTTTTTTCTTGGGTTCTTGGTCCTTTTAAAACCAGGTTTCTTATATCAAAAAAAATGTACCTCAAAAATATAAATATATTACAAACAATATTAGTATTAATTCAAAGATAAACTCAATATTAACAAATTAAATAATTTATAAAATTAAATGTAAATATAGTTAAATTTTTAAATAAATTAAATTAAAAAATTAAAATCATCTTCAAATAAAATATAAAAATTAAAAATAAATAAAATATTAAAAATAAAAATTAACTCTATTAAAATTGTTAAAGCTTAAATTTGAACTTTTATATTAAAAGCTACAAGTAAAATCAAACTTAAAATGAAAAAAAAATGAGATCTATTTTTTTTCTTTTGATCACCTCAAGAATTTTTAGTTTGGCTCAAGCCAAATGAGGCCACAAATGGAGGACCTCATCATCCCCATCATGAATGCACTACATTATCATGAACAATCCAAACTTGTGAGTACACCAACCCAACAAGGGTTTGGAGCATGAAGACAAGGCATAGACACCCACAACTTTAAAGCTAACACCAAGGTTTGGAGCATGAAGACAAGGTATGGTCACCCACAACTTTAATGCTAAGATTCAAGTATGTGAGCTCATGGGATCAACAAGGGCAGTGTAATCACAATGACCCAATGAAGGTTTGAACTTTGGTAGCAACAAGAACAATGCAACAAATTAACCTTCACACTATTGAAAAATTAAAAAGATTTATTTATTTATTTAATTTAATTTTATATATGAATAATACATATTCTTAATTTTATTATTTAAAAAACTTATTATTATTTGCTTATATATATTTTAAAAAGTAAAATAATAATATTATTAAAATTTTCATATATATATATATATATACCAATTATTTATATGTAATATAATATAATAAAAAATAAATAAACATTACAAATTTAAAAAGTTTTAAACAATTATTTATATATTGTTTTATTATATATTATAATATATAAATTATATTAAAATCTTAAAAATAAAAATAATATTTTAAAAGTTCTAAATATATAATTAATTATTTATACATTATATTTAGTTTTTATATATGTTAAAAAAAATCTAAAAACAAAAGTTTTAAAAGTTTTAAATTTTAATTTTTTACATAAAATAAAGAATATAATGAAATAAATTACTTAAATAAATCATTTTGCACTTGTAATCTAAAAAGTGATAAGATAAATTTCATTTCAAAATTTAAAATAAATACAATAAATTAAGTATTAAAGATATGTTAGGTTTGAGTCACTAATTAGGGGTTGTTATAAGACAACCAAATACTTGTGTAGATGCATTGAAATCAATTTCTGGGATAATGTTCATCCAACACAAAAGACATATGGAATACTTACAAAAATTCAATCATTTCAATTTGTGAGAAGGCCATTGTTTTATGTTAGAAGATTATTTTTAAGAAAAAATAATAAAACACGAGTAATGGAAGAACTATTTTCTCTTGTTACTTATGTAAAAGACAATGTACTACAAAAAAATCAATGAGAAAAAAGGGAAGGCATTAAATCCAACCTTTCTCTTTAGAAATTTGTGTAAATGACATTTTCACATATGCAACATCCCACTCTTCTAATTCTCCAACTTTAGAAAATCTAATTTATTTGTCATTTCTTTTTCATATATATTAATAAATAATTAAAACCTAATCAACAATTTTTAAACTATTTATAGAGTGTTGGCTCAGGTTCATATCCTTGTTTCTCCTCAGTGAGACAAGGTGATGTGGAGAATGCTCCCACAAGGACATTATTCGGTGGCTTCTGCTTTTAACTCCCTCAATAATATTGTGGATCTAAGGCCTCCTTGGAGTCTTGTTTGTTCGTCCAAGCTAATTCCCAAAATTAATATGTTCTTATGGTTAACGGTGCAGGACAAAATCTTAACCATTAATAATTTGTGGAAAAGAGGCTTCTCTATGCCTAGTAGATGT
The DNA here is from genome assembly GCA_007258455.2 of Sequoia sempervirens. NCBI lineage: Eukaryota > Viridiplantae > Streptophyta > Pinopsida > Cupressales > Cupressaceae > Sequoia > Sequoia sempervirens. The sequence continues at coordinate 661,554 of VDFB02000009.1, read as the reverse complement.
TATCTGTGCGAGAAGGATGTGGAGGACTGTTCTCACCTGTTTATAGGTTGCAGCTTTGCTCAGGAGGTGTGGGCTCACTTTCTTAACCTCTGGAGAGTGGAATGGATCTTCCCTTCATCGGTTTGGGAGCTTTGGCTTCAGTGGCAGGCATCCTCCACTAATCCCTCCTAGATGTTACTTTGGTCCCTCATGCTCCCCCATATTGTTTGGGGTTTGTGGAAGGAGAGGAACAACATAATTTTTAGGGATGCTACTCTCTCCCCGATCTCCTTATTTTATAAAACTGTTTTGGCCATTAGGGATAATTTTATGCAAGTGGTAGCAAATTCTAATGTCCTGGGCTGTGTGATGGTCTTTGATTATGATGTTGGGGTGGCTAACCAATGGAAAATTACATTTGATATAGCCTAGCCTTTGAAGAAAGATAAATCGGATAGGGAAGGGGTTGTTTGGTACCCTCCTCCTCCTGGTTGGTATAAAATCAACTTTGATGGTTCATCTAAAGGCAATCTGGGTCCTGCTGGTTGTGGGGGAGTGTTAAGAGATCATAATGGTAGGCTTGTTTCGCCAATGGAACTCCCTTTGGGAACCAAACAAACCACTATGTTGAAGTAGCAGCATTCTATCATGGCATCAAGCTGGCCAAGGAGAAGAGGATCTCTAAGTTATGGGTCAAGGGGGACTCTCTAAATATAACTAATTGCTAAGGAATTGTTCACCTCCTTCGTGGCAAGTTGAAAGATTTATTTTGGATGCTCGGTCTATGTTGCATGATTTTAATGAGGTGTATATTTCCCATGCCTTTCGTGAGGCAAATGGGGTGGTAGACTTGATGGCGAATCTCAGGGTGACATCAGCTAAATACTGGGAGGCCAATGATAACCTGCCCATCGATTTAATTACCTTGCTTAATAATGACAAATCCTAGCACGTTGGAGGAAGTCGTCTCCTCAACTAAAGGCTTGTGTGGTAATCATGCTCAACTCTGGTTAATTAGACACCTCATTCTGGTGAAGCTCTTTGGAATTTGTGGGTATCCAAATCGTAAATGCAAGAGGCTCCTTACCATTATTGTCTTCAATACTGCAATTGGTAGGCCTGCACTCTTTATGGGTGCTTTTTTCCTCTTGCCTTGGTGTTTAGTTGCAATTGTTTGTTGTATGTTCCTGCTTCTGTGAAGTGCTTGCATTTAATGATGGGTTGGGATAGGTTTAGGACTGAGCCTATTTTGTGTGACTAGTTCAAAGCCAATACCAAAGTTTGGGAAATTTTGCAGAAAAGCAGGGTTACCCCTTTCATGGAGAAGTTGCATGGTTTTAAAAAAAAATGTTTCTAAGGAGTTTGTTGATGCTTGGCATGGCCGATTCTGAGCATGTTTGGCAAGGATACCACTTCCTGATGATGGATCGCTGAGTGTGATCCGAATCGTCAACAGAAAAACATACACAGTTGAATCCAAAAGTTTGCAATCAAGGATACCACTACTATCTAGCATGAGGTTTCCATGGCACTGATGCATTATTTCACCTTGGATGGCAAGTATTCGGCTATGTATGGCCATCATTTGGTGATGCTCAATCACTTTCATCATGGTAAGCTCATATCTTTCCCTTTCTATCTTCTGCTCTCATTGAACGAGGGGATTGCAAATTATAGAAAGAATCTGAGGAACCCTTTCTTACATGAGGGTTTAATGTTGCTTATCGTTGATCATATAAAAAAGGCTAACTGTGTTATTGAAAAGTTTTAAATAATGGAAATTTCCAAGTTTCTAATATAAGTTTCCATTAAAAATTTTAAAATTATACTAATATTAGTTTTAAAAATTAATTTTCATATAAAAATATAAAATATATAATTATATAAATATTATAATATAATATATTTATTATTTTGTATATATTTATTTTTTATATATATTTAGATTATTGATGGATTGTCATAATTTTAGTTCTTGTTTATCTCACTTTAGTGGACATAGGTGTAGTTTTGGGTGTAGACAACCTATAGAAGAGATCGAGAATCCTAGTCTCAAGGCTTCAAGAAGTGTGAAGCCTATTGTATGACATAGAAATTAAATTGTGAAATTGAAAGAATAAAACAATATGTCAACAAGCATTCACAATCAAACGATCATTATCAATGAAGAAAATAAAGAAAATTGAATCAAACGAAATGCAAACCTTGCACACATTGAAACACACAATCTTCCAAAGCATAGCTCCATTGTTCTCCTCTATTTCACCTTTGGACAATGATGTAAGTTCTTTGCTCTCAGATTTTTAATAAGAACAATAGCATAAAAGCACGTGCAAAATATGAGTAGAGTTTATCTACACGACCTGAGATGAAAAATGAATGATAGGATGGTTTGATTTATAGATATTTGGTAACAGTGATCAACGGTCATGATAAGATGAGAGACTGGAAAGATAAAGGGTGGAGGATTGATAAGAGGAATTGATTGATTATTAACTAACTGCATGATTTTAGATGACTGATTGCATGATTTAGTTAAGATGATTGATTGGAGTATTAACTAAGTTTGAAGGTTAGTGGATTGAATTGATTGCTTAGTGGACTCAAAATGAGTGAGAGTGAAGTGAATTTGATTGATGAGTGGACTAAGAGTAAATCTTAGTCAACAAGTGAGGTGGAATTTGCATGAGCACTTAATAATTAAGTAAATTTAATTTGTAAATAGGGAAAAATTCAGATTTAATGTATATTGAAAACAACAAATTAACTAAACCCTTTCAAGCACCATGAAGCACAAACTAGAATGAAAATGCAAATAAACAAAGGAAATGCAAACCAAATTTCAAACTAGACTTGATTGACCTCCATGGCTTTTCTCCACCTGCATGAGAATGCAAGATTTTGAAGGTTGATTGTTGGATGAATGTTGGTTGCTCAATTCAATAGCATAACATTGACATGGGGATGATATATGAATGACAATAGATAGAAATGGATGAAAGACTGAAGAATGATTTTGACAGCATAAGGATACTTGAAGAATCAACCCCCCTAATGGCTTATGAGAGAGTTTATTTATAGGAAATGTTTGATTTGGATTGACGGTTGAGATTGGATGTCAATAAGATGTCTTAATCAATGGCCAAAATTGAAAGTTGTAGTATGGACTAGGGTTAGGTCAAAATTAGGGCAATGACAGGAAATAAATGGCTAAGATTGAATTATACAATAATTCAATCAAGGGATAAAATTAAATGAGATGTCAAGAGATAAGATTTGATGTGGAAGATAAGATTGGCACGGACAAAGAGGTGATAGGAGAAATTAAATAATAAAAATTATTTAATTTAGGTGACCAATGAATAATTAAATAATAAAGATATTATTTAATTATAGAGGAATGTGACAAAAGTAATTATTTTAAATTAAATAATGATTTAATTCAAAATTCAAGAGAGTGGACCAAATTAAATAAATAAAATTTATTTAATTTATGAGAGAAGAGGCTAATGAATAATTAAATAATTAAAATAATTATTTAATTATAGTGGATAGTGGACAAAAATTAAATAAATAAGAATTTATTTAATTTTAGAAAGAAGGGGACCTAATTAGTGGCGTAATTAAATAAATAAAATTTATTTAATTAATCAAGGAGGAATAAAGATAAAAATGAATTAATTAAATAATTAAAATTATTTAATTAATAGAAGAATTATGACTTTAGAAAATAATTAAATAATTAAAAATTATTTAATTATTAAGAATGAAAGGGGCAATGTTGAATAATCTAAGAGTTGTAAGCCTAGGACAATTTTATGTGTCTACATAATTATTATTACCATGAGCAAGGTTAAATTTAATAAATAAAACAAATGATTCATGACATTCGAAGACATAGCAATAGAGCTTATTCACATGCTTCATGAAGCTCAAACAAGCCAATCACCTTTAAAACAAAAAATCATTCAAAGAGTCCATGACATGCTCAAACAACTTCAAAAAAACCAATCACCTCAAATGCAACAATTCATAGCACAAATCTGATACCTCGTAGCCAATGGTCAAGTCCAACAAGCACATTATCAAGTCCAATCACTACATCAACAACTTTCACATCAATCCTATGTGTCACCTATATCATCATATCAACCTCATCCATCCACATATCAAGTTTCTCCTTCATCAACCTATCACAACTCTTCCAATGTCAACCCTTATACAAATCAATCAACCTTTCAACAGTCATTACCCTATACAACCCCTCAATCATCATTACAACAACAAATCATATCACAAGTCCAAACACCATTTCAACCTCAACACATTCAACCCCAATCCTATGTGTCACCTTCATCATCATGCCAACCTAACCCATTTACCTTCCATGTCAATGCCACATCGACATGTCCACCCATATCACAACAACAACGTAGCTTCCCAAGCCAACCTTGGCAACAACATCAAGAGCCTTTAAGTCTTAATGCCACCTTTGACAAGGGGAACACCAATCTAGTTCATGCACCCTTATTACCATCCAATCAAATGCCTATCTCTAATCCACCATGTCCTAGTCCTAATCCATTGGCCTCTCCACCTTCTAACCCATCAAACTATTCATTACCCCCACCATCATCTAATCCTTCATCAAATCAATGCCTTACATTTATATATTTAAAACATAAATTGATGGCATTACATAAATCCACCAATCCACCTACAAAGGATGTGACCCAAGGGCTACAAGTAAGGAATTCGTTGTTGCCATGTCATTCAACACATATACTTGAACATACAAAAGAGTCCTCAAACGTCGTGCCAAGTCCTTCAAGTCAACCATGTCATCCTCAACCCCTTGGGCCAAGTCAAGAGTCTCCCCTCATAAGTTCAAGTCAACCTCCATCATGTCTCCATGTTGTTGACCATCAAGAACATGTCAAGTCTCTCCAAGAGTCATCCCCTTGCAATTCCATTCAAGCAACCCAAGAGGTATATCAAGAGTCTAATCCTAAGCATATGGCAACATCAAGCCCTAGTCCTAATCAAGATCAAATCATTTTCATCCAACCTGTCCATAATCTATATCTTTTTTATGATCAAGATGATATCCATAATGATGAAGAGCCTATCCATGAGCAATTTGATCCTATACCCATCCATGAGCAAGATATTCCAAATTCATCTCCATGTAGTCCTATCCATGATCCATCAACATCCACTTCCCTTGATGACACAAGTGCCTCCCAAGCACACATAGAAGATCAAACAAATACCTTGGATCTAAGTGAACACAATGCTAATCAAGATCCTAAGTATCCTCCATCATCCACTATCGACCCCATTGCAAGTCCTCCATCATAGCCACTTGGTCTTTCCAATAAGGAACTCGTGTCTAGTGTTCCACCTACACCTAGTCCCATTGTCCATTGCATACCCCAAGGACACCAATCTCAAGATGTTGGTATTTCCTCCATGCATCCTAAGTCCACCACCTTCCATCATAAGCCCTATCATACCCCCAAAACATACATGGCCATCCCCTCTCCATCATCCTACAAGTGTCAAAAGCATGTGACCATACACCTTCCTCCATCCAATTTACCACCATTACTTCCAACTCCTAATACCCCTCCATCCGCTTTACCACCATTACTTCCAACACCTAATATTCCAATCATTCATAAATACCCTAAATATCCTAGTCATGACCAACAAATGCACACATGGTGTAAACATAAAGCTTCCACTCATTCCATCCAACACATGGGATTCAAAAATAAAAATTTGGATGCCTCTATTTATAAAGTAAAAAATTCTAAAGGTCTTAATGCCTTAGAATACAATTTCAAACAGTCAAAGCCAAGTACATCTAAAAAGTTATATAAGCCCATACCTTCAAAAGAAAAGTCTAAAAACAAAATGGTTTGAGTACCTAAGCAAAAAGAAATCAAGTCAAACGAGGCATCCATGTCACAAAAATCCCAACCATCCACTTCCATCCAAAATACACATTCCATTCAAAAATTACAAAAATCCCACAAGACAAATAAAGGTCATAAAAATACTAAGTCTATGTGGGTGCCTAAAGCCCTTCATCCACCATCTCCTAAGAAAACATCTCCATTGTTTCATACACCCTGTCCACATCAAAAGCTTCAATGTTTATCACAATGTGTGCAACCATTGGTCATGGTTCCCTTCCATTTCACAACAAGCCCTTATACCTCCATCTTGTCACCCCCCATCCACTATCCTACATATCTTCCCCATCACATCCCTATGGTCCATGCCTTTGGCTAAGCCTCCCCATTCATCTTTTGCATAAGTCCTACATAACCCACTATTTTCCTCCATAATACACATCATAATCCATCATCTACCTACTACATCTCCCTTTCATGTCATCCCTTACCAACATCTATGGGCATAATTGCATTTGACATGGTCCATGCAATGACATACATCTCTAGTGAGGCTATCACCTTTCATGGAACTAGACACTTGAGTCCCTCCTATCCTTCCCCTATTCGAAAAATAAAAAAGTAAAAAGCAAAAAAAAGTCAAAAAAGAAAAAAAGAAAAAAGAAAAGTAAAGAGAAATCCCTTCATCCAATGGTGAAAACCTAGTAAACAAGCGCCTTGGATAAATACCATGATGAAAACCTGGCAAACAGGCGTCATGTGTAGGTTGATCTTCTATGCCACTTACACTTGGGGGCACAATGTCTTATCTATCCAACCTATCATATTTATGTCATATCATTTCCATCCTACCTACCATCTTAGCCATCATACCTACCTATCATATTGGGTCCACTTATCCACCCTTCTCCTTTTGATTTTGATGAAGATATAGGGGAAAACTGTTGACACATTTTTTTTGGGTATCTCTTGACATACCTCATCCTATCTAAACCAATCATATCATTATCCTATTGTCATCAGATTTGTCATGAAAAATCCTAAGTCTTGTACCTAGAATGGGGCATGTCATTCCTATGCGACATAGTCTTTGGAGATCACAACCTTGCTCTCTTATGATGCATACATCCTTTCCATCCATCCATTTATCATGAGCCTTTTATCCCTTATCATATCACCCACCCTTGCACCTAGACTTGGTTTTCCCCTTGTCATTGGTATCTAGCACAAAAGGCTACCCAAATTTTCATCCATTGACACCTTAAAATATTCTCAAAAATCTAAAAAAAAAATCATAAAATATCAAAATCCAAAAAGAAATAAAAATCATAAAATGCCAAGCAATAATCCAAATGCAAGTCAATCCTTAGTCCACATCAATCAAGTCAATCAATCTTGTCAAATTATCCAATCACATCCTTTGGTTTTGATCCTAATCTTGTTGTAAACCAATCAATCAAATTCAATCAGTCAAATAGTCAATCATCCTTGTGTTGATCTAGGGATATGTCTTTCCCCGCAATGACAACACTTTCAGTCATCATCATCAGTTAATTAATTACTCATCAGTTTACAACTTGACAGGGGCAATACCTTGTTTGTTTTTGTGTCATTTGTGCATGCTTGCTTGCTTGCTTGTGTTTGTTATCATCTTTGTCTTGCATTTGCATCGAATCCGACGTATTCCAGCTAATATTCATATCTTGTATCTAGACAAGGTTGTATTACGCTGGGGCATGAGACACATCATCACCTTGGTCCTTATACCTTGGTGCATCATGTCTAGTGTTACATCAAACATCATGGTTGCTCACTTTCTTGTAGCATAACGCATCATTCATCTTGTCCCTCCTTATCATTTCATTTCGAGAGCATACCCGTGTTTGTCCAACCCACCTATCCTCTCGAGGGGGCATCATCATCCCATTCTTATTTCGTCATCATCCTATTTTTCTATCATCATCCATTTTTCTCTATCCATACCTTAGCTTCTTTGAAATGATGTTACACACAAAGCCTAATGCCCCTCAATCATCATCAGAGGGAATCCATTACACACTAGATTCAGCCTTACAATTTAACAATCATTAATATTTAATTATTTTTCTAAAGTCATAATTCTTTAATTAAATAATTTTAATTATTTAATTAATTCATTTTTATCTTTTCTTTCCTGATTAATTAAATAAATTTTATTTATTTATTACTCAGGTCCCCTTTCAAAATTAAATAAATTCTTATTTATTTATTTTCACTATCCACTATAATAATAAGGATTTTAATTATTTAATTATTATTAGCCCTCTTCTCATAGTTTGTCCATTCTCTTGAATTTAATTAAATCATTATTTAATTTAAAATAATTACTTTGTCACATTCCTCCATAATTAAATAATATTTTTATTATTTAATATTTTTATTAATAATATTATTTAATTAAATAATATTTTTTAATTTTAGGTGACGAATAATTAAATAATAAAAATATTATTTAATTATGAGGAATGTGACAAAGTAATTTTAAAATTTTAAAAATTAAATAATGATTTAATTCAAAATTCAAGAGAGTGAACCAAATTAAATAATTAAATTTTATTTAATTTATGAGAGAAGAGGCTAATGAATAATTAAATAATTAAAATCTATTTAATTATAGTGGATAGTGGATAAAATTAAATAAATAAGAATTTATTTAATTTTAGAAAGAAAGGGACCTAATTAGTGACGTAATTAAATAAATAAAATTTATTTAATTAATCAAGGAGGAATAAAGATAAAAATGAATTAATTAAATAATTAAAATTATTTAATTAATAGAAGAATTATGACTTTAGAAAATAATTAAATAATTATTTAATTATTTAATTATTAAGAATGAAAGGGGTAATGTTGAATAATCTAAGAGTTGTAAGCCTAGAACAATTTTATGTGTCTACATAATTATTATTAACATGAGCAAGGTTAAATTTAATAAATAAAACAAATGATTTTATTTATTTTGGAAGAAGATAATGTTTGAAAAATAAATTAAATAATTTAAACATTTATTTAATTTAGAAAGTGGGAATTAATTAAGTAATAAATTATTTAATTTTGAAGATAAAAAATAGATAATTAATTGAATAATGATGAATTATTTAATTAAATTTGGAAATAGAAGAAAAATTAGTAAATTAATTAAATAACATTAATTATTTAATTAATGTAGATGAATAGTGGTGAAATAGATAATTTAATTAAATAATTAATATGAAATTAAGAAGAAATTTGAAATAAAAAATAATTAATAATTATAAAAATCATTTAATTATTAGGATGAAGTGAAAATGACAATTAATTTAATCAAATAATGAAATGATTTAATTAAATATTGAATACGGTCAAATGACAAAAAATTGAATCGTTTTGGATAAAATGTGTTAGTCAGAATTAAGTGTCTAAACCTACAATTGGTATTAACCTTCTCATCTACCTTTCTTTCACCCCTTCTCATGGGTGTGCTACTCCTAGCTAGCCAAATAACAACTTTCCTTGCTTGAAGCTTTCTATTTCTCTCATTTGTGCTCAACAACCTTGCTTGAAGCTTTCTATTTCTCTCATTTGTGCTCAACAACCTATAAATGAAGACTAATAGGAGGGTGCTTTCACTAATTGGGAGCCTATTGATCCTCATCGATGTTTGGGGTAAAATAGATGACCATGATTCTCCACTTGTCAGTGTTACTCTCCCTACTTAATGACTTTTTATATTTAATAGATGTCTGGGACTTGACCTCTTACTTAATGACTTTTTATATTTAATAGATGTCGGGACTTGACCTCTTTAAAAATTTGATCCCACAGACTTGGAGATTATAACCTTTTTACCACTCACTTTTTATGAGTGGAGAATAATACAAATTGAAAATCTAAAATCATTAAAAATTAGTAGTCATTGATGGACATATAAGTTGTCCATGAATGTTGATGTGGTCCCCCAAATTTAAGGCAACTAATTTAGATGAAAAAAGGTTAAAAGAACTGATGAGATGTGAAACATTTGAGGGGTGTTACGTTTACATTTTCCAATACTAATAATATAGACAAATAACCATGAGCAATTGCATAATTGTTATTAAAAACAAGTGATTGCATAAATATAAAGAGAACAAAGAACGACAATAGACACGAGCATTTGCCAATACTAATAATATAGACAAATAACCATGAGCAATTTGCATAATTGTTATTAAAGACAAGTAATTGCATAAATATAAAGAGAAAAGAACAACAATAGACACAAGCACCACACAACATAATAGAAACATCATTGTAATACTTGATCACAATAAATAAAAATAAAAATTGTAAAACTTGATTACAATCAAATAAGCTCTAAAGTTGAAACTTCGATCTCTTTAATGCAAACATTTGAGAAGTGCACCATAAATCATACCTATAGAGAAGGTAACAAGGAGGCGGATGCTTTGGCCAATGAGGGAGTAAATGGTAAATAAGGGTACTGCCTATGTGCCAAAAAGGGGTAATTGTCTGTGCCACCCATGGCCAGATTGGGCATATGGGCACCCCCACTAAAAATGGGGACGGCGACCAATACATCACTCTGGCCGCCAGGGCAATCCAATAGTGGACCCGTGACATTTTCCAAGAAGAGGAGTATTAGACAAATTTGACACAGGGCAGGGCGTATGGTCTTAGGTATCAGAGCAACAAGGAGATCGATCGCACGAGGCAGTTGGCAAGAATTGGACGTGAACATTCAATGCCATCTAACTCGGCCTACGAGAAAATCCTCAGCAAGATTAGCTGATTTTGGTATGCGTGGAAATGACATGGGAGAAGAGACATGGGAGAAGAGTTGGAAGGGACAGCTAATGATGTGAGGCAAGGTTTGGACACCGCCTCAAGCAGACATCTGGAGTATATGGAGTACTGTCACACAAAGGAATTTATAACCACCTCCAACGAGCTGTATCGAAGTGATTGATTGAGGCAATAGATGTAGAGGCAATTAATATTGCAAAGCTGGCGATTTCGAAATACTCAATTGGTTTGAGCCTATTTCTACCGAAGAGCAAACAATCAAACTCAACGAAGATGGAAACTCCGATTCAACTGCGTTGCTCAAAGAGGCAATCAACCTTTATAGGCTTCATTACTGATCAGAGGCTCAAGCAAATTTGTCTCAATAAGGACATACTATGTCTCAAAGCGGTGAGGATGGTGATAGGGAAAAAGTTTTGCTTTTCGGGCAATCAAACGAGGGCGCACTCCGACATTTCCTCACGCTTCCTAGCCTCACTGTTGGATTTGAATCTACCGAAACTTCGGTGTCTGTTGCTACTTCAGATGGTATTCAAAGCTGCAATTTTGTTGGATGATGTGGATGTGGTGGCGGTGGCTCAGCTGGGTGTTGGAATTTCCCATCCGGATGACATCGACAAAATGTTTTTGCAGGGCGTTAACGTGGAATGGCACACTTTCATCCTCAACATGGACGCAGAAGGTTTGGAGCGCCACAGACATTGGGCGACCATAGGCTACAATTTCCTCTGCAGGAGACTGGGCTTGGACGTAGTTGATGGAATCCAGTGGTGCCACGAATTTGTTGAGCTTGTGGAATCGACTAGGTTCTACGATGAAGGGGATTGAAGGCTAGGGATGGTGGAATGGAACCATTTTGTTTTGGGCAGGCCGAGAACCAACAAAGGTAGTAGGTGGATATGCTAGATTGTATCTGTAAATTTTGGCTTTTTGGTTTTTTGAATTTTGTATCCCTTTTGGGAAAAACAGAACTTGCATGTTGGTCACTACCTATAATTTTTTGCGGGCTGAAACGATGTACAAATTTTCAATTTCAATATAATCTAAGCAGCTTTAGCTGCGTTTACGGATCAAAAAAAAATAAGCTCTAAAATTGAACCCGCTGAAAATAAATCCCCTAAAAGTGCCTAAACAACATTATTCCCCAAATATCACAGTGCCTAAACACCAACATTCCCCAAATATCACACAAATTAAAGACATGTTACAATTGTTGACACTAACTTGCAACCATATAAACACCCATATAAACACCAACACAACCGAAGGATCCAATCACAGCTCTACAAACGCTATTGTATGACAAGTGATGCTATCAATTTACATTTGTCTCTTACAAACACAAACAACGAGCAAAGAAAGAAACTAAAATAAAAACTCAAATTTCTAATACCGATTTCTCAGATTTATTTCAAAGCAACATCAATCTTCACAAACAACTAATCTTCTCTCAACCTTTGCTTTTATTTTTTCTATTAGCAACCTAGTCTCTCCCTTCACTCTAAAATCTACAAGGGCATTTAATCTTTTCACTCTTAATGCTTTAGAATAAAGGAAATTATTCAAAAGTTGACAAATAAAAACTTTAACGCTTACCCTTTCAATAATTAATTATTTTAATATTAGCTGTTTTAAAATACCCTAATTTTGATATGTTTTTTTTTAAATCATAGTAGTATAATATTGTTTGGGACATATATAAAATTATAAATAGACTGAAATTAAATGACTAACCTCTCTACATATTAACAATGACATGAAAGATAATCGTTCCCAAATAAAAAATGCGAGAGAAATGACCCCAAAAAAATACTGGGTCATCTATAAAAACTAATTTTAAATTGGAAATTTATTTTACTTTGTACCAAAAATTAAGTAGGCGATGTTGCCTTTCATGACCTGTGTTTTTTAATCTCTATCCTCAGGTGTTGCAAAATAATAAATACGTAACACTTTCTGATCCTAGCACAACAAATGTGGCAGGTCAATTACACGGAATTAATTCTATAAACAAATTTTATGCACTTCCTTTTGTTTTAAAGTGTCAGAAATAACACGATATGCTATAACCCTGCTGTACTAAAGTATAACCTGACAAGAATATCAGAAAGCTAAATGCTACATGCAGTTCTTTTATTTTCAAGCTATAGATTTCCAACTATGGGAACCAGAGTGCAGAAACTGATACAATTAAAATTCCAGGGCAACTTAATAAATCTTTCGTAGTTTTCAAGGGTAAAGGAGAATATCATAGATCTATGGTAGACTTGGTTTTTCTGCAGTCCATGAAGATGAGATAGTATTTGAATGAGAATTATTTGCATCATACTCAGTGATCTGTCCTCAGGATGGAGAAAAACTTGAAAAAGTCATTAGTGTAATCCAAAACATTTATGCAAATAATTCCTATGCAATTAATTCCAGAAACACTATTACAATTACAGCGATCCTAAACATTTATGCAAAAATATCCTATGCAGTTAATTCCACAAACACTTTTACTTATCATAGATCTAGATTACGTGCCAGACCAAATCTGCAACGGCAATCTTTCTGCTCAACTGCAGATCATACAGCTATTTTCAATAACAGAACAATCTCAACTTTTTAAAATTTAAAAAAAATTTAATCAACTGTGAACATTATTATTTTTCCACTGGTAAGGTATACTGCAATATATACAAGCCATTTAACAATCTCGTTTACCAAAACAGCCATTCCAGTAAATTAAAAGAAAAACACTTTATTTTGTTAAAACAGGTTGAATTACAAAAAGTCAATTATAATAAATCCATCAGATTTGTCATCCATCTTACTCTTACTGCATGTTATTGAAACAGTCATTTCCATTTCTTAAATTTCCCATGGCCATGTCCTTTTCCATGTTTCCCAAACTTGCCATGCCCAGATTTTCCATGCTTCCCAAACTTTCCCTGTCCACCATAACCCCCGTGTCCACTCTGTCCACTATGTCCACCAAAACCACCGAGTCCACCATAACCACCGTGTCCACTCTGTCCACTATGTCCACCAAAACGACCGAGTCCACCACCGTGTCCGCCCTGTCCACTATGTCCACCAAGTTGGTGAGCACCATATGCTGCAGCAGCTGCTGCTGCACCTCCAGCGAGAACACCCCCAAATGGACCCATGCCATGCCCTGAGAATTGACATTGATCAGTCGATTAAAAGCATTTTTATTAAGTACAGTAATTATTAAGTCCCAACTTTAATTCACTCCAAAAGGAAACAAAAGTCTCAAGTCTTATTAAAGTGCAATAATTCAGCCCAAAAAGAAGGAAAAGGCTAAATTTACTTATTTGAGACTCGAGCTTCCGCTGAACATAGTTGAAAAGAAAATTTTCAGAAAACTGCGTTCAAAAAATTTACTAATCCCATCCGCGTTGGCTTCTAGATAAAAATATATCGTACTTACCCTTAGAGTGCATGATGCATGAAATAATTTAATGTGTATAAAAACAAAATAGTAAAATACAAATGAACGTGAACCAGAAAGATAACATGCCAATACTGTGAAGTTTATGTAACTCCCACTAAGAGACTCTATGGCACATCGATATAGAGGAAATGAGCTGTATTACTAAGATCAAAGCCATGTTATCTTCATAAATCAGTATTCCCACTTGCCATGTGACCATAAAAATAGTCCTGAACTCAGTGAAACATTCTTCAATCTACACCAGATTGATCTTATACTCATTGTTAACTAGTGCTTCCACTATTAGCTCTTTTGTCTTATGATGCTTTATTATATTTTTGTAATTTATTTGGTAGCGTCACAGGCTTTCTCAAAGGAAAGTTCGTTAACAGCATGACTAGAACATGTGAAGGTAAGCTCCAGCAGGTTTTGAATCTGCCTCTCTAGCCTCTCGGACATATGGTTCTTACTCTCAAAAATAAGGACAATATGTGACAAAATTCTGGGTACACGATCAGACTGAATCAATCATATGCAAAATCTAAATTTGTAAGGGTCTATGCCAGATAAAGCGGGGTTTGATAAGGAACTAGCAACTCATTTGAAAATTTAATACCTTTATTCCTAAAGATGAGAATATCATCCAAGTAAACAATAATAGACGAGCTAGCGATGATGAAGGAGCCTGAGTATGTCACATTCATCAGACATATGAACGATGTTGGCACATTGGTCAAAGCAAAAGACATAAATTATCACTCATACAATTCTCCTCTTTAATTCTTACTGTTGCCTTCCAAACAGCCCAACTTCAGGTCGATTTTGGTGGAAATATTGTGCATCTCAAATCTAATACACAAATTTACCAATGTCTAACAGTGTGTCAATTCTTCATAATTATTGTTGACGAATGGATAGTCGATGCAAAAATTATCAAGAACCAATGTTTCTTTAGCACCAAGACTATCGAGTTTTCAAGGAAAAGGGCTTGGCCTGGTCATTCCTTAACTGATGGGTTCTTAGATCTGGCATCGGACATCATCATTCTTCCAAATGGTCTATGATGCAGTGGATTGTTCAAAATGGAGATTCCCATACCACCCTAGACCCAAATTAATCTGATGCTTTACCAATACGATAATGGGACATCTTTGTTTACTTCAAAAGCATCCCTACTACTAATAGTGATAAATTACCAAGTTGCCACTTCTCTATGCACAACTTGGCACACTACCAATGCATGATTACTCTAGTGCTCGTGTCTCTGAGCAAACGATGAACAACACAATTTTTCGCATATGGGACACAAGCTTGCAAGTATTGCTTGGCAAATACCAAAGTAACTTTGGTATTTAAAAGGAACTTTGAGATAAAGTCATCCACTTGTTAACATTAACAAACATACGTTGTGGTTTACCTATGTATGTGACATTGCGATCATACACATATTGAGTTACCAAGCGGAATGTCACATTTCTTCAATGGTGCTACATCATATGCTTGTATTGCATATAGGATTGATTTAATACTCAAATGTACATTAGCACCAAACTTGAATATACCTTCCTTGATGAGCCATTTTATTGATTACAGATGAGGATGTGCTTCAATAGTAAGCCTTAGGCAACATCTGACTGCATCTTGCACGATGATGTTTCATTTGACTCTTGTTATCAATAATAACACAATTCAATTGACTTTAACCCAATATTCTGGTGTAGAAAAGGCGCTCAAACAAGTAGTATATGAATTATTGTCTTTGTTTGGAATTGACCTGATGTGGACTATACATTTAATGACTACATGTGGCATTCAGAATCGTTGTGGATGGGAGACAATGATTTATCCCTGTAATCCTCTTTCCAATCTACCACTGGGGCCTTGAGCCGTTAATATTGGTGTGCATGGGGAATTGCTTCTACACTGGACGATTTGGCTTTATCTTGGAATTTGCTTTGATCTTATAGGCATGGGGATATGCCCCAAATTTTGCATGGTGAGAAACTCTATCTTAGGATAGATCGAGAAAAGCCCACTTATGTATGCTAGAGCAGTAGCGCCTCATTTTGCTCTATATCACAAATCTGTAGGTGCGCGCGGAGGTCATGGATTTCATTTGTATGGTCCTCCACCAACACTTCCTTTGCCTAGAACTTCATATGCTATTCCTCATAGCTCTTAAGAGGGTAGTACTTTTTGCATACAAGCTGGCAAACATCTCACAAGTGTCGGCCAATGAAAAATAATGCTTGCATTGGGCATTGATTGTGTAAGCTTCCCACCACTGTGAGACCAGTGTGGACATCTTCAAGTTTGCAAAGATACTTCCATTGCACAATTGTTAGAATTTCTGTGCTCTTCCTCCTGGAGCTCAAAAGGATAGTACTATTTGCATACAAGCTGAAAAAATTCTCAGAAGTGTTTAACCAATGAAAAATAATAAATAATGCATGTATTGGGTATTGATTGTAAGCTTCCCACCACTAGGAGACCAAATGTGGACCATTCTCAAGTTTGTAAATATACTTCCTCTGCAAAATTGCTAGAATTTCATGTATTCTTTCTCACAGTGCTTAATGGATGGTACTTTTTGCATACAAGCTGAAAAACTTCTCACAAGTGTCGACCAATGCAAAATCATACTTGTATTGGGCATTGATTTTAAGCTTCCCACCAATGTCCGACCAATGTCGACATCTTCAACACAACTAAGGTAATCAACACCAGTGAAGTGGTTAAAAGAGAATTAGGACACTAAACATCAAATCCAGTCATTCAAGGCTATGCCAATTTGTCTTTGCAACATCAAA
The DNA here is from genome assembly GCA_007258455.2 of Sequoia sempervirens. Lineage (NCBI taxonomy): Eukaryota > Viridiplantae > Streptophyta > Pinopsida > Cupressales > Cupressaceae > Sequoia > Sequoia sempervirens. The sequence continues at coordinate 644,581 of VDFB02000009.1, read as the reverse complement.
ACATTTAATTCAGCTTGGAATTGAAAAAGCATTCCAACATGCAAGGCAAACTGAGGTGGTGAAATCAGAGGACCCAACTATATCATGAGTTCACTCGACAGGCCAAAGAGTACAGCACACCATCTCAAGGACTTCCTTAAGGAGATGTTGAAGGTCTACAGAGGCGTCAGCAAGTTTCTTCTAGAAGCCAGACATCTTTCTCTTGCAACCATGTTTACCTAGGGGTTCTAATAAAAATGTTGCAATCCTTCCTTCTGTTGTTCTACATGCGTGTTTAAAGCGTTGTATGAATATGATCTAAAAGTGCATTTTAATACTTTAGAATAAAGGAAATGAATTCAAAAGTTAACAAACAAAAACTTTACCCTTTCAATAATTAATGATTTTAGTATTAGTTTTTTTAAAATACCCTAATTTTAATAAAAGTTTTTTTTATCATACGTTTCATATTTAACAAATGACATGAAAGATAACCCATTCCCAAATAAAAATGTGAGAGAAATGACACCAAAAAAATACTGGGTCATCTATAAAAACTATTTTTAAATTGGAAATTTATTATACTTGTAAGTAGGCGATGTTGCCTTCATGACCTGTGTTTTTAATCTCTATCCTCATTCAGGTGTTGCAAAATAATACATAACACTTTCTGATCCAAGCACAACAAATATGGCAGGTCAATTACACGGAATTAATTCTATAAACAAATTTTATGCGCTTTTCTTGTTTTAAAGTGATTAGCATATCCTTTGTCGTCTATAGAATCAGAAATAACAAGAAATGCTATAACCCTGCTGTATTAAAATTTAAAGTATAACCTGCCAAGAATATCAGAAAGCTAAATGTTACATACAGTTCTTTTATATTCAAGCTATAGATTTCCACATATGGGAGCCAGAGTGCAGAAACTGATCCAAAAAAATTCCATGGCAACTGAATAAATCTTTACTAGCTTTCAACAGTAAAGATGAATATCATAGATCTATGATAGACATGGTCTTTCTACAGTCCATGAAGATGAGAAAGTATTTGAATGAGAATTGTTTGCATCATACTCAGTGATCATACTCAGTGATCTGTTATCAGGATGGAAAAAAAGTCATTAGTGCAATCTAAAACATTTATGCAAAAAATTCCTATGCATCAGAGAAGCATATTTCTGGATTAGATTGTGTAAGCTTTTTTGGATCAACGTTTCGGATCACACTCCGTGAAGGACATGGTCTTTCACTTTCATCTCCTTGAGCTCTCTATCCTGATGATGGATCATCATCAGGATAGAGAGCTCAAGGAGATGAAAGTTAATATGCTTCTCTGATTCTTATGGATTGTGGAAATTTAATAACATTGCATTTCTTATGGATTGTGGAAATTTAATAACATTGAATTCCTATGCAGTTAATTCCATAACACACTTTTACTTATCATAGATCTAGATTACGTGCCAGACCAGATCTGCAACAGCAATCTTTCTGCTCAACTGCAGATCATACAGCTATTTTGAAATTTTCAATAACAGAACAATCTCAACTTTTTAAAATTTATAGAACAAATCAACTGTCAACATTAATTATATTTCAACTGGCAAGATATACTGCAATATATACAAGTCATTTAACAATCTCGTTAACCAAAACAGCCATTCCAGTAAATTAAAAGTAAACACTTTATTTTGTTAAAACAGGTTGAATTACAAAAAGTCAATTATAATAAATCCATCAGATTTGTCATCCACCTCACTCTTGCTGCATGTTATTGAAACAGTCATTTCCATTTCTTAAATTTCCCATGGCCGAATCCTTTTCCATGTTTCCCAAACTTGCCATGCTTAAATTTTCCATGTTTCGCAAACTTGCCATGCTTTCCAAGCTTCCCAAACTTTCCATGTGGTTTATAACCACTATGTCCACCAAAACCGCCGAGTCCACCATAACCGCCATGTCCACTATGTCCAGCAAGTTGGTGAGCACCATAAGCTGCAGCAGCTCCAGCAAGAACACCCCCTAATGCACCCATGCCATGCCCTGAGGAATGCCGCGAGAATGGCATTGATCAGTTGATGTGAAAAGCATTTTTATTATAAGTACAGTAATTATTATGTCCCACCCTAATTCACTCCAAAAGGAAACAAAAAGTCTTGTCTTATTAAAATCCAATAATTCAAACCAAAAAGAAGGAAAGGGCTATTTTTAATTATTTGCGACTCGAGCTTCCACTGAACATAGTTGAAAAGAAAATTTTCAGAACACTGCGTTCAAAAAAATTTACTCATCCCATCTGCGTTGGCTTCTAGATATAAATATATTGTACTTACCCTGTACACATGAAAACTGTGCATAATGCATGAAATAATTTAATAATTTATATAAAAACAAAATAGTAAAATACAATTGAACGTGAACCAAAAAGATAACATGCCAATACTGTGAAGTTTATGTAACTCCCAATAAAAGACTATATGGCACATCAAGATATAGAGGAAATGACCTGTATTACTAAGATCACAGCCATATTATCTTCATAAATCAGTACTCCCACTTGCCATGTGACCATAAAAATAGTCCTGAACTCGGTGAAACATTCTTCAATCTACACCAGATTGATTTTATACTCATTGTTAACTAGTGCTTCCACTATTAGCTCTTTTGTCTTATGGTGCTTTATTATATTTTTGTAATTTATTTAGCAGTGTCACAGGCTTCCTCAAAGGAAAAATAATTAACAGCATAACTAGAACATGTGAAGGTAAGCTCCAACAGGTTTTGAATCTGTCTCCCTAGCCTCTCGGACGTATAGTTCTTACTCTCAAAAATAAGGACCATATGTTTATAATATTACACACTATAACATAAACATGTGTAAAATTTTAAATGTTCGGATGAGAAGAGCATGACAGCTGAGATGTGTGTTTGGAGATAAATAAATTTTACTTTTTAAAAAAAAAAAATATGTGAGAAAAAATTTTGGGTACATGATCAGACTGAATCAATCATATGCAAAATCTAAATTTGTAGGGGTCTATGCCAGATAAAGTGGGGTTTGATAAAAAGCTAGCAACTCATTTGAAAATCTAATATCTTTATTCCTAAACTTAAAGATGAGAATATCATCCAAGTAAACAATAATAGACGAGCTAGCGATGATGGAGGAGCTTGAGTATGTCACATTCATCAGACATGTGAAAGATGATGGCATATTGGTCAAAGCAAAAGACAAAAATTATCACTCGTACAATTCCTCTTTAATTATTATTGTTGCCTTCCAAACAGCCCAACTTCAGGTCGATTTAGGTGAAGTATTGTGCATCTCAAAGCTAATACACAAATTTGCCAATGTCTAACAGTGCGTCAATTCTTCATAATTATTGTTGACGAATGGATAGTCGATGCAAAAGTATCACGAACCATGTTTCTTTAGCATCAAGATTATCGAGTTTTCAAGGAAAAGGTCTTGGTATGATCATTCCTTAACTGATGGGTTCTTAGATCTGGCATTGGATCTCAGAATTCTTCCAAATGGATTTATGATCCAGTGGATTGTTCAAAATGGAGATCCTCATACCACCCTAGACCCAAATTGATCTGATGCTTTACCAATACAACAATGGGACATCTTTGTTTACTTCAAAGGAATCACTACTACTAATAGTGATAAATTACCAAGTTGCCATTTCTCCATGCACAACTTGGCACACTACCAATGCATGATTACTCTAGTGCTCGTATCTCTGAGCAAATCATGAACAACACAATATTTCGCATATGGGACACAAGCTTGCAAGTATTGCTTGGCAAATACTAAATTAATTTTGGTATTCAAAAGGAACTTCGAGATAAAGTCATCCACTTGTTAACTTTAACAAACACATGTTGTGGCTTACCTATCCATGTATGTGACATAGTGGTCATACATGTATTGGGTTACCAAGCGAAATGTCACATTTCTCCAATGGTGCTACATCATATGCTTGTATTGCCTATAGGATTGATTTCATACTCAAATGTACATTAGCACCAAACTTGAATATCCTTTCCTTGATGAGCCATTTTATTGATTATAAATGAGGATACCCTTCAATAGTAAGCCTTAGGCAACATTTGACTGCATCTTGAACCTTGATATTGAAAAAGCATTCCAACATGCAAGGGAAACTGAGGTGCTGAAATCAGAGGACCCAACTACATCATGAGTTCACTCAACAGGCCAAAGAGTACAGCACACCATCTCAAGGACTTAAGGAGTCGTTGAAGGTCCACAGAGGCATCAGCAAGTTTCTTCTAGGAGCCAACCACCTTTCTCTTGCAACCATGTTTACCTAGGGTTCTAATAAAAATGTTGCAATCCTTCTTTCTGTTGTTCTACATGGGTGTTTAAAGGGATGTATGAATATGGACCCAATGAACAAATTGGCGTAAAATCTCCTCTAATATCCCCAATGATCTCAAGCATTGGGCTAGGATGGTGGCACCAAGAATTTATAACCTAGTTAGCAAGTTACTGGGTTATGTTATAAGAGTATAACAAAAAACAATACGGAAGATTACAACAAATTCATAATACAAGGTGAGAGGATAATAATATTCTTCTAATCAAAATTGGATAAGAAAGGCCAAAAAGGCTGAAATGAGAATTCTTGTCGCCAAAGAACCAAAGGAATGCTTCCTAACTGATTTACCTAGCTACAATGGATTCATGTACGTCTATTCACCATATCTCTGTATCAAGTTATCAACCTTGGGACCTGATTTCAAGTATATATATAAATCATAGTTGCCGGGAGACGCGTCTCCCCCCCTCAGAGACGCGTCTCGGAGACGGAGACGCGTCTCGGAGACCGGTACCGTCTCCGGAGACGTCTCCAGGAGGCTGGAGACTTCTGCCGAAGTTTCCCAAGTACCCTGCCGTCTCCTGCTGCAGAAAATGACGTCTCCCACTAAAATACTTAAAAAAACTTTAAAGTTTAAACATTTGAAACTTTAAAAATTAAAGCATGAAGTATTTGATGCGTCTAAGAGTGATTAAATTATTGTTTTGAAAGTTCAATGTCATCATATTTTCAGATTTTCTATAAATTACTAATTTTATTTTCAGATTTTCTATAAATTATTTATTATTTATTTTTTTATTTTTTTTATTTATATTAAAAAAGAATGGCGTCTCCAAGTACCCCCGTCTCCTATTTTAAAAAAAAGCCGTACCGGTACCGGTACCAGTCTCCCGTACCAGTACCAGTACCGGTCTCGCGGCAACTATGATATAAATACAAGAGAGGCAAATAAATCAAGCAATTACAGAAGTAATCAAGATCAGTAACAGTTGACAGTTCACCTTCCTACTGATGTATTGTTTCATCTTCCATGTGTGTGCTGCACAGGATCATCTTCTAACTTGGCCTGAATCATGAAAACCTTGTTTGGAGTGGTGCCATATGTGCAGAGGCCTGGTGCAAAACCTGACCTGTGCAAAAACCCTCAGTGCTATGCACCAACTCAGTAGTTGCCAACTGTGTAGCATGCCAACAAAGAAGAATTGTGGAGCCATGAGGATTGGTGCTGGTGCTAATGCTGTCACTATATGCGTCAAACTAAAAATGACCAGCACAGTCAGGGTGAGATAACAGACTGTCACAGCTTGGTTCGGATAATAGATAATGCACTAGTATAGTTAGCTACAATATGTACAAAATATATTCTGTTAAAAGGGCCTTGATGATGCGGTCTTGTAGAGGATGTTATGCTCGGAAAAATATCTGCTTCACAATTTGAAGAAAATTGTTGAAAGATGTAAGGAAGAAACTGTCAAACTAGATCATAGAAAATCATGTGCCCATGAATCTACATTTATGAAAGACAAACAAACATGCCATCATATATAAATGTAATTATGGATGAAAGAAAAGGACATTAACATGAATTGGAATGGTAAGGTCTAACACAAGCAACTCTAAGATGGCATTCAACTTAGTCGGATGAGTTAGAATAGAATATTGATGCATGACCGGTCAAGTACAGTGTCAGAAAATAAAAAGCATAAATTGAAATTCATTATGGACTGCTACTCTCCAGAGAATAATGGACTGTATTATAATTGTATTGCATGGATATGCTCAGATTTAACCATATGAATAAGCTCAACACAGATCTACGGATGAATAAAACTAAACAGATTGCTAACATGATGTGATCCTTCAGGTAATACATCACTGTCAGTAAATGTAGTAATATATTGTAGTTTTTTCAAGAACTGAGGCCTTTAGTTACTATTCAGTATTTCCTTTATAAGGCTTGCTGCTTGGCTCTTGGCACTACATGAGACTATCAAACGAAAGCCTCATCAGAGCTTTATCAAGAATATTTCAAATTTTCAACAATTATAATTGTGGGAATCTAAATTCTAACAGCGTGACTGTCAAACAGGAAGTGATTGTTGTATATCTCTTACCTTTTAATATATATAAATCTTTACAAATTTGTAGCCCTACATCGCACCAGTTACAATGAGACAGTGAAGATATGATAATTACATAAAGATGTACCGGATTTGTGATAAATTCATCCACTTATGAATTTCAACCATTTATTTAATGCTCTATCCAATTATAAAAAGCAAAATATATTGTTTGAATCAATAGTAGATATATGAAAAAGCCAAGTCTTTATCCTTGACTCCTATAACCCACTTACTAACACCATTGTCTATCCAGCCCCCAGAATGCACATTTGACTGTAGTTATTAATTAATTGAAAATCAGAATACAAGGGATTTTTTATTTTCAATTAATTAATAAATATGGTCAAATGTGCACTATGGGGGCTGCATAGACGTTCCCCTTACTAACCACGTATTTTAATTATTGCTATTTCAAGAAAAAATTAAAACCCAATGCTCTATCTCAAAACAACAAATGTAAAAATTTAAAAATACAGTTGTAGCATTTAGCAAACGTACCAGGCTTTTGATGCCCTGCAGAGTAACCTGAGGCTGGATAGCCACCATATGGAGGATAGCCTGTTGGTGGTCCACCTTGTTGAGGAGGGTAGCCATATGGTGCATTGTGCTGAGGTGGAGGATAACCTTGTGTGCCAGGATATCCTGAAGGAGGGTATCCTGAAGGAGGATATCCTCCTCCTCCTTCAGGAGGATATCCTCCTGGAGGGGCTGATGGAGGATATCCTGAAGGAGGATAACCTGAATGCATACCTCCTATCATATTGGAGAACAGTCCTTTGTCCCACTTACTCCATAACCCACTTACTAACACTATCGTCTACCCAGCCCCTAGAATGCACATTTCACTGTATTTATTAACTAGCATATATATCTTTAATAAATCTATATAAAATACGTCAAGAGATATCCTTCTCTATATGTATATTTTTAAATTTATATGTATATATGAATCCTAGCCGTGATCTTAACTAAACATCTTACTAAATAATCTATATAGATAACATTGAGATGTATTTGTTGAGGCACTAATTTTTTATTACATTATTTAACATAAGATTAATATAAATGAAATTAATTTTAAAATAATAGTAAAAATTAGCAAAATAATATGTATAACACGAATAATATAATAATATAAACAATATAAATAATATAATAAAAATATAAAGAAGATAAATAAGCAAAAAAATTAAAATAATATAATATAAATATAAACAATCGAAGGTGGACTGGGCGTATATGCCAATCTGGGCTTGGAAAAGGTACTTTGGTGTGTGCTGGATTCGATACTCTGTTCCTTGGTGACGGACTCGGGCTTTGCTTTGGGCATACTCAGCCAAAATCTGAAGAAGTTGAAGCTATAACTCCAGAAGGCTTGGAAGCTCTACATGATTGGAGCAGAAAAGGATAATAACATTGTCAAATTCATCATTTTTGGTTCCCAATCAGAGCTTATTGTGGTCGGTGATGGAGGTCTCTATCATTGATGCCATATGGCTGATAAAATCAATTTTTTGGGAGCTACCCCCTTTGGTAGTACTTATCCAAAAAAAAAAAAAAACATCGAAATATTAATTAATTGAAAATCAGAATACAATGGATTTTTTATTTTCAATTAATTAATAAATATGGTCAAATGTGCATTCTGGGGGCTGTATAGACATTTCCCTTACAAACCACGTATTTTAATTGTTCCTATTTCCAGAAGAAATTAAAACCCAATGCTTCATCTCAAGAAACAAGTGTAGAAATTAAAAAATACAGTTGTAGCATTTAGCAAACATACCAGACTGTTGTTGCCCTGCAGAGTGACCTGAGGCTGGATAGCCACCATATGGAGGATATCCTGGTGGTGGTGCACCTTGTTGAGGAGGGTAACCATATGGTGCATTATGCTGAGGTGGAGGATAACCTTGTGTGCCAGGATATCCTGAGGGAGGGTATCCAGAGGGAGGATATCCTGAAGGAGGGTATCCAGAAGGAGGATATCCTCCAGGAGGGGCTGATGGAGGATATCCTGAAGGAGGATAACCTGAATGCATACCTCCTATAATATTGGAGAACAGTCCTTTGTCCGCATTTTCACCCTCCTCTGGCTTTTTGTTACCTCCTCCCATTCTTACTGAGCTCGTCAAATGAATAACTAGTGCAAGCCGAAATAACTGACAATATTTCTTATAGTGGAGTTGAGCTTTATGGATGCAGACAGTAACAGTGTTGAACAGTGGAACGAAGAGTCGGTGTATATCAGAGATCAAAAATCTTGACTACCTGTCAAATTAGTTAGAGAATCCGTTAGATTTCAATACCGTGAATCAGCTATCCCCTTTATCTAAAAGGGAATTTAATCTCCCTATCTACCTCAGCAAATCATTTTCATCGATGCTTTCAAAATGGCACAGGAAACAAACAAAAAACCAAAAAATACAATCATAATCCCACCAAGCAACACTAAATTAAACTTACGAACATACTACTATGAAGTTAAATTAAATTTTCCACACTACTGACATGAGTTACATTTATCAAAAAGTTATCCTCCAAAGGCTGCAGAAAAATATCAGACCATAATGGCAGTTAGTTTTATCTGCAAGCAACGTCTGCTAAAAGAGCAACTAGATGTCAAAAAAAGGAAAAGAACTCTAGGACAATATGCGAACATAACAGAGAAGAAGCCCACTACGGTAAAAAGTTTACTTTAGTATATATTGTGAATGGTAGTCTAGTTCCAAGGCAAACAAAAAAACAGTTCTGCACATAATGTGGTCTTCTAGTTCTTAGATTTTCTACATAGTTATTCTCTGTAAAGTTTCAAGAATATTTCCCTTACAGGGTGCTATATCAGGCCCTTTTGCTATGGCTGACATTTCAGCAATTGCACAAGATTGAGGATACCACAGACCTGGTCAAATATGGTATGGGGTTGACATAAGAGTTTGGTGTTTCATTCTAATCAGATGCATTTAATATGAGTTGGTTTTGAGCTCTGAGACCTTGTTTATCCATGCGGTTTTGGTTTCAGGATTACATTCATTATAAAGATTTAACCCAATAAAATATACACCCTACCCCCAACTATCGGACGAGTAAATTCAGGGATGAAAAGGAAGCCAAATGGAATCCTCTACCAATGAATTAGCTTAAGCTAATTCCGGATCCTCTAAAGAGATCCGGACACTAGCAGGGGTGGATGGGATTTTACTTGAAATCATAATGGAATAGCTAACCTTTAAGTTTTCCCTTGGTTTTGTTGCACTAACCGCCACACCTCTACGAATTTGAGTAACCGTCACTGTGGATACAGGTGAAGATGCTGATTTGGAAATTCAGCAATACTTTGGGATGAAATTTTGAATGGTATGCAGTTAGCTCAGAAACATAACACCGAAAACTAGAATATTGAAACTAACTCCCCATTTTTGGCATCCTTGGAGAATGATGGGTGTCCTCTTAACTCCCCGATCGAACAGCAACTAGATGTCAAATAAGGGAAAAGAACACTTGTGCAACATGCGAGCATGACAGAGGTCTACTAACGAGGCAAACCAAAAACGATAAGGTTTTGCTGAGTTCATTGACCCATTTAAGGGATGAGATCAAATCGTGTTATGGACGAATTTGGCGGTGTATACCCTCAATTCTTAAGATTTACCCAACCAAAATTCATTATTTGCACATCTGAAGACTGAATTGTTTACCTGACTTCCAAAAAACGTGGAAGCCTTCATACAATCAATAATCTCACCCTGGTTTGCCATACATTTAACCAACAAAATTTTTAAAAAGCGCAGTGGAGGGAATTACTCCCATTCTATTTCTTACGGCATCATGCAAATAAACACGAATTGAAGGGGGTTTAAAAACAATGGCATCTGCTATTTCAAAAGCTGTGGTTTAAATATGATGTCTGTCATATGCACTTCAATAATTTTTCACATGCACAATTTCAGAGTATGTTTCATACAATCGGATTTCTCAAGAAAAAACCACAACCAACAAACCACAATTTTGACCACTTACGATAAAATTAGCGAAGCGGAGTCATCAAATTAATAAATACAAGAAAGGAATTGCTTACCAAAATCACAAGGCAGTGGAAGAAGAATCCCTAGTTGCTCATTTGCCACCACCACGGTTAAAAAATTTGGAAGATTGTTTGGAAGTTTATATAGAGAAAATTCTGGAGCGGTAGGCGCGTTGACGACGCGTAATCGAACGAATACACGGGGGGTCCATCTGATGCTTTCTTTAGGGAAAATTGACACGCACCTTCTTCTTTAATATTTTGGAATATTTGGTGATAAGAGGATAAAGATAGACCAAATTGAGAATGCGCTAGAGTTTAAAAAAGGTTCTTAATGTAACTACGGTTAACGACAATGGTGAGTTGTTTTTCTTTTATTTTTATTAATTATGTTTAGTATTAATTATTAAATTTCAGTTTCAATTAAATAAAGAGTTAATATATATGTTAAAAGAATGATTTTATAGATGTTTATTTATTTATTTATTTAGGAGCTATTTTATTTCACTTAAAAATTATTCAATTATTTTATTATTTATATTGTTTGTTTATTTTTAAAAATTTATTATTTATTAAAAAATAGTATATTTATAAAAATTATGGAAAAGATATTATTGTGAAAGGTGTTATTCTACTTAAATCACAAATTCATAAAAATCTTTTAATTAATTTTTTTTCAAGTAGATATATTTTTTATGTTATTAATATAAAATATATGAAAAATCTTAAAATAAAATAAAATGACTTTAAACTAAATACGATAACTTAAAATTGATATCTCTCAAGGTTTTTAGATAAAAATTGATATCTCTCAAGATTTTTAGATAAATATTTTAATTCTTCTACAATTTTAAAAGACAATAATTTTAAATTTTAAATTTTATTTTATAAAGAGTCATTTAATCTATATAAAAACAATTGCCTTATTTACTTTAAAAAAAAAAAAATGAGTTATAGTTGAATTTCAATTTGTTCCTTAACTATTGAATATATTGTTAATCAATTTGTTCCTTGACTATTGAATATATTGTTAATCAATTATAACACAAGAGGTTTCTTAAACTTCTCATGGTTCATAAGATATTAGAATATATAGAAAAAAAAAAAAAAAAAAAGGTAATATCACTACTTTAAAATGTTATTTTTTAGAAATCTAATCTCTACATACTCTCCATCCTTTTTAATTTATATTTTTTCTAATAAAATAAAGATAAACATATAGCTTATTGTATAAATCATTTCTCACTTTCATTGCAAATCATTAGTATTGTTTTAATTGTTCAATTTTAAGAATCTTTTGCTAAAATTAATGTAGTTATATGTATTTAAATTATTAATAAATATATTATAGTTATTATATTTATTTTCTATTTAAATTGATTACAAATTGTGTAACTTATAGTATTACTAAAAAAATTATTTCTATTGCTAATGCATAAATTTGACAAAAAAAAAAACATGGAATCCCATGCGAGAACATGCATAACATAAAAAAATAAAATCTAATTTTTATTTATATTAATTATAAATGGCTCAACTTGATAATATTGTTAAATTTATTTATTTTATTGCTAATGCATAAGTCTTAATAGAAAATTCAAACATGTAGAGGATCAAGATATAAATGATGACTTCAGTAGAGAGATGAAGAGATAAAATCATTACTTAAAAAACTAAACTTTTTTTAGATCTTTTACATTACTTTTAAAATTATAATTATTTTTAAGGAAATGAACA
>VDFB02000009.1:562404-632270 GCA_007258455.2 Sequoia sempervirens | reverse complement strand
AAAACTATTTTTAAATTGGAAATTTATTATACTTGACCAAAAACTAAGTAGGCGATGTTGCCTTCATGACCTGTGTTTTTAATCTCTATCCTCATTCAGGTGTTGCAAAATAATACATAACACTTTCTGATCCAAGCACAACAAATGGCAGGTCAATTACACGGAATTAATTCTATAAACAAATTTTATGCGCTTTTCTTGTTTTAAAGTGATTAGCATATCCTTTGTCGTCTATAGAATCAGAAATAACAAGAAATGCTATAACCCTGCTGTATTAAAATTTAAAGTATAACCTGCCAAGAATATCAGAAAGCTAAATGTTACATACAGTTCTTTTATATTCAAGCTATAGATTTCCACATATGGGAGCCAGAGTGCAGAAACTGATCCAAAAAAATTCCATGGCAACTGAATAAATCTTTACTAGCTTTCAACAGTAAAGATGAATATCATAGATCTATGATAGACATGGTCTTTCTACAGTCCATGAAGATGAGAAAGTATTTGAATGAGAATTGTTTGCATCATACTCAGTGATCATACTCAGTGATCTGTTATCAGGATGGAAAAAAAGTCATTAGTGCAATCTAAAACATTTATGCAAAAAATTCCTATGCATCAGAGAAGCATATTTCTGGATTAGATTGTGTAAGCTTTTTTGGATCAACGTTTCGGATCACACTCCGTGAAGGACATGGTCTTTCACTTTCATCTCCTTGAGCTCTCTATCCTGATGATGGATCATCATCAGGATAGAGAGCTCAAGGAGATGAAAGTTAATATGCTTCTCTGATTCTTATGGATTGTGGAAATTTAATAACATTGCATTTCTTATGGATTGTGGAAATTTAATAACATTGAATTCCTATGCAGTTAATTCCATAACACACTTTTACTTATCATAGATCTAGATTACGTGCCAGACCAGATCTGCAACAGCAATCTTTCTGCTCAACTGCAGATCATACAGCTATTTTGAAATTTTCAATAACAGAACAATCTCAACTTTTTAAAATTTATAGAACAAATCAACTGTCAACATTAATTATATTTCAACTGGCAAGATATACTGCAATATATACAAGTCATTTAACAATCTCGTTAACCAAAACAGCCATTCCAGTAAATTAAAAGTAAACACTTTATTTTGTTAAAACAGGTTGAATTACAAAAAGTCAATTATAATAAATCCATCAGATTTGTCATCCACCTCACTCTTGCTGCATGTTATTGAAACAGTCATTTCCATTTCTTAAATTTCCCATGGCCGAATCCTTTTCCATGTTTCCCAAACTTGCCATGCTTAAATTTTCCATGTTTCGCAAACTTGCCATGCTTTCCAAGCTTCCCAAACTTTCCATGTGGTTTATAACCACTATGTCCACCAAAACCGCCGAGTCCACCATAACCGCCATGTCCACTATGTCCAGCAAGTTGGTGAGCACCATAAGCTGCAGCAGCTCCAGCAAGAACACCCCCTAATGCACCCATGCCATGCCCTGAGGAATGCCGCGAGAATGGCATTGATCAGTTGATGTGAAAAGCATTTTTATTATAAGTACAGTAATTATTATGTCCCACCCTAATTCACTCCAAAAGGAAACAAAAAGTCTTGTCTTATTAAAATCCAATAATTCAAACCAAAAAGAAGGAAAGGGCTATTTTTAATTATTTGCGACTCGAGCTTCCACTGAACATAGTTGAAAAGAAAATTTTCAGAACACTGCGTTCAAAAAAATTTACTCATCCCATCTGCGTTGGCTTCTAGATATAAATATATTGTACTTACCCTGTACACATGAAAACTGTGCATAATGCATGAAATAATTTAATAATTTATATAAAAACAAAATAGTAAAATACAATTGAACGTGAACCAAAAAGATAACATGCCAATACTGTGAAGTTTATGTAACTCCCAATAAAAGACTATATGGCACATCAAGATATAGAGGAAATGACCTGTATTACTAAGATCACAGCCATATTATCTTCATAAATCAGTACTCCCACTTGCCATGTGACCATAAAAATAGTCCTGAACTCGGTGAAACATTCTTCAATCTACACCAGATTGATTTTATACTCATTGTTAACTAGTGCTTCCACTATTAGCTCTTTTGTCTTATGGTGCTTTATTATATTTTTGTAATTTATTTAGCAGTGTCACAGGCTTCCTCAAAGGAAAAATAATTAACAGCATAACTAGAACATGTGAAGGTAAGCTCCAACAGGTTTTGAATCTGTCTCCCTAGCCTCTCGGACGTATAGTTCTTACTCTCAAAAATAAGGACCATATGTTTATAATATTACACACTATAACATAAACATGTGTAAAATTTTAAATGTTCGGATGAGAAGAGCATGACAGCTGAGATGTGTGTTTGGAGATAAATAAATTTTACTTTTTAAAAAAAAAAAATATGTGAGAAAAAATTTTGGGTACATGATCAGACTGAATCAATCATATGCAAAATCTAAATTTGTAGGGGTCTATGCCAGATAAAGTGGGGTTTGATAAAAAGCTAGCAACTCATTTGAAAATCTAATATCTTTATTCCTAAACTTAAAGATGAGAATATCATCCAAGTAAACAATAATAGACGAGCTAGCGATGATGGAGGAGCTTGAGTATGTCACATTCATCAGACATGTGAAAGATGATGGCATATTGGTCAAAGCAAAAGACAAAAATTATCACTCGTACAATTCCTCTTTAATTATTATTGTTGCCTTCCAAACAGCCCAACTTCAGGTCGATTTAGGTGAAGTATTGTGCATCTCAAAGCTAATACACAAATTTGCCAATGTCTAACAGTGCGTCAATTCTTCATAATTATTGTTGACGAATGGATAGTCGATGCAAAAGTATCACGAACCATGTTTCTTTAGCATCAAGATTATCGAGTTTTCAAGGAAAAGGTCTTGGTATGATCATTCCTTAACTGATGGGTTCTTAGATCTGGCATTGGATCTCAGAATTCTTCCAAATGGATTTATGATCCAGTGGATTGTTCAAAATGGAGATCCTCATACCACCCTAGACCCAAATTGATCTGATGCTTTACCAATACAACAATGGGACATCTTTGTTTACTTCAAAGGAATCACTACTACTAATAGTGATAAATTACCAAGTTGCCATTTCTCCATGCACAACTTGGCACACTACCAATGCATGATTACTCTAGTGCTCGTATCTCTGAGCAAATCATGAACAACACAATATTTCGCATATGGGACACAAGCTTGCAAGTATTGCTTGGCAAATACTAAATTAATTTTGGTATTCAAAAGGAACTTCGAGATAAAGTCATCCACTTGTTAACTTTAACAAACACATGTTGTGGCTTACCTATCCATGTATGTGACATAGTGGTCATACATGTATTGGGTTACCAAGCGAAATGTCACATTTCTCCAATGGTGCTACATCATATGCTTGTATTGCCTATAGGATTGATTTCATACTCAAATGTACATTAGCACCAAACTTGAATATCCTTTCCTTGATGAGCCATTTTATTGATTATAAATGAGGATACCCTTCAATAGTAAGCCTTAGGCAACATTTGACTGCATCTTGAACCTTGATATTGAAAAAGCATTCCAACATGCAAGGGAAACTGAGGTGCTGAAATCAGAGGACCCAACTACATCATGAGTTCACTCAACAGGCCAAAGAGTACAGCACACCATCTCAAGGACTTAAGGAGTCGTTGAAGGTCCACAGAGGCATCAGCAAGTTTCTTCTAGGAGCCAACCACCTTTCTCTTGCAACCATGTTTACCTAGGGTTCTAATAAAAATGTTGCAATCCTTCTTTCTGTTGTTCTACATGGGTGTTTAAAGGGATGTATGAATATGGACCCAATGAACAAATTGGCGTAAAATCTCCTCTAATATCCCCAATGATCTCAAGCATTGGGCTAGGATGGTGGCACCAAGAATTTATAACCTAGTTAGCAAGTTACTGGGTTATGTTATAAGAGTATAACAAAAAACAATACGGAAGATTACAACAAATTCATAATACAAGGTGAGAGGATAATAATATTCTTCTAATCAAAATTGGATAAGAAAGGCCAAAAAGGCTGAAATGAGAATTCTTGTCGCCAAAGAACCAAAGGAATGCTTCCTAACTGATTTACCTAGCTACAATGGATTCATGTACGTCTATTCACCATATCTCTGTATCAAGTTATCAACCTTGGGACCTGATTTCAAGTATATATATAAATCATAGTTGCCGGGAGACGCGTCTCCCCCCCTCAGAGACGCGTCTCGGAGACGGAGACGCGTCTCGGAGACCGGTACCGTCTCCGGAGACGTCTCCAGGAGGCTGGAGACTTCTGCCGAAGTTTCCCAAGTACCCTGCCGTCTCCTGCTGCAGAAAATGACGTCTCCCACTAAAATACTTAAAAAAACTTTAAAGTTTAAACATTTGAAACTTTAAAAATTAAAGCATGAAGTATTTGATGCGTCTAAGAGTGATTAAATTATTGTTTTGAAAGTTCAATGTCATCATATTTTCAGATTTTCTATAAATTACTAATTTTATTTTCAGATTTTCTATAAATTATTTATTATTTATTTTTTTATTTTTTTTATTTATATTAAAAAAGAATGGCGTCTCCAAGTACCCCCGTCTCCTATTTTAAAAAAAAGCCGTACCGGTACCGGTACCAGTCTCCCGTACCAGTACCAGTACCGGTCTCGCGGCAACTATGATATAAATACAAGAGAGGCAAATAAATCAAGCAATTACAGAAGTAATCAAGATCAGTAACAGTTGACAGTTCACCTTCCTACTGATGTATTGTTTCATCTTCCATGTGTGTGCTGCACAGGATCATCTTCTAACTTGGCCTGAATCATGAAAACCTTGTTTGGAGTGGTGCCATATGTGCAGAGGCCTGGTGCAAAACCTGACCTGTGCAAAAACCCTCAGTGCTATGCACCAACTCAGTAGTTGCCAACTGTGTAGCATGCCAACAAAGAAGAATTGTGGAGCCATGAGGATTGGTGCTGGTGCTAATGCTGTCACTATATGCGTCAAACTAAAAATGACCAGCACAGTCAGGGTGAGATAACAGACTGTCACAGCTTGGTTCGGATAATAGATAATGCACTAGTATAGTTAGCTACAATATGTACAAAATATATTCTGTTAAAAGGGCCTTGATGATGCGGTCTTGTAGAGGATGTTATGCTCGGAAAAATATCTGCTTCACAATTTGAAGAAAATTGTTGAAAGATGTAAGGAAGAAACTGTCAAACTAGATCATAGAAAATCATGTGCCCATGAATCTACATTTATGAAAGACAAACAAACATGCCATCATATATAAATGTAATTATGGATGAAAGAAAAGGACATTAACATGAATTGGAATGGTAAGGTCTAACACAAGCAACTCTAAGATGGCATTCAACTTAGTCGGATGAGTTAGAATAGAATATTGATGCATGACCGGTCAAGTACAGTGTCAGAAAATAAAAAGCATAAATTGAAATTCATTATGGACTGCTACTCTCCAGAGAATAATGGACTGTATTATAATTGTATTGCATGGATATGCTCAGATTTAACCATATGAATAAGCTCAACACAGATCTACGGATGAATAAAACTAAACAGATTGCTAACATGATGTGATCCTTCAGGTAATACATCACTGTCAGTAAATGTAGTAATATATTGTAGTTTTTTCAAGAACTGAGGCCTTTAGTTACTATTCAGTATTTCCTTTATAAGGCTTGCTGCTTGGCTCTTGGCACTACATGAGACTATCAAACGAAAGCCTCATCAGAGCTTTATCAAGAATATTTCAAATTTTCAACAATTATAATTGTGGGAATCTAAATTCTAACAGCGTGACTGTCAAACAGGAAGTGATTGTTGTATATCTCTTACCTTTTAATATATATAAATCTTTACAAATTTGTAGCCCTACATCGCACCAGTTACAATGAGACAGTGAAGATATGATAATTACATAAAGATGTACCGGATTTGTGATAAATTCATCCACTTATGAATTTCAACCATTTATTTAATGCTCTATCCAATTATAAAAAGCAAAATATATTGTTTGAATCAATAGTAGATATATGAAAAAGCCAAGTCTTTATCCTTGACTCCTATAACCCACTTACTAACACCATTGTCTATCCAGCCCCCAGAATGCACATTTGACTGTAGTTATTAATTAATTGAAAATCAGAATACAAGGGATTTTTTATTTTCAATTAATTAATAAATATGGTCAAATGTGCACTATGGGGGCTGCATAGACGTTCCCCTTACTAACCACGTATTTTAATTATTGCTATTTCAAGAAAAAATTAAAACCCAATGCTCTATCTCAAAACAACAAATGTAAAAATTTAAAAATACAGTTGTAGCATTTAGCAAACGTACCAGGCTTTTGATGCCCTGCAGAGTAACCTGAGGCTGGATAGCCACCATATGGAGGATAGCCTGTTGGTGGTCCACCTTGTTGAGGAGGGTAGCCATATGGTGCATTGTGCTGAGGTGGAGGATAACCTTGTGTGCCAGGATATCCTGAAGGAGGGTATCCTGAAGGAGGATATCCTCCTCCTCCTTCAGGAGGATATCCTCCTGGAGGGGCTGATGGAGGATATCCTGAAGGAGGATAACCTGAATGCATACCTCCTATCATATTGGAGAACAGTCCTTTGTCCCACTTACTCCATAACCCACTTACTAACACTATCGTCTACCCAGCCCCTAGAATGCACATTTCACTGTATTTATTAACTAGCATATATATCTTTAATAAATCTATATAAAATACGTCAAGAGATATCCTTCTCTATATGTATATTTTTAAATTTATATGTATATATGAATCCTAGCCGTGATCTTAACTAAACATCTTACTAAATAATCTATATAGATAACATTGAGATGTATTTGTTGAGGCACTAATTTTTTATTACATTATTTAACATAAGATTAATATAAATGAAATTAATTTTAAAATAATAGTAAAAATTAGCAAAATAATATGTATAACACGAATAATATAATAATATAAACAATATAAATAATATAATAAAAATATAAAGAAGATAAATAAGCAAAAAAATTAAAATAATATAATATAAATATAAACAATCGAAGGTGGACTGGGCGTATATGCCAATCTGGGCTTGGAAAAGGTACTTTGGTGTGTGCTGGATTCGATACTCTGTTCCTTGGTGACGGACTCGGGCTTTGCTTTGGGCATACTCAGCCAAAATCTGAAGAAGTTGAAGCTATAACTCCAGAAGGCTTGGAAGCTCTACATGATTGGAGCAGAAAAGGATAATAACATTGTCAAATTCATCATTTTTGGTTCCCAATCAGAGCTTATTGTGGTCGGTGATGGAGGTCTCTATCATTGATGCCATATGGCTGATAAAATCAATTTTTTGGGAGCTACCCCCTTTGGTAGTACTTATCCAAAAAAAAAAAAAAACATCGAAATATTAATTAATTGAAAATCAGAATACAATGGATTTTTTATTTTCAATTAATTAATAAATATGGTCAAATGTGCATTCTGGGGGCTGTATAGACATTTCCCTTACAAACCACGTATTTTAATTGTTCCTATTTCCAGAAGAAATTAAAACCCAATGCTTCATCTCAAGAAACAAGTGTAGAAATTAAAAAATACAGTTGTAGCATTTAGCAAACATACCAGACTGTTGTTGCCCTGCAGAGTGACCTGAGGCTGGATAGCCACCATATGGAGGATATCCTGGTGGTGGTGCACCTTGTTGAGGAGGGTAACCATATGGTGCATTATGCTGAGGTGGAGGATAACCTTGTGTGCCAGGATATCCTGAGGGAGGGTATCCAGAGGGAGGATATCCTGAAGGAGGGTATCCAGAAGGAGGATATCCTCCAGGAGGGGCTGATGGAGGATATCCTGAAGGAGGATAACCTGAATGCATACCTCCTATAATATTGGAGAACAGTCCTTTGTCCGCATTTTCACCCTCCTCTGGCTTTTTGTTACCTCCTCCCATTCTTACTGAGCTCGTCAAATGAATAACTAGTGCAAGCCGAAATAACTGACAATATTTCTTATAGTGGAGTTGAGCTTTATGGATGCAGACAGTAACAGTGTTGAACAGTGGAACGAAGAGTCGGTGTATATCAGAGATCAAAAATCTTGACTACCTGTCAAATTAGTTAGAGAATCCGTTAGATTTCAATACCGTGAATCAGCTATCCCCTTTATCTAAAAGGGAATTTAATCTCCCTATCTACCTCAGCAAATCATTTTCATCGATGCTTTCAAAATGGCACAGGAAACAAACAAAAAACCAAAAAATACAATCATAATCCCACCAAGCAACACTAAATTAAACTTACGAACATACTACTATGAAGTTAAATTAAATTTTCCACACTACTGACATGAGTTACATTTATCAAAAAGTTATCCTCCAAAGGCTGCAGAAAAATATCAGACCATAATGGCAGTTAGTTTTATCTGCAAGCAACGTCTGCTAAAAGAGCAACTAGATGTCAAAAAAAGGAAAAGAACTCTAGGACAATATGCGAACATAACAGAGAAGAAGCCCACTACGGTAAAAAGTTTACTTTAGTATATATTGTGAATGGTAGTCTAGTTCCAAGGCAAACAAAAAAACAGTTCTGCACATAATGTGGTCTTCTAGTTCTTAGATTTTCTACATAGTTATTCTCTGTAAAGTTTCAAGAATATTTCCCTTACAGGGTGCTATATCAGGCCCTTTTGCTATGGCTGACATTTCAGCAATTGCACAAGATTGAGGATACCACAGACCTGGTCAAATATGGTATGGGGTTGACATAAGAGTTTGGTGTTTCATTCTAATCAGATGCATTTAATATGAGTTGGTTTTGAGCTCTGAGACCTTGTTTATCCATGCGGTTTTGGTTTCAGGATTACATTCATTATAAAGATTTAACCCAATAAAATATACACCCTACCCCCAACTATCGGACGAGTAAATTCAGGGATGAAAAGGAAGCCAAATGGAATCCTCTACCAATGAATTAGCTTAAGCTAATTCCGGATCCTCTAAAGAGATCCGGACACTAGCAGGGGTGGATGGGATTTTACTTGAAATCATAATGGAATAGCTAACCTTTAAGTTTTCCCTTGGTTTTGTTGCACTAACCGCCACACCTCTACGAATTTGAGTAACCGTCACTGTGGATACAGGTGAAGATGCTGATTTGGAAATTCAGCAATACTTTGGGATGAAATTTTGAATGGTATGCAGTTAGCTCAGAAACATAACACCGAAAACTAGAATATTGAAACTAACTCCCCATTTTTGGCATCCTTGGAGAATGATGGGTGTCCTCTTAACTCCCCGATCGAACAGCAACTAGATGTCAAATAAGGGAAAAGAACACTTGTGCAACATGCGAGCATGACAGAGGTCTACTAACGAGGCAAACCAAAAACGATAAGGTTTTGCTGAGTTCATTGACCCATTTAAGGGATGAGATCAAATCGTGTTATGGACGAATTTGGCGGTGTATACCCTCAATTCTTAAGATTTACCCAACCAAAATTCATTATTTGCACATCTGAAGACTGAATTGTTTACCTGACTTCCAAAAAACGTGGAAGCCTTCATACAATCAATAATCTCACCCTGGTTTGCCATACATTTAACCAACAAAATTTTTAAAAAGCGCAGTGGAGGGAATTACTCCCATTCTATTTCTTACGGCATCATGCAAATAAACACGAATTGAAGGGGGTTTAAAAACAATGGCATCTGCTATTTCAAAAGCTGTGGTTTAAATATGATGTCTGTCATATGCACTTCAATAATTTTTCACATGCACAATTTCAGAGTATGTTTCATACAATCGGATTTCTCAAGAAAAAACCACAACCAACAAACCACAATTTTGACCACTTACGATAAAATTAGCGAAGCGGAGTCATCAAATTAATAAATACAAGAAAGGAATTGCTTACCAAAATCACAAGGCAGTGGAAGAAGAATCCCTAGTTGCTCATTTGCCACCACCACGGTTAAAAAATTTGGAAGATTGTTTGGAAGTTTATATAGAGAAAATTCTGGAGCGGTAGGCGCGTTGACGACGCGTAATCGAACGAATACACGGGGGGTCCATCTGATGCTTTCTTTAGGGAAAATTGACACGCACCTTCTTCTTTAATATTTTGGAATATTTGGTGATAAGAGGATAAAGATAGACCAAATTGAGAATGCGCTAGAGTTTAAAAAAGGTTCTTAATGTAACTACGGTTAACGACAATGGTGAGTTGTTTTTCTTTTATTTTTATTAATTATGTTTAGTATTAATTATTAAATTTCAGTTTCAATTAAATAAAGAGTTAATATATATGTTAAAAGAATGATTTTATAGATGTTTATTTATTTATTTATTTAGGAGCTATTTTATTTCACTTAAAAATTATTCAATTATTTTATTATTTATATTGTTTGTTTATTTTTAAAAATTTATTATTTATTAAAAAATAGTATATTTATAAAAATTATGGAAAAGATATTATTGTGAAAGGTGTTATTCTACTTAAATCACAAATTCATAAAAATCTTTTAATTAATTTTTTTTCAAGTAGATATATTTTTTATGTTATTAATATAAAATATATGAAAAATCTTAAAATAAAATAAAATGACTTTAAACTAAATACGATAACTTAAAATTGATATCTCTCAAGGTTTTTAGATAAAAATTGATATCTCTCAAGATTTTTAGATAAATATTTTAATTCTTCTACAATTTTAAAAGACAATAATTTTAAATTTTAAATTTTATTTTATAAAGAGTCATTTAATCTATATAAAAACAATTGCCTTATTTACTTTAAAACAGTTAACTTCACCGAAACCTTAACTATTGAATATTTAACCAATTTTGTTCCCTTGACTATTGAACATATTTAATCAATTCATAACACAAGAGGCTTCAAACCTCGCGGTCCATACGTAATACTCACCACTTTAAAACGCTTTAAAACTAATCTCTACATACCTCCATCCTTAATATTTTTCACAAATAAAGACAAAACATAGCCGGTTGCATAAACGGCCTCACTTCAATAAAATCATTGTCGACCCGTCCACCTTTTGCCAAAATTAACGCATTTAAACTAACAACATATTTTATTTCTATTTAAACTGACAACCGTAACCGGCAAGCATTAATACAAAAAAATTATTTCTATTGCTAATGCATAAATTTGACAAAAAAAAAAACATGGAATCCCATGCGAGAACATGCATAACATAAAAAAATAAAATCTAATTTTTATTTATATTAATTATAAATGGCTCAACTTGATAATATTGTTAAATTTATTTATTTTATTGCTAATGCATAAGTCTTAATAGAAAATTCAAACATGTAGAGGATCAAGATATAAATGATGACTTCAGTAGAGAGATGAAGAGATAAAATCATTACTTAAAAAACTAAACTTTTTTTAGATCTTTTACATTACTTTTAAAATTATAATTATTTTTAAGGAAATGAACATCTAACTTTTAGTATAATTTATAATTTTACCTAACTCTTTAGTTTGTAGTGTGACCTAAATTATAAATTTTAAGTATTTTATTTTTTAATATTAATATTTTAACTAAATTAAAACAATTGATATACTTAATCATGGGAAAATAATGGTATATAGATAAATATAATTTATTTTATATGTACAAAAATTTATTTGTATATGTTTATTATAATATCATGAGGGAGTGTATATCTAAATTTGAAGTTATCATTTGGTTAAGCTATCACAAGTAAATGATCCAACCCATCAAAATTATTCAAGGTCAAATAAAAAACAAATCATCATTCTCAATATTTAAATACAACTATTTTTTAAAAGATAGGCATAAATTTTTTAGGGGTCTAAAAGATAGGTTAGCCACTTGAAAAGAAAACTCCAACTCCCAACCATATAAAAGTGGAGTCGAGATACTTTTTTTGAAGGGTCTCTTTATGTCAAAAGATAAAAAAAAAATGATTACTTACAAATAGGGTTTATTGGCCTTTCAAAGATCATTGAATGCCACTTCATCGTTCAATAAATCCCTATGCTCGTCAATCTATTTATGCTACTTAATGCATGGTGGGCTTTGAGGATAATTTTTCTTTTAACAAATAATTGTTCCTCTCTATCTCTCTCTCTTTCACATTCTTCCCCCCCTCTATTTTTCCCTCTTTCTATCTATACCTCTCCCTCTCTCTCCCTCTCTTCCTATTGCAAACATTTAACATGAACTTATTTGTAATGTAGCCTCATTATCGTCTTGATTTAGAATTTTTATTTAAGTAATTTTTGGATCCCTATAAGTGGATGCATATTTGATTTGAAGCTATCACTTCTTCATTGATACCTTATTGGAGCATATTATGGTGCCCCTTGGCAGCCATATTCACTAGACAATATATTTATAAAAGATGTGAAAGTTCTGCTACATCTTCACCTTCATCTCCATCTCTATCTCTATATGCCTCTCTATGTCTCTCCCCTATCTCTATCTCCTTGCCTCTCCCTGCATCTCTCTCTTTCCCCCTCTATCTTTCCCACTATATATCTCTCTATCTCTCCCTCTTTCTATCCCTATCTCTCACTTTCTCTCCCTCTCTCCTTACCTCTTTCTATAGATCTCTCTACTTCACCTCTATCCTCTCTTTATTTTTCTCTCAATCCCTCTCTATCTATTTATATGTCTCTCCCTCTCTATCTCTCTCTCACTCATACACACACACACTCCCTATTTCTCCACCCCTATCTCTATCTCTATATCTCTCACTCAAACACACAGTCCCTATCTCTATCTTTATATATTTATATATCTCTCTCGTCCCTCTCTCTATCTCTCTCCCTCTCTATTACTTGTCCCTATCTCTCCATCTCTTGTCTCTTTCTACCTCTAACTCTCTACATTTCTCTTCCCATATATCTCTCTCTTTCTCTTCCCATGTATCTATCTCTCCCTCTTTTTTTCTTCCTCTATCTCCCCCTATTTATCTCTCCCTCTCTCCATCTATATTTTTCTATATCTACCTATTTATCTATCTCTCTATCTTTTTCTCCCTCTCCCACTCTCTATATCTCTTTATCTCTCTATCACTACATCTCACCATCTATATCTATCTCTACCTCTCACTCTCCCTCTCCCTCTCCCTTTCCCTCTTCCCTTATATATCTTTATCTCTTCCTCTCTATATCCCTATCTCTCTCTAACTTTATATCTCCCTCTAGGTCTATCTCTATCTCTCTATCTATTTGTCTCCCTCTTCCTCTCTTTCTCTATCTTAATCTCTGCCTATATCTTCCTCTCTCCCCCTCTATCTCTAGACATATATCCCTCTCTCCCCCTCTATCTTTAGACATATCTCCCTCTCTTTGTCCATCCACCTCTCAATCCATCTCTCTCTCCCTCTCCCTCGTCCTAGACCTCTATAGCTATATATCTTTGCCTCTTTGTCTCTATCTCTCTATATTTCTTCTTCCATCTCTCCATCTATCTCTATCTCATTATCTCTCCATCTCTATTTACCCCTATAGCTCTCCCTCTCTCTATCTCTCTCAATATACCACTTCCTATCTTTATATTTATCTTTCTCTCTCCCTCTATATATTTATATCTTTCATCTCTATTTATCCATCTCTCCTCTCTCTTTATATCCCCTTCCTTCTCCATATCGCTCTGTTTATGCTTCTCCATCTCTCTCTCTCTCTCTCTCTCTCTCTCTCTCTCTCTCTCTCTCTCTCTCTCTCTCTCTCTCTCTCTCTCTCTCTCTCTCTCTTCCCCACTCTATCTCTCCCTCTTTTTATCCCAATCTCTCTATCCCTATTGTAAACATAACATGAGCCTATTGGTAATGGAGTCTAATTGTCTTCCTGGTTCAAAGGTTGTATTTCAATCATGTTTGGATCCCTATAAGTCGATGCATAGTTGATTTGAAGCTATCACTTCTCCATTGAGACCTTTGTTGCAAAAACATCATTTGATAAATTTCCTACCAATTGACCTAATGTCCTACACAAATTTATGCAAAAAATAGACCAATTTTTTCCTTAATCAACCTTCCACGCCTCTTCAACATACCTATTGCACAACAAGGTGCAATTGTTGGTCTTAATTTAATTAAAAATTCTATATAATTATAATTTTGTAATATATAATGATATTTATAATAATAAACTTAATCTTGAACTTTATTTTTTAATTATTATTATTTTAAGATTATATTATTATCAGGAAACCTCAAAAACAGAGCAAACCCTACCACGAATGTAGCATTTTTTGTCTGGAGCATATTTGGTGGGCTAACCCTAGCCCTATCCTTCCTAAGCCACCATCGGCCCCACCATCTTCCCCCTTCGTGGAGCCTTCTAACCAAATCAGTGACTCTCATTTTTCTATTGGAGATTTGGAAGTGGTTTTCTTAGACTTGTCGAAGGATTTTCATATCTCTGATGATTATATCAAGTCCATTTTTGTGAAATTTGGTGATCACTCTTTGATTCTGAGGTTTAAGCAAAGGAGACCATCCTTGGATTTGGTCCTCAACTGGGCTAAATCAACATGGAGTAATATGAATCCACCTGTTATTGAATCTTTGGATTTTGGGTTTTTTCTATTCACTTTTAACTCAGATATGGATTGCAATTTCATGACCCAAAATGGTCCATGGTTTTTTGGGAAATCAAGTCTCTTTATCACTCCTTGGACCCCCTTCTTTGATCTAACCACTACCAAAATTACAGAAGTACCCATATGGATTAGACTTTACAATTGCCCTTGGTTATGCGGAATACATGTCTCATCAGTGGTTTGATTAATCAAGTTGGAATCTTTGTCAAGTTAGACTCAAAAGAGGCAGTTTATTCACATAGGTACATTAGGGTTTGTGTTATGGTAGAAATATCAAAACCTCTTTCTCATTTTATTTGGATTCATTCTACCTTTGGCACTTGGACTCAATTTTTAAACTATGAAGGACTTCCATTTAGATGCTTTCATTGCAATAAGATGGATCACAAAGTTGAGGCTTGCACTCTCCAGTGGTCACCAAGAACTAGGCACATTTGTCTTAAAAAATGGGTTAAGAAGGTAGGTTCTTTGGATGTTGATTTCATTTGGAAAAATCATGGCAAGTTTGTGGTAGTTTAATCTGATATGGAGCCTGATCCTGTGCATCCTTTGGAGTCTTTACTCCCTCCTATTATTCATGTCCATGGAAATATGTCAAACATTCCTTCTGAGGCAGAGGAAGATGGTTTTGAATCAAACGGTACCTTTCCTTTCATGGAGGATCTTGATGATGTGCAGCTTGATTATTTTAAACATGATATAATGGCGGCTCCTCCATGGAAATGTGGGATTGCTCAAATTGTGAGCAACAAATCCAAACCAGATCATGGTGCTTCAAAGAGGAAAAAAGGGCAGAATTTAGGGATAGAAAAATTACGCATTAAAGGAAAGGAAGTTGTTGAAGAGGGTTCTTGGTGGACCATGGATGCTCTCCTTTCACGAAATAATAAAAGAATTTAGATAGTTTTGGTTGTGTGCTTTGAGTTGTCTACTTTTCATTGTAATGGATTTTTCATGTGGGTTTGGAGCTTTTCTCTTATGTTTAACTCTTCCTAGGCTATTCTTCTTCCTTTTTGGATTCTTCTAGGCCTTCTTTCTTGTTTCTTTATCCTTGCATGGCAGGTTTGATGTAACTTGTATTCATTTATGTTTTAATAAAAGGGAGTGGGCCCTTACCCCATAGCTTACAAATCAAATATATATATATGAGAAATAATAAAAAATTAAAAAAATATTTACAAAAATTTCCCATATATTTCAAACAACTCAAAAAATGTTCCAAAATAGGAAAAAATAATTTCTAATTTGTTGTAAAACATATTTATTAACAAGTGCCACATATTGGGAGTACTTGCCTATTTTCGTATTATAAAAGAATTATTGATTACATAGTTGAATTTCAATTTGTTTCTTATGACTATTAACTAGCACTTGCACCGGGAGGGTGCAATGGTTATGTCGATAAAGAACTATATATAAGTAAACATGGAATTGAATTCTAGTATGAAAATATACAATTGTAGTGTAGGAAAATGTATCCCTCTACATTTTCACACTTGTTTGGGCCCTCCCTGCAAAAATTAGGCTTCTTTATGCCTTATTTGGCCTTATTTTGCATCCACACCTTAATTAATGCATATTTTCGAGGATAATCACGACATATATCAATTGACCAATCATAATTTAATGATTTTGGATTATATGGCCCAAATTTAGTGATTTGGGACTCATACGCCACCTTGGGTGTATGGGTCCCACCTAGGTTTTGGGGTAAAGATCTAAATTTCATATTAAACTAAGCATTTCTTGAAAAATGTGTCCCAAGATTAGCCTAATGGGACTCATACACCCTAACTGGTGTATGAGTATTGTTTATCTTAGACCTAATTTAAATTCAAATTCTTGACAAGATTTTATTCTCCTAGATCTGATGTCATCTTGCAGTGTTGTAATTTCAGAAAATTTAGCATAAACAAGTATAAATTTACAAGGTTATTTCACTCATCTTCACCTAGCAAGTTGATGAAGCATTCTTATAGCAAATTTGTGATCAAGATCACTTACACAAGAGTTTACAAGAGCATTCAAGAGTGATTATCAAGCATTTTGGAGCACTATTCAAGTATCAAGTATCATGTCAACATCACATCATGTTTGTTTTTTAGCTAACATTTGTGATGTAGTGTTTTATGATTCAAGCAAGCATTCAAGTCTAGATCCATATCATTCAAGCAAGAGTCAAGATCTACATCCATGTAGTCATTTCATACATGTTTGCAACCTTTTGTTCCTAGGGTTTGGTGAGTTGCAATATTGCATATTTGTTCATTCATCATTCCTCCTTTCTATTTCATTTCATTTCAAGGTTTGATTACCAAAACAGGGTTTGACCAAGGAAAACCCCTATCCACTAACAAAACAAAATTTTCCATCTCTTTGATGTGTGATTTGTAGATCTAGGTTGAAGATCCATTGAAGAGCAAGATTGGAGAAAATTTTTCAAGTTGCAAATTTTTCAAAGTTGTCACCTTACTTGCAAGATCACAGAAAGTCACCTACAAGTTGCATTTTAGTGATTCAGACTCAGAGATTTGGAAGGAAGAAAGCTATAGGAAGTCATCAGAGGATATCAGAGTTTCAGATCAACCCTGATACTGGAACTAAATTGCCACATGGCATATGAGTCCCAGTATACTTAAATTCAGACATTTCTATCAAATCTTGATTCAACGGTTCCATATTCCAGTTTTTGTCTGAAACCCTAATCTAGGACTAAATTGCCTAGCCTGGAGTATGAGTCTCATCATGCATTAAATTCAACATTTTCTATATTTTAGGTCTTCATTCAAGCCTCTTCAGTTTCCAGGTGCACCTATGTACTTTCTCGATTTATTATTATGCATTTCAACTTCATAATTTAGGTTGTCTAGTTAGGTTTTGCATATTCTTAGTCTTTCCAAGCCCTAGCTTGGTGGTGACCCCTCTTATTTCCTTTAATCACACCTTAGGACAATCTTTAGTAGATCTCCTTCCCTTATTCCATCCTTGGATTGAGATCTCTAGGGTTTCCTTGAGTGAAACTAAGTGAAATAGGTCCTAAACCCCTAGGTTTCGTCTCCCAAAAGGTGGAACCCCTATTTCCACGGTTTCATTTTGGTGAACCTTCCCTTTAGAAAATTTCATTTTCTTATTTGTAATGCGTCATATTCCTAGATGTATCTTGAGTTAACTTTGTATTAGGTGTTGGATTAGTTAATTTGCATCTAGGGTTTCTAAATTTTGCATTAGTGAAAGTGCATATAGGTTGCATTTTTGCATCTTGCATCATTGAATTTCATCTGAAAACTATAATTTCACTTAGTCTAGACATCATTTAAACCAAAAAACATAACATTCAATCATAATTTTATGAAATTTGTGCAAAAACCCTAATCTAGGACTCATACGCCCCTTTGGGCGATTTAGTCCCAATACAGGTGGTTTTGCCTAATTTTTGGGTATTCTGTGTTGACTTTTTATCAACATCTGAATTCCTAAAACACCCTAATTGGGACTCATACGCCCCTCTAGGATATTTAGTCTCGTTTTAGATTTTAAACTATAGTTTCCAACATTAAATTCTTTGTTTATATGTTTTTGTTTGTTGTTGTTAGTTATCTATTTCAGTTTGCATAATTTTTATTTCATTCATTTCATTACATCTAGCTTAATTTCATTTGAATATGATAGCACTTATCTTGTGTTCACTGCATTTATCTTGCATTCATAGATTACCCCTTGCATGAGCTTTACAATTTGGTGTCCTATTGCTAATACTATAGTGAGATGAAGTTTGAGATTTATATCATCCTGAGAGAGCACAATCATCATGGATCTTGGGTTATCTAGCTCTTTCACTACTAGTGTTGATACTAGTTCACTAGGTATGGACCATACCCTTAACAACTCTTTTCCTTCAAGTAGTGTGAAAAGTGTTGAAATAATGGTTGCTAGTATACCACAAGAAAACATAATCCAAACCCACGAAGACTTAGCAAACCTACAAAATCAAATAAGTATTGAAAAACATTTAAACCACCGCTATCCCTACCATAGATAACATACATCACATGATTGAAAGTGAAGATGGAGTTGACCTTGTGCGCAACATAGTTCAATTTTTTGGAAAACATCTTACCTCAACCACAAGTTGTGTTTTACCTTCGAACAACGTCCAAAGCCAAGGAGGAATTCAAGTTCCTCCTCCCATAACCATTGCCTCTATTCCTACCTATACCAAACCTCACATTATAACAACCATGCAACCTACTAGTAATGCCATTCCTACCTTGGGTATTTCCGCTAGCATTCCTAGTACCTTTGTGGCATCACACATCATATCTCCTACCACTTTACATCCCATAAGCATTCCATTCACTGCTCCTTCAAACACATACACCTCCACCACATTCACTCCCATCTCAATGTACAGCTAATGACACCGTCATAAATCAACTTTTGCAAGCCGTTTCATCCCTTCAAAAGAAAGTTTCAACTATAAAAAAAAAAGAAAATGGCCAACCTACATACTATGTCAAAAGCAATCCCTTATCCTTGGAGATATTGAGAATGTGGATTCCACAAGGTCTAAAGATTCCCAAGTTCGAGAAATATGGGGGGAAAGGAGATCTTGCTAACCATGTTTCCGCTTATACCACATTATGTAGTGATTTCATCCTTGAGGATAAGCTCTTGGCTAAGCTTTTCCCTAGATCCTTGAAAGATACCGCCTTGGAATGGTTTTTCCTCATTACTGAATAACTCAATTTCTTCATTCAATGAACTTGTTGAGGCATGTATAAGCCATTTCCAAGTGCACATGAATCCTAAGATGACCTTAGCCGATTTGATGAGATGTAAGTAAAAGGATGATGAAAAATTTACTGACTTCATTTCACGCTACCAATTGCTTTATTCCCAAATTGACATAAAGATTCTCGATCCTCACCTTCAACGGATGTTTATTGAGAACTTGCAAAATAAGATACAAGATAAGCTTACCATTATGAAATTTCCTTCGTTCATACACTTGTGCATTGCCCTTCGTGATTATCAAAACTCAATTAGTAGTTGTGACACAAAACCCACATCTAGATGACTTGAAAAATCTAAATTAGCAAACCAAAACAATTATCAACCTCTTGAGAAACAAAATAAAGGCTTCCTTCAAATTAAACCCCCTCAACCAACTCAACATGTAGATACCCAAATGGTTGCTATAAGGAAGACAACTCCTTTCCCTTTTGGGGATCCGGTTAGGAAATTCACTCCCTTAACCAATACCCTCCATAACACAATGTCACAACTTTTAGAACAGAAAATGATCAACTTGCTTCCCGTTAAAACTCCCAATCTTAATAAGCCTTTACCTTTGAATTTTAGAAAAATTCCTATTTCCATTATCACCAACAAAATGGACACGACAGGTAACATTGTAAGCATCTTAAACATCTCATTTAAGACCTCATTGATTCTGGTTGACTTTCAATTGGAGGTGTTAATGGTCAAGGAAATAAGTGTATTGCCCCTCCTAACCAAAACTTGCAAATCTTTACCAATCCTATGCTGAATCATAACATTTCATTTGTCAAAGCTAGTGAAACTACAAAGAATGATGTGATGAATGTTGACACAGATGATGACAACATGGACACTATGGAACAAGGTCCTATGGATACTATTGAACAAGCTCCTATAAAAAAAGGTTTGTTTGCATTGATTTAAACACAACCTTGTAAGGGCCAAACTAAAAAGCCTCTTGACATTCCTTTCTCATCTAAAGATATAATTAGAAATACACCTGATGGTCCTCTTTCCATAGTCGATCAAATCAATGACAAGCCCGCTAATGGGATATTAATTGGTCCTGTCTATGGAGAGAATGTGATTACTGAGGAATTCTTACTTGTGCATGAATTCTATTAAGAAACATATGATAAACTGAAAGCATGGATAAAGATGCATAATGGTTTCACTTGCCCTACAATGGGATCAATCACCCTTCCTTTACAAATAGGATCAAAAAAATTAGATGTCTCATTCTCCATCATGTCGACATTAGACCAATTCTGTGTGAAGCTTGGTTACCCATGGCTACACTCCATGGAATTTGTCTCGTTGATCGTGCATAAATGCTTAAAGTTTCCCTTTGACAATGAAATCTTTACTGTGCACCATAGTGGATTTAATCCTTTGTCTTCCTGAGGGAACTTTTCATTAGATTTATTTTGGCCCAAACCTATGGAACGTATTAAACCTCGAGAAGAATTTTTTTTCAAATCCTATCAAAAGTTCAAAGCAAAATGCATAGAGAAACTATCCCTTACAAACATGCCTCAACCTATGATTGAGCCTACCATCCTTGACGAAACCATGATTGAACCTAAATACATTCCAAATAACCACGACCAACCTAAGACAAATCCTTTGCCTATTTCTTATAAATACCAAGAGATAATGAAAACAATCTCATCATGCCACCTAAGATAAAAACAAGTTTACAAAGCTAAAGAGAAAGTGGTTGAACAACCTCCCATGGTTCCTTTTGTTCCTCCCCTTAGGGAAGAAAAGAAATATATGGTTGATAGACCCACTCCTACACAAACGCAACTTGAAAATTGAACTAAAAGAAACAAAAATGCTAGAGAACATAGGTGTAGACGTCATGCTCTTGCTCAAAGGTTAAACAAAGAGAACAACAAAGAAAATAAAAATCCCAACTTGACTGAAGCAATACACAATGAGTCTCCCTCTTTACCGCAACAACAAGATCCTATATTGCAATGGGAGATAAATCCTTCTTTAGACATTATCATTCGATCTCTCATTGTGATTAATTTGGATGACGATGATGAGGTTGCTAAAATTGATGAAGAAGTGCATAACGAATTGAATACATTATTTTCCTCTTGTCTGAGCTAAAACGATAATTCTGTTAGGAAGAGTGTTGAACTTGGTGATGACCCTAGTTTGACACTTGCTATTGTCCCTTTGGCTAGTTGTCCACCTTCTAGACATACGATGAACATGATTGGGATGTGGATGACCTGCTCATAGTTTGACTTGCATGTGCCTTAATAGTCTCTTGCATTATTTTCTTGTTTTGTGTGTGATGGCATGTGCGTAATGTGATCCCCCTGTACTATTCTATTTAATGTCTCTCTCTCTATGCCATTCCTCTATTTGTACCTACATTATTCTCTATGTCGTAAGCATTTTATCTTTTCATTTGTCTTGTGTTCTCCTTTTGGGGATGACACAAGGCGTCGAGACATTTAGGTCTCTTCCATGTTAACCCAAAAGCTTTTCCTTTATCCTTTTTTTTTCTTTATCTTGTGTTTTCCTTTTGGGGATGATGCAAGGCATCGAGACATTCATGTCTCTGCCATGTTGACCCAAAAGCTTTTCCTTTATCTTTATCTTTTCATTTATCTTGTGTTTTCCTTTTAGGGATGACACAAGGCGTCAAGACATTCATGTCTCTTCCATGTTGAACCGAAATATTTTTCTTTGTTTTTGCTCTCTTTGTGTCATTCTTCCTGTTCCATGAGTATTTTGGGTAACGATGACAATTTTGAGCTCTCTAAAACCATTGTAGCAAGAACATATTGACCCTGAATCCATGGATCCCTCATGTGTTTGGAGTTTCATTTTGGGGGAAACCCCTCCCTTTTTCATGATGTAGCTTTATCTGAAAACATGACTTGGCATAGGGCTTTCTGAATAAGCTCTCATGTCCTCTTTCTTGTTAACATTTATCATTTTCTATTTTAAATTAATTTCTCATAGCATGGTCTTTAGCAATTTCTTTATAGTGGGGGAATTCATTGGCATTATTCCTTTTACATTTTTCATTGTGTAGTCATCTTACTTGATGCGATGTGTTTTTCTCTTTGTGGTGACATTGGGTGTGATATCCCTCAAAAGCGTGATCTATCTTAGTGTATTATATTCTTCTTAGTGGCTTGATGTGACACACTACATCCCCTAAGTTGTGAATCTTCTATTCTTTGATTGATCCTCTCTTGGAGACATTAGGCACAATGTTCCCTAAGTTAAGACCTTACATGAACTAAGAAAAAATTGTTTGAATGTACCTTACACTTCCTTTGCATTTACAACATTTGTTATATGGCCACCTTGCATAACACACTTTGCTTGCCTGTGGTGTCATCTTGTTTGTCCATGAGTATCAAGCATACGAAGCTTTGCTTGCCTCATGGAGCTTGAAGTTCATTGTTGTGTGGAACCTTATCAAAGTTATTAGGAGGTATAGCTTTGGTATGGTTAGCGTATGGGAGCCGAACCTAGGCATGAATTTCCCATAGCCACTTGCTTGTATGTGTGAGTGCATACTGGCCGTGTGCGTATGTGTCTCATTGGGGGATCACCTAGTGGATGTCTTGTGGTTCCACTAGCCCTTGTGAGCATTCATTTGGTTTGTATAGTGGAAATAATGTTCCATTTTTAAACATTCTTGGACAAACAACTTAGATCTGATCTACTGCGTGCAGGACAAACAGTCGAAGCTTGATCCACCCCCTTTTGTTTTTATTTTTCTTTCCTCTTTATGTCTTTGGCAATGTATTCTTGTGCCTTTTTCTTTATCCTTATATCATTTTTTATGTGTGTTCTTTTGTGCCTATGTTGGTTTGCTATAGGATCTTGATCTTGGGGGCTTGATCATCCCTCTTGATCGTTGTTTTCCTATCCTACTAGTGTTGGTACACTTGGAACCCTCTTGATGCGAGTTTTGTCTACTTTAGTGTGAGTTTGAAGCAAGTTACTCCTCTCACTAAAGTGAGGGCTAAATGTAGTGTAGGAAAATGTATCCCTCTACATTTTCACACTTTTTTGGGCCCTCCCTACTAAAATTGGGCTTCTTTGTGCCTTATTTGGCCTTATTTTGTATCCACGGGCCTTAATTAATGCATCTTTTTGAGGATAATCTTGACATATATCAATTGATCACTCAAAATTTAATGATTTTGGATTGTACAGCCAGATTTAGTGATTTGGGACTCATACGCCACCTTGGGCATATGGGTCACACTTAGGTTTCAGGGCCAAGATCTGAATTTCACATTAAACTAAGCATTTCTTGAAAAATGTGTCCCAAGCTTAGCCTAATGGGACTCATATGCCCTAACTAGCATATGAGTCCCACTTAGCTTAGACCTAATTTAAATTCAAATTCTTGGAGGCATTTTATTCTCCTAGATTTGATGTTGGCTTGTAGTGTTGTAAGTTTGGAAAATTTGGCATAAACAAGTATAAATACAAGGTTATTTCACTTGTTTTTTAACTAGCAAGTTGATGAAGCATTCTTATAGAAAATTTGTGATCAAGAGAACGTACACAAGAGTTTACAAGAGCATTAAAGATTGAAAGTATCAAGTATCATGTCAAATTCATCAGGCATCATGTTTATTTTTTAGCCAACATTTGTGATGTAGGGTTTTATGATTCAAGCAAGCATTCAAGTCTAGATCCCTATCATTCAAGCAAGATTCAAGATCTACATCCATTGTATCCATTTCATACATGTTTGAATCCTTTTGTTCCTAAGGTTTGGTGAGTTGCAATATTGCATATTTGTTCATTCATCATTCCTCCTTTCTATTTCATTTCATTTCAAGGTTTGATTACCAAAATGCGGTTTGTCTTGTAAACCCCTATCCACTAACAAAACAAAAAAATTCCCTCTCTTTGATGTGCGATTTTTAGATCTAGATTGAGGATCCATTGAAGAGAAAATTTGGAGAAAAGTTGTCAAGTTACAAATTTGTCAAAGTTGTCACCTTACTTGCAAGATCACGAAAAGTCACCTACATGTTGCATTTTAGTGATTCAGACTAAGAGATTTGGAAGGAAGAAAGCTACAAGAAGTCATCAAAGGATGTCAAAGTTTCAGATCAACCCTGATCCTAGGACTAAATTACCACTTATGGCATATGATTCCCAATATACCTAAATTCAGACATTTCCAACAGATCCTGATTCAACAGTTCCAGATTCCAGTTTCTGTCAGAAACCCTAATTTGGGACTAAATCACCCAACTTGGCATATGAGTCCCAGTGTGCATTAAAGTCAGCATTTTCTAGATTTCAGGTCTTCATTCAAGCCTCTTAAATTTCCAAGTGCACCTTTGTACTTTCTTAGTTTATTATTCTACATTTTAACTTCATAATTTAGGTCATATAGTTAGGTTTTGCATATTCTTAGTCTTTCCAAGCTAGCTTGGTGGTGAACCCTCTTATTTCCATCAATCACACCCTAGTACAACCTTTAGTAGATCTCCTTCCCTTATTCCATCCTTGGATTGAGATCTCTAGGGTTTCCTTGAGTAAAACTAAGCGAAATAGGTCCTAAACCCCTAGGTTTTGTCTCCCAAAAGGAGGAACCCCTATTTCCAAGGTTTTAACAATATTCTTTGCAAAATGTACAAAATGTTGGTAATGCATATTTGCTTATAGTAAATTGAATGAAACTTTCATAACAATTATAATTGTGACAATTTTATTGTCAATGATTCCATTTGGTTGTAATTGAAATGAGTCTTTATATGACCATGTCACATTCCATATTCTTCTCCATCTAGAATATTTGAGTATCATCCCATTTAGATCATTATATAACATGAACACATACCTTTAGAGCTACAACTCAGATGTTCCCTACTATTTATCATCCTTTATAGGGGATAGATCATGTTATATAGGAAAAATTAAAATATCCTTGCCTTCTAGATCATATTTGAGTTGACAAAAGGTCGATGCACATTTAATATTTTATTCTTTGACATATATTATATGCAAATGTGCACCAATAGCTTTTGTGGATGTCAAATTTTCATTTCATGTTCACACCTCAATGATGAATTCATTGCTGATGATTCCATTTAGTTTTAATTGAAATGAAATGAGTCAACATTTTTTTTTGGTTCATGTATTTTATTCTTGCACAATCAAAGTAGAAGTTAGTAGAGTTACATAATAATTGCATTCTTGGTTGTAAGGAAAGCTAAGGTGCAGAACAAACTCTCCTATCGCCAAAACCTCAAGGATGAATGCAAAGGTAACTTTAAATTTTTCAATTACAGTCCATTAAGATATGTACATGAAAGAAATAACAAAAAAGAGAAATAAATACATACACAATTGGACACCAAATTTACATGGGAAAACCCTTACGGAAGAAAAACCCACCACACCAAGAAAAGCCTCTTTGTATTACAGTAAACAAAATTACATATAGAGTACATACTTCACTTTCTGATGTCAATTATTACAGCAACACATTTACTGATCAATCTTGTACAAAATAGCTCTCAGAAAAACACACAAAGAATTCACTCAGAACAATTTGTGTTCAATCGAGCAATACTTCGTTATCTCACACACTGTTCACAGTCATCCGCCATTACCAGAGCATAACTGTTTTCCTCACAATTTGTTTATCTTCCACACAGGAATGATCGCAATAGCCCAACTGCTAACGAATCACATTCTACTTCTCTGATTGGTCGAAAACAAACCACGTAGGATAGTCATTTGGTCAAAATGGTTCAACCTATATCGCATGTCGGTGAGACACTAGGTCGTGTCTCCCCGATGCCACAATACCCAACTGTCGTTATCAGAAAGAGTCACTACCATCAGCAAGAGTCATATTGAGTTCAATCCTGTCACCTAGACTCACTCTATCACTAAGACATCACATCGATATCCACTGCAAAACCATCAACAAGACCATCATTGTCGACGAGACATCATACCGAACACAAATCCATCTTGTGCAGATCTATCAACAAGAGTTTCGCTATCGCTAAGAGTCTTATAGAACCTTATGTCATACCGATGTTCATACCCGTCGGCGAGAGGAAAACCATCAGCAAGAGTTCTCATTAAAAGCACCTGTCTTTCGGTGAGACCAACAGTCATCGGCAGGAGATCACATCGAAGGCATACCTGACAGTTCATATTACTCCAACTAGTCTATCAGCAAGAGCAACACCATCGGCAAGAGGTTATACCGAAGTTCATCACGTGGAGAACCATCGGCAGTTCATAAACAAAACTGTCGACGAGACTAGCACTCTCAACAAGAGTTCATACCGACTGCAAACCTATCAGCCAAGAGCCTCCTCGAAGATCACCAAGATCCAACTCATTAGCGAGACTAGAGCTATCAGAATGAGTCACTCTGATGTTCATATCATCTCCCCGATGTGTTCCATCTGTCGCCAATGTGTAAAACCTCGGTGAAACATACTCGGTCAAAATGAGTCATTTTGAATGTTCATGCCTCTCCCCGATGCCACTCATCACCAAAAGTCTCCTCAATAACCACTAGGAACCAACCCATCGGCAAGAGGTTTGTCTGGGTGCGATGAGATGGAAAACTCACAGTGATAGACATGTCTTGCCAATGACTCCCGTCGGCAAGACAGAACCAAAGTCCTGGCGATCTGAGCACTTTAGAAATTTAGAACACAACTAGTAGTTAGTAAGACATTTTGAGGGTCTCACCGACTTTTCCCTTTCAAGAGTTTCATGTCAATAAGCTCGAGGCACATTTTCCAACATTGGTTATATATCAACAGTACAAGAATGTAGGAAAAAAATCAGTTATTAAGGAGATGAATTGGTACCATGTTTAATGCACTTGTTGCAAGAACATACAAATATAAAGTATCCACCTACAAACATGTGGTTCTAATTGAATGAATCTTTTGTAACAATTTTAATTGTGATGATTTTTTTGTTGATGATTTCATGTGCTTGTAATTGGAATGCCCTCACACAATTTTTTTTGGTTGTTTATGTTTTTGTCCTACACAATCAAAGAAGAAGTTAGCATACTTACATAATAAATGCATTGTTAATTTTATATAGAAGGTACAAATTGTAGAAAAAATGAAAAAGGTGTTAAGGAGAGCAATTGGTAGCATTTTTAATGCACTTGTTGTAGATATATACAGATTTAAAGAAGCCACATGTTAAACATGAAGTTGTGAGTAAATTTGTTTTGTATTTTTTTTTGAAAGTGTATAATATGAAGATAGTAAGAAAAATATAAAAAAGAAATTTTATATATAGAAGGTTGCAATTAAATATGTGTACCTGTACTCATCATAAAGAGATCAGTTGTAGTCGGGACTCTTCCTTTTTTCTGATAATTATGTATGGATTATTTTTCATTCTTGAATATCAATGGAATTAAAGGTATCTAATAATGTATTTGGACCATAATTATTAAATATTGTACTACAGGTCAAACAGGTTAATATATAGCATGCCAACTATAAATTAAAATGTTTTCAGTAAGTGTGACTGCATAATGTTAGACAAGATCTCCTATATCATACAAAAATAGAAAATTAAACTTATAAAATAAATGCCTATAACCTCTCTCTGTGCGTTTGAAACAAACTTGAAATAAACTAAGG
The DNA here is from genome assembly GCA_007258455.2 of Sequoia sempervirens. NCBI lineage: Eukaryota > Viridiplantae > Streptophyta > Pinopsida > Cupressales > Cupressaceae > Sequoia > Sequoia sempervirens. The sequence goes on along the minus strand of VDFB02000009.1, from coordinate 604,150 downwards.
TGTTCTACCACATGACCTTTGGCAAGAACTATTTATCATAATTTAAAAAGTTATAATTAAATAACACATAATTTGATCCAATTTTGAAATTTTCAAGACTAGTAAATCAAGTTGATCACTATTTGATCATAATTGTTACCAAGATCCAAATAAATTGTAAAAAAGTAATAAATCATTTTATTTAGAAAATTTCTAAAAAATTATAAATGCACATGAATTTAACTATAGGATGTCTAGATATAAGAAAATCATACTAAGATATGTACTAAATATTGAAACACAATTCAACTAAACTATTTTACACAAAAAACAATAAGCATATTGATTTGTATTTAAAATTACAAAAACAAAGTTAACAATACAAAATCCATGAATTTTTTAATCTATGGCATGAAAAGCATGGACACAAAATCAACATGGAGAAATAGTCATGGTTACATATATTTAAAACATAGTGCAAGAATTATTAGTGTAGCCTTAAAAGACTGGTTAGAATCTGGTTAGAATCTAGACAAAGCTTTACAATGAAAAAAATATATATATATTTACTAGAAATTTTGGTATTACTAGTTGATTATTTTGAAAGAATTGTAGTAAAAAAATTTAAGGCCAAAGAATATTAGCACTTAGATCTACTTTGTTATAGGAAACTCTTCTAAAAAGCATAAACAATTAGTCATATTTATCTACATGCTAAATTATTAAAGTTGCTAAAAATAATGGAATTTTTTTTTAAAGAGTTGCTACAACATATTATTTTATTTGAAATATTTTTATGAAGATTTAAAACATAAAGCAATGCAAGTGGGAAAAGAAAGTTGTCATCTAATTGACAAAAGATGCTACAAATGGAAATAGAATTTTCCATCCAACTTCTAAAAAGCTGCTACAACATATTAAATATGATTTTGAAACATGTGCGTGAAGATTTAAAGTGTAAAGCAATGCAAGTGGAAAAAGAAAGTTGTCATCAAATTGACAAAAGTCACTACAAAATGCAAATGAAAATAGAATTTTCTATCCAATTAGCAAATGAATATTATGTCTTTTATGTGATAAGTGATATTTTGGAGGCTTTCACTTGATTTTTTGGAGGTTTTTACTATTAAAAGGTAGTTGATTTACCATTAAACGACAATTGAAAGTTATTTTTCGATGAGTCAATAACCATTAAACATCAACTGAAAGTTGTTTTTCGATGACTCAATAGTTGTTAGCAGGTGTGAGACTTGTTTCAAGCTTAAATCTCACACTATATGTAGCCTATCAACTAAATATATTCTAATTAATTATAGCCCTAATCTTAATTTAATTAAAAAATCGTATAATTGTAATTGTAACTTAATATATATTTTTTAATAGATGAGTGCTATCAAAAGGGGATATTGCCCAAATATATAGATGTTTTTTAGCTACATAAGCCATAGATCAGCCTAGCCCACATAACTACCCTTATTATATTACCAGGTGACGATAAATCACCGCAAGACTCCACCCCAAACCCAAAAATTTGTTCAGACTACCTTGCTAAGCCTAGACAAACCAAAATCCATATGTCTAGAAAATGCATCCATATTAGCATTAATGGCACCCGTCTAGTAGATCTCCCAAGCATTCACCATGAATTTCCTCTTAACTTCCATCCGACGCCTTATGGCCTTAGCATCATACATCTCGTCCATAGCCTCCTCCTCTTCTAGATCAACAGTGTCGAAGAAAAGCCTAAAGATGCTTACCAAGCCATCCTCCGCCAGATCTAGTGTGGTGCTTGCTGCCACTTGCGCATTTGTCGCAACCACTATCCTCCCAAAAAGTTCCACCATTCTTTCCTGGGAACCTAGGATATCCACCAACAACCCGACCACCGCCTCATACACCTTCCCATCACACCAGTGCCTTCCCGCTTGGTTCACACACCGAAACACCTTCACAATCTCCTGCATCATCATCTCATTTTGAACCGAGAATAGCCTCCTATGCTGTTCCATTGTGGTTTCCTTGGCACACATGCAACTCAATCTGAAATAGTGCACCATCATTTGCTTCTATCTTTCCCTCCAGCAACACTAAATGGAGAATGAATGAAAACACCCAACCAAGCGTATATAGATAAAGGATATGGAGAGCACCAATCTCGACAATCAATCACACCACAATCTACAATTTTTGGACCAAATCTCAGCCCAAATTCGCCTCTAGTTACCAAAAACATCCTACATGTGATTCTCTGCACCCGAAGCACTAGCTTGAGCCTAGGGCTGTGCACAGCTAGACACCTCAACCTCTCCTATTGTCTTGGTCAAGCATATCCTATAGGCCAAGCCACTGATCCGTATGGGAATCTATAATTACCAAGTTGTCTTGGAATACGCCATAATTTTTCAGCAGATCGACCACTTTATTAGCTTCTTTGTATGCGTGTGTTATGGAAAAATCATTAAATTTAGCTAGAAGGGTATTAATCTTCCTTATCCAATTATCCATTTTCCAACTTGGTGACTTTCTTGAAGAAATAGCCTGGATACATATTTGCAAATCACCTTCTATTTCCATAATGACTATCCCTTTCTGAATGCACAACTCCAACCCTAGCTCTAATGCCTCCATTTCTGCCATGTTATTAGAATGACTTCCTAGGCATTTTGAAGCAGCCCACACACACTCTCCATAATTATCTTTGATTATGCATCCTGCACTTGCCTACTCGGGGTTACCTTTTGCAGCCCCATCGAAATTTAGTTTCCACTTCAGTCTCACTGATTGCAGCCATTAGACGTTCCTCCTATTCACCTTGTCCTGCTTACAGACCTTGACCTTTGGCATCTTGAGCTCAATCCAGGCCTTTTGTATCATCTCATCCCACCTTGTGAAATTTGCTTTGGTGTTGATCCTAATTCTATTGTTTGTTGTTTTAATGATGGCCTCTTGAATCTTGGTAATGAGAAGATCCCTACTTAGAGCCTTTTCACAGAAGATGTGCTTGTTTCTCTCCTTCCATATATTCCATACAATTAAGGTTGGTGCCAACACGCATATTCCATGCCAGTAACACCTTTGTCTGCTATCGGCCAGCTACACAAGAACTCCTGAAGCTTCGGCTGTCTTGGTCCCTGAAAAATGAAAAGTGTCTTGCAGCCAATCTCAGCATGCAAACGCCAAATGACAATTGAGAAAAAGGAGGTCCACACTGTCCTCCTCACATTTGCATAATGGACACCGAGAAGGGCCCACAATTCCAATTATTTTCAGTCTGTCTCCTGTAAGGCAACGCTTGTGAATGGCAACCCATAAGAAAGCTCCAGCCTTAGGTAACACTTCTCGTCTTCAGCATAGAGTTGTCATCCATGTATTCTCCTTATTGTATGCAACTTGTATTCGATAACCCAGTTTAACTGAGTATTCCCCAGAGGTATCCCCACACCAAATAATTTTTTCTTCCCTATTGCATAGGTTAATCGCCCTATTGGCGAGTTCTCGAGCCACCACCCCTTTTGTTTCTTGTGGTTAAGACAAGGCATCCACATCCTTCCACTTGTATTGCCCCCCAATCGCATTTGCATCTAGAGTTACATAATCCACTACCTTGCTACCGTACTCCTCCTGAAGTGTTTCCACATACTGTCCCAATTCAAACATCTCTGCCAAGATCTTGTGACCATCCCACGAGTCCGTCCAAAATAGAGCCTTCCATCCATCCTGATTTTCCACGAGAGGTGACTAAAAATTAAATTCCTACACTTTGAAAGGTACCTCCATATTGCCGATCTGCCTTCCACATTCGCAATTGTTAAAATTCTGGAAGGATCATCGTTACCCAAATATTTGTTTTGTAGTATCTGACACCATGTCTTTTCCAGGGACTTGTACATCTTCCAGATCAGTTTGGCACCAAGGGAAGTATTTTGGAGCCTCACCTTTCGCACTGCAGCCCTACCGTCCTATTTTGTTTGGCATGTTGTGTCCCAACCAATGAGCAAAATTTTTCTTTCATTCTTGGATCCTTCCCACAAGAACTTCTTCAAGAATTTTTCCACATCTTCTTCAACTTTTGAGGGTACCTCATAACAAGACATAGTATGAATGGGGATTGCAGACAGAACCGCCTTTGCCATTGTTATTCTCCCTACAAATGTGAGCCAACTATTCTTCCATGCCATCGCCTTGCTTCTACATTTCTTAAATACCTCTGACCAATGTTTTTCTTTACACGCACCATCAAAGATCTTTACCCCTAGAAATTTTGTAAGCATCTTTCCCACTTGAAAGCCCATAATTCCAGTGCTGACTTGTTGTAATGCATGCCTTGTGTTAAAAAAGAAGATGCGCGATTTCTCCTTATTCATTTTTTGGCCCGATTGCTTTTCATACTCATCCAACACTCCTTTGATTACTCTAGCTTCCCTTAAACTTTCCTCACCCAATAGAGTAATTCATCTATGAATTGCGAGTGGGAAATGGGTTCCACATTTGGAGCTACTCGCACGCCCATCCATTCCAATTGGTGGTGGCAATCTTTGATGATGCAACTTAAGGATTTAGTTATAATTACGAATAGGAAAGGAGAAATGGGGTCCCCCTTCCTAAGACCATTTGTGGCCTAAAAAAACCATGCAATGTTTCGTTATTCGAAATCAAAAAACATAACAAGGAAATACAGTAGTGAATGAGCTCGCACCACTGAGTGCAAAATCCCATTTTCTGCATAACCTTAATTAGGAAGCACCATGAAACTTTGTTGTACACCTTGTAGACATCCAACTTTATTAACATCCCTGCCTCCCTACTTATCTTAAGTGAATGTACCACATCCGATAGAAGAAGAATACTATCTGTGATTTCCCTTCTTGGCACGAAACCATTCTGCTCTACAAAAATTATGTTTCCTAACACCAATTTGAGCCTGTTTTCTAATACTTTGGTAATCACATTGTATACGATATTGCATAGCGATATGGGCCAATAGTCACCAAAAGAATGGCATTTAGGTTTCTTAGGAATCAACACTATTACCGAGTTGTTTATATCTTTCATGAATCACTTCGTCCTTCTAAAATATTCCACCAACTTCCAATAATTGTCTCTAATGAAGTTCCAACACGACTAAAAGAATTTTTCTGAGAACCCATCAGCCCTAGGTGCTTTGTCTGGTGGAGTTGAAATAGAGCGCATTTCACTTCATCTTTAGATACCTCCCCACATAGCATCAAATTATCTGCCTTGCTGACCCATCTATTTATCGTTTCCAAGAACCTGCCACCAACTTCTTGCCCACTTTGGCACCCCAGCAGGTGTATAAAAAATTCAACAACCCCCATGCCCACTTCCTTCATGCCATGCACTATGTGGCCATATGTGGTTTTGATTTCATCTATCTTGTTTGCAACCCTCCTTTCCAGCACTAAGGCATGATTTTTTTTTTAATTTGAGTCTCCTTCACTGAGCTAGACTTCCCTAGACTTATCTCGCTAGTATATTTCTTCTCTCTTGAGGAGTTAAGCCAGATTGGCATTCAGGTCCTTTTCCTTGTGAAAATCATCATTCCTCATGCCTTCTTTAATTACTTTCTCATTCAAGGCTTCCAGCTCATCTTCCACCTTAGCCTTTTCCACAAAGATATTTTGAAATTTCTCCTTGTTCCAAACTTTTAGCTTTTGTTTTATGGTCTGGAGTTTCTTGAAAAATTTAAAGCTAACCGATCCTCTCACTTGAGTCTCCTTCCACCAACATTCCAAAAGACCAACAAGGCCATCGTCCCGCCACCACATATTCTGGAACTTGAAGCTTGTTTTTTGTAGATCTTGCTTCCTAGTAATAGTCAGTTCAACTAGGAAATGATTTGATATTGGCATAGGTTGAATGCTAGCCAATATCCGCATACCCTTCTCACACCAGGTCGGGGAAACCAAAAATCTATCCAACCTCTCCGCAATTTTTGTGAAGTCCTTACACCTATTGGTCCATGTGAAAACACCATTTTTTGTCAGACAATCGGCTACTCCAACGTCTGCCATAAAGCTTTTGAATTCAATGGTGGCCTGCGAAACACTTTGAATCCCTCCCCTCTTTTCATTCGAGTCTAGGATGGTGTTAAAATCTCCATGATGATGAAATTTTCCCTCAAGAAGGGTCGAGCAAAGTCAAGCATCAAACACCACAAAGCAGCCTTTTCCTCAGTTTTTGTTGAGCTGTAAACATTACTGATCACAAAAGAGGAGTTCAGACCCAGATCAAATACTTTTGTTGTCGTCCAATGGAAGAAGAGCCAATTATTTCCATCAAAACCATTGCTTCTTTCCATAGTAGTCCTAATCCACTTGAATTCCCCATAGAGTCCTGGAAGTACCCTTTCCAAATTTGATAATATTTTAGAAATTTCATCCCTTCCTCCCCAGAGTTTGGTCTCTTTCAACAAGATAATATTGTCTGTACTTTTCTAAAGATGACGCCTAACAAGGCATCACTTGTCAGGGGCCTTTAGGCCCCAAACATTCCATGTTGTTATCTTCGTTTCTTCCTAAGGGAGGAGCTTCCTCTCTTGGTACTTAAAAACTAAGTGATGTTGGGGAACCTCTTCGCTGCAATTTCTTCTTCCCTTAATTTCTTGAAGGATTTTTGGCCATGAGTGTTTCCTGTTGTGCTGATTTTTACCACACCCAAGTGTTTGGTAGCCGATTGGGAGATGCACCTATCCTCAATGACATCCAGCGCATCCTCTAGATCAACATTGGAGTCTAAATCATCACTTGCCTCTGAGTCGACTTTTGTAGCCTCAACTTGTTCTTGATCGGATCTCATCTCCTGAGGGGGGGACTTAGGCTGCAAGTCAATCAAATCCCTCCTGTCTTTCGATACCTCATGTGGAATTGCTTGGAGCAGCAACTCTTCCTTTGAAGCATTGTCCATTTTTGTTGTCCTCACTTCAGGGGCCACAAATGAAGACCTATGTTTGCTAGGTATGTCCTCCTTTGTTTTTTCCTTCCAAACCCTCCTTCCTCTGTCACACTCTGACATTGTGTGTCCCTAGGCTCTGCACTTTGAGCAAAATAAATTAGTTTCTTTGACTTCGACCCCTTGAAGCCATCGACCCCCCCACCCTTAGACATATTTGTTTTGGAATGGTGTCAATGGCTGCAATTTTCAATCTAGCAAACTTGTATAGGTCTCTGTCCAGAATGCTCATGTCCATTTCTATAAGGGATCCCAAAGAGCGCCCTATCCTTTCTAGGCATTCCACAGTCTAGTATTCCATCAAAAGGTTGTATAACCTTACCTAGACCTACATGTATAGGGGTGTGTCACCCATAAACCACATATCTCCCTTCGTGACAAGCTTCTTCACTTCTTCATTAGCGAAAACAACTAGAAAAAACCCTCTGGTAAAAATCTTAATAGTACCTCCTGCTTCCATTGTTCTTTGATCCAGCCTTTGATCGAGTCCCTAGTTGACGTCTTGCCAATAAAATGACAAATGAATGCATACTCCCCCAGGATGACCACGTCCAATTTAGTTTCTCCCACAACATCTATTTCCATTAGGACTTCATCCATATTTTGTTTAGGGATGTTCTCCCCCACGGGATTCTGCCCTCCTTGTAGCCTTTTCGCTTTCCTTTCTCTCCTTCCCCTATGATTATTGGCTAACCATCTCTGAGTCAGCCACTCCTTCCACTCCTTTTGCTTCCTGTTTGGATTTTGCTAGGTCGCTTCAAATGGTCGTTGCCAACTCTGATCATACTTCCTCACCAAGTCAGGAGAATTGTGCCTTCTTCATGTCACTTCCAGGCCATCCAGTGAAGCCAAAGATTCAGGGGTGTCATGCCTCTTGTGCTTGGTCGTGCCATTATTGAATCCTTCCTACATGTAAAATGAATGGTATTTTTCCACCCAGTGCCCACCTTCAAAAACCCATTTGGGCACATTGCCAACCTGCAAACCTTTCGAATTTACCTCAATCGCTTCATCCCCCCAATGACACTTGGATTCTTCTTCACTCCTCTAGATCTTCCCATCCTTTCCCAGGAACTCGCCAACCTTCCCTACCTCACAAGATTTCGCACCTACACCACCCTGTGAACCTGTGCCACTATGTGCCATTTTTTTGTAATTGTAACTTAATCTATATAATGATATTTATAATAATAAACTTAATCATGAACCTAATTTTTTAATTATTATTATTTAAGATTATATTATTATCATTTTTTATTCGTAATGAGTTAATGTATTAATAGTGTTGGCGAATGGATTAGCCCCTGATAAATATTTCTATAATAAATGACTCTCTTGCCCGATTAACACTAATAGCAATCTGTTAATAGCTCTGGAAAGGCCACAATTGCATTTGTGGCTTTCCTCTAAATTGAGAGGTACAACTCCCTCGTATAATTTGAATGGAAACAAATGTGCTTTTAACTAGAAAGCAATAAAGGCAACAAACATTAACCCACAAAAATGCAGCTAATGCGAAATGAATCCTAAAGGTCATTAATCGAGTAGCTCATAGATTGTAATAATTAATGACAAAAACAAACGTTAACAAAAATAAAAGACTTCATAATTGCAATAGATGAAATAAATGTAATTGAATATATTTCACATAGAAAATATATTATATTTACGTACATGAATCATAGGCTAGTATGATCAACATTGCATTCGACTCACAATTCACAGATTGAGAATTATTGCAATTAAAGAATAAATGAAAACTCAAAGTAAATCTATTGTTCCTCCCTTGACTACAACACAATGTATTCTCTAGGAATAAAACCTCTTATGAATGGCTATTTACCTAGATATAAGGGTTGCATTCTTCTCTTTGATGGTTACCAATCAGTTGCGGTAACGCTTTCTTGTCGCCTAACTATCCATATTGGAAACTGATGACCAATAAATAATAAATGTCTAAAATGATCATATCGCTAATGATAATACTTTAAGCAATTTCTAAGCATTTCTTTCAATTAAAATCATGCCCTGTGGCCATCCATTCTTGAGTAGTTTGCATGCTTTACAAATTAAGCATTAAATAATTGTCGCAGTGGTGCAATGGAAACACACGTGCAAGTTGTCTAGCGAGATGATCAATTGGGAATATAGCATAAATTCTTGTCGTATCAATAATTAATTTCAACCACATTGCCATCCTATCACCTTGATCATCCTCAGCACAAATGTCTCGCTAACCTTCTATAAATTCAACATGAACTACCTCACTTCGCCAACCTAAAGCGTCAAACATGGCAAGTGCTTAGAGTGATGGAGTGTCCATGAATGAATTCATTGTCATTGAAGAAATCGAATGCAGTCCCCTCTTCAGGCGTTTATCCAACTAGTTGAAGGAGGTCTTCATTGTCTAGAGTGAAGTCAAAGGGGAGGTGCTACGAGGCATACTTGGAAATGTATTTTTGAACTAGGTGCATGTGCACAACGCAATGCTTCTGGAGTGTTTTGTGTACATTGTAATTTGCACCTCTAGGCATCGTGACTAAGGAATGAGGGTAGTGGAGTGACTGGTTCAAACAGAGTTCCTCTACCACATGAATGTAGCCATTTCTGGCCTCAACAACTACCCTCGAAGCAGCCTGGTGGGCGACACCATTTGCATTGTGACCACTACCCAAAATGAAACCACCAAAGAAGTGGTGACCTTTCTCTGCATGAAGCTGGTGAGGAACAACATGGGGCTATTTTCCCAATTTATGTAGTCTCATGAGAACCTGCTATCACCTGCCTAGATAGAGCGCCTTCAAGTGGTTGTAGAAGCGATCTGCATGCTGATGTTCGCCCTCTGTGCATGAAGAAATCTTCATTTTGATATTATCTAGCCCCCTTTTTGTAATTGACAAAAAAAATTGTATTTCCATCAGTACACATATATAATAAAATATATTGTTTTACATCTCTAGTGTCACCTCTCTCTCTCTTATTAACATTTCTATTATTGATTTTCTATGTGAATGTCATCTCTTTATTCATTTTTGCACAAGTAGCTAGTTGTTTATTTGAAATTCACCTTAATAAAATAAACTATGTTGCAACTTCTTTGATTCCTTTAAAAATGTGTTATGGTTGTAATGTGGGGAGTTTGCAAAACTGAACAATCACCGTTGTAGTTATAGAAACCACTCCAATTCTCGCTTGACTTGAAAGACTTTGAAAAATGTCATCAACGGTCTTTTCAAAAAGTTCGTGAACCTTAAGTACGGACTGCTAGCCTTTTGGAAGAATGACTTAGAATATGCAGGAAGTTATAGTGATACCCTAAAACACCACCCGACCAAAGAAAAAAAGAAGTAAGGCAAAGGTGATAAAATGGAAAGTTAGTCGAACTACTAAAAACACCGCCTACCTAAAGACTTAACCAAAGTTTTGACATGGGGATGCCAACTTTAAGAGGGGGACCCAAAATTTGAGTAACAGAGGCTCTAATTGGGGACAAGGACTAAAAAGGATGCAGTCGAGAACCCATAAGCATTATGAATAGTCTTATCCATTGGGCAATAAAGTCGAGAAAAGAGGAAGGACAACAACCCAAAACCAAACACACACACCTAAAAATGACACACCAAAAATGACTATATACAAGGTAGGTTGGCACCTACCAAAAGGGGGAAAGAAAGAAAAACTCACACGAAAACATTGACAGGTTATGAGAAGAAGGACCTAGACCTAAAAAATCATGTCTGTGCATGTAGCTTTTGAAGAGAGGCAATAATTTGAATAACCCAAACATGGGTGTTGTAGCTAAATGAACAACCAATCACATTGCTCTTGAATAACCATATCTCATCATAAATCTCCTCCTGATGTGGAAGAACATGTGTGGAAGTGCCTGGAGGATTTTTTGTTATTTCCTAAGACTTTGTTATTGAAAACATTTCCCGCCCTTAAGGAAAATTTGAATTTTCTACACCCCTTGCAACAACATGACTTACTACTTCGTGAGCAACTTTCTGATCATCACAGCTACATTGTGACCTTACGACCTCTCGATCCCTTACTACAATAGTATCCCCTTCTTGATCATTAATAGAAAAATGAAATACCTCCATTATCAATGGTTTTGGTAAACACTCCCTTGGTTCTATGAATATAGGATTGTCATGAATTTCAAATTCTTCGAATGTGAAAAGAGGGTTTGAGCTGATTAACCACTCGCCCCCATCTTCACTTGGAGGATCTTTATTATTTTCCCTAGTGGAACTTGCAATTTTATCAACAACATTCTCAAATGTGAAGGTCGCGTATTCAGGGGTGAAAAGATAACTCGACCCTCGATCTTCACTTGTGGAGCTATAAGAAGGAAAATCATTTGTAGGAACAAATGGAGGAGTAAACTGAAATGTAGGGGAATACCTTTCTCATGGTGTCGAATCTTCATCATCGCTAGATGAACTGAGATCATCCTTTGACTCAATTGTAGTGTTTTATACTATATGCCTAAGCATACCAACACTGATTTTATTCCTTTACATCTTTGCTTCTTTCTGGGAAGAGTTGCACACCATTCAATATTATCAAATTCATTCTCTCAACAGTAGGGTGGGAATGTTGGTAACTGCCAGGAAACTAGAGAAGCTATAGGTAGGCGGTGGGCGACTAACAATAGGCTGAGTAATATAGTTGAGTAGGTCCATTTTCCCATCACGATTAGGTCATTCTCAATGTTCATTGCTTCAATCTGGGCTTGTTCGATCCCATAAACCTTGTCTATTTTTAGTATGAGTTGGACATCAAGATCAACAACGAAGGTGAATACATGGAATTGAATTATTTTTCTTGGTTTCTTTGGTGTAGGAATTCGTCGAAGAGATTGAATGAATCAATGAAAAAAATCCCTCATAGGTTCATGTCTTTCCTTCACAATTTTGAAAAAAATTCTAATTAGAGCAGTGACATCTATAGGATTTTGGAAACGTTGCAAAAAAAAATTGTGTAATGTATCCCAGCCAGTTATACAACCCCTCTTTAATCCCCTATACCATTCAGCTACCTTTTCGATTAGATTGTCCACAAATATCCTAATAGAGATGTCCTCCTCTTGAATTCCTAGAATTTTGCTCACTACAGTCATGGCTAGAACATGTTCTTTTGAATCTTGAGCACCACTACCAGAGAATTTTGGGAAATTTTTTCTTGAGTCACATGGTAGGTCATTATAGTGTGATAGGGTGAAAGGTCCAATATAACTACCCCAAGGAACAAAATTCATGGTTTCTAGGGTTTCCAACTCCTATTGAAGTAAAGAAGGGGAACCCCCAAGCTATTGCCTAGGTGGCCGTGAAGCTGGAGGGTGATTCAATGGTCAATTAGGGTGTTGATTCAAGTGTCATTTGAAGGTTGATTGGGACGTGGATTAGGACATATATTAGGATGACGAGGTTTGTCGTCATAGTATTCAAAGAATAGTCTTGGAGGGTGTTCAACCACTGGTACAGGTGGGTGTAGGGTCCACTCTTCTTCCCCTTCCAAGATGAAATTAACTTACATATAATCTGATGCACTTCTCTTGTACCTTGAAGTGAGTGTATTTAATTACGATAATGATATCCTCTTGCTCTACCTACATCTAGTCCAAATCAAGTTGAAGTACGGGAAATATATCATTATAAGGAAGTGCCATCTTGTTGCATGACACAAAAGCAACTTGTTAGAAATTTCAATCTCTCCCCAACAGAGTCGCCAAAAATTTGTTAGCGAATGGATTGGCCCCTAATAAATATTTCTATAGTAAATGACTCTCTTTCCCGATTAGCACTAATACCAATCCGCTAAGAACTCTGGAAAGGCCACAATTGCATTTGTGGCTTTGCTATGAATTGAGAGGTACAACTCCCTCGTATGATTTGAATGGGAAATAAGTGTGCTTTTAATCCGAAAGCAATAAAGGCAACAAACATTAACCCATAAAATGTAGCTAATGTGAAGTGAATCCTAAAGAACATTAATCAACTAGCTCACAAACTATATTGATTAATGACGAAAGCAAACATTAACAAAAAGAAAATACTCCATAATTGCAATAGATGAAATAAATGTAGTCGAATAGATTTCACATAGAAAATATATTCTATTTACGTACATGACTCATAGGCCAGTACAATCAACATTACATTATACTAACAACTCACAGATTGAGATTTATTGCAATCAAAGAATAAATGAAAACTCAAAGAAAATCTATTGTTCCTCCCTCAACTACAATAAAATGTATTCTCTAGGAATCAGACCTCTGTTGAATGGATGTTTACCCAGATATAGGGGTTGCATTCTTCTCTTTGATGGTTACCGATCATTGCGATAACGTTTTCTTGCCACCTAACTATCCATCTTAGAAACCGATGATCGAGAAATCATAAATGGTCAGAATAATCACATCGCTAATTATAAGACTTTAAGTGATTTTTGAGAATTTCTTGATTAAACTCCTGCCCCATGGCCATCAATTCTTGAGTTGTTTGCATACTTTGCAAATTAAGCATTAAATATTTGTCATAGTGGTGCAATGGAAACACACATGCAAGTTGTCTAGCGAGATGATCAATTGGGAATATAGCTTAAATTACTATCATATAAACAATTAATTTCAATCGCATCACCATCCTATCACCTTGATCATCCACAACTCAAATGTCTCACCAACCTTCTATAAATTCAACAAGAACTACCTCACTTCACCAACTTGAAGCATCAAACATGGCGAGTGCTCAAAGTGATGGAGTGTCCATGAATGACGTCATTTTCATTGAATAAATTGAATGTAATCCACTCTTCAGGCATTTATCCAACCAGTTGAAGGAGGTCTTCATCATCCAGAGCGAAGTCGAAGAGGAGGTGCTGAGAGGCATACCTGGAGAGGCATTTCTAAACCAAGTGCATGTGCACAATGCAACACTTGTAGAGCATTTTGTGTACACTGTAATTTGCACCTCCAAGTGTTGTTCCTGGGAAATGAGGGCAACAGAGTGACTAGTTCAACTAGAGTTACTCCACCATGTGAATGTAGCCATTGCTGGCCTCAACAACTACCCTAGAAGCAGCCTGGTGGGTGACACCATTTGCATTGCGAGCACTACCTAGAATGAAACCATCAAAGAAGAAGTGACCCTTCTTTGCACAAGGCTAGTGAGGAACAACATAGGGTTATTTGCCCAATTTTTGCAATCTCATGAGAACCTGTTGTCACCTACCTAGATAGAGTGCCTTCAAGTGGTAGTAGAAGCAATTTGCTACTGATGTTCGCCCTTAATGCATAAAGAAATATTTGTTTTGATATTATCTAGCCCCCTTTTTGTAATCAATTTTTTTTTTGTATTTCCACTAGTACATATATATAATAAAATATATCATTTTACATCTCTAGTGTCGCCTCTCTCTCTTATGAACAATTCTATTTTTTATTCTATTTAATTTTTGTATTTGAATGACATCTCTTTATTCATTTTTGTACAAGTAGTTGGTTGTTTATCTAAAATGCACCCTAATAAAACAAATTGCACCACGAATTCTTTGATTCCTTTAAAAATATGTTTCGATGGTAATGTGGGGAGTTCACAAAACTGAAAAAATCACCATTGCAGTTATAGAAACCACTCCAATTCCCGCTTGACTTGAAAGACTTCAAAAAATGTCACCAACAGTTTTTTCAAAAAGTACACGAACCTTAAGTACAAACCACTGGCCTTTTGGAAGAATGACTTAGAATATACAGGAAGTTATAGTGATACCCTAAAACACCACTCGACTAAAAAAGCAAAGAAGTAAGGCAAATGTGCTAAAATGGAAAGTTAACCGAACTAGTAAAAACATCACCTAAGTTAGGAATACTCAAAAAAAAATTCTCGACTAAAGACTTAACCAAAGTTTCAACATGGGGGTGCCAACTTTAAGAGGGGGACCCAAAATCTGAGTAACAAATAGCAAAAATATTTTACATTTTGTTTGCTAAGCAAGAAGTCACAAAATATAGATATAGCCTACTATAGTTGATCACCCAACCACTATAAACAAAACACACACTAAAATCCCTTAACCTTTGACTCCCTTCATACAAACTACCCACTAATTGTTGGATTAACCACACTAAACCCCTACCAAATGACATATACATAAATATTATTACAGAATCACTAAAGCATAGTAACACTAACCACCCAAGAAACTATTCTCATGTGCAAAGCCCCTAAAATTTGGGATCATGGTGATGTTTAGAGCAATGGGTAACTTCATTTCCTTCAATAGGTAACCCACGCCAATAACAACCATTTGTTTGTGTTCAATCAAATCCATCCCTTTGAGGTCAACAATGAAGGGATAATACTTCACTACTTCCCTAGGGACATGAATCAGATGTAGGTCCCATGGGTGTGGAACGCCCATTCCCGATAATGCAGCATATAGGGTTTCCTCAAGCCCGACTAACAAATCTGCATTAAACATTTTCTTCATCAAAGCCTCTACCACCTTCTTCTTCGACCTAATATCCAGTACCACAACCAAGAATCTTGAGGTGATATTTGTGCCCACACAAAAGGAATTCACGTCCCTGGAATTCACGTCCCTCATGAACCATTTTCCCAACACCATCTTTGTTGTAGCCAGGATGAGAGAATCGTGCTTCTTGAGCACCCGCTTCAACCGTTGATCAATGATGGGACCTCAAAATGCTATTTCCATGACATTCCTATCCAGTTGAATGCGGTATCTACCTCAATACTCATCAGTGTTTCCATTGACATGTGAACCACAAATTTAGATCGCTCTCCCATTCTTCTTGGATTATTTTCCCTACGCTGCCTTTCCGACTAGTGCGGACTACCAGTGCTTAGAGGGAGAAAAATTTCCTAAAGAAAACCATAGCCAAATGAAGAATGCAGAATAATAATGACTTGGCCTTACCTTAATTTATCTCACTCCAAAATTATCGTGCCTTGCAAAATCTAGCTTATAATCAATGATCAAGCTCCACTTCACATGTGAGTCTTTGTCAACCTTCATATTCCAATGTTGAAAAGACAAGCAAGGTGATGGATGCAAGTTTTGTATAACCCCTGATGATATTGTTGACGCCAAAAATTGACGAGGTAATAGAGCCTTATGGGAAACTCAGTTTAAGGGGGACCTTTTGTGCTAAACTGAGTAACCTCCGGATTTTTAGAGAAGTCGACTTCTTCTATATTGGGGTTTGGAAAGGGAAAAGGAAGCTGATATAATAAAATGAAGTCTAACCTAAGGTGATGCGCCAATACTTAATGATGGGCACGAGAAATCATAGATTTAAGGGCCTAAATGGTGTTGTAGTGTTCCAGAACATCAGAGACTTAAGATTATAGCATAGACAATTCATTCATTGACATAAAATAACATTGCATACATTCTTATTACCAAGAAGAGTCATTAGACATGGTCTAGGTAAGAAAACTTGCATCCAACATATATAGAAGTTCTCAAATGAAATGTCCAGCCAATAAGAAGCATAGTTTATAGTTTGATCAAATAGCATGAAAAACAGAGAGGCCGAACAATTGGCACAGTCTGAGAGTTTTTAAAATCAAATAAAACAGTAATAAAGGCCTTGCGTATTTTACTAAAACCAGTGTTTTCCTCCAATTTCAGACCCTTTTTCTCATTATAGAGAAAAGTATATATAGCAGGAAAACCTCCCACCACTTTGAAGAGCAACAAAAGAAAATATTTTGCAATCCCCTACAATGATGCAAGAATCAGAATATTCTCAAAGCCGTTGCAACAGAATAGATCTGGAACCAAGCATTGGGTCATCCCAGGCGCAGGTGCATCCTCTGCAATGATGGCGGTGGTCTTGGCTAGGCCTGATTAGACAAGTGTCACCCTCCTCAGCGAATTATAATGACATGTAGTGGCCAATAGCCTTATTCGGTTCATCCAGTCCATTGCCCGAATATGAGATCCGCTGGTTAGGCATGCGACAGCCTTTCGTTGCCCGTATGAACCTCTCTCCCCTTGCTGCTAAGGACTTGCATTAATTCTACACATGTCAAATGGGTGAAGCCTTAATCAACAATGGAGGGAATGATCACCAATCGAGCTCAAAAGAGACACGTGACAGCATTTCGCTGCCCGCGGTTGCTAATTCATCTCTGCACTAAAAGATGTGTGAATGGAAGACACGTAGCAAGTATACACTACAGACAAAAACCATGGGGCCCACCATAACCTTTTAGGAATGAGGGCTTCGTGACAGCCTTTCAGAGCCTGGCGAGACAGCAAAAAAATATGACCAAAAAAACCCCATAGCTGCAACACATGGAAGCATAGCAGAGCCTGCTGGGATGCGAAAGGAATGCTGAGACTCGGAGTTGCCAAGAGTAGACACCTAGAGTGGCAGAGAAAAACCTTGATAAAAGGCTGAGTTGACTCTGCGAAGCACGAGCCGACGCATAGAGGAAAAAATACACTCGAAGGGAGCTAGTTAAATATTTGTTAACAACTTTTGGCGACTATCAGGGGCATTTTGACTAAGGAACGGAGAACCCAAAAATTCTCTGGTTTATAGGCCAGAGTGTCATTTTATTGGGACAATGGAGTCAGAGATTGTAAAGAACATCCTGTAGAGGTGACCATTCATCCTCAGATGGCTTCGCCATGTTGTGCAAATTCTCTTGCGCTCCACTTAGATCAATAGTTTCTTTGTGAGGCAGCGCATTGGGTAAACTGACTCCTGCTTCATAATGAAATAGCAGCTGTGCCAACGAATGAATCACTCCCTCAATGTCGGTTGCCATGGGAGGATCACTGAAATCCCTGAAAGCCTCTGGATCATCTTCCTTCTCTTTTATCTTTTTCGCAATCTGCTCGATCGTGGCAATAGAGCCATCTTCAAGGAATGGGGATGAAAAACCCATCCTGTTTAACTTGGCGAAACTTCCCTGTATGCTGTCTAGTGTCTTACTCAGAATAGTCGCAGCTGCTTTAGTGCACTGAAAGGTAGAGTGGCAATGGATGAACTTATTTTCCGTTTGAGCAGCAGCATCCCGATTTTCAATACCCGCTCCGGAAAGGCTCTCATTAGAGACCGAGTATAGCTTGGTGAGCAGATATTTTTCTCCTGGAACCCTCTCCAAGATGAACCGTGGGAACTTCTCAATTGTATCATGGGCCTCCTGGCTCAGCTTTGATGACTTGGCGATGAATCAAAGGGCAGGCTACAATGTTAGGCAAAAGGCTTTATTTTTTTCCAGCGAGAGATGTACAATTGCCTAACTAGCGGAATGATATCTAGTTGTGTAGGGGGAGGCAGGAGAGAGATTTTAAGAGAAGAAATCTCCACGTCTCTTGAAATAATGGCTTTAGCCAATTCTGCCCTTTTCTTTTTCTCGAACACTAGCTGTTATGCGGAGCTGCTCATTTCTTCTCTATTTGAGCTTTTAGGCCTTTAAATTTAGCCTCTTCTTTTTTTAATTTTCTGCTCATATTGAGCCTATTGGTGCTTCGACGCTTCACTTCTCTACACCATTCCTTGACTATACTCAAGGTGAAGCCACTCTAGTTCTTCATTCTTTAGTTGTAGATTTTGTTCTGCCTCTTGATTCTTAGAGCATAGCTCTTTTATCATGGTAGGGTCAATGGCCCGAGTCTTCACAGGTTCGCTCTGAATTCTATTTCTCTCATCCTCCACTGCCAGTTCCCTTTCTGTCATACGGGCAACATCCGCCTCAAGGGATTTCTCCTTTTTCTCCAAAAAACTAACCCTTTCCTTTGCCGCTTTAAGCTGTTCATCCTTCTTCTTTAGCTAGCGGCCAATTTTGAGGAATTTGAAAGTGACTACCCATTGCGTTTCCTCCATGATTTCAACCTTATCCTGCGGTCGGGCCACCTTCATGTTGCGTCTGACTGCATATATCTCATAATCTTCCTGGTGCATTTCCCCCTGAGGCTTGCTTACCCTCAGGTACATGGTTGCAAATTTTAATTCTTGCCAGGCCTCATCATAAAGATTTTGTATTTTTGGCTCGACAGAAGTGTTGTCATCCTTTGCCCTACACTTTCGCATTCTACTTGCGCATGCCTCCCTTCCGCAATCAATCTGTGCCATAAACTCATTTGGCGACCAACTAGTCCACTTGCGAAAAGAGCACCAGAAGGCAGGGCATAGGGATAGGTAATCCTCATAGGCACGAGCATTTGTTTCTTTTGGAGAGTGATAGTTTGTGGGGAGAAGTGGGGCATGTTCCATAGTTTGGTTTGAGGCCCAACAGTAGGACTAGTCATTTGTAATGACTGAATCGATAAATCAACTGCAGGACTCATAGGCTGGGAGGGTAGTGGGGGTGTCAATGTGGTATCAGCCTGTTGCGATGGAAGAGGATCTGCAATAATAGTAGAAAAAGAAGGGGCACTCACTAGGGGTATGTTTTTTGAAAGCGAGGCAAGGAGAGTCTGAGCGGCAACAGCGGGCGTAAGGGTCCGCAAAGGAGTAAAAACAAGCAGAGTGGTTTGCGAAAACTAGGCGAAGCCTACTGAATATGTTAGACTAAAAGTAGAAGGCAGAGGGCTAGTACTTATGGTAGGGATCGCTAGTGAGGCAGGGGAAGATACCAAGGAATGAGAAGCAAGGGAAGGAGTGAATTTTACTTGCTGACTAGTCAACGATGGCTCCAGAATCGTCAGCGACTCCTCAGCCTTAGGCTCCTAGATAGCAGCAAGCACTTTTCTTCCGATGGGTTCTTGCAAACCTTCTCTGATAATGCTCTCCGTGCGTTGTCGTTTCACAGGTGGGGTCTCTCTAGCTTTGACAGTCATCTTCATTTACTACAGTGATAACCAGGCTGGTTTAGCAACCCAAGTGAGTGTCTGCGAGCCCCTTGATATATTAAAGCGCGCATTCGTGGCCACATAGGCGAGCTGTCTGAGGCCTTTCTCCTTTGACATAGACGAAGCCGATGTTGCCGCTTCCTCCTCCTGCTCTTCAGACTTTTCCTTCGAGTCTCTACTCTGATTAATACTAGAGCTTGGGCTGGGGTGTCCCTCCTTCCACCATTTTTCAAATTCTTGGTCATCCTTCAGATTATTGTAAGGAGCATCTAATTGTGCTATTTCTTGGCGATACTTCCAGAAAGCCTTTATTTTTTACTCATTCCACTCCTTATCCTTCTTCAACCTATTGTACATGTCGTGCTCCATGAGAAAATTATCCTGGGCCACTCCCACAACAAAGTAGAATTTGTGTCATGGCCCTCTAGTATCTTACATAGGAATACACACGAATTCAACAAAATTTTCATCTTTGTTTGCCTGCAGGTTACGTCATTTTCCCAATAAGGTCGAGGAACATGGGTAACTCTCATGTGTATCTCCAACAAGTCATTGAAAGGGTTGTATTCCCACTTATCATTTACTAGCACCAACCCTAGATAAGCCAACTTATCCTCTAACAACTGGTATGATTGTTTCTTTATCAGAGTTACTAACCTGAAATTCTTTGAACAAGAGAAAAATCCCTTTTTCTTGACACTTTTGTTGCTATAGAAGGTAAAATCAATAATACACACCTACCGAAACATTTCTAGTGCGAGCACCCGATTTGTGACATAGGCCAGAAGCAGGAAGGGTTGGCTAGTGAAGCCCCACATCCGGACAATTGTGAAATCCTTGCCTAAGAACCAGTCATAGGCGGGAGTGAAACTTTGCATAAATCTGGTCTGCTCTTTGTCGAGCTGAATTATGTCGCCCTTTCCAATTAAATCATGCAAGATAGAAGCTATGAAATAGTCCAAAAATGCATAATAATCATATGATGCGGAAAGAAAAGGTGTCCACATGGACACTGGCCTCCTCTTACCTTGCTCATCAAAAATTGCTAATGGAAAATATCGAGTGAAGAAATCAGGGTTTTGATGAAGAAACATGTGGCCCAGGAAGGAAACAAACCTAAATTTTCCCTCCACTGGGTAATTCTTTATTTTCCGTATCATTTCTTCTATCATAAACTCAATAAAATCATACCAGAAGATATCATGGTGCTTGCGAAATTGGAATTTCGATCCTAGTTGAAAAGTCTCCACCTTCTCATCAGAGGCTTGACTGCACACAAAAGCTAGCATGGACATGGCATCTTGTAGATCCTCGTGTAATGCACCACGCGACAATGAAATACTTGGCAGTTTAGTGGCTGGGATGTCTTTCCTACCAGTCTCCTCCAACAAGAACTCTGAGTTCTTCTTCATCTTCTTCCATGTTTTCTCTCCTTTGCCAAGGTAAAAGGACTCAATTTTCTCTCTTCTTTTACTTGGGTCCAGGATACATAGCATGTGCTAAATGCCCTGTGGAGTGATGTGCACCCTTAAGTTGCAACCTTCAATGTAGTAGGTAAGGGTTATAATGCTGGATAGTAGCATCAACTACCTCTGGGCAGTAGTGCACCAGTGGGACCATGTATTGAGGGAGACCACTGTACCAAATTTTCTTTGTTGTAGGTTTTTCTGCCTTTGCTGTCGTCAACTTTGCACAGGATGCTTCTCTTAAGGACTTAGGGTTTTTTGCGAACCATGGATCGTAGATATTATCCCATTTCTCCTCAACCCTTTTCTTGTTTCTGCAATCTTTGGGCCTTTTCAGCTCTTTTGTATAGGCCATCTTTGGCCTGTTGGGTATACCAAGCATAACATACGCCACATCCTCATAAACATATACATCCTTTGAAGAACGTAGAGCTGTAAACAGCTCCTGGCTAATTTCTTCCTGCATTGGCTAAGATGAAGTCTCTGACATTTTTCTTTGGGTGAAGACCTTTGCAATTTTCCTATGCTCTGGCTACATAAAAGAAGAACAACGCTACACCTCTAGCTTTGATATTTGAGAAAATACTTTGAAATATTAATCCTTTTCATGCAATATTTGGCAATCTTTCCTTAAGGTGGTAGACGAAGCATGCCTTTTGCATTTAATTCAGCATGTACCGTTAATTTTGCAATTCATACAAAATGAACTGCTTGCCATTTTGAGGTGGAAGGAGTTTATTATTGTGTTTAACAACCGTGTGATACGTTGTGATTCCCTTGGAACTTGAGCCATAAATTTTTTTTCTAACCTTGTGTTAGTATGTGTTGGTAATTAATATCCTAGCTGAAATGATTACGCCAAAGTAAACGATCACAACTTGAAAAGATCTGAATATTGCCTTGGGCTCTGGGAAACACTTGTGAGATGACACAATAGCCTACAGCCATACGTCCTACCGTCAATGAGTGCCACCTTTTAAAGCTAATTAATTAGCTCTTATTAATCTAGCACGCATTGAGTTGTACCCTCGCAGATGCAACTGACCCTAAAATGTGAGCAAACACAGGCACGCCTTTCAAGTTGGAAACTAGCTATTATCATGTTTTCTCAAAACAGATTAGCATGTGTCTTGTCATTTTTTCTATAAATAGGCCAGTAAGTGGTGAGGAAATCATACTTAGCGTTTGAGCAGTGATAGGTTGGTAGCAGAGTTTTAAGCAAGCCTTCTCATAGGTTAGGTTGGATACTCCAGTTTGTTTAACCTCATATAAGTCACAGACGACATTCTTAGGGGAGGTTTCTACTAGGAGGTTGAAACAAATGACCAAGAATAAGCATTCCTTCGTCCTGATAGCCATAAAGTGGGTTTTGGGTAAAGACTACATAGAGTATGAGGACAAGTATCGAGTAAACACCGACATATGCTCTCACTTTGTGGTGTCCATGCTAGATATCAAAGTCCCCTGGCCTCTTATCCTGAAACTTATTAAAGAAATGTTTCCCAAAAAGTACCTGAATGGCCTTGGCGAGGTTGTTGCTCATGTCGCCTATGGAGTAGGTCTATCGTCAACCAGCGACCTCCGTCGCTTTATCAAGGAAGAAGTTGTAGTCGTTTGGCTGTCGTTTCTTAGTGGATTCTTCCTTCAGACACACGACGAGCATCAACAAACGGTTACCCAGGCCTTACATTTCCTATTTTGCAGCTACAACGTAATACCCTTCTATGATGTAGATTGGTATACTAATTTCAGGAACCTGGTATTTCCCCCACCAATGCAGTTGTGCCAAATGATGCTGCTAATGCTACCGAAGAACCTGCTAACAAGGAAGAGGTGGATGCTACTGTTGATGCATCAATTGCTCCCTCTCGTGCCATTAGATGAAAACCCCTTATTGCTCCCAAAAAGTCTCCCTATTTACTCTATTTCTCGCTACTGCTCAGACTACTTGCCTAATAGCTTGTATATAAGCCTGAAAAAAAGGCTATTATATTGCATATATAATAGCTCAAATACTTGTAATTTTTTGGATTATGGCTTCCCAGCCATTTTTGCAATGTAAAGAATATATATAAATAGATATATATGCTTTTAAAGAAAATCCATGCTTTTTTTCTTCATTCTGTATTTTAGTTTTATGGGATTTTAACTTTCATTCTGTAACTTCTCTACACATGGGTGTGCTTTGTGTAAAGCAATCCTAGTATTCCACCCTCCGTAATAATGGGTTTATTCCACAGAAGCACAAACTAATTTCAAAAAAGACCGACCAAAGAAACGAAAATAAAATAAAAACACTATTCACATATGTACAAAAATAGAGCTCAGTACCTAATGGAACAACTTAAGATGAATCCCATTAACCGGGATTCCTAAGGGTTCATATTCCATATTTTCTAGCTCAAAAGCGTTATGTTTTTTGTACCGAATGATTTTAAAGGGTCCCTCCCATAGGCTATCAAATTTACCATGCTAACCTGGCTTAGCAACCCTTTTATCATACTTTAGCACTAAGTCTCTGCATTTTAGACCTTGGTCGGAAGCCTTCTTGTCAAACCATCACTTGACCACTTGTTGACGGTTCATCATGGCTATTTGGGAATTCTCCTTTTTTTCTTATACTTGTAGCAGTTTGGCAACCCAAACTTCCATGGTGCCATTTTGTTCTATCTTGAGAGATTTCAACAATTGGAGTGTCGAAATCTCCATAGATATAGGTAACAGTACCTCTTTCCCATATACCAACTCATAAGGAAAATTTTTAAGGACTTGCTTAGGAGTTATGCAGTTTTCCCAAAGCGCTACTCAGAGGTTTTTACGCCATTCCCTCTGGTGTTCTGAACCAATCCTTTTAAGGAGCTGGACTAGGCTCTTGTTTGTTGACTCTGCTAGGCTATTTCCCTATGGGTAATAGTTTGATGATGTCTTGAGGAATATGCCATTCTTTAATGCAAAGTGACACACCTTTGTGCCTAGGAAATCTCTAGCATTATCTGAAATGATAGTCTTCGGAGGGTCGAACCTTGTCACCAGCTCTTCGAAGAAATCTACAATTTCTATTTTTGTTGTGCTCTTAAGCGGAACAGCCTCCGTCCATCTTGTGAAGTAATCTGTGGCAATCAGAATCCATTTGTGTCTGGCGCTAGAAACCGGGTTGGTCATTCTAATGAAGTCTAGGCCCCATTGCACAAACGGTTCATCCGCCACTATGGGTTTGAGGGGCATTGCAAATTTTTTCCTTCTATCAGTAAAAAACTAGCATTTTCTGCAAGATTTTACCACAGAGTGGGAGTCATTAAAAAGTGTAGGCCAATAGTAACCAACACACATGATTTTAATGGCGGTAGTCTTAGCAGAGAAGTGTCCGCCCGCAACGCTATTATGAAACATGTTGAGGATCCTCTTTGCTTGCTCTGAAGTGGCACATCGTAGGAGAACACCATTGAAATTCCTTTTGAAAAGGACTCCCTCTATCAGCGTGTATCCATAATTTTGCAGCCAGTAGTATCTCCTTTTTTGGGATGAGAGACTTGGTGGATACTTTCCAGTTTGCATGAACCTCACTCTATCAGTCAGCCAACCACCTTCCGATTCTAATTCATTTATCAAGACGAGCACCGGTTGCTCCTCTGCGACAGGTACCCCCTCATTCTGTGTCATGTACTCACACAGTCCTCTTTAATAGTTGTAGTAGGCTTGACTTCAATGTCATATTCAAGGATCTTGGTGATCAAATTAGCCCTTTTTATGTGATCTCCCCTTCCATGATATATTCACACACACTGGAATGTGTGACATACACAAGCACCTTGTTGCAGGAAATTAGATGGCAAAACTTTTTAAGTCCCTCCACTATTGCAAAGGCCTACCTTTTGATGAAATTATAATTTTCCTCATATTCCTTCAGGGCCCGAGAATAGAACGCCACTGGATGTTCTCCTTTTCCTTCAACATCCTTTTGGGTTAGGACAATAGTGATACTGGACTTGCTACCGAAGGCATACATTATAAAATCTTTGGATTGATCTAGATTAATCAACACTGGAGCTATGGAAATAGCTTCCTTGACCTTTTTAAAAGCTTCCCGAGCTTCGGTCGTCCACTTGAATGTCTGATCTTTCTTCAGCATTAGAGTGATTGGATTAATTATTCCTGCGAAATCAGAAATAAACTTGCTGAAAAAATTTACTTTGCCTAAGAAGGACTGGACACCTTTCTTATTTACCAGAAGGGGAAGTTCTTTGATAGCCTTTACTCATTTGGAGTCAATTGAAACCCCTTCTTTAGACACCATGTGTCCCAACAGCTTGCCTTCTGGTACTTTGAATACGCATTTCTTTGGATTTAGGGAAACCCTGAACTCCTGACACTTTTGAAAAACTAATTCTAAATCATCAAAATGATCATCCTTAGATTTAGAAAACACAGTAAGATCATCCAAATAAATAAGAATAAACTTATTGATTAGTTTGTTGAATGCGATGTCAATCGCCCACTGGATTGTTGCCCCTGCATTGGATAAACCAAAAGGCATTTTAGCATATGCAAATATTCCCCACTTTGTGGTGAACGTAGTCTTGTGTTGATCATCTTCTTTAACTCGAATATGATTGTAGCCAGAGAAACCATCTAGTAGAGAAAACATTTTCGATCATGCAATTGTTTGTAATATTAACTCCATAGAAAGTAGCGGATAGTGGTCCTTTAGAGATTCTTTGTTCAGGTCTCAGAAATCCACACACAAATGAATATCTCCATTCTTCTTTCACACCGGGACTAGATTAGATACCCAAGTACTATGCTTGATTGGGAAGACAATGCGCAACTCAATGAGCTTAGTTAGCTCCTTTGCCATTAGCGCTTCAATTTTAGGGTTGACTAGTCTCTGTTTCTGTCGGACTGGTTTTGCACCTCTTGTTAGCTCAATAGTGTGTTGAATGATATTAGGATCATATCCCTCCAAATCATCATAGGACCATGCCACTGCTCCATATTTCTCATAGAAACAGATGAGTCTTTCTTTATCATGATGCGGGACGTTTTTCCTGACTTGAAGATTCCTACCATCAGAGACCCGAAGGTCCACATAGTCACTTTTATCCGTTACGAACTTTCGTTTATCATTTCGGGCATCATCAAAATCAAAAAAAAATTGAGAGTAACCAATCCTTTCAAAAGTTTATTAGATTCGAGCTACATAATTTGTCCTTCATAAGCTTCAGAAATTTTTGGTTGAAGCTGATCGGCGAACTCCCTTGAGTGCTATATAAACAAGGCAATGTGTTCATCGCTTTCAAAAACTTGCCAACTTTGATCATTGTCGGGGATCGCTAGTCGGACTAGTACTTGTACTGAATGTTTATTATGAAGAAGGTCAAAGATAGGATCAAACTGAGCACCAATCACGACCATGCGATCTACATTGCTATTTTGTCCTCAAAATAGTCTTGATGTTGAAAGCTTCAAAACCATCAATCAAGTCCCAGACTTGGTGTCGGTAGGATCTCAAGTGGACATTCTTTGCCCCATAAATTCCTCAAACTTGGTTGACTACTAGTTCAGAATCTCCGAACACCATCAATTGCTTAATGCCCATTCTTTCTACAAGGCTTAAACCTTGAACCAATCCTTCATATTTAGCCTCATTGTTTGAATAGGTGAAATGAAAGTGGAAGGACCTCAAATTTTTTTTATTTTGTGGGGATATTAAATATATCCCTACTCTAGCACCCACTTTGCTTCTTGCCCCATCAAAGTATAGTGTCCAAAGCTCATTTGCTTGGCTACCTTTGAACTTCTTGGCAACTTTCGGAAGCACTTGGTCTTCATCATAAATTACATAGGTGCCCAATCCTGTAGCATGATAATTGCTGAAAGGATCATTGTCCATGTGTTCACTCAACAAAGCATCTTCTTTATTATTCCGATCTCCACTCACCTTCTCTTCCTCTAGCAATTCAACACAATACATTTCTTGCTTGGTGATAGAGGTATGAGCAGCTTCAAAATTGATCAAGGCTTCATCTGCTACATTTGTAAAGCCTCTGATTCTATCTTCATTTTTGCGTCGTGTTTGGTCCTGAGTATAAGATGTGACCAATCCAAGAATAGGTATCCGCCCACCTTTGAAGTAAATTCTCAAGATAGACAAAGACCAAACATAGGAGGAACATCTATGATCACAGTGTCTTGCGGCACCGTGATACTAGGGCAAGTGAATAGAGTTAAAGGAAGTTCTTTGATGACACCTACGTTCTCAACTTTATTCACATCAAGCTGCATTACCCCTATTTGTTTAGGCATAACCATGGTACTAGTGCCAAAATCAATCATAGCATTATGCAATAACTTCTTTCCTATAATGAGAGTCAAGAAGAAGGGTTGAGGTTTTAACTTATTCCTGTCCTCGATAGGGGATTCCTTTGTATTGTTTGTAAGGACTTTAGCTGGCGGTATTTGATAAACAACCTCTGCACTGATTAACGGCTCTGTTGGTGTCGGGTTGACCTCTTCTTGAAGCGCCTTCTGTAATAGCATATTTTATTCTAGGATAGCTAGAATGTCCCATAGAAACAAATTAGTGAATAATTTCTTCAATTGCTCTACCACATTAAAAGGTGACAAAATCAGAGGTTTCTGCTCCTTGGTTCTTGCTATAATAATTCCCTTCTGTGGTTGAGATGGTTACAGGATGGTTGAAGTACCAAGAATCTGATCAGAAACACCTTTGAGTTGCAGGCTAGCTGGATTCGAAATAATTGACTCACTGGTGAATCTCCTCTTTGAGCGTGTGTTATAATTAGATTGCACTTGCGGCATTTTGGGTATGAACGTGTCATTAGCAAACACCGTTTTCTCTTCCTCCATCTAGGAGAAAAGCACATGATCAGGAGCAATATCGGATTCTTGTTCTAAAGACATTCCTTGCATTTGCACAGTAAGGACCACACTCTCCATTTGTGGTGAGGCATATATATAACCTCCATGTTCCATTGCTGCACCTTGGCTACATTGCTCCACCACCTTTTGTTGTAAGTTTCCACGTGGAAAATTCTGAGGCATATGTGCATCACTGCAAGGGAAGCACCATGGATTGATATCATCAATAAGGTTGTTCTGCCCTGCAGTTAATTCTCTACTCGAGTTTGGCGACGTGCTCGTCAGCGGAGTAGGCACCGTCACCATTTGATTTGCAGTCGGGGCTGGTGGATTAGCATGAGGTGCGCCCTAGTATTGATTATGTTGACAAGAAGACTGCCTGCCTTGATAGTTTTGATATGTGGGATTTGGAGGTGTTGATTGGTTCCGCTTAAGAGTGGTTATATCATTTGCATGGTTCACAACATCTCTTTGAGGTCACTCATTTCATCCTTGGAAGAACCTGATGTGGAGGCTATATTTTATGGGGTGGCCGCATATGTGTACATTGATTGGACAGTTGCGGGCATGCTAGTTAACGCAACCTTTTGCGCGGGGACCAATATTTCAAGAAATATCGACATAATAGGTCAATGAGGCAATTTTCTACAATTTATTAAATGATTCTTAGCTTTGATAGTGACACCGTAAGCATCTGGTAGAGTAGCTCCTCCCAAAGACTTGATCATCACAGAAATGTCAGAATTGATGGACTTTAGATAAAATATGAACGCCAACTTAGGAGTCGGGCATATGGTAACAAGAATCCTCTGCCAATTTGCATAAAATCGGGCATTAAAGTCTATTAGATCCTCCTGGGGGGCTCATTTTATGACAAATAGTTGATAATACAATGAAGAATGATCTCTGTCATTCAAGAACCTCTCATAGAATGGATCTCCGAGCTCATCCCAAGTGTGAATTGAATTAGGTGTCAGGGTTCGGTACCAATCTAGTGCCTTGCCTTTAAAAGACACGGTAAGAAGCCTCAGGGCTACATTCTGCGCTATAATACCGTGTACCAGACATACGTCTGCCACATCCTACAAATGTTCCGCTGGTGTTCTTGAGCCATCTCCAGTAAATTTGGGTATAGCTTTCATGGCCGAAATCGGGATAGCACCCCAGACAGCGGGTGCTACCGAGGCTACTAGGGGACTTCCGATGTCCCATGCCATGTAATTTCTATTGGCGGCCGACAACATGGTGAGAGGAATGGGCAGTGGGAATGGAACGGTTACCAACTGATTTGCAACTTGGACTATCCCTAGGGGAGGTACTAATAAACTGGGGTTGCCTACATGGTTTGAGATCTAGTTACATGCCGATGGCTCATACACCCTTCTAAAACTCAATTTCATTTAAGCTCGGTCCCACCGGGCGTGCCAGAAAAAGGAACAAATTGTTAACGCCAAAAAATGATGAGGTAATAGAGCCTTATGGGAAACTCAGTTTAAGGGGGACCTTTTGCGCTAAACTAAGTAACCTCCGAATTTTTAGAGAAATCAACTTCTTCTATATTAGGGTTTGAAAAGGGAAAAGGAAGCTGATATAATAAAATGAAGTCTAACCTAAGGCGATGTGCCAAGAATTAATGATGGGCATGATAAATCATAGATTTAAGGGCCTGAATGGTGTTGTAGTGTTCTAGAACATCAGAGACTTAAGATTATAGCATAGACAATTCATTCATTGACATAAAATAATATTGCATACATTCCTACTGCCAAAAAGAGTCATTAGACATGGTCTAGGTAAGCAAACTTGCATCCAACATATATAGAAGTTCTCAAATGAAGTGTCCAGACAATAAGAAGCATAGTTTACAGTTTGATCAAATAGCATGAAAAATAGAAAGGCCGAATAATTGGCACAATCTGAGAGTTTTTGCAATCAAATAAAACAGTAATAAAGGCCTAGTGTCTTTTACTAAAACCAACGTTTTCCTCCAATTTCAGACCCTTTTCTCATTATAGAGAAAAGTATATATAGTAGGAAAACCTCCCACCGCTTCGGAGAGCAGCAACAGAAAAGATTTCACAATACTCGACAATGATGCAAGAATCAAAATATTCCCAAAGCTATTGCAACATAATCGATCTGGAACCAAGCATCGGGTTGTCCCAGGTGCAGGTGCATCCTCTGTAATGATGGTGGTGGTCCTGGCTAGGCCTGATCAGACAAGTGTCACCCTCCTTAGCAAATGATAATGACACGTAATGGCCAATAGCCTTATTCGGTTCATTCGGTCCATTGCTTGAATATGAGATCCACTGGTTAGGCATGTGGCAGCCTTTTGCTGCCCGTATGAACCTCTCTCCCCTCACCGCTGAGGACTTGCGTTAACTCTACATGTGTCAAATGGGTGAAGCCTTCATCAACAATGCAGGGAATGATCACCAATTAGGCACAAAAGAGACGCGTGGCAACATTTTGCTGCCCACGGTTGCTAATTCATCTCTGCACTAAAAGATGTACAAATGGAAGACACGTAGCAAGTATACACTGCAGAAAGCAACCATGGGGCCCACTAGAACCTTTTAGGAATGAGGGTTTCATGGCAGCCTTTCGGAGCCCGACGAGACAACAAGAAAACATGACCAAAAGAAACCCATAGCTGCAACACGTGGAAGCATAGCAGAGCCTACTAGGATGTGAAAGGAATGCCAAGACTCGGAGTTGCGAAGAGTAGACATCTGGAGCGGCAGAGAAAAACTTTGATAAAAGACTGAGTTGACTTTGCGAAGTGCGGGCCGATGCATAGAGGAAAAAATACACTCGAAGGGAGCTAGTTAAATATTTGTTAACATATATCAACATTCATTTGCAAAGATCTGAAATAAATGCTTTGTGTGGTAATCAACGCAAGCTTACTACCGAATGAGCCCCACCACCTTGCCACAATGGCATCGCACATGACCCCATCCACTCAATCCAAGTTGAACAAACTCAACCAACATGTCACTCGACAACCAATATGAATGTTTGATTAACTTACTGGACCTTTATATCCCTCGCGCTTTCCACAACCAACAGTGTGGAAAGCGGGCCACCCAACCACCCACTATATTATTATCATTTTTATTCACTAATGTAAATTAGAAATATTATTGCTTACTGACCAAAACATATTTAGAACAAATTTCACCATTAAAACATAAAAATGCTTCAAAATTGAAGATAAATGCCATATTATAAAAAATAAACTAGCTTATCTATCTTAATATTAATCTATGTACTATACACCAAGAGATATCATTTCCAAGGCATTTTTTTACTTCAAAAAAGAAAAAGAAAACACTAAATAAAAAAATACGCCTCAAAAATGATATCTCAACATATAGTATATAAATTAATATTAAGATAGATAAGCTAGTTTATAGTCGCAATGCCACATGCAATAATATTAATTTAAACATTAAATGAGATATAATATATATAATTTAATATTATTAATATATTATTATAATTAT
This sequence comes from Sequoia sempervirens, assembly GCA_007258455.2. NCBI lineage: Eukaryota > Viridiplantae > Streptophyta > Pinopsida > Cupressales > Cupressaceae > Sequoia > Sequoia sempervirens. Next base: position 572,499 of record VDFB02000009.1, on the reverse strand, counting down.
ACAATAATTATCATATTATGATAATTTAAATAATAAATATTAATATTATATTATATTATAAATATTATTACTGTAGACATCTAAAAAATTCCTAAGCATAACACATCCCAAGTTCGGTTACTAACAACATTTTCTTATCATTCTCACCTATTTAGTCCATTTAATTAAATAATGTCAATTATTTAGTTAAATTCACCTTATTCTCCTATTATTTGAATAACTAAGCTTATTTGGTTAATTCATCATTTCCATGCCAATGTTCCTCTCATTTGATTAAATAGTGAAAATTGTTAATTAAATATCATTACTATCTTTGATTATATAATTCATAATTGTTTAATTGAAGGTCCTAATTCATCCACTTGTATAGTTAAATAATTTTCATGAATTCTTTAATTTACTTGAATTATCCCTCCAATCCTCCAACTTCTCCAACTTGCACAAGAATTGGAATATTGCTTCAATTCAAATTCAAATGTTTCCCTCCAAGTAGAAATATATCTCACATGGCTTCCTAAAATTTAGGTTATTTGTTGAGTCTGTCATGGATTATGAGCCCTTGATCTAATTCTTGATCCATGCCTCATGGATTATCAACCTTTGATCTATTCCTTGATCCATGTTCACCTCTCTCATTTGATTTATCCCTTGATCACCATATTCCATCTCAACCATTGATCAATATCTCTCAAATCTATAAATACTTCACCATTTAACATGAATCATCCAAAATCCTTCAAGAAAAGTTATAATCTCGAATTGTTGACTCCATTGGAGCAATTTAAGAGCATCTTGTGAATCAATTTCATCAATCTTCATCAACAAAGCTTTTGCACAACAATGGATAATGCATAAATTGATCCATCCACATCCATATCTACTCATTATGCATCAATTCCCAATGGGATTGAGAGGTTTTCATAATAGTTAGGTTCATTTCAGGTGGTTCTTTGGACAAGTACCATGCTGAAAACTTAGCAAACAAACATCATGAGTCGAATTGAGCATCTACACGCATCATTTCAGGTGGAAGCATCTCATCCCTCCATGATAGAAACAATATTCCATCTATTCTTATCCATAATAAATCCAACGTTTCATCCAACATTCCATCCATCCAATTCATTTTCATCCAAATCAAAATTATCTTAATCTTGATAAAGGATCGATGTATACTTCAACCTTGTTTTGGTAAAATCTTGGCATGGGTCATTATCATTGATCCTATCCTATGCAATTTAGCATCATTCCATCCATGAAGCAATATCCAAATAAGCATCCTTTGTCTAAACATGTTATCCTATCATAAGATAATCCTTGGCATCCTTCACATACCCAACCCATCCATCCATACATACATTTATCCATGCATCCACCCATATCATTCCATACATTTCTAGACATTGGGGGTGGATACTAACATCTTTCTTTTGGAATACTTAGTCTTGATCTATATCTTCTAACTCATTTTGTGATATAAACATTTGTAAATGAAAAATCAAATTGGTTAAAACATTCATAATAAAACATCAAAATCACTAGCCCATGGCACATTTTGATGAATAAGATGATCCTTATCAGACATCTTTTATCAAACATTGATCCAAACAATCAATATCAGTTGCATCTAACTTGCACTTCAATGTCACATCAAATCATTAGCTTGGTTTTTCAACAAAAACCCAAACATATCACTGATATCATTACATATCCATAATCACTCCTCAACATCATGCGAAAAATCTAAAAAACATCCAAATCATCTCAAAATCCAAAAAAATCCAAATCATTTCAAAAATTCAAAACATCCAAATCCTATCAAAATCCTAAACAACCTCATAACATTTTGCAAATTCAAAACATTCAAATAAACAACAAAATCTAAAAAAAAAGCCTCAAAATATTACAAAAAATTTCAATAACATTGAAATATTTAAAAACAAAATCACCTGTCTCATCTCACTTTCACCCATAATAATCTTTCATTTCTAATAAATTGATCATCATTCTCGCCCTTTGGTGAAGTAAGCATAAGCAAATGCAACATTTCAGAAAGTAAAACTTTAATGAAACAAATCGTGAAGTCAAGGTTAATCTTCGAATGCGTTAATTAAGTTTATATCAACGACCTAATTAGTTTAACACAAAATCATTATCGAATGCATGTCCTAGGATATATCGTTCCTAAAATGGGAATCATTTTGGATATCATCTAAGAAAATCAAAATCTCTTTGGCAATAGATATGAATAACATTGACTGTTTGTTCATTTTAATCTTCTCCTATGATTTATCTTATTGGTCCATTCCATTGATCTCTCGATGATGACTATCAAAATGATTTAGAGAGAAAGGAATGAGGCATTGATCATTACTTTCATTTGTTATGCTTGTAATACAACCTCGATGAATACTTATCTTGCATGTGTAGGGATAGTCTCAAGTAAAATAAGGACTATTTCATATCAGGTTCTTCATACCTTTTGTGTATTAGTTTCCTTAATTCGATTGCTTCATTCTTTCACATGACCAAACAAGGTTTTTGTATGTCAAGTATGAACAAGAATACTCATGTTTGTTTTTAGAGTCAAATTCCATGCATTAAATACACCACCTTGGTTCTTCATACCTTGGTGCATGATGTCTATTTGCTACATCAAAAATAAGGATTATTGTGATGAAAAGCAATATCTAAGAGAAAAAGTAAAATCATTCTCCCATCTCGTCACATATCCAATAAAATCTTGGAATAATTATAGGTTTATTGGTATCTTGATCAAAATCATCATTCTTACTCTATCTAATCATTATTCCATCATTCTTCTATCTTATCAACATTTTTCTTCTACTTCTATCTATCTCATTATTCTAGATCTCATTCTTCTATCTTACTAACATTTCTAAGTATCAAATTTGTGTGATATACATCAAAATATACATGAGTCTACCCATAGTTGATGAGTGTATGCATCATAAAATTTGCCTACATCAACCATCTACGCTTTCTAGGACTTATCTTTTGTTGTCTATGCAGTATAGCTCTCGTAATCTTATCATGATCTCTAGACCTAAAAATTAGTTTTTTCACTTGATCTATTGAGGGGGCAGCATACTAGCATTCCTTCGTTCACTGGGGCATAGTGGGGCATCAAGAAAAGGCGAAAAAATTTTAAAATCTTGATTTGAGCATCATCAGTTCTTTGAAACAATGTAGCGAGTACATTGCTTTAAAGAGGGGTAAAATATAGACACCTAAAAATGTGCTAAGCATATCACACATCCTGATTTCATTTATTAACATCATTTTCTTATCATTATCACATATTTCATCCATTTAATTAAATAATGTCAATTATTTAGTTAAATTCACCTTATTCTCTTATTAATTGAATAACTAAGGTTATTTGGTTAATTCATCATTTTCATGCTAATGCTCCTCTCATTTGATTAAATAGTGCAAATTGTTTAATTAAATGTCATAATTCTCTTTGATTAAATAATTCATAATTGTTTAATTAAAGTTACTAATTCTTCCACTTTCACAATTAAATGATTTACATGAATTATTTAATTCCCTAATTATCCCTCCAATCCTCCAACTTCTCCAACTTGCACAAGAATATTCCCACGAAATATTCCTTCAATTCAAATTCAAATATTTCCCTCCAAATGGAAATATCTCTCACATGGCTTCCTAAAATTTAGGGAATTTGTTGAGTTTGTCATGGATTATGAGCCCTTGATCTAATTCTTGATCCATGCTTATGGATTATCAACCTTTGATCTATTCCTTGATCCATGTTCACCTCTCTCATTTGATTCCATCCCTTGATCACCATTTTCCATCTTGACCATTGATCAATATCTCTCAAATCTATAAATACTTCACCATTTAACATGAATTCATCCACAATCCTTCAATAAAAGTTATAATCTCGAATCGATGACTCCATTGGAGAAATTTGAGAGCATCTTGTGAATCAATTTCATCAATCTTCATCAACAAAGCTTTTGCACAACAATGGGTAATGCATAAATTGAGCCATCCACATCCACATCTACTCATTATGCATCGATCCACAAATGGGATTGAGAGGTTTGCATAATAGTTAGGTTCATTTGCTTTGAGCTATGTTTATTGCTTTTAATTTGAATCTCTTTATTGTGTTAATCGAATTTCATTGAGAATATGTCTTTGATTGATAATAATCTTGTCTAATTTGCTTTGATTCAATGTTATTTTGATCAATTGAGTTTACAGGTTCATAATCAAAATATTATTATTAATATTATTGTTCTATTAAATATTATTATTATATTAATATTATATTACTATTTTATCAAATATAAAATATATATGATATTATTATTATATTATTATATATTATTAGTATTATGTTATTTTTATATTTTTAAATTATATTGTAATGCTTTTTTATAGTAGATAAGGTTGGGTAGATTATGATAGAGTTGTGTTTTTAAAAAAATTATGATAATTCATTTTTGAATTTAGTTAATATTATTAAATAATTAACATTATGTTTTGACATACTAATGTTTAAGACATATCTTAAAATATTATATATTTAAATATAATTTACTTAATTAGGGATTGGGATTGTTTTTGGATTTGCGTTATGGCTAGTGTTAGGATTAGGGAAAGGGTTAGGGTAGAGGTAATCTTAAGGTTAGGGTTAGGGATAGGGGTAGGGTTAGGATGTGTGTTTGGTTTGGGGTTAGGTTTTGGATTAGGGTTATGCTTATGTTTAAGGTTTAGGGTAATCTCTAAATTAAATTTTAAGTCATAGTTGATTGTTTTCCCGTAAAAACTAATTATAGTTTATTTTTTCTCTCATTCATTATAACCAACTATGACTTAATCTTAAATTTAGACCTTCTCTTGAAACCTAACGTCCTAACCTAAACTTAACGCAACCCTAATCATAAGATTAACTCACGCCCAAACCTTAACCCTATCCCTAATGATAAACCTATCCCTAACCCTTACTTGAATAGTAAACCATCATTTTCTCATTAGTAACCCTAACCCTACTTTAGCATTAACAATATTTATCAAAACCCTAACCTTAATCATAACCCAAATCCTTTTTGTCACAACCCTAAACATAAATGTAACTCTAATTGTAACCCTAATCCCATCTCTAACCCCAACCATAACCATAACACTAACTATAAGTCTAAACCTAACCTCAAACCCTAAACTATAAACCCTAATTTAGCCCTAATCCTAAGCCTATTTCTCATAACCTTAACCCAAAAACTAAACCCTAAACCATAATATTAACCCTAACCCTAACCCTAACATTAACTCAAACTGTAAGTGTAACCCTAACTATAAACCTAACCCTAACCCTAATCTAATGCTAATCTTAACCCTAATCTAACCCTAATTTTATTTATCTTAACCCTAACCCTTATTCTTTTTCACATAACCCTAACCATAACCATAACACTAACCATAATTGTAATCCCAACCCTAACCTTAATTTTATTTATCTTAACCCTAACCTTTATTCCATTTCTCATAACCCAGACTTTAACCCTAACCCTAACCATAATCATAATCATAACAATAATCATAGCTATAAACCTAACCTTAAACCTTAAACCCTAAACCATAAACCATAATGGCAACCCTAAACTTTCTCTAACCCTAACCATAAACCATAATACTAATCTTAGCCTAACCATAACCCTAACCCTAACCAAATCCCTAACTATAACACTAACCCTAACTATAACACTAATCATAATCCCAATCCCAACCCTAACCCTAATCCTAACCTTGTTCCTAACTCTAACCATAACCATAACCTAAACCTAAACCTAACCCTAAATATATTTCTCATAACCTTAATCGTAACCCCAACATTAAACCTACCCAAATTCCTAACCTTAATCCAAAACCCTGACCCTAATTCCAACCTTAATCCCAATCATAACCATATTTATAAACCTAACCCAAAATAATAAACCCTAATTGTAACCCTAAACTAACCCTAACTTTAACCCAAACCATAATCCTTATTCCAACTGTATTCCCAACACTAACTTTATTCATAACCCTAACCCTAACCTCTACCATGACCCCAACCATAAAGTAAAATTGAACCCTAACTCAACGATGACCCAACCCTAACTCTAATCCTAACCAAAACCCTAATCATAACCATAAACGTTGATTGTATTCCTAATTCAAACCCTAACTCTGACCATAACCATAACCCTACACTAACCCTAACCCCAAACCTTACCCTAACTCCTACTATAATCATGCGCTTATCTCTAACCCATAACCATAACCATAACCCTAACCCATAACTGTAACCCTAATCCCAACTCTATTCCCAACACTAACCTTAAAACCCTAATTATAACACTAACCTAACCTTAATGCTAATAAAATACCATAAAAATATAAACCCTATTTTACATAACCCTAACCCTAATCCTAACCTAATCAAATCCTTAAAAACAACCCTAACACTAACAATAATTGTAACCCTAACCTTAACACTAAGCCTAATCAAATCCCTAACTATAACTATGATCATAACCCTAACAATAACAGTAACCCTAACCCTAACCCTAACTTCAACCTTAACCCTAACCTTATATCTATTTCTAATAACACTAATTGTAACCCTAGCCTAAACCCTAACCAAATCCCTAACTTTAATCCAAAACCCTAACCTTAATCCTAACCCTAATCCCAATCATAACTGTAACTCTAAACCTAACCCTAAACCACAATCCCTAATTGGAACTATAAACTAACCCTAACTTTAACTTGATCCCTAACCCTAACCATAATCTAAATCATAACCCTAAATTGTAACCCTAATCCTAACTATATTCCCAATACTAACCCTAACCATAACCCTAACCGTAACCCTAACCTTGACCTTGACCTTATCCTTAACGTAAAATTGAATCCTAACTCAATCATAACCTAATTCTAACTCTAATCCTAACCAAAAACCCTAATTGTAACCTTAAACCCTAATCATATTTCTTACTTGAATTCCAACAATAACCATAACTCTTAACCCTAAATCGTAAACCATAAGACCTAATCATAACCCTAACCTATACTTAACCCTAACAAAAAACCATAATTGTAACCCTGACCTAACCCTAATACTAACCCTATTTCTCATAACCCTAGCACTAAACCTATCCATAACCATAACCCTAACCCCAACCTTAAACCTAAACCATACCCACAACCTAGCCCTATCCTTACCCTAAACCCAAAACCATAAACCCTTATATCTTAACCCTAACCTGACCTAACCTAACCATAACCATAACCCTTTGTAATTGAACCCTACTTTTATGGTAATCGTAATTGAAACGTAACCTTAACCTTAACCCAATCCTAGTTATAACTCTAACCTTAACTCTAACCTTGATCCTAACTATAACTCTAACCATAACCCTAACCCTAACTATAATGTCCTTGTTTTCCATCTCACCGTCACAAGGGCTAAATTAATTAATTTAATTATTGGATATTGCTTGGCAAGAGTTTATTAAAAGGGGTAATATTAAATAATTAAATTAAAGCATATTTATAAAGTGGCTAGAGAGATCACGTTATAAGATGGTGTTTTGGCAGGAAAACCCAAAGCTCTTTTGTCTTTATGTGGATTGTTATTGTTTTATTGGAAATTGCGAGAGCTTAGCTTTCTCGAACAAGAGGACAGAAAGCCTCAAGTTCAAGTTTGAAGGATTGGACGAAAACCCAATCTCTTTTGGAGGTGGATTCACATCAGGATTCACGGTTGTGCATCAAAGTTCACTTGCAAGAATTTTGTGTGTCTTCTATAAAGACAAAATTCTGAATATTAGGGTTTGAAGAAATAATTGATTTGTAGAGAAATATAAATCACATTTCAAAGTATCAAGCATGTTGATCAAAATTTCAGAATATTGGGGTTTAGTTTGCAAACTTTGATCTAATTATAGAATAAATATTATTTTAAAAGTTGACATTGAGGAAAATTGTAGATAAGACAAAAGAGATTATAGAAAAGACAAATAGGGTGGTGTGAATATTTGAGGAAACTGCCAGCTTAAAGGGAATCACATGTGTCCAAGATAGGAGAAAATTCAAAGGGGAAGTTTTCCCTAAAGGTATACTCGAGTATATTATTCTTGTCGTGTTGCATAAGGGAGCCTTGGGTCTAGCATAAGTTGACCCCATTTCATGTGGTGATGGGCATAAAAACCCAAGTGCAGATATAATCAATATTTAGAACCATCCAGTGTTGTTTGAATGCCTACCAGACATTGACTAAATTTGAAAGCTATCAAGATCTTCTATAGATAGTCATAATTATAAGGAATCCATTGGGCCTTAGTCAAATAGCCCAGTCAACATAGATTAGGACAAACTGTGGCATTGAGTGCAGCGTATCCCATCTCTTAATGCAATCATTGGCCATTAAAGGTGATCACGTGGATATGTCATGGTTGATGTGGGAGTCAAACCGGCTTAATTCATCACCTTCTAAGTTTTGTGGCTTGTAAGGAGTCGATGCATAAAATAATCAAGGAACACTCACTTGGATGCTAGCTTGCATATATCCAGTCGTTGATATCCTTTGAAAGAGGTTTGCATGTGTTTGTGTGGGATGAACTGTGCAAGGAAAGGAAACGACTATAATACTATGTGAAGATCAGAATGTTCAAGTTTTGTTGATAGTATTACTACTGATAATGAATAATTGATATTATATAAATTATGAGTGGAATATTTCTTAGAAGTATTTCATAAAGCATTTAATATCGCCTTATGGTGAATGATAATATATCTATTTTGAATTGGTTTGAATCTGAGTCACTATGAAAATTCATCATAGAAGTTGCACTCTACATTAATATTCCAATATACACAAATGGAAAAGCTCATAACAACATACTCCAAAATAGTTTGAAAAATTGCTAGTCAAAATTGATTACTAGATTTGTTCATGCATTCTTTTGTGTTCATTATTCACTTGAACCTCTACACAACTCGTTCATCTGCATGCAGTTCATTTGACAAAAATGATAATATGTCAAATGAGATAATCAGAAAATATCATGCACTATGGGGGTGGGACACTACAATGGTATCAGAGTTGTGCATCCTACCAGCTTGAGGGTGATTAGAAAAAAAAATCAGTTTGCCTATTGAGTGACCAACACTCATTCATTATCAGTTGTAATTGATTGTTGGGTTGGGAAAAATGAAGTCTACGCAAGAACACATGTAAAAAATTGATGTACATCTTTCAGGACTATAATAGGAATTTAATGAAGCTTATACAACATTCGAAAATATTAGACCTTCCATTTGCAAAGGAAAGGAAAGAAAACAATAATGCAAATAATTTTACTAGTACAAAGGAAAAATAAAAGAAGGAAGAAAAGAAATAAGAATTTATTCCTCGAGATGTGCAACCTACAGGTGAACCCAACATGAGAAAAAGTCAGTTGAGGAGATAGCAACATTGTTTCACATGTCAAGGTGTTTGGACACCTAGTCATTCATGTGGAAGTCCTAAAAAATATGAATTCATGCTCACAAGTTCACTTCAGAAGGAGGATTCCTTAGAGGTGCATGCATCTATTCATGTTGATGATGTGTGCAATGAGGTTGTCAAAACAACAGAGCTATCCTATGAGGAAAATTACACTAGTGCGTATGATGATCGTGTTGATAGCATACATGATGATGTTTTCCAATCAGCAGGTGATGGTGATTCAACATCTTATCTTAGTGATGAAGATGTGGTGTTAGAAATTTTTTTTGTTGATGTTGATATAACTCTTTGTGAGTTATGTTTGGACATTGACCAAGGGGAAGTTGAAATTGGAGAATAGGTTGTTGATAGTAAATCAAAAAAATTGTATGAGGATGATAAGTCTCAGGGTTCCCAACATTTGGCAGGTCAGTTGAAAGTCAATGAAGACATGATTAATACAACCTTAGAACATTTTGATGTCTCTCAGCAATTGATGGAAAACTGTTGTTGGAGGAATTCAAGAACACATGAGAACTTTGATGGTGAAATTTCCCTTGCAA
>VDFB02000009.1:508380-562304 GCA_007258455.2 Sequoia sempervirens | reverse complement strand
ACACCAAGAGATATCATTTCCAAGGCATTTTTTTACTTCAAAAAAGAAAAAGAAAACACTAAATAAAAAAATACGCCTCAAAAATGATATCTCAACATATAGTATATAAATTAATATTAAGATAGATAAGCTAGTTTATAGTCGCAATGCCACATGCAATAATATTAATTTAAACATTAAATGAGATATAATATATATAATTTAATATTATTAATATATTATTATAATTATACAATAATTATCATATTATGATAATTTAAATAATAAATATTAATATTATATTATATTATAAATATTATTACTGTAGACATCTAAAAAATTCCTAAGCATAACACATCCCAAGTTCGGTTACTAACAACATTTTCTTATCATTCTCACCTATTTAGTCCATTTAATTAAATAATGTCAATTATTTAGTTAAATTCACCTTATTCTCCTATTATTTGAATAACTAAGCTTATTTGGTTAATTCATCATTTCCATGCCAATGTTCCTCTCATTTGATTAAATAGTGAAAATTGTTAATTAAATATCATTACTATCTTTGATTATATAATTCATAATTGTTTAATTGAAGGTCCTAATTCATCCACTTGTATAGTTAAATAATTTTCATGAATTCTTTAATTTACTTGAATTATCCCTCCAATCCTCCAACTTCTCCAACTTGCACAAGAATTGGAATATTGCTTCAATTCAAATTCAAATGTTTCCCTCCAAGTAGAAATATATCTCACATGGCTTCCTAAAATTTAGGTTATTTGTTGAGTCTGTCATGGATTATGAGCCCTTGATCTAATTCTTGATCCATGCCTCATGGATTATCAACCTTTGATCTATTCCTTGATCCATGTTCACCTCTCTCATTTGATTTATCCCTTGATCACCATATTCCATCTCAACCATTGATCAATATCTCTCAAATCTATAAATACTTCACCATTTAACATGAATCATCCAAAATCCTTCAAGAAAAGTTATAATCTCGAATTGTTGACTCCATTGGAGCAATTTAAGAGCATCTTGTGAATCAATTTCATCAATCTTCATCAACAAAGCTTTTGCACAACAATGGATAATGCATAAATTGATCCATCCACATCCATATCTACTCATTATGCATCAATTCCCAATGGGATTGAGAGGTTTTCATAATAGTTAGGTTCATTTCAGGTGGTTCTTTGGACAAGTACCATGCTGAAAACTTAGCAAACAAACATCATGAGTCGAATTGAGCATCTACACGCATCATTTCAGGTGGAAGCATCTCATCCCTCCATGATAGAAACAATATTCCATCTATTCTTATCCATAATAAATCCAACGTTTCATCCAACATTCCATCCATCCAATTCATTTTCATCCAAATCAAAATTATCTTAATCTTGATAAAGGATCGATGTATACTTCAACCTTGTTTTGGTAAAATCTTGGCATGGGTCATTATCATTGATCCTATCCTATGCAATTTAGCATCATTCCATCCATGAAGCAATATCCAAATAAGCATCCTTTGTCTAAACATGTTATCCTATCATAAGATAATCCTTGGCATCCTTCACATACCCAACCCATCCATCCATACATACATTTATCCATGCATCCACCCATATCATTCCATACATTTCTAGACATTGGGGGTGGATACTAACATCTTTCTTTTGGAATACTTAGTCTTGATCTATATCTTCTAACTCATTTTGTGATATAAACATTTGTAAATGAAAAATCAAATTGGTTAAAACATTCATAATAAAACATCAAAATCACTAGCCCATGGCACATTTTGATGAATAAGATGATCCTTATCAGACATCTTTTATCAAACATTGATCCAAACAATCAATATCAGTTGCATCTAACTTGCACTTCAATGTCACATCAAATCATTAGCTTGGTTTTTCAACAAAAACCCAAACATATCACTGATATCATTACATATCCATAATCACTCCTCAACATCATGCGAAAAATCTAAAAAACATCCAAATCATCTCAAAATCCAAAAAAATCCAAATCATTTCAAAAATTCAAAACATCCAAATCCTATCAAAATCCTAAACAACCTCATAACATTTTGCAAATTCAAAACATTCAAATAAACAACAAAATCTAAAAAAAAAGCCTCAAAATATTACAAAAAATTTCAATAACATTGAAATATTTAAAAACAAAATCACCTGTCTCATCTCACTTTCACCCATAATAATCTTTCATTTCTAATAAATTGATCATCATTCTCGCCCTTTGGTGAAGTAAGCATAAGCAAATGCAACATTTCAGAAAGTAAAACTTTAATGAAACAAATCGTGAAGTCAAGGTTAATCTTCGAATGCGTTAATTAAGTTTATATCAACGACCTAATTAGTTTAACACAAAATCATTATCGAATGCATGTCCTAGGATATATCGTTCCTAAAATGGGAATCATTTTGGATATCATCTAAGAAAATCAAAATCTCTTTGGCAATAGATATGAATAACATTGACTGTTTGTTCATTTTAATCTTCTCCTATGATTTATCTTATTGGTCCATTCCATTGATCTCTCGATGATGACTATCAAAATGATTTAGAGAGAAAGGAATGAGGCATTGATCATTACTTTCATTTGTTATGCTTGTAATACAACCTCGATGAATACTTATCTTGCATGTGTAGGGATAGTCTCAAGTAAAATAAGGACTATTTCATATCAGGTTCTTCATACCTTTTGTGTATTAGTTTCCTTAATTCGATTGCTTCATTCTTTCACATGACCAAACAAGGTTTTTGTATGTCAAGTATGAACAAGAATACTCATGTTTGTTTTTAGAGTCAAATTCCATGCATTAAATACACCACCTTGGTTCTTCATACCTTGGTGCATGATGTCTATTTGCTACATCAAAAATAAGGATTATTGTGATGAAAAGCAATATCTAAGAGAAAAAGTAAAATCATTCTCCCATCTCGTCACATATCCAATAAAATCTTGGAATAATTATAGGTTTATTGGTATCTTGATCAAAATCATCATTCTTACTCTATCTAATCATTATTCCATCATTCTTCTATCTTATCAACATTTTTCTTCTACTTCTATCTATCTCATTATTCTAGATCTCATTCTTCTATCTTACTAACATTTCTAAGTATCAAATTTGTGTGATATACATCAAAATATACATGAGTCTACCCATAGTTGATGAGTGTATGCATCATAAAATTTGCCTACATCAACCATCTACGCTTTCTAGGACTTATCTTTTGTTGTCTATGCAGTATAGCTCTCGTAATCTTATCATGATCTCTAGACCTAAAAATTAGTTTTTTCACTTGATCTATTGAGGGGGCAGCATACTAGCATTCCTTCGTTCACTGGGGCATAGTGGGGCATCAAGAAAAGGCGAAAAAATTTTAAAATCTTGATTTGAGCATCATCAGTTCTTTGAAACAATGTAGCGAGTACATTGCTTTAAAGAGGGGTAAAATATAGACACCTAAAAATGTGCTAAGCATATCACACATCCTGATTTCATTTATTAACATCATTTTCTTATCATTATCACATATTTCATCCATTTAATTAAATAATGTCAATTATTTAGTTAAATTCACCTTATTCTCTTATTAATTGAATAACTAAGGTTATTTGGTTAATTCATCATTTTCATGCTAATGCTCCTCTCATTTGATTAAATAGTGCAAATTGTTTAATTAAATGTCATAATTCTCTTTGATTAAATAATTCATAATTGTTTAATTAAAGTTACTAATTCTTCCACTTTCACAATTAAATGATTTACATGAATTATTTAATTCCCTAATTATCCCTCCAATCCTCCAACTTCTCCAACTTGCACAAGAATATTCCCACGAAATATTCCTTCAATTCAAATTCAAATATTTCCCTCCAAATGGAAATATCTCTCACATGGCTTCCTAAAATTTAGGGAATTTGTTGAGTTTGTCATGGATTATGAGCCCTTGATCTAATTCTTGATCCATGCTTATGGATTATCAACCTTTGATCTATTCCTTGATCCATGTTCACCTCTCTCATTTGATTCCATCCCTTGATCACCATTTTCCATCTTGACCATTGATCAATATCTCTCAAATCTATAAATACTTCACCATTTAACATGAATTCATCCACAATCCTTCAATAAAAGTTATAATCTCGAATCGATGACTCCATTGGAGAAATTTGAGAGCATCTTGTGAATCAATTTCATCAATCTTCATCAACAAAGCTTTTGCACAACAATGGGTAATGCATAAATTGAGCCATCCACATCCACATCTACTCATTATGCATCGATCCACAAATGGGATTGAGAGGTTTGCATAATAGTTAGGTTCATTTGCTTTGAGCTATGTTTATTGCTTTTAATTTGAATCTCTTTATTGTGTTAATCGAATTTCATTGAGAATATGTCTTTGATTGATAATAATCTTGTCTAATTTGCTTTGATTCAATGTTATTTTGATCAATTGAGTTTACAGGTTCATAATCAAAATATTATTATTAATATTATTGTTCTATTAAATATTATTATTATATTAATATTATATTACTATTTTATCAAATATAAAATATATATGATATTATTATTATATTATTATATATTATTAGTATTATGTTATTTTTATATTTTTAAATTATATTGTAATGCTTTTTTATAGTAGATAAGGTTGGGTAGATTATGATAGAGTTGTGTTTTTAAAAAAATTATGATAATTCATTTTTGAATTTAGTTAATATTATTAAATAATTAACATTATGTTTTGACATACTAATGTTTAAGACATATCTTAAAATATTATATATTTAAATATAATTTACTTAATTAGGGATTGGGATTGTTTTTGGATTTGCGTTATGGCTAGTGTTAGGATTAGGGAAAGGGTTAGGGTAGAGGTAATCTTAAGGTTAGGGTTAGGGATAGGGGTAGGGTTAGGATGTGTGTTTGGTTTGGGGTTAGGTTTTGGATTAGGGTTATGCTTATGTTTAAGGTTTAGGGTAATCTCTAAATTAAATTTTAAGTCATAGTTGATTGTTTTCCCGTAAAAACTAATTATAGTTTATTTTTTCTCTCATTCATTATAACCAACTATGACTTAATCTTAAATTTAGACCTTCTCTTGAAACCTAACGTCCTAACCTAAACTTAACGCAACCCTAATCATAAGATTAACTCACGCCCAAACCTTAACCCTATCCCTAATGATAAACCTATCCCTAACCCTTACTTGAATAGTAAACCATCATTTTCTCATTAGTAACCCTAACCCTACTTTAGCATTAACAATATTTATCAAAACCCTAACCTTAATCATAACCCAAATCCTTTTTGTCACAACCCTAAACATAAATGTAACTCTAATTGTAACCCTAATCCCATCTCTAACCCCAACCATAACCATAACACTAACTATAAGTCTAAACCTAACCTCAAACCCTAAACTATAAACCCTAATTTAGCCCTAATCCTAAGCCTATTTCTCATAACCTTAACCCAAAAACTAAACCCTAAACCATAATATTAACCCTAACCCTAACCCTAACATTAACTCAAACTGTAAGTGTAACCCTAACTATAAACCTAACCCTAACCCTAATCTAATGCTAATCTTAACCCTAATCTAACCCTAATTTTATTTATCTTAACCCTAACCCTTATTCTTTTTCACATAACCCTAACCATAACCATAACACTAACCATAATTGTAATCCCAACCCTAACCTTAATTTTATTTATCTTAACCCTAACCTTTATTCCATTTCTCATAACCCAGACTTTAACCCTAACCCTAACCATAATCATAATCATAACAATAATCATAGCTATAAACCTAACCTTAAACCTTAAACCCTAAACCATAAACCATAATGGCAACCCTAAACTTTCTCTAACCCTAACCATAAACCATAATACTAATCTTAGCCTAACCATAACCCTAACCCTAACCAAATCCCTAACTATAACACTAACCCTAACTATAACACTAATCATAATCCCAATCCCAACCCTAACCCTAATCCTAACCTTGTTCCTAACTCTAACCATAACCATAACCTAAACCTAAACCTAACCCTAAATATATTTCTCATAACCTTAATCGTAACCCCAACATTAAACCTACCCAAATTCCTAACCTTAATCCAAAACCCTGACCCTAATTCCAACCTTAATCCCAATCATAACCATATTTATAAACCTAACCCAAAATAATAAACCCTAATTGTAACCCTAAACTAACCCTAACTTTAACCCAAACCATAATCCTTATTCCAACTGTATTCCCAACACTAACTTTATTCATAACCCTAACCCTAACCTCTACCATGACCCCAACCATAAAGTAAAATTGAACCCTAACTCAACGATGACCCAACCCTAACTCTAATCCTAACCAAAACCCTAATCATAACCATAAACGTTGATTGTATTCCTAATTCAAACCCTAACTCTGACCATAACCATAACCCTACACTAACCCTAACCCCAAACCTTACCCTAACTCCTACTATAATCATGCGCTTATCTCTAACCCATAACCATAACCATAACCCTAACCCATAACTGTAACCCTAATCCCAACTCTATTCCCAACACTAACCTTAAAACCCTAATTATAACACTAACCTAACCTTAATGCTAATAAAATACCATAAAAATATAAACCCTATTTTACATAACCCTAACCCTAATCCTAACCTAATCAAATCCTTAAAAACAACCCTAACACTAACAATAATTGTAACCCTAACCTTAACACTAAGCCTAATCAAATCCCTAACTATAACTATGATCATAACCCTAACAATAACAGTAACCCTAACCCTAACCCTAACTTCAACCTTAACCCTAACCTTATATCTATTTCTAATAACACTAATTGTAACCCTAGCCTAAACCCTAACCAAATCCCTAACTTTAATCCAAAACCCTAACCTTAATCCTAACCCTAATCCCAATCATAACTGTAACTCTAAACCTAACCCTAAACCACAATCCCTAATTGGAACTATAAACTAACCCTAACTTTAACTTGATCCCTAACCCTAACCATAATCTAAATCATAACCCTAAATTGTAACCCTAATCCTAACTATATTCCCAATACTAACCCTAACCATAACCCTAACCGTAACCCTAACCTTGACCTTGACCTTATCCTTAACGTAAAATTGAATCCTAACTCAATCATAACCTAATTCTAACTCTAATCCTAACCAAAAACCCTAATTGTAACCTTAAACCCTAATCATATTTCTTACTTGAATTCCAACAATAACCATAACTCTTAACCCTAAATCGTAAACCATAAGACCTAATCATAACCCTAACCTATACTTAACCCTAACAAAAAACCATAATTGTAACCCTGACCTAACCCTAATACTAACCCTATTTCTCATAACCCTAGCACTAAACCTATCCATAACCATAACCCTAACCCCAACCTTAAACCTAAACCATACCCACAACCTAGCCCTATCCTTACCCTAAACCCAAAACCATAAACCCTTATATCTTAACCCTAACCTGACCTAACCTAACCATAACCATAACCCTTTGTAATTGAACCCTACTTTTATGGTAATCGTAATTGAAACGTAACCTTAACCTTAACCCAATCCTAGTTATAACTCTAACCTTAACTCTAACCTTGATCCTAACTATAACTCTAACCATAACCCTAACCCTAACTATAATGTCCTTGTTTTCCATCTCACCGTCACAAGGGCTAAATTAATTAATTTAATTATTGGATATTGCTTGGCAAGAGTTTATTAAAAGGGGTAATATTAAATAATTAAATTAAAGCATATTTATAAAGTGGCTAGAGAGATCACGTTATAAGATGGTGTTTTGGCAGGAAAACCCAAAGCTCTTTTGTCTTTATGTGGATTGTTATTGTTTTATTGGAAATTGCGAGAGCTTAGCTTTCTCGAACAAGAGGACAGAAAGCCTCAAGTTCAAGTTTGAAGGATTGGACGAAAACCCAATCTCTTTTGGAGGTGGATTCACATCAGGATTCACGGTTGTGCATCAAAGTTCACTTGCAAGAATTTTGTGTGTCTTCTATAAAGACAAAATTCTGAATATTAGGGTTTGAAGAAATAATTGATTTGTAGAGAAATATAAATCACATTTCAAAGTATCAAGCATGTTGATCAAAATTTCAGAATATTGGGGTTTAGTTTGCAAACTTTGATCTAATTATAGAATAAATATTATTTTAAAAGTTGACATTGAGGAAAATTGTAGATAAGACAAAAGAGATTATAGAAAAGACAAATAGGGTGGTGTGAATATTTGAGGAAACTGCCAGCTTAAAGGGAATCACATGTGTCCAAGATAGGAGAAAATTCAAAGGGGAAGTTTTCCCTAAAGGTATACTCGAGTATATTATTCTTGTCGTGTTGCATAAGGGAGCCTTGGGTCTAGCATAAGTTGACCCCATTTCATGTGGTGATGGGCATAAAAACCCAAGTGCAGATATAATCAATATTTAGAACCATCCAGTGTTGTTTGAATGCCTACCAGACATTGACTAAATTTGAAAGCTATCAAGATCTTCTATAGATAGTCATAATTATAAGGAATCCATTGGGCCTTAGTCAAATAGCCCAGTCAACATAGATTAGGACAAACTGTGGCATTGAGTGCAGCGTATCCCATCTCTTAATGCAATCATTGGCCATTAAAGGTGATCACGTGGATATGTCATGGTTGATGTGGGAGTCAAACCGGCTTAATTCATCACCTTCTAAGTTTTGTGGCTTGTAAGGAGTCGATGCATAAAATAATCAAGGAACACTCACTTGGATGCTAGCTTGCATATATCCAGTCGTTGATATCCTTTGAAAGAGGTTTGCATGTGTTTGTGTGGGATGAACTGTGCAAGGAAAGGAAACGACTATAATACTATGTGAAGATCAGAATGTTCAAGTTTTGTTGATAGTATTACTACTGATAATGAATAATTGATATTATATAAATTATGAGTGGAATATTTCTTAGAAGTATTTCATAAAGCATTTAATATCGCCTTATGGTGAATGATAATATATCTATTTTGAATTGGTTTGAATCTGAGTCACTATGAAAATTCATCATAGAAGTTGCACTCTACATTAATATTCCAATATACACAAATGGAAAAGCTCATAACAACATACTCCAAAATAGTTTGAAAAATTGCTAGTCAAAATTGATTACTAGATTTGTTCATGCATTCTTTTGTGTTCATTATTCACTTGAACCTCTACACAACTCGTTCATCTGCATGCAGTTCATTTGACAAAAATGATAATATGTCAAATGAGATAATCAGAAAATATCATGCACTATGGGGGTGGGACACTACAATG
The DNA here is from genome assembly GCA_007258455.2 of Sequoia sempervirens. NCBI lineage: Eukaryota > Viridiplantae > Streptophyta > Pinopsida > Cupressales > Cupressaceae > Sequoia > Sequoia sempervirens. The sequence goes on along the minus strand of VDFB02000009.1, from coordinate 552,934 downwards.
GTATCAGAGTTGTGCATCCTACCAGCTTGAGGGTGATTAGAAAAAAAAATCAGTTTGCCTATTGAGTGACCAACACTCATTCATTATCAGTTGTAATTGATTGTTGGGTTGGGAAAAATGAAGTCTACGCAAGAACACATGTAAAAAATTGATGTACATCTTTCAGGACTATAATAGGAATTTAATGAAGCTTATACAACATTCGAAAATATTAGACCTTCCATTTGCAAAGGAAAGGAAAGAAAACAATAATGCAAATAATTTTACTAGTACAAAGGAAAAATAAAAGAAGGAAGAAAAGAAATAAGAATTTATTCCTCGAGATGTGCAACCTACAGGTGAACCCAACATGAGAAAAAGTCAGTTGAGGAGATAGCAACATTGTTTCACATGTCAAGGTGTTTGGACACCTAGTCATTCATGTGGAAGTCCTAAAAAATATGAATTCATGCTCACAAGTTCACTTCAGAAGGAGGATTCCTTAGAGGTGCATGCATCTATTCATGTTGATGATGTGTGCAATGAGGTTGTCAAAACAACAGAGCTATCCTATGAGGAAAATTACACTAGTGCGTATGATGATCGTGTTGATAGCATACATGATGATGTTTTCCAATCAGCAGGTGATGGTGATTCAACATCTTATCTTAGTGATGAAGATGTGGTGTTAGAAATTTTTTTTGTTGATGTTGATATAACTCTTTGTGAGTTATGTTTGGACATTGACCAAGGGGAAGTTGAAATTGGAGAATAGGTTGTTGATAGTAAATCAAAAAAATTGTATGAGGATGATAAGTCTCAGGGTTCCCAACATTTGGCAGGTCAGTTGAAAGTCAATGAAGACATGATTAATACAACCTTAGAACATTTTGATGTCTCTCAGCAATTGATGGAAAACTGTTGTTGGAGGAATTCAAGAACACATGAGAACTTTGATGGTGAAATTTCCCTTGCAAAGTTTCAAGCACTCAGAGATGCAGTGGGGGTAATGAAAACTAATTACCTACAATTACTATCAGATAGAGATATTCTCATGCTTGATGGGATTTATTATGGTGCACTCAAAGGGAAGGAGGAGGAGGTTGATGAGCTGACTCAAGAGCTTTAGGTCACCATGGAATATTTGAAGAGCACTCAAATGGTCCTTCAAGATTCAAAGACTCAAATTGATGAGCTTACCATGGAGTTGAGCTTGGCCCAATCTACGTCACCCACAACTGAAATTCAACTATTTATGGAAGCCATCGGTGATGAGCATACATCCACAGATTGTGAGGATGTGCATATTGAAGATGTGGAAACATCCACCTCATTTACAGGTGTAGATGACACCAATGGGGTGAGTGCATTGGATAAGAGTAATAGGGAACAATATGTTGTAGCAGGTGTCCCTAAAGAAGAACCCTTTACATGTGATAGTCTCTACATTGGTGATGTAGAGAATGTTATTAATAGGTCTTGTAATGAAGAGGTGGATTCTACTAAGAGTTGTGTGATTGATCACAAGATTGATCCATCTTCTTTATAGGATGATTGCAGGGCATGATCTAGTGGGGAAATTGGTTTCCATGCTAATATGTTTTCCCCTCCTGAAAGAAAATCAGAGATTTCATTTTATGCATTTGATTATGATCAATGTCCTAATAAGTTACAAGGATGGAGGGATTAGTTGAAGGTAATTGGAGACAAGGTTGATCAAACCTTAGGCCACTTTGATAGCACAGTTTGTGAAATACCTTCTTTGGTCAACTACATTTGAGGAAAGACATAATGGGGTTTCGACTGGGGCTTCTATTCAAAGCTTGAAGACTATTAGGTGAGCTTTAGAGGTAATAAAACTAGATTACCTCCATTTTCTTTCAGAAAAAATACCTTACCATCAAGGTTGCAGAGAATGTTTACAAAGTTGTTGCAAGGTTTTTCCATCACAATTTGAGTTGCGAGTCATCTTTTGGTGGTGGCAATGAAGTGTGGAATCCACGTGGCTATATTGGTATTTCATTGACACATGCAAGTGAGTTTCACCTTGATTATGTGGTGAGGAGTGCTCACCATTTTTCTTTCAGTCTAAGTATGAATGATTTGATGGTAGATAAGTACAGGTTGGATAAGCGATTGAACGATTCACTCTAGTATGATGTGCTTCCATCGTTGACAAATGAATCCAAATCTTGCAGGTTCCCTAAGTTGTCTCTATGTAACAATTGCTCACAGAAATAGGAATCTGAAACTTGTCTCATTTGGATTCTAGTGGATACCAGAGTGGCGCAGTAGAAGTTAGTAGGTATTAGGTATGGTGGATTTCTGATTTGGCTATGGTATCCAAGGATTGATTTGGCCAATGGATTACTTCTTTCTTCTGTAGGGTTTGACCAAGTTACATGGAATAGTGGTATCATATTGACGCCATGGGATTGTGATGGAGCATTCCATAGGTTCATATGGGACCCTGGTATTTGGCCATGGTATGCAAGGGTGAGGATTGCTTGGGGACAAGAAATATCTAGGAAGGGAGGGCTGTAATGTCCCCATTTCCCATCCCACCATCATAAGGGCTAAATTAATTAATTAATTTAATTATTGGATATTTCTTGGAAAAAGTTTATTAAAAGGGGTAATATTAAATAATTAAATTAAAGCATATTTATAAAGTGGTTGTAGAAATATTATAAAGTATTATAATATCATCTTATAAGATGGTGTTTTGGTGGGAAAACCCTAAAATGGATTATAGAAGGGATTTGTGAGCTCATTTATCTTTATGCAGATTGTTATATATGGAGATTGTGAGAGCTCAACTTTCTCGAACAAGAGGACAAAAACCATCAAGTTCAAGTTTGAAGGATTGGATGAAAACCCAATCTCTTTCAGAGGTGAATTCATATAAGGATTTGTGGTTGTCCATCAAAGTTTGCTTGTGGGAATTTTGTGTGTCTTCTACGAAGATAAAATTTTGAATATTAAGGTTTGAAGAATAATTGATTTGCAGAGTAATATCAATCAAGTTTTAGAGTATCAAGCATGTTGATCAGAATTTCAAAATATTGGGGTTTAGTTTGAAAACTCTAATTTGATTATACAAAAATATTATTTGAAAATTTGGCACTTAGGAAAATTGCAGATAAGACAAAAGAGATTGTAGAAAAGACAAACAGGGTGGTGTGAATATTTGAGGAAACTACCAACTTAAAAGGAATCGCATATGTCCAAGATTGGAGAAAATTCAAAGGGGCTTAGGTGGCGTATGAGAAAAATATTTCCCTAAAGGTATAATCCAATAAATTATTCTTTCCATGGTGCATAAGGGAGCCTTGGGTCTAACATAAGTTAACCCCATTTCACATGGTGATAGGCATAAAACCCCAAGTCCATATATAGTTAATATTTAGACCCATCGTGTGTTGTTTGAATGCCTACTAGGCATTGACTAAATTTGAAAGCTCTCAGGATCTTCTATCTAGCTGCCATTATAAGGAATCCATCGGGCCTTAGTCAAATAGCCTAGTTAGAATAGATTAGGACAAATTGTGGCATTGAGTGCAGTGTATCCCATCTCTTAATGCAACCGTTGACCATTAAAGGTAATTGCCACTTTCAGGCATAGGCTCATGTGGATATGCCATGGTTGACATGGGAGTCAAACTGACTTAATTCATCTCCTTCCAAGTTTTGTGGCTTGTAAGAAGTTGATGCATAAAATAATCAAGGAAAAATATTGAGGTCAGGTCCTTCATGGATGTTAGCTTGCATATATCCAACCATCGAATTCCTTCGAATGAGGTTTGCATGTGTTTGTGTGGGATTAATTGTGTATGGAAAGATAGCTACTATAATACTATGTGAAGATCAGAATGTTCAAGGTTAGTTAATAGTATTACTGCTGATAATGAATAATTGATATTGTATAAATTCTAAGTGGAATATATTTTATAAGTCTTTCATAAAGCTTTTAATATTTCCTTATGGTGCATGATAAGATATCTATTTTGAATTGGTTTGAATATGAGTCACAATACTATGCAAATTCATCATAGAAGTTGTAATCTACATAAATATTCCAATATACACAACCAGAGAAGCTCATAACAACATACTACAAAATTGTTTGAAAATTTCCAGTTATCTAATTGATTACTAGATTTGTTCATGCATTCTTTTGTGTTCATTATTCACTTGAACCTCTACACAACTAAATCATCTGCATGTAGTTCATTTGACAAAAATAATAATATGTTGAATGAGATCATCAAAAAATATTATGCACTACGAGGGTGGGACACTACAATAACCCTCACTATTACCTAAACCTAATACTAACTCTAACCATCATAGTACCATAAATGTAACCCTAATCCCAACCTTTAACAAAACCCTAACCATAAGTGTAACCCTAATTGAACCATAACCCTAATAGAAACATAGGTGTAATTAAACAATAATTAAACCTTAACCCTAACCTAAAATAAAACCTATTCTTATTCATAATCCCAAGATTTATCATAAAACCCAAACCCTTAGGCCAACCCAAATTTTTTTCCTAAAACCCTAACTGTAAGTGTAATATAACACTTAACCTAAACCACAAATGAAACCTAACCATAATAGTAACCTTCACCCTAATTGAACCATAAGTTGCATCTATAATCATAACCTCAAGCTTTATCATAACCCTAACCCTAATGAACCCTAACTCGTAGAAAACCATATTTCTCATAACCCTAACCCTTACCCTAACCTTAACCCTAACTCTAAACCTATTTATCATAACTCTAACCCTAACCTTAACCCTAACCAAATCCCTAGCTATAACCCAAAACCCTAGCCCTAACCTAACCCTAATCCCATATCCAATCCCAACCATAATCGTAACTGTGAATCTAACCCTAAACCCTAAACCCTAATATAGCCCTAATCATAGCACTATTTCTCCTAACCATAAATCTAAACCTAATCCTAACCCGAACACTAAACCTTGACATAATAGTAACCCTAATGATATAACCCTAAACCATAACTTAACCCAAATCTAATCCCAATCATAATTGTAACTCTAAGCCTAACCCTAAACAATAAACCCTAATTGTAATACTAAACTAACCTTGAACCTAACCAAATACCATAATCATAACCCTAACCTAACCCTAATCCTAACCCTAAACCTTTTATATTTTGAGTAAATAAATTAGTTTTATTTCTATACAAAAACATTAAAATAATCAATATATATTGTAGATGTTTTATCCAAATAATATAATATAATGATACCAAATATAAAATAAAAATATAATAGTAATATTTGAAATGTGGGAAATAGGGTGCTCCAACTTTTAGGAGATGTAACATCAGGGTTAGGGCCTATTTCACTCAAGGAAACCCTAGAGATCTCATTCTAATGATAGAATGAGGGAAATAGATTTGCTAAAGGTTGTCCTAGGGTATGGTTAATGAATAAAAGGGGGTTCACCACAAAGCTAGGTCTTGGAAAGACAAGTAACATGCAAAACTAATTATGAAACTTAATGATATGCAAAGCTCAAATGAATGACCTAGAAATGAATAGAAAAAAAGAACATAAAGCTAAGAAATCAGAGAGGTGCACCAGAAAACCTATAGCAACTTGGAACAAGGTCTGAAATGTTGAAAATGTTGAAATTAATGCACATTGGGACTCATATGCCAGGCTGGGTGATTTAGTCCCAGATTAGGGTTTTTGGGTAGGAACAAAAATCTGGCAGTGACAAGTCTAGATCTTTAGAAATTTGGAAAATTGATTGTACTGAGAATCATATTCCAAAAGTGGCGTATCAATCTTGCTTAGATTTTTCAGAGGTTTAGAGGGTTAGGATTTGAATATTCCCTTCAATCTCTACTCTATCATCTCAACCTAATTTCTGAATCTGAAATGTCAAATTCTACTTTGTAGATGTCTTCTAGTGATCTTGTAAACAAGGTGACAACTTTGACAAGTTTTAAACCTTGACAACTTCTTCCAATCTTGCTCTTCAATGTGTCTTCAACCTAGATATGTAAATCACACACTAAAGAGAGGGAAAAAATGTTGTTTTGTTAGTGGATAGGGGTTTGCCTTCGTCAAACCCTGTTTTGGTAATCAAACCTTGAAATGAAATGAAGTAGGAATGAGGAATGATGAATGAAAAAATATGATATGTTGCAACTCACCAAACCATTGAATAAGATGTTGCAAACATGTATGAGGTGGCTAGAATGAATGTGGATCTTGACTCTTTCTTGAATGTTGCAAATCTTGACTTGAATGCTTGCTTGAAACATAAAACCCTACATCACAAATGTTAGCTCAAAAACAAACATGATGACTTTGACTTGATGCTCGATATTTGAATAAAGCTCCAAAACACTTGATAATCAACTCTTGAAGGCTCTTGTGAACCCCACTTTGCTATAAGGATGCTTATTCAATTTGCAAGGTCACTTGATTGATTGTTAGGAGAAAAAATGAGTGAAATAACCTTGTATTATACTTGTTTATGCCAAATTTCCCGAAATTACAACACTACAAGCTGACATCAGATCCAGGAGAATAAAATCCCATCAAGAATTTGAATTTAATTTAGGTCTAAGCTAAGCAGGACTCATATGCTAGTTGGGGCGTATGAGTCCCATTAGGCTAAGCTTGGGACACATCTTTCAAGAAAGGCTTAGATTCATGTGAAATCCAAATCGAGGCCCTGAAACTTAGGTGGGATCCATACGCCCAAGGTTGCGTATGAGTCCCAAATCACTAAATCTAGGCCATACAATCCAAAAACACATAAATTATTATTGGATGCTAGTAAATATTAGGATTATCCTCAGAAAGATGCACTAAATAAGGCTTGTGGATGCAAAATAAGGCCAAATAAGGCATAAAGAAGCCCAATTAATTAATGAAAACCCTAGATTAGTGTGAAAGTGTAAGAAAAAACTTTACAACACCCTAAATAAGGTACAATTATGTCCATTTAGTTCACAAGGGCCCAAACAAGTGTGAAAATGTAGAGGGATACATTTTTCTACACTACAATATTATATATATTATTAATAACATAATAATAATAAAATAATATTAAAATTAATAATAATATAAAAATATGAAAATATAATAATTAATAAAATAATGTAATAACAATAATAATTTAATAATAAGAGTAATTAAATAATATTAGAATAGTAATAGTATATATATTAATAATAACATATTAATATATTTAGGTTTTTCCTATCCAAAAAATGGAGCATGTGAGCGGGAAGAGGAGCAGGTCAAGGATTTTGAAATCCTCTGATGTTGAGGGTGATGGTGGCTCAGACTCAAATGGCGACAATGATGTTGGTTGGATGTTGGAGGCTTGTTGGCTTTGGCTTTCTATGCTAGGAGTGAGGTTGGGTTCTTTTTGGTTGTTTCTTGAGGGGTTGGTTACTACTATCATGGCTTTGGAGTTGTGTTTCCTTGAGGCTTCCTCTTTGGAGGTTGGTTTGTGATTTTGTTTTCCTTTGGCAAGGATGTTTGTGGAGAGTTTCAGGCTATCTTTTGACCTTGACTGGCATGTCAGGTTTGTTGTTGTGCTTCATGGTTTTGTTTGCTCCCTACTTTCTTCTCACGCAATCTTTGCTCGCCTTGTTCTGTAGTGTGAGGGTGCCTTGTTCTTGATTCTTGGTAGTCTATTTTTTTTATTGCTTGTTCAGCAAGAGAGCTCTTTTTTTGTGGGCTTTGGGTCCCTTGTGGAGGTTCTATCTATGGTTTGGATTATTTCTAGCTTTGACCAGTGTGTTGGGGCAACTGGTGTGCTTCTCATTTTGGCATGATCCCTAACTCCTTCCCTCTTACCCCTCTACGCTCTCATTATTGCTAGCTTTTCTGGGGCATCCTTCGAGTTTCCTTTTGTGTTTGTTGGTTGCTCTTGGTTTCACTACTGGGACTTGGTGGTGTTTCCTGCTAGTTGATCCTATGGAGTTTTTTGGCCTTTCTTTAGCTTTGACCAGTGTGTTAGGGTAGCTTGTGTGTTTATTGGTATGGCCTACTCCCATTTTTCTTCCTACGAGGGATCCCCTTCCCTGAACTTGGGTTTCATTTGTAGTTGCTTGCTTCGGGCTTTGGTTGTTGTTCGATGTGGGCTCTCGACTTAATTTTTTGGCTTCTATTAGGGGTTGTTTTTCCCTTTTTTGTTCTAGATCTTGTGGTTATTATTGTTGTGGGTGTTCATCTGGTTGTTGTAGGAAGCCCCTTTTGGGTGTTTATGGCTTGGTCCCCTTTTGGGTTGTGATGCTTTCTTTGCTGAAGGGGTTAGTGTTTGTTTTTTGGGATACTTGTTATTTGTTGAACTTGTATAATGGAGATTATGCTACCATAATCTTGGTTATGATGTTGTGTTTGTGTGACTATTTGGTCCTATCCCTCCTATGGTTGTAAAGCCTATTTTGATGAAGGGGGTTGTTTATCTCTTGAAGGTTGATGGTTATACAACTCTTTTTGAGCTTCTTGTTTTGTTCTAGATGAAGTTGTGGCTTGAAGGAGCCTTTTTGTTGTTGATAGGGAATATTTCCATATTATTCTTGAATTTCTTGTTGCTTGGGTTGCTAAGGGATGTTGTGGTTGTTTTCTCTACTAGATTTTTAACTTCTTTCTATGTTATATAGACTGTTTCTTCTTTTGAGGCAGAGCCCTTTCTTATTGAGGTGGATACCTCTCCTATTGAGTTGGAGCCCTCTCCTATTGAGTTGGAGCCCTCTCCTATTGAGGTGGAGTTGGATGTTGTGGATGTGGCAAAAAGCTTTATTTTATGGTATCCTCTATTCCTACTAAGGTGGAAGTCACTCCTATTGAGGTGGAGTTTGAGGTTCCTAGAGATTAGTGGCTTTGGTGGATTGGGTGATCGTACCATCCTCTCCTATAGATGGGAGATATCTCCTTTAGAGGTGGAGTTTGAGTTGGTGTGCTATGTTGGCAGGTGTTTTAAGGAGATTATTTCTACCCTATTTTCTATCTTCCCTTTTAACTCTCTTATTAAGGTAGGGAGTTTAACTGGAAGGAGGCTTCTGAATGGGAGCTCTTGTTGCCCTCTTTTCTATGTGTTCTACTCTAGAGAGCTTTTTTGGGTGATGTGGAGGCTCTACATCTTCAAGGTTGTTGATATTTCTTGGATCAATGATGGTTGTTCTGAGTGGTTGGTGTTTTGTGATCTGGTTATTGCAGGTCATGTTGTTGCTTGGATTGCTCAGGTCACATTTGGGAGTTGTTAGGGTTCAAGTTCCTTATTAAAACTTGGTTGTATTAGGGTTAAGGTTCCCTTCAAAACCTTTTCTTATGTTGCAGGTTTGGGTAGTCAGGTTGATCCTTTGAAGGAATGCTGTTGTTTCACTCCTAGTTGTCAATATCTTTTCTTTTTGGAGCATGCTCATCTTTGATAGGGCTTTGGGTCCCTTCAAAACTTTTTTTTCCCTATAATCAAAACATATTAATAAATTAGTATTATCATTTAATAATATGATATAATATTTTCATTTAATCCAATCAATTAAAATATATATTAAATTTAACATACTAAACCTTATTTTTTAACATTATATTCAATTATTATAAAATTATAATATTATATTTTCAATAATATTAGCATTATTTTATATATGAGTTTATTAATACATTTAAATTATTTATTTATCTTTAACCTCCACTGTTTTAGACATATACTTATATATTTGATTAAGAGGGAAAAATAGGTTTTGAATGGACCCGAAACCCTTTATAAAAAGACCGACATCAAAACAAAATGTTGCTAAGACAAAATATATAACAGGGAGTTTAGCAACCAACCAACAACCAAAAAAAAACCATACAAAAGTAGACTAAAAGACAACATATAGGGACACTATCTCATTTCTTTTAAAGTTTTAGCAACCTCCAACTCATGGTTGTAGTGGAGGTTGACCATGGACAATAACTCTTGTTTTAACTCTTCAAATAAATTCTTGAGGATAGCCCTTGTTCTAACACTTAGAACCTCATTACCCTAATTCTTTCCCTTTCCTTGGAGGAAAACACGCTAAATTGGTATTTTTCCATCTACATCTCCCTAAGCGTGCCAAGTTTTTCCATTAAAACCTTCAAAGAATCTGCATTTTTTTTTATGGACATGTGACTAACCTCAAAGAGCTTTTGAATGTCCTTGTCCAACCCAACCACTTTTTTCTCCAAAATTTGGAATTGTTCCACATTGTTTTCCAAATCTTGCAATCTATTAGCACATTCAGATTGGAAGTCTGAAATAGTACTTTCCAAGTCCACAATTATTTCAATAAGAAGATCGGAAGTAGAATCTTTAGGCATACTCCAAAACTTTTCCTTGAGGCTTCTAATTTTTATGTTGACCTTATTGAATTCATCAAGGACCCATTTTTCCACCCTAAAATTACTAGTAGCTCCCTCCTTGGCCATGAGCAAGAGGGAAATCTTCTTAGGGTTCTCCTCGTCTAGGTAATAAAAATCAGCAACTAAGGGGTCAAGTGATTTTGTGCCTTTGTCAGGGACTTTCTCCTTACCTTTATCAATAGCAGAAGGTTGAGAAGACACCACTTCCACATTCCTTTCCAGGCCACCAACCATAACAACATCCTCAAGATGAGGAAAGGAACGGGCTTCAAACTCTATCATAATATGAGTTTTTTTAATATATAATTTTAGTTTTATCAAAACTTTGTTTGATTTTTGAATTGTAGCTATTATTAAAATGATTTTTATTGTTTTTTTTTCTAAAATGCATTGTTTTTGTGTTTGTTTCTTGGGGATTGTGTTGACCTCTATAGGTACCCTACTCCCATTTTTAGATAAGAAGAGAATATTGAAAGAATATTCCATTTTTAGATTCCTTTTTTGGATATTTTTTTTCGTGTTAGATGTGTTGACCTCCTATACATACCCTCGTGACTCTAAGCCTAACCCTAGACCATAAACCCTAATTGTAATCCTAAACTAACCCTGACCCTAACCAAATACCATAACCTAACTCTAATCCTAACCCTAACCCTTTTCTATTTTGAGTAAATAAATTAGTTTTATTTCTATACAAAAACATTAAAATAATCGATATACATTGTAGATGTTTTATCCAAATAATATAATACAATGATACTAAATATAAAAAAAAAATATTATAGTAATATTATATAATTATTAATAGCATAGTAATAATAAAATAATATTAATATTAACAACTTCCATGTAGTGGATAGTACTTGCCTTTATAGTATTGTAATTATTGTTTTCTAGATTTGAAAAAAAATAATGTAAGTTCTATTAATGTGAATAAAAATAAATGTAAGTTTTGTTAATTATAATGTTTTAGAATTGTTAATTAGTTCTTCACATGACCTAACCCTAATCCTAACTCACACCTTAACTCCAACCCTAATCCTAACTCTAACCCTAACCCTAACAATAAATTCTAAACAATTATCCTAATCATAGACCTATCTCTAACCCTAACTATGGTCATAACACTATCCATAACTATGGTCATAACCCTAACCCTAACAATAAAGAATTGTAGAGTGACATTACACAAAAAGACCCTATGAATTAATATTGGGAATAAAAATTAGAATAAAGATATTAGATGAATAAAATTTTGGAGCATTATATCTATTAATCATATTTTAGTGATTTTTATTAGTAATATTTTGTTTTTAATTTATTTTATTTTTTGAATAGTTCTAACCATAATTTTTACCTTATTCTTAATTCTAATCCTAATCTTAATTATAATGTTTTTAGGATTATAATAATTAATAATAATAGGATTAGGATTATAATTTAATTAATAATTATAATAATTTTAGTTATTTTAATTTAATTTTTATTTGTATTTATGTATGTTATTTATGTATGTCTGGAAGTTAATAAAATTTGGAAAATAAAAAAAGTGGCAATGTCAGATAGTTTAAGATGCAATTTAAATTTGTATTTTAATTGTGTATAGGAAGATTATCTTTATATGGATGTGCTTTAATTTAAGTTTGATTTTAATTGTGTATAGGAAGATTATCTTTATATGGATGTGCTTTAATTTAAGTTTGATTTTATTATTTTAATACTGTGATTCCAAATCTTATAAAATAGCTAATTGATTTTGTGGGATTTTCTTTAATAAAAAAATAACAATTGCATGCATTAAAAAATCATTCTTAAAAAAATGTTAAAAAATGGTTTACCTTGCTATTGTTATATAAATATAAAAACTAAGAGATATTGTAAATATGAGAGATAACATAGATATAATTTAATATAATAGAATATAAATAAAATATTATATAATATAGTTTTATAGGTTCATCTATATTAATCAATCCTGAAATTTGAAGGTGCCATAATTAAGAATCTATAAGAATAAATTTATGCCACCTACATTATTAAAATAATTAACTAAACTATTTTAGAAACTTAACTAAAAATTTTAATTGAAAAAATACCACCAAATTTTAATAAATTCTAAACTATCTATTAACCCTACATGTTAAAATACTTCTATACTCTCTTTTAATTAATTTAACTTCATACCTTAATTAATAATAACCTAAACACGTCTTCACCACCAATAAAAAACTTTTAAACGGTTGGTTTACACGAAAGAAATGCAGTAATGTTGCATTGAACTTGCCGAAGTGCTCTCCACTTTCATCGTTTGAAAATTTATTATTACAAAGATTGATTAATGACCTTTTTTATTAACTCGTATCACAAATATCACAAATATGTAAGTGGTAGTTGATCATTGGCAGAATCATAATCTTTACTTGTTTTCTTGATTAAAGAATTTGATTGCCTCCTTTTGTGTCATCTCACGATGCTCAATGTGAGCCCTAGGAAGCCAATTTTGAAGGCTTTTCTCATTAACCTGTCTTTTGAATTCCACATATCCACGCAAAATTTTAACCGTTTTCATCTCAAATCCATAGATGCAGTGTGTAACAAACTTTGGAGGGTCTATCAGGGGGATATAGCGTGTGTGGAGTCTCTGTTTTGAACAACTTGATACCTATCATTATCAAGTAAATATATAAACTTTGGAACAACTTACTAACTGTAAGCAAATCTCTAAACCAACTTTCGAACCACTTAGTAACTGTATTTCTAAACGGTATCTACAACTGAATCCTAGAGATTATTATTTATTCTCCTTTTGGACACAAAACGAGGGTTGGTCAATCTTACTATAAGCAATAGAAAAAAGTAACTTATTGTGAAATAGGATTATTTTTTACCACGAATGCGCCATTGAAGGTTTAAGTCACTCTTTTATTTGAATTTTGTTAACATAATCATAACCAAATTCTATTTTCATGTCTTCAAATTCAGGCACTCCCTAAACTATAAACGCAAAATAAACTATAAGTATAACTGATTATTTCTTTCTTTCTCCAGGTGCAAGTAAGGAAGGAAAGTTTGGGAGAACAAATAACAACTTCGCAACAACTTGTCTCGCCTTTCGGAAAGGTGAAAACTTGGCCACGACTTGTTGCTCGTTGATCTATGGGAAATTAGTATAAATTTGAATACTATTGTTTTTTAAAGACATTTGTAGCCTCATCAATCTTATTCTAAGATATCTTTACAGCTTTTACAACCAGTGTCTCTCAAAATTTGATAATTTTCTTCTATATTTTGGAATTTGTTTTTACATTGCAGACGGACACAACGTCTATGCTTCTTGAAGCCATCAGATACATAAATTTTCTCGATTAAGTTCAGGTAGCTTGAATTACCCTTCCACATCTGTAACAAACATTTCTTGTAAGCTTCATGTTGAAATCAAAAGATGATGTATGCTTTGTTGAAATCAGAGAAGTACTATGTTAATTTTTGGTTGTTATTCTTTCCTTAGCTTTCTAGATAAAGGATGTATTTTGAGTTATCAATTGTATAAATCTCTTATGATGATAGAAGAATTCTAAATGGTACTTTAGTGGTTGATATTCTAATTCATACAGTTATAATATACCCGGGTTGCTTTTGACGAGGGAACACTGCACTGTAAAAATATAAAAAATTAGTTTAACAAATGAAGGAGGCGATGGAATTCTACAATTTTAGTCTCAAAGTTGTAGAATAAATGTAGAAACCATGTCGTCTGGATGTGCTACAAATACAGTATTACGATTGTCCTAAAAAGTTCATAGTGGAACTTCCCTATTGAATATTTTGAACAAGCATGCTCAACTGGGAATTTGAGGCCTATCCCATCATGGGCGGCCTCACCCTAGTGCCCATCATTTCTCTCATGTTCCCAATTGTCCACTTTTTACTTGAAAAATTACTACTAGAGGAAATCCTAAATCATTACTCAATTTATATTTTTATTTTGTTAGCATTCTTTAGCTAATTATTTGTAAGCTAGAAAAAAAGAATTCAATCAAATCCAATGCTGGATAATTTGAGGTCAAGGCTCCCTATGGATTTAGCTCTTTCCAAAACTCAACAACAGTGTTTTGTTTCTCCATAGTAGATGAAAGCTCTCTTGAAAAATAAGAGTAATTTATAAAGATGTATCAATCTTTCTCAAGAGACGTGAAACTAAAATTCTTGTTTTGTAACAATGGATGGCGATTATTTTTTTATCTTTTACCTGGAAATGACAAGTCTTAAAATAGAAATTAAAGTGATTTACCTGGAATCTAAAAATCCATATGATGAGCATTCCACAAGAAGCTGAGGGGACCTGTCGTGAATAAAACTGACAAATACATAATGTCATATTTATATGTTTTTTGAGTCCTTTGGAGCATTTTTGGAAACCCTTATATTCCTAGCCAGAATGGTATAGGTAAAATCCTAAACCTTCTTTTTTTAAGAATTTATGGGCTCCTTAGTCCATGGGACTCAAACGGGTGGCCCCCCGAGCATGCATAGTGTGAACTTTTCATTCTTTTTTATCACATGTGTTGCAAAGTATGTTTTGAGCATATGGAGATTCTACTTGTATTCGTATAGTGAATATTATCCTTTAATAGTCATTTCCATTTTCTCTTGAACATAGATTCTTTTGGGTTGTATTTTCATCATGCACGGTTATGACAGATCTCAGCCATAAGTTTTAATTTTTATTTGGCAAAGGATTTTCAATTATTGGGGAGTGGGCCTTTTTGCCTAAATACAATAATCCTTCGTTGAGAATCTTAACACACTTTTCATACTTCCATTGTATCACTGAATTATGAGAACTCAACTCTGCCACCAATCTACACCAAACTGTATTAGCATGGTGAGGAACTTGTCGATCAAATCTTAGTTATTGTGTTGATAATTTCCCCACCTTAGAGATCAACAAGTATCAAGTGGCCATAAGTTATTGGCAATTACTAAAAATTCTTGCAAAATGGGAATGGAGAGTAGGATTAGCAAAATTAGGCATTGCTTACCAATAGCAAACCTAAATTATGTGAGAAATATTTAGATTGCTGCCAAGCCCAATCCATGGAAAATTATTGGCATTCCAACTCTTTTTTGAATGTTTCAATGTTAATGTTTTATCAACCTATAAAGCTATAAACGATTAGACATAGAGTTTCATCTATTAAAGAAGAGTGATTCACTGGTTAGTGTTGGTGTAAATAAAGTCTTGTACCTAGTTCATTCATTATTAGGGGACTTATTTACACATGTTAAGTTTACTTAGGTCATAGGAAGGAATCTTTCTAGAAGGTGTTAGTTGTCATTAGTTGTTATCTTATCTTTTGACTTGTAACACATGTGAACCTAGGTAAGTGTGATTAGTTGTCTCATGTCATGTGATTAAGACACTTGTCATAATCCTATGACATCTTGTATCTCACCTTGGCTATATAACCAAGGGGTGTCTCATTGTACACAATCATCCATCATATCATTGAATCATATTGATAAAAATATAGTTTATTCTTGTCATATTCTATTCTCTCTTTTGTGCTTTCCATTTGGCCTCAAGATCTTAGCAACCATAACCAATTCTAACATGGTATCAGAGCAGACCTCCTACCCTTCCTTCCGCTAAGGATTTTTTTCCTTTTGGTGAGCTTGAGAGTTGAGGTCACTAGTGTTTTGGTAGACTTCCGTGTGGTTAGCCTGCACCTTTATCAAGATTTTTACAATGCATATTTTGCAAAATTTTGCAAAATATTTTTCTGCCATATTTTCTTTCAAAATTTAGGGAAATTTTTTAATATTTCAGGTGAATTAATATTTTTTTGGGGTTATATTATTTTCTCTATAGACTTTTTTTTTTTTGGCCGATGCGTACATCATAGGGTCAAATCATTCAAATCAAGGGGATTCACATTATTCCATCGTTGGGTACCATTCTTCATAGATCATGCATCAAATCTATCACAACATCAGTGGTTGTCTTGTATTCTTCCATCAGCCCACTTGAACGATGTCACATCATCTAGTTGCTACATTGTCATTTCCTCTATATTGGTGTCCTTGGCCATCACATCGTTGATCATAGGTTTATTTCATTTTTTGATCTGAGATATCCAATCACATTAAGCCTGTGGTCAGTCTCCTAGTACCAACATATTCTCAACATATACCCTGCGGTTGGATCCATCAGTCTGTGGTCTTTGTCAGTTGAGGAATCATTGGCATTTACTCGGTTGCCATTATCATATCACTCTGTCTGGCTCCTACACATCCATTGTAGGCTTTCGTTGGGATCTGTGTACCTTAAATCAACGTCTAATCGAGAATATTCCCTATTCTTGCATCACCCATTTGCATCTTCACTTCAATCGACATTCATTCCACAATCATCGGCATACAATAGTCACCAATTGGTAGGCGTTTGTTGGTTCGTCTCTCTCTGTCTTTTCCGTGAGTATAATATCTTTATTTCATAGGTCAACATACCGCATGCAGCTTGTCCTTCCCCCATTACTGTACATGGTATGATGACATGTTATTTATATTCGCAGGTTTTGAAATATTAAAACTTGCTTTAAATAATTAATTATCAACATTTTTATCATATAAGCCATGACTAATAGTTAGTTAGTTGACTTGAATTAAAAAAAGGCTTTGCTTAAATTTGGAAAGTGTCGATTGTCATAGTTGTAAAACCTTTTTTTTTTTCCCATCTTAGCCATCGGTCATATGACCAACCAGGAAGCTATCAATTTTAACCTAGCGAGTTGATGACGTTAGTGCCATGTCATAATTTTATAAAAAAAAATTCCCCCCCTCTCCAATGGAGTTTTTGATTTTGCAGTCTGACTTCAGAGGCTCATAACTTACTCATTTTGACTCCTTTTTTAAGCAAATTTTTTTTTATTTGGGCTAATTTTTCGCTCTCTTCATAGTGGTGCAATAAATTTCTAGTTTTGATGCCTGGTTTTTCCAAAATTTTCAGATTCTCACAGGTGTTGATTCTTTGTCCTCATTTTGGGAACTTCAGGAGCTCATATCTTGCTCCTACGGTAACATTTTTGGGTGAATTTTTTTTGAAAGTGCTTAATTTTTTGTGTACTTCTCATTGGTATGATTATATTGATCTCATTTTGTACTAAAAATTCTTGATTTTGTGGCCTATTTTGGCATCTGTAAACACTAAGATCAAGTCTAGCTTGTTGTTCTTGGCATCTAACAATTATAAACACACTAAATATAAAGTTCCAAATCAAATATTAATTGGGGGGTTTCTTGATTGAGTGATTTGGGGGGGTCTCTTGGTGCATTTCTTTGATCTATTTTTTTGTGCTCTCTTGCTTTCATGGATCATTCTAAGGTTCCTTTGCTTACATCGTATAATTATTCAACATGGCATCAAGATGCATGGAGCATTCTAATGACATAAGGTCACTCTCTATATGTTGAAAATAAGGTACCTAAACCTACTGATGATGAGAAAAAGTTAAAATGGATGATTAAACATACCAAAGCTCTTAGGTGTCTTCGTAGACTAGTTTCTCAAGATTTGTTGTTTCAAATTGAATCATGTAAAACTTCTCATGAAGTTTGGGAAAAATTGAAAAAAATGTATGGTACTATAGATGAAGTAAGAGGCTATCAAATTGATAATGAGCTAATGAGCCTTGATCCTAAGAACTTTGACATCCAAGACTACATCACTAAGGTTAATTATCTAAGGGAGCAATGTAAAGCATGTGGAATTGGTAAGAAGGACATTCAGTTGGTCTACAATATAATGAAAAAAATTGGTCCTGATTATGCTTCTTTTGTTTCTAGCTTTCATACTCATAGATTGACTATGGGGTCTGCATATACTACACCTTCATTTGCATCATTTTCTGAGATGTTGATACATGAGCAACAAAAGCTTATCTCAATGGGTCTCATAAAGACTTATAATAAATCTCAAGCATTTTTAGTTAGTCAGGTGAAAGAATTAGAATCATATAAGAAACAAAAGAAAGCAAAGATTAATCCACATTCAGAAGGGGAATTCATTCTCTTTTCTAATATATACGCTCCTACGGATTTTTGGGGTAAACAAGGTTTGTGGTCCCATATCAGGCTTATCCGTAGCATGACACCTTTTCATTCATGGATTTTGGCTGGAGATTTCAATGCTATTTGTGAGTTGGCTAAGAAGCAAGGTGGTACTGGAAGGTTGGAGCCCTCTACGCTGCTGCTTCGTGACAATATCAATACCTTGAATCTTGTTGATATCAAACCCAAAAATGGTCAGTTCACCTGGAACAATCGTCGGGTTGGTGATTTATGCATTGCAGAAAGATTAGATTGATTTCTGGTTTCCTGTTACTGGGTTGGAGGGATGTGGTCGTCTTGCTCTGAGATCTTGGATTGGAGAGGTTCTGACCACTCGCCTATTAAGCTTGCTATTGAGTCAACTCGTGTGCCTCGTATGCCCTCTTTTAGGTTCCAACTCATGTGGTTGCGGGACCCTTCTTTGAATGCCTTTGTGACTGACTAGTGGAAGAAAGGTAGACCAGCTTATGGCACGACAATGTATTCCTTTGCTAAGTTACTTCAATATGTTAAATGTGAGCTCAAATGGTGGAATCGTCAGTACTTTGGGAATGTCTTCCATGCCAAGGCGATGGCTCAGGAAAATTTCGATGGCATCACGAGGAGGTTAAGGGAGGATAGGGTGACAGTTGAGTTGCTTCAGGACGAGGCTAGGGCTGTGAAAACTCTTGAAGAATGGGAGTTGCGAGAGGAAATGTATTGGAAATAGAAGGCTTGCATTGAGTGGCTTCGGGAAGGGGATAAAAATACAGCTTTCTTCTTCAATTTGGTGAAAGCCAAGTGATATGGTAATTCTATCTCTGGTCTGGTGAATGACAGGGGAGACCATCTTTCCTCCTTCTCGGAAATCTCTAGGGAGTCGGTGCAGTATTTTGAATCTCTTTTTAGGGAGGACTCGCAAGGGGGGTCTCCTGAGGAAGCACAAATTATTTCTTGTATCCCCTTTCTCATTTCTAGTGATTTGAATCAAAAACTCATGAGTGATATCTCACTTGAAGAGCTTGAAGGGATTGTTTTCAATATGAAGAAAGGGAAGGCACCTAGTCCTGATGGCTTCCCAATTGAGTTTTTTCAAGAATTCTGGGATATCATCAAACTTGACCTCCTGGCAATGGTTCAAGAATATCAACAAAATAAGTAGATGCTAAGGGCTCTAAATGCTACCTTTCTGGCTCTTATTCCCAAGAGTGAGGGGGCAGATAGGTTAAGCCAATTTTGGCCCATTTCTTTATGCAATGTAATTTATAAAATTATTTCTAAACTTATTGTTGACAGGTTGAAAAGGGAGCTTGAGGAGCTGATCTCTGAGGAACAAAGTGGTTTTGTTGCTGGTAGGCAAATTCTGGATGGGATTATTATTGCAACTGAGGTCATCCATTCTATGGCTAGCTCTAAATAAAAAGCGATGTTTATCAAATTGGACATGGCTAAGGCATATGGCAGAGTCAGGTGGTCCTTCCTTTGGTGGGTTCTTGGTGCTTTTGGTTTTGTTGAAGAATGGATTCAATGGGTTTTGAGTTGTGTTACTTCAGTCTCTTTCTTTGTGCTTATCAATGGGATTCACTTTGAGTTATTTGGTGCTTCTATGGGGCTTCGTCAAGGAGACCCTCTTTCCCCTTACTTGTTTATTCTTTTGGCTGAAGGTTTGGGGAGATGGATTAAACAGAGTGTGGAGTCTGGTATCATTCAGGGTTGGAGGTGGGGTGGCACCTTACCTCCGCAAACCCACTTACAATTTGTGGATGATACTGCTTTGATGGGGATGGCTGAAATGCAAGAGGCTTCTAATTTACGCAGAGTGTTGGATGTTTACCTGGTTGCCTCCGGTCAATAGATTAATCAGGGAAAGTCTTCCATTTTATTCTTCAACACTCTAGGCCGCATTCAGCAGAGGATTGCCTATACTTTGAGATTTCAAATCAGGACTCTCCCATTGACTTACCTTGGCATTCCTATCTTAGTGTGTAGACTGCCTAGGAAGTCTTGGCAGATTATTTTGGATAAATTTCAGGTGAAAGTTAATTACTGGACTCATCGATGGTTATCCTTTGTTGGTCGTGTCTAGTTGATTAAGTCAGTGGTGCATGATTTTCCCATTTATAGATGCATGCTCTAGGTTGCCCTTATGGGCTTTCTTAAGGACCTAGATTTTGTGGCGAGACAATTTTTATGGGCTGGTTGCTTGGAGTCCTCCAAATGGAGTTTGGTTAGATGGGAGGTTGTTTGTAGTCTAAAATAACATGGTGGACTTGGTTTGAGGCAGTCATCTTTGATTGGGGAGGCTCTAGCTGCAAAATTGTACTAGCGGTGGTGTAATGAGCAAGATATGAGTTGGGCCAGGGTTCTTTCTTAGAAGTATCTCCTGGGCATCCCTCAACCCGATATTTCTAGGTACCCCCTTTTGGGGAAGGGCTCTGTGATATGGGGCACCCTCAAAAAAGGGGTTGTGCTTATTAAGGAAGGATTTTGGATCTACAAGAAGGGGATAGAGGCCCAGTTCTAGTCTGATTCTTGGGATGGTTTTCCTCCCATCACCTCTCAGTTTCCCAACTTATTGAATCTTTTCCAGAGATTTCTTGAGGCTGGTTGGTCACGGGTGAGTGATTTTAAGTCCTTTTCCTCCTGTGGCCAGATGGAGGTGGCCAAATGGAAGTCCCTGGATGAGTGGTTGGATGTTGGTTTGCAGGAGGATTGTGCTATGTTGCAAAGTATCCTCTCTAGTCAAATATGTAGCTCTCTTCGAGATGATGATGTGCTTTCCTGGTCCCCCAATCCTAAGGGGACCTATACTGTAGCCTCTGGCTATAGTGTGTTATTGTCCCATAGGTTGGTTGGGCTTGAAATTCAATGGTGGAAGAAGGTCTAGAACAAGCTTTCTTGGCCAAAATGTAATTACTTTGTTTGGATGTTGGCCTGGAATAAGTGTTTGAATTGGGATAACATTTGGAAGAGATGTTTCCAGGATCCTTTTGTTTTTGTTATGTGTGGGGCTAATGAGGAGGACTCTACTCACTTGTTTTTTTGTTGCTCTTTTGCCCTCCAGCTTTGGCATTTTTGGTGGGGTGTTTGGAAAATTCCTTGTGTTCATGCTTCCTCCTCGATTGAATTTTGGCAGGGGATGGGTCGGCCCCCTTATGTGGCCTCCTTTTTGCAAGAGGTGTGGTTTGTGGGGCCTATCTTCATACTGTGGCAGATTTGGTTAGAACGCAATCGAAGGATATTTTGTGGAGAATAGAGGCTGGTGCAACAAATTTGGCAAAGATTATTGGGCATGGTTCAGGAAATAGTGGAAGCTAGGTGTGAAGTGGAATTCCCTTTGGTGAAAAGGGATACAGAGTTGGTGGAGAGATTGGGGATTTAGGGGTCGTCATTGGCTTTAGCAAGGGCTAAGAGAGGACGATGAGAGAAGCAAAAAATTGATAGGGATGGCAAATGGCAACTTCCCCCATTTGGTGTTTTGAAGATCAATACTGCTAGATCTTCAAGGGGCAATCCGGGACCAGTTGGTATTGGGGGGATTGGTAGGGATTCTTTGGGCTCAGTGATCTTCCTCTTTTCGATCTATGAAGGGACACATACCATCAACCTAGTGGAAGGGTTGGCTATTCTTGACACCCTTGAGAGAGCTCATGCTTTGGGGTGGAGAAGGATTGTTTGTGAATCTGATTCCCAAATATTGATCAATTTTATTATTGAGCGAAAAGTGGCAGATGTCAGCTGGCAGTTGGCTAAGGTTGTGCAACAAATTCTGCGGGTTAGTTCTTTGATGGAAACAATGACTTTTGTCCATATTCCAAGGGAGTGGAATAGGGCAGCTGATTGTTTGGCGAAAAGGGCTTCTGAGCATGTTGGGCGATGGAGAATTGAGGAGTGGGAGTTGGTTCCTTAGGAGCTTCGTCTTGATTTAACGAATATTCTTATTGAAGATAGGGCTGAGAATGGTAACAGATGATGGTGCTGGCTGTTTTATCTTTGGTTCGTTGCTCTTATTTTTCCTTGGGACCTCGGTCCTTTGCTTCCTTTGTAATGTTTCTTTCTTATCTTCAATAAATGGTTTACCCCTTTTATTAAAAACATAGGAATATATGGACATATCAAAATAGCTATCACTCACACAAGAAATGACAACATAGAAATAGAAGCACACAAAGTTCCAAAATTCTTTATTTTGAGTGTTCAAAAAATTGCAAAGTTTAAAAAATAACAATCATCCCTATATTAGTCATCCCTTTTAAAAAATTATGCCTTAATTTTATTGATGCCTAACCTATTTTTTAACCCAATTAAAAAAATAGATTCATGAGCCTATGAGGGATTTCATGGAAAAAATTAACCAAATAGTAAATAAAATAACTCCCGCAAAGAGGCCTACTCCAGAGAACAATAAATGCTTCTTCATAAATGTTCAACCACCAAATATATTTTTAGTTGAGAGGGACAAAGTTTCCAACCTTGACATAGCACAAGCTTTGGCAATTGAGTTGTAAAATGATCTTATTACCACTAGCAAGTGGAAGAAAGAGCTACAATCAAATAAATTTAAACCTTCTACATATTTTGATCCCATGATACAAAGGTTGGATAATGATGTCATTTCCTTAAAAATGAAAATTCAAAAACTCCTCAGTTACAACAACCTTACAAGGATATTTCAAGGAAGGGATATGTACCACAAGGAATTAAAAATAAAGCACTTGCATTACATTCATGTACAAAAAGACTCACAATAGAAGGACCATCAAGTGGGGGAAGAAGTAATATGTGTATTTTTCTTGTCACCATAGATCATGATGATGCTAGTTGTCCATAAATGAACTGTTACATACAAATGAATACAAGCAATGAAGTCATTGAAGAAGATCCAAATGATGAAGAAAGCCCTAGTCAATATGGTGACTTTGTTGTTAGCTTCTTTGAATATGAATCATATTTAGAAAGAGGAGTTGAAGTGTATACTACTCCAGGTGATTAGTCATGTGTGATTCTCCCCAGGAGCTAGCAAGCTACCAATCAAAAGAACACACCTAATACTCCCATTTTTTATTGATTAGGAATCCTCTTTCATCCAAAGGAGGGATGGTAGCAAGAACTCATAAAAAACATCAGGTAATCAAACATTTCAGGATACTACAAATTCCGTTAAAAATTCTAATCAATCTTTTGATATAGTTAAATTTTGCAAGAACTCAAAAATTTAGATTCCTCCAACAAAATATTTGAAACTAAATCATATTGAATTGGACTAGCTGGTACAATATGTTAGGTCTAAAAATCCCAATGTAAACCTAACATCAAACAACCAACTAATAAATGTTAAAATACCTTCATATATCTTGTCCTTTAGAGAAAATATTATAATATTTTGAGTCCTAATGAGAAATCTAACCCATTCTATGTGTCTTTTTTATAGCTAGACATAGATTAAGTAACTACATAATAGATTCTGGAGCCTCTAATAATGTCATGCCTACCCAAGTTTTTAAAGCTTTAGGTTTTTCCTTTAAAAATAAAAATGGGAAGTGTTATTCAATGAAATCCAAACAAATCCCTTTGATTGGTCAAATCAAAGACATACAAGTATCTTTAGTTGCTTATCTAAAGAAAAGAGTCAATTTGAATATCCTAGTAGTTGATATCTTAACAAGTTATGGAATGCTTCTGAGTTGGAGTTTCTATAAAGATTTGGGTGGTGAAATTCAAATGGATTAGTCTCATTCTTTAATCTCGTTAGTAAACAAGAAGGTCTGACTAAATCTTGAACCCAAAGAAATTTTTACTACACGTTAAAATCAGATGATCCCAAATCGTAAATCTTGTATGGAGAATCAATATTTAGAAAATGTGTGTTAATTTAAAACCCTAAAAAGGAATGTTCATATTCTCTTGGACCTGATATCTCATTAGAACTGTGGACAATGGGGTTGGATGGTAGTTGCTTGACTTCAAGTTCTGGAGGAGGTGTGGTGTTAATTTCTCCAAATGGAGAGAAGTTCCCTTTCTCATTTAAGTTTGGATTCAAGAATACTATCAATATTGCAAAGTATGAATCCTTGTTGTTAGGACTATCAGTGGCCAAAGAGAAAGGAATCAAAATGTTGAGAGTTGTGGGAGATGTAGAAATAATTGTCAAACAAGTCTGAAAATTGTTCACAATTAAGAATGATAGACTAAAACATTATATAAATAGAGTTTGGGACAACACTAAGTTCCTTGATGCTTTTAATATTAAAGTTGTCCCTAGAGAACAAAATTTCAAAGTAGATTCCTTAGAGTCTCAAAATCTACTCTTACCTCATCTAGAATTTAAAGATGTGCATAAAGTGGAAATCATCTACCAACCTAGTATACCAAACAACGTTGACCATTGTTAAGTCTTTGAAAATGATAGCCAAATTCAATCCTTTTTAGAAAATGTAGGAATGTTTGCTGCCACACATTTTAAAGGGAGTACTAATGAATGTAAATAGTTTTGTCTATATTTTCCTAAGTAGGTAAAAAGGGGAATTATTCAACTTAAAGGTTATGAAATTCCCAAGGGCTTAGTTTCTCTATAAGATCTATTTGATAGACATGATAGATCTATGAAAAAGAAAATAAAAGAAGAAATCAATATCTTAGTTGAGTTTGAGAAATTCTATATTGGAATTGTCGATGATCCAAATATAATATGTTTAGGGAAGTTTTTCTCTCCTTCATAAAAGGAAAAGTTGGTTTCATTGCTAATCAAATATAATGATGTTTTCACATGGTGTTATGATGACTTAAAAAATTTATGGGTGGAAAAATGCAATATCATATTCCTTTGAATTCAGGGACCTCACCTTGTAGACAAAAGCAACACACAACCCCAAAGTTGTTGATGCCATATTCCATGAGATAGATAAGGTGCTCAATGCAAGACTTATTTATCTTATTCACCATTCTAATTAGGTTACACTAATATTGTCCTTGTGCATAAAAAGAATGGTGAAATCAGAATTTGTGTCAATTTTAGAAACTTGAACCAGGATCTCTAAAAGATAACTATCCCTTCTTGATTATGGACCATGTTTTGCAAATAGTCTTTGGCTCTAAAATTATATCTATGCTAGATGGTTTCTCAAGATACAATCAAATAAGTGTAGCTAAAGAATCTCAGTATAAGGTTGCTTTCACTACTCCTTTGGGTACATTTTCATACAACATAATTCCCTTTGGTCTCACCAATACAAGGGTTACCTTTTAGAGAGTGATAGGCCTTTCTTTTGGAGACTTAAAAAACAAGATCATAGTGATCTACTTAGACAATCTTACTATGTTTTTTAAAAGAAGAGAATATCATTTCAATGATTTGGAAACAATATTTAAAATATGCAAAAGAGTATGGAACATCCTTGAACCCAAAGAAGTCCATTTTTGGGGTAATTGAAGGAAAACTCCTAGGACATATTGTCTCAAAAGAAGGTATCAAAATATGTCATGACAAAGTTAAAGAAATTCAGCAATTGAGTCTACCATCTAATAGAATTGGAGTGAAATCATTATTTGGATAAGTAAATTTTTCTTGAGAAAATTTGTACCAAAGTTTTCAAAAATCATTAGACATTTCAAAAATGATAAAAGAAAAACAAGTCTTTAGATGGACTAATGTAGGAATGCAGGCTTTTGAGGATCTCAAAAAAGCTATTGCTCATGTTCTAGTATTAATCCATCTTAATTTTAAGGACTCCGTTATTTAATATTATGCTTTTGAACACACTTTATCTACAATTTTGTTGTAAGATGATGAACAAGGAGTGAAAGCTCCCATTTCTTTTATGATTATTCCCCTAAAAAAGAATGAAATGAATTACTGTCAGGAAGAGAAGCATTCTTTTGTTATGGTTAAGGTAGTCAAATATATTTTAGGTATTATATTATGAATTCTCGTTATGTTATTCATGTGCCTAATCTTGTAGTGATGAGTATATTAACATAAGAAGTGCGCTTAAATAAAAGAAGTTCTTGGATTGCAAGGGTTTAGGAGTATGACATGGAAATGAAACCTATGGGGCTACTTAGAGGCAGAGGACTATATAAATTGATTGTTGAAAGTGAATCTAAATTAGAAGAAGATATTCTACTAACATTCTTGGTAATTTTACAAGATGAGTGGTTTTTAAATATTGCTTTTTTTTTACTTATGAAGAATTCCCTCCTTAATTGTCATCCAAATAAAAGAGGAACCTAAATCTTAAAGCATCAAAATATGTAATTTGCGAGGATAATTTGTACACAAGAGGGTTGGATGGTACATTCTTTAGGTGTGTGGATAAGGTGCAACAGAATAAATTGCTAAAGTTTTTTCATAATGAAGCCTGTGGCAGACAATATTCTTCATTAGTTATAACTTTAAAAATATCAAGGCAATATTTTTATTGGCTTGGGATGTTCAAAGATGCATATGCATGGGTAGAAAGGTGCGATGAATGTAGAAAATTTTCTAGCAAACCACACTTGGTAGCTCTTCCTTTAAAATTGGTGGTAATAGAGGAACCTTTTCAACAATGGGGGTTAGATTTTATTGGGCCTATAAATCATCATTCCAATGTGGGGCACACTCATATTCTTATGGAAATAGATTACTTTAATAAGTGGGTAAAAGCTATCCTAGTAAAACAAAGCACCTATGAAGTAATATGTAATTTCATGAAGGAAAATATTTTAGTTTATTTTGGAGTCCCTAAATAATTAGTAACAAACTCTCTACAATCTTGTTGCAAGCTGATGAACAAGGAGTGAAAGATGTCATTTATTTTATGATTATTCCCCTCAAAAATAATGAACTCAATTACGCTCAAGAAGAGAAGCATGCTTTTGTTGTGGTTAAGGCAATCAAATATTTTAGGTATTATATTATGCATTCCCATTATGTTGTTCATGTGCCTAATCCTACAGTGAAGAGTATATTAACACAAGTAGGCTTAAATAAAAGAGGGGCTTGGGTTGCAAGGGTTTAGAAGTATGACTTGGAAATGAAACCTATGGAGCTAGTTAGAGGCAAAGGATTATTTAAGTTGATAACTAAAAATGAATCTGAATCAAAAGAAGATATTCCACTACCATTGCTAGTAAGCTTACAAGATGAGTGGTTTTAAAATATTGCTTATTATTTGACATTTGAAGAATGTCCTTTTTAATTATCATCCAAAGAAAAGAGGAACCTCAATCTCAAAGCATCAAAATATGTAATATAGGAGGATACCTTGTACACAAGAGGGTTGGATGGTACATTCTTGAGGTGTGTGGATAAGAAGAAATAAAAGAAATTACTAGTTTTTCTTAATGAAGCCTATGGTAGACAATATTCTTCATTAGTTGCAGCTTTAAAAATGTTGAGGGGAAAAAATAGACAAGAGAGTGTTGGTGGGTTGGTGGGTGCTCTAGCATTCAATGCGCAATAGCTTTTATCCATTAGGGTTTGCTATTCCCTAACCCTATAGGCTCCTTCTTTCCTAATTTATTTATTTTTGTTCTTTCTTTTTGTTTCTTTATGTCCTACATGGCGATCATTTATTGTGTTCTATCTGAAGTCTTTGAATTGGATTTATTTGTTGTCATTTTATGACCCATTAATAGTCATCGTGGCTCTCTGCATTAATGGCTTCAGATACTCAGTTGTTTGAAAACCCACCTAACTCTGAGGGGCTTCTCTTGGCTTAACCTTGGCAGAAGTCTTAAATATTAACCCTAAATAAACCCATAAAGACATTGTTGTTAGTCCCTTTAAAAATTTTATCCCTCCCTCGATGGAATTTTTCAACTATGGTAATATCGATGTTGTTGAGGTTGGTGCTAATGGGAGAAGAATAGGTAAGGGCTCGACTCCTTGCCCTAAAAAATATTTTTTCCCCTAACCCAAAAATGCTTTCTACTATTGCATATGAAGAATATTGGTTAAGTAAAACTAGTATTTTTTAGCTACATTAGATATTAATAAAATTCCAAAACCCCAAAAGAAACAATTGACCATATGTACATGGAATGAGAAATGGAGCTCTCTTCAGGTGGTGGTGTAGATTTTTCAAATTTGGTGAAGGCAGGAATCCCTGGTGCTATGGTTGGCATGAATGGCAGTAAGTTGGTTGATGGTGTGGTAATGTTAGTTGGTTATTTTGCTAATGGTAAGTTGTGCGGGTTCCTGTTGTTGGATAATGTGTGTTTGGGTGAGAATGGGGCCCTCAAGGTGCCTTTTCTTTTGTATATCTCTTCTTCAAGTTATGTGCTATAGATTCCTATTGTTGAAAATATTGGGTACGATTAGACTAGCGATGATATGGACGTGGGTCTCAAGTCATCATGTTTTGTGCCTAAGATTCCTATTGTTGATAAGTCGAGGTATGGTCAGTCCTTTGTTACTGGTCTCAAATGGCATACCCTTTTTGGTGCCAAAACCAAAGGTAAAATATCTTCACCTCTAGTGGCTTTTCACTCTAATGTGTCTTCTAGTGATTTCTCTATCTCAGTTCCTAATTGCATTATTGAGAAGGGTGTTTTAAATATGGATATGATGCTTTTGGGTAAGTTTTTGGGTCCTTGTCCACATATTGAATTGGTTCATAAGTTCTCCCTAAACCGTTGGCATCCAAGGGCTAGGTGGATGTTGCTGCTATGGCTCTCTTTCAACTATGAGGATGATCTTCTTGTGGCTCTTACAAGCAATCCTTGGTTTATCAAAAAGTCTTCTTTAGTGTTGAAAAGATGGGTACCTAGGTTTAATCCCAATTCTTGCTCCTTGGCAGCCCCAGTTTGGGTGAGGCTTACAAGGCTCTCGTTAGAATTCTAGGATGAGGAATTTTTTAAATGAATTGCTTGTACCTTTGGAAGCTTGTTATCCATTAACCAAATGAATGCCTCTAGAAAGCATTTGGTGTATGCTCATTTCTATGTGAATGTTGAGTAGCCAACTAACCTTCCTTCTTTGATAAAGATTAACTCTAAACTTGGAGTGTGGGACCAATCGGTGGAATTTGAGTCCATTCCCTTTGCTTGCTTGATTTGTAGGAAATTTGAGGACTGCACAAAAAAATATTCGTCTAAGGTTCAGAAACCACCCTGAAGGAATGGAAGGAGAAAGAGCATGTGTTGGTTCCTAATGAGACTACTATTGTGGGTGTTTCTAAAGATTCTTCCATTAATGGGGTGTCTTTATAGGCTCTCTTTGATAACAAGGAGGAAGCGCTGATGGATAGTACTCTTGAGGAGTAGATTAGTTTGGACCTTGATTCTTCAAGGAAGTGCATGGGATATGCCTCAAAATATGCCCCTCCTAGGCAAGTCTGTCAAGATCAAAATGAGCCCACTAATGGGGTGTCTTTATCCTTGTTGGTTCAATATGATAAAGAGGGAGATGTGAAGGTGGAGAATAGCTTTGTTGGTGATACTTTGGCACATGCTTGTGAGGAGATAAAAGGGGAACTCAACCTGGTTAAGAAGTGCAAGGCAAATGTTTCTACTATCACCTCTCCTTTAGCAGTTCCTGAGAATAAGGTTGTGAGGTTTCCCTTTGTTGAGAAAGTTACTACCTCTTTTGTGGATGGATATGAATACCAAGGCTTGACTAGTAAAATCTCTTAGGTGGAATTATATGATCTAGCTGAACCTCTGTATACTATAGTAAAAGGTAGAAATAGAAAGAATCCCTCCCCCACTCCAGGAATTTCCACTAGAAATAGACAGAGGTTTGATTATGGTTCAGAGCCTAGAGGTAAGGGTAGACCTCCATCCCAGGTTACCCGAGATAAGGAAAGTAGAATGGATATAGTTGATGGTACTTAGAGAACTTTACCTGAGATGTGCTTGAAGAGCACCCCTCAAAATTTCTCATGAAGATCATTTCTTGGAACCTAAGAGGGTTAAATAACCCTCACAAACATGATCTCCTTTCTAATCTAGTAAGGGATCATATACATGATATTAAATTTTGATTCAAGAAACTAAAATGGGGTAGAAAAGTTGATTAAAATTAAGAATAGGCTCTTTAAAGATTGTGGTCTTCATTATTTTGATGTAGTGGGTGCCTTTGGTGGTATTTCTACTTTTGGAATCCCAAGGTGGTGCAGGGTATGGCTATTTTTGAAGATCTTAATCATGTGGCTACTTCCTTTAAGAATGCTCGAGATAGTTTTTCTTGGACTCTTTCTAATATTTATGCTCCTAGTTCATTAAGGGTGCAAGGAGAAAATTTTGGGAGAGTTTGTGTACCTTTAAAACCCAGATTCCTTTTAATAATTGGTTGGTTATGGGGGATTTCAACACCCCCTAAAGGAGTTTGAGAAGAAGGGGGTCCCAAATTGCAGATGACAGTAGGTTTAATCTTATGAATCTTATTAATGGGAATGCCCTGATGGATTTGGATCTTCAAGGGGCCTCCTATACTTGGTCTAATAGAAGATTTGGTGAGGCTCTTATTTAGGTTAAGCTTGATCAAGTTCTTCTTTCTCCTGATTTGTTTCTCTCCTATTCTTGCTCTCTTTCTACTCTTACTAGGTTGGGTTCTGATCACTTCCCACTTTCCATATCAACAGATTTATTGGGTAGAAGAAAAAAAATTCCATTCAAATTTGAGAAAAATTTGGACTTGTCATCTAGAACTCAGGGATAAAATTCAGTCCTGGTGGAACTTTAGAGTTGATGGTACTACTATGTTCAGGGTGACAAAAAATCTTGCTAATATTAAAATGAATGTTTGTAAATGGAATAGGGATTCTTTTGGGTATATTTTTTATGACAAAGCTATTATTAAGGATGATATTGAGATTGTTCATTAGTCTATTCAGTTGTCAGGTTATGATCCCGATCTTATTTAGCATGAGAATATTCTTCTTTCTAGGTTGCATAGTATTGTTGCTAAGGAAGAAGAATTTTGGAAATAAAGGTTGCAGGTAGTTTGGCTGAAGAGTGGGGATATAAATACTATATTCTTCCATATTTCCACTTTAAAACATAGAGCCTCTAATTGTATTAATTCTATTTGGTTTAATGATCAAGTGCTAGAGAATGATGAGGATATTATGCAAGCCACAACTTCTTTTTTCTCGGATTTACTCACTAATGATAATGTGTTAGATCCTGCTTTCCAATAAGATCTTTTGAATGATATTCCTCAAATTATTTTTGAGGATCTTAATAGGCAGTTGCTTTGTATCCCCTCGGATGTCGAGATTAAAAGGTTAGTCTTTTACTTTGAAGGTGATAAGGTGCTTGGTCCTAATGGCTTCCCCTTGTTCTTCTTTCAACTTTTTGGGGATATTGTTTCAAAGGGTGTGTCTAATGCCACTACAAAATTCTTTGGGAGAAATAATCTTTTGAAGGATTTAAATTCCTCTTTTATTGTTCTTGTCCCAAAGAAGTTTGGGGGCTTCTTCTTTTGGTGAGTTTTGCCCTATAAGAATTTGTAACTCTAGTTATAAGATCTTTTCTAAAGTGTTGATTGTGAGGTTGTAGAAAGTTCTCCCCTAAATTATCTTCATTCAACAAAATGGATTTGTGCCTAGTAGGAAAATCCTTTATTTTATAGAACATCCACTATTTGGCAATTAACAGGTAGGCGGGTTTTCTTCTAAAGCTTGTTCTCCTCAAAGATAATGATGGAGTTGATTGGGGTATGCTAAATCTTTCCTATCCTGGAGGAACTTAAGAAAATTGCTAAAATTCGTATGGTTAAGCATGCACAGTCAGGTTATGATACTGGTAATGGTTTTGAGGAAGCTGAAGGAGATGATGAGGGGTCAGATGGTTCTATGGAGGTGCTCTGAGATCCCCTTGGAGACTTTAAACCTAAGTTGATAAACAAGATTAAAAAGACTGTATATCCCACCTGGTTTGAGGGGTACCAAATTGGAAATGAGGAGGATGAGTCCCCCATTGTTTCTTCAAAGGTTAAGAAGGTTAAGAAGGAGAAATATGTCCTGGCCCCTATTCTAGAGTGGAAAATGAAGCTAATGGCTAAGGGTAAGGAAAATCCTACTGCTAGGAAGAAGTTTCCACTGGAGGTTGAAGATGAAGCTTGTGGTGAGGTTGAAGCCCCTGTTGTGGAGTGGAAAAGCAAGACCCTTCTAAAATATAGTGATGCTAAACATGCGCAAGACAACTGAGAGGGGGGATGAATCAGTTGTCAGAAAATTCAAACTTAAAACTTCAACACTTATTAATTCCACAACCACACTATTTTTTTATTAAGTAAGAGCATGAAACACAAATTAAAAAAAAGTAATTTAACACAATAAACACCAGATTTTTACGTTGAAAACCAAAGGAGGGAAAAACCACATTGAGGATTAACTCACAATAAAAAGTAGTTTCAAACTGAAAATAAAAGGCTCACACCAAGGGCTCACTGCCCTGAAAGGACTTATTGTCCTGATACAAAAGCTCACTGCTTACAAGAGAGGCTCATTGCCTACAAAAATATTGACAAAACAAAATTGGGCTTTACAACCAAAATGAACTGAGAATAGTGCACCTAACAAGTGTTGATGCAGTTTTGGTGATGCTCAATAGACTAATTCAACACACTTCATTCTTTTTGCTCACTTTCAACTTTTCATTCACAATTGCTTCATTGATTTTGCAACTACTATTTCTCTATCTCTATCACACACCACACAAAACTGTCCAACATGTTCATTTTTATACCTAATCTTTTCCGCAAGCATCAATTAGGTTGGCCTAATTAGATGCATTTCATATTTACTAAAAATAGTAATTGTCAGCTCCAATCATTCACAAAATATTTCCAAGAAAGCAAATCAAGCCTCCAACACGCTACATTATGTCAACATAGAACTAAAATAGGTTGCACATATATCCGCACAACAAAATTAATTCATCGTATCATAATTACCCCAAGAACTCAGCAATGAATAGACTTCAATGCAAAAAAAAAACAATAAAATTTTTGTTGGTTACCACAATGTTGTACAAGCATCAGAGCATGTAATATTCTAAACATGCATGCCTTCAACAACCATAAGCAATTTCTCAAAACCGTAAGCAATAATTACCAACCGCTGAGGAATGTGGACTAGAATACCAGAGTGTGTAGCTCAAATACTGGTTCAGATACCAGACTAAAATATCAAATCAGGCACAACCTTAAACTTGTAATCACAACATGGTGACATTAATGACAACACAAAACTATAGAGATAGCCAATCTTCTTTGTTTTTCCAACAATCTCCCCCTTTGTCATTGATGGAAACATGTAAAAAAAACTTCTCCTTCAAACTCTCCCAGTATTTCAAATCTCTCCCCATACTCTAACTCTACTCTAACTCTCTCCCCCTTTGACATCAATGGAAAAGGGTGGCCAAAAAGGATGTAAATAAAGGTTTAAACATGGTGACATCAAAATTCAAAAGGATTCCAATTCATCAAAAACTTCCAACCATCCAAAATTTTTAAATAGCTTCTTTTTTTTCTTCTTCTCCGCAACAAAAACAACAGAAATTGAACATCTAGGATTTAAGTAAAAATGACACTCTTCACCTAAAACACTTTCTTATGTCTTTCCTCAAGAACTAGATGCAATTTCTTCCAGTTAAATGTAGTTGAATCCATTCTTGTGCAGATGCTTTCCAATAAGACCAACATAGTAAAAGACGTTGACCCAATATGAACATTGTCTTTCAACATCTTTTGCATCAGTAAGTATTATGGAAAGATAATCTAACTGGACCTCAACAATCTCCTTAAGGAACCAGAAGGTTTTTACTACATCATCTCTCTGTCTTTATACAACAACCAGTTCGACTTGTAGTTCACCAACTCTCAATCTTTTCTTTCCTTCTTTATCTTTAAATGTGTCAAAATTATTCCCAATGCTGTTCACTTCAAATTCAATTGCTTCAATTCTACTTCTGAAATTATCTACTACAGTAGGCCACTAGAGACAATATTTGTAAATATCAAATATTTCCTTAATACATTTCTATGTTTCCACAATCAACTCAAATAATATCCATTTAGCTTTAACACACCTCTTTTCAACCAAAGCTTCAAACTTACATCCTTCCAGACCTTCAAGCAACATTCTTTCTTCAACAGTCTCAACTATGTTTTCTGGCAAGAAATCAGAAACAAATGATACTCCAATACCTTTCTGAAGTAGGTATTCTACTAAAGCATCATCAATCTTCAGTCTATCAATAGGAGAGGTTGCACTCCATAACTCACCAATCTTCTTCATCTTCCCCTTAACTATTATCGACTGGATGCCATCAGAGGATACTTTCTTCTTTTCTCTTCAGTTATATTTTTTCTCTTCTTCAATTCTGGAGGGGATTCACTAATGAAAATCTCCAATTCTCTTTTACCAAAGGAAGAGCCAACTTCAAACTGACTCGATGCAGATATACTGGAGTAAAGATTTGTTTTCAAGGATGTAAAATAAGATTTACACATACTTGCATTATCTGCCAATGCCTCCAGGTACCTATAGACCTGTTTTCCAATAGGAATCCTAGATTCCCATATCAAATTATCTTTTCCGATAGGGAACTCAAAAATTAAAACACCAAGCACACCAAAAAAAATCTAAAATGAAAGGGATAACTCTCAATTACCAGTATTTGAACATTTTCAGAAAGATTCTCAAGCAACAAGCCACACAAATCAAATTTCTTGTTCTCCTTAACCATCATATGCGCAATATAAACAACAATACCCGATGTGGAACCTTCACGATTTCTAAAATAGATCTTGTAAGAAATGTTATAGGCAACACACCTTACAGCCAAATCCTCAAGAGTGTTTATCAATAGAGCTCGTGGTTCTTTACTAATGCCAATCAATTCCTCCACATCTTTGTACTTTACAGTTTTCTTTCCAGGAAGGTCACCAATATTGCATAAGCCAATGATTGCCTCAATCGCTTCCTTTGTAACTAAGTAGGGTTTGTTCAATACAATACTTATGTTCTTGAAATGATTCAACAAGAACAAAATAAACTCTTTATCAACAACCCATGAAAATTCACTCCACAAATCCATACCTAGGGTTTTTATTTTATATAATTCATCTTCGTTCAGCCCTAGTTCCATTTCTTTCATCTTTCTATGATCAAATTCTTCTAGCTCGACTCCTTTAAGCTTTAGAGGGACGACGCCACTCGATTCTATATCCATTTATATGCTTTCTTTAATTTGTTATTTGAGACTTCTTCATTTTTCTTCTTCTTCCCTTTTTGCAAACAGAGAAATGAATTCTTGATTACCTGAGTTAATTTCTTTGAATTCCCTTCATAATTACTTCAAGCTCGCTTCAAGATCACTCCAGAGCACCTTCCAAGTTCTTCAAATGCTTAATTAATTGAGAAGACTCACAAACTTTAACTTTAACTTCATCGAATTTACGCTAAGCGCATTAAATGCAGAAAATATCAAAAAGGTACTAAAAACATTCTTCTCAACACCAAAAACCCTAATTCGCTCCACAAATCATTATACCAACATGTTTTCTTCCAGTTCTTTTTCCACAACCTCTGATTCTTCATTCTTTGCATCTCATCCTCGTGCCAACTTTTGACACGCCATTTAATTAGGGGGTTTTTATATTTTTCTGATAATGCTCCCCCTAAGACCATGCTAGTCCTAGTTCTCGGAGGATTCATTGTACCGGATGAGGGCACAGATGCATCAATAGCTTTAGGTTTTTCTTCTTTCTTCTTCCATATCTTATTCATCTCTTGCTTCATTTCTTCTTTGTCGACCTTCTTTACTGGATCATTCTTCTCTACCAGAGCAGAATATTTCCTTTCTTTCTTCTGCAAACCTTTGAAACATGTCCTGGTTTATTATAATTATAACAGATGACAATTTTTTTATTACTCTGACTTCCATTTCCTCTTGATATACATTGATTTGCTCTATGTCCAAATTTGTTACAGGTATAACAATAGCCATTGAAGAACTGATTCATTTTGCCTTCATTAAATATGTTTCTCATTATTCGACTTATCATTCTCACTTGAGATCTGCATTTAGTAGCTTTATGTCCAACCTTCTTACATTCAAAACATTTTCCAGTGAAGGTACCAGAAAATTGATTATTCTTGCTCCTGCATTCTATTGCCTTGTGACCATATTTATTACAGAAGAAACAAATACCATTGAAGGAGGGATAGCTTTGTGCATTAGGCTATCTCACAGGCAATATCTTTGTAAAATTTCTTGAATTTCTCTTATGCTTTCCTTTGTCCTGACTTTTATGATTTTCTTTAGAACTTTCACCTGCATCAATTCCTAAACCAACTTTATCTTTACTTGATTTATGTCCAACAAGCAATTCTCCAAGCTAATCAGAACTTGATTTTAAATTATTCTCGCAGAGCTTTGCATTTTCCAATTCAATCCTCAGGTTCACCACCTCCTATTCAAGTTTAGAGCATTCATTAGCTTTGTTCTGCACCATTGTATTCAGACATTCTTCAATTCTCTTCTTCTCTTCTACTGTCACTTTTAATCCAATTATCTCTTATCTCAACTGCTCACTCGCTTCTTTGTGTCTTTCCTTGAATTTCTTTAATTGTTCTTTCAGCTTTCGGACACATTCATTTGCTTCATCCAGATTCTCCTTTAGATCTATGTTTTCATTTTCAACTCTGTCAAGATCTTTAAGTGCAGTCTAGATTTCTTCTTTATCATCCATCTGATCAACCATCAGGATCCTCGTTAAGCGGTTAAGCTCTACACCAAGGAACCAAAGCTCTAATACCAATTGTTAAATAGACGCAAGACAACTAAGAGGGGGGGTGAATCAATTGTCACAAAATTCAAACTTAAAACTTCAACACTTATTAATTCCACAACCACACTATTTTGTTATTAAGAGCATGAAACAAAAATAATAGAAAGTAATTTAACACAATAAAAACCAAATTTTTATGTGGAAAACCCAAGGAGGGAAAAACCACGGTGAGGATTAACTCACAATATAAAGTAGTTTGAAATTGAAAATAAAAGGCTCACTGCACTGAAAGGACTCACTATCTTGATACACAATCTCATTGCTTACAAAAGCAGCTCATTGCCTACAAAAATATTGACGAAACAAAATTGGGCTTTATAGCCAAAATGAACTGAGAATAATGCACGTAACAAGTGTTGATGCAGTTTTGGTGATGCTTAATAGACTGATTCAACACACTTCATCCTTTTTCGCTCGCTTTGAACTTTTCATTCACAACTGCTTTATTGATTTCACACCTACTATTTCTCTGTCTCTATCACACACCACACAAAATTTTCCAACATGTTCATTTATATACCTGATCTTTTCTGCAAGCATCAATTAGGTCGGCCTAATTAGATGCATTTCATATTTACCAAAAATACTAACTGTCAACTCCAATCATTCACAAAATATTTCCAAGAAAGTAATTCAAACCTCCAACACACTAAATTATGTTGGCATAGACCTAAAATAGGTCGCACATATATCCGCATAGTAAAATTAATTCACCATATCATAATTACCCCAAGAAGTTGGCCAAGAATATACTTCAATGCAAAAAAAAATAATAAACATTATGTTGGTTGCCACAATGTTGTACGAGCATCATAGCACATAATATTTTGAGCATGCATGCCTTCAACAACCATAAGAAATTTCTCAAAACCGTAAGCAATAATTACCAATTGTGGAGGAATGCAGACTAGAATACCAGAGAGTGTAGCTTGAATACTAGTTCAGATACTAGACCAAAATACTAGATCAGGCACAACCTTAAACTTGTAATCACAACATGGTAACATCAATGACAACACAAAAGTATAGAGATAGTCAATATTCTTCATGTTTCCAACAAGTGATAGTTCAAAGAAGGCTAAGGGTAAGGATCATTCTGCTAGTAGGAAGAATCTATCTTTGGAGGATGATGCTAGTGGTGATATGGAAGGGATACAGTTGGAGGAGAGTCTGAGTGGAGTGAAAGAGATGTCTACTGATAAAGGCTTGGGGATTGATAAGGAGTAGTTAGGATCATTATTCTAGTAGGAAGAATCTATCTTTGGAGGATGATGCTAATGGTGATATGGAAGGGATGCAGTTGGAGGAGAGTCTAAGTGGGTCCTACTTTTTTGTTGATGGTTGGCTTCTTATTATGTTTTGATTATTCTTAAAAGCGGCGATCTTTTTGTACAGGGTTTCAAGGCCCCTACAAAACCTACTTTTTTGATACTAAAAAAATGCCAACAAGGAAATTTATGGACAACTGGTTCCATAATATCTAGTTCAAAAAAAATTAATATCTAAATTTCTTTTTGCAAACTAATTCAAAAAGGTTTTGAAACAAAGAAAAATAGGGTATATTGTAAATTAATATAAAGTGATAAGGGGGTTATGATGCACCTATTTTTCAATATTTCATTAGGAAATGAGATCCCCACAAAGAATTGAATAACAATCCTTAGGTGAATCAAGTCATTGTGACAATCTTCAAATTTCATTATGCTTGAAGGAGGTAAAGGTTAAACAACACTTTGGGGAGAAAAAATAAAAATAGAAAATCAACTCCAAAATGTAATCTAACACTTGAAACAACAATATTAAACTCAATACTAGTAGAATCAAAAAATAGATTGTGGATTTGAGAAGGGCATAAATGTGTTTACCAGTCACCAAAAGGCAATTTCTGAAGGTTGAATGGGACTCATTTTCCCATGGGCGAATGGATCTTTTGTTAGGGTTTTTCTACAACTTTCAAGAGCCTCTGATGCTAATCTCTAGCTTCTAATTTGTCCAAGTTTTAGTGTCAAAAAGTCAAAAATCAGACTTGTAGGTCAGATTCCATGATTTGACAACACCTTTGACAACTTTTCCAATTTTTCACTTCAAAAAGGTCTTCAATCCTTATTCAACCTAAATTTTCAATCACACACACAAGAGAGAAATATTATTTGGGTGAATGTGGTTTTTCCTTGGTCAAAACCCATTTTGGTAATCAAATCTTGAATTGAAACAATGAATGAAAGAGGGAATGAAGAATGAACAAAGCTATGTTACCATTCAACAAACCCTTATAGAAACCTTGATAATGGAGATCTTAGAAGGTCTACAACTTTCATGAAATGAATTCAACGGATGTGGATCTTGACACTTGAATAATGCTTTCAATACTTGAAATTGATCTTGAAATCTACATCACAATGTTAGCTCCAAAAACATGCATGATGCAAGAATACTTTGACATGATGAATAGATCTTGATTACTACAATAAATCTTTATTATATCTACTCTTGAATGCTCTCGATCATTAATTTTTCTCTAGGAATGCTTGTATAAAAATTCTAGTTTGCTTCTCTAAAAATTCTAGTGAAACTTAGTAAAATAACCTTGTATTTATAGGTATGTACCCTTAATTTCCCAAAATTCAAATATCACAAGATGACATTGAATTATGGATTTGGAGATGTTAAAATACCACCAAATACATAATTTAAATTTAGGTCCAAATGTCTAGGGAGGACCCATTCACCCATGGATCCCAGGTCCCTATTCTTGGAACACACATTGCTCAAGGTAAAGTGTTATGTATTGGCATTAATTATTGTCAGGTTTCGCCTTCGAAAAATGTAATTTATTAGCCTTGTAAATGAATAAAATGACTAATTAAGGCCTAATTAAGCTTAATTTAATTAAGAGGGCCCAAATAAATGTGAAAATGTAAAGGGATACATTTATCAACACTAAATTAAGGTATTATTAAGTCCATTTTAAAAAGGAGGGCCCAAACAAGCATGAAAATGTAAAGGGATACATTTTTCTACACTACATTTAGCCCTCACTTTAGTGAGAGGATGACCCTACGCCAAACTCACACTAAAGTAGACAATCGAGAGAGGTCTAATTATACAATCATTGGAAGGATAAGATGACAAAGATTAAGGAGGATGGTCAAGTCCCCAACATCTAAGATCTCATGGAAAAACCAACAAAGGCACAAGGAGACACATGCCTATGTTAAACATATATATGTATGCAACAATGACAAGATACTCCATCATACAATGTCAAAGACTCAAAGAAAGAAAAAGAGAAAAAGGGGGTGGATCAAGCCTCGATTGTCCAACTCGATGTGAATCATGCCTTAGCTATTTGTCCAAAAGTTACGTTTACAAGTGGAACTAGCTATCCACTATGCAAACAATAATGCACACTCGCACGGGCTAGTGAAATTCATTGTCCACTAGGTGATCCCCCAAAAGTGGAAAATGAGAGAATATTATTAGGCTCCCATAACCATACCAAAGTTATGCCTTAGATAACTTTAATAAGGCACCACACAATACAAACTTTGAGCTTCATAAGGCTTATCAAGTTGTGTTATGCCAAACACTTATGAACAAACAAGGCTCCATAGGCAAGCAAAGTGTGTTATGCTTGGTGGCCATGAAAAAGGGTTGTAACTTTGAGCTTCACAAGGTTATCAAGTTGTGTTATGCTAAAGACTTGTGGACAAAATGAAAATAGGATAAGACATGTTCAAAGGTGTTTTGCTTAGTTCATGTAAGGTCTCCTCTTAGGGAACATTGTGCCTAATGTCTCCAAGAGAGGACAAGTCTAGGATAAAAGATTCACAACATAGGGAATGCAATGCATAGAATCACCACTAAGAGGAAAGTCGTATGCCAAGAAAGGTCACACTATTGGAGGACATTAAACCCAATGACACCACCAAGAAGAAGACACATCACAAGAAGTAAGAAGACCGCACAATGAAACATAAGATATAGTCAAAGATCTCCAAAATGATAATTCCAATGTATTCCCCCACATTAAAGAAATTTCTAACACCATGTTGTGAGCAATTAATTTAAAGTAGCCAATGATTAATGCTAAATAATACATGAGAGCTTATTTGGAATTCCCTATGCAAGCATATGTTTCCAAATGAAGCTATGTCATAAAAAAGGAAGGTGTTACCCTCAAAATGAAATCCCAAACACATAAGGAATCCATGGATTCGGGGGTAGTGTATGTATTTGCTACCATGATATTATAGAGCTTAGAAATGTTATCATTCCCCAAATAACTCATAGAACAGGAAGAATGACACATAGAGAGCAAAAAAAAAGAATTTTTTTTGGGTCAACACGTAAGAGACCTAAATGTCTCGATGCCTTATGTAATCCCCAAAAGGAAAACACAAGACAAAAGAAAAGATAAATGTTTATGACATATAGAAGAATGTAGATACAAATAGAGGAATGAACATGAAGACACATTAAATAGAACAATATGCGGGATCACATTACGCACATGTAATCACACAAAGAACAAGAAAAAGAAAATAAAGACAAGACTAGTAAGGCACATACGATTCAACCTATAACATGTCATCTGCATCCCAATCTTGTTCATCGTATGTGGAAGGCGCACAACTAGCCAAAGGGACAACATCAAGTGCCAAACTAGGACAAATACCAAGTTTAGCATGTGGTGAATCACTCTTTTTAGGAGGATCATCACGGTTGTTATCATTTAAGCTCATGGAAGAGGAAAACAAATTTAATTCTTTATGCACTTCCTCATCATTTTTTGCAATTTCATTGTCATCATCTAAGTTTATCACAACAGAAGGTCGAATGATAATATCCATAGAAGATGCTTGTTCTTGTTTTGTTTGAGATTTAGTCCATTTTCTTGTTTCGGTGAAGGTGGAGAATCATCATGCATTGCATGAGGTAAGTGTAGATTTTTATTTTCTATGTTATTCTTTTCTTCTTTTGCTTGTAACAAATGAGAAATATCACAATGTATACGCCTATGCTCTCTAGTATTGCAGTTTCTTTTCATTTAGTTTTCAAGTTGCAATTATGTAGGAGCAGGTTTATCAACCATAAGTTTATTTTCTTCCCTTAAGTGAGGAACGAAAGGAACCATGGGAGGTTGTTCAACCACTTTCTCTTTAGCTTTATAAACTTGTTTGATTTTAGGAGGTACAATGAGACTTATTTGGTTATCTCATGGCCTCTTATAAGAAATAGGTGGAGGATTTGATATGTTTTGGTCTTGGTTACTTGGAAGGGCTTTTGGTTCAATCATAGTCTCATCAATGATAGGAGGCTCAATCATGGGTTGAGGCATATTAGTAAGGGATAACTTTTCTATGTGCTTTGCCTTAAAATTTTGATAGGATTTGAAAACTAAGTCCTCACAAGGCCTAATAGGTTCCATAGGTTCGGGCCAAAATAAATCCAATGAGAAATTCCCACGGGAAGACATGGGATTAAAGACACTATGGTGCACAATAAAGATCTCATTTCCAAATGGAAACTTTAAGCATCTATGCACAACCGATGGGACGACATTCATGGATTGAAGCCATGGGTAGCCTAAATTCACATGAAATTGGTCTGATGATGGGATGATGGAAAATGAGACAATTAATGTTTTCGGTCCAAATTTTAGAGGAAAAGTTATCGAACCTATCGTAGGGCAAGCAAAACCATTATGCGTTTCAATCCATGCTTTCAATTTTTCATAAGTATCTTGATAAAGCTCATGCACAAATAAGAATTCTTCAGTGATTACATTCTTTACACAAACGAGATCAATTAATATCTCATTAGTAAGCTTTTCATTGATTCTTCCAGCTATATAAAGAGGACCATCAGGTGAATGTTTAATTATATCATGTTGTGAGAAAGAAATGTCAAACAGTATTTTGGTTGGGCCCTTACGAGGTTGAAATTCAATGAATCCAATTAGATTGTCCATGTTTTTCATGATTCCATAACTTGTGTCAACATTCATCACATCATTCTTTGTTTCACTAGATTTTACAAAGGAAATGTTATGATTTGGCATAGGATTAGTAAAGATTTGCAAGTTTTGATTAGGAGGGGCTACAGACTTATTACCTTGATCATTAACACTGCCAATTTGAATATGATTAGAATCAATGAGGTATTGCACAATATGTTTAAGATGCTTGCAATGTTTTGTATCATGTCCATTTTTTCAATGAAAATGGAATAGGAATTTTGTTTATAATTAGGAGGTAAAGGCTTAGTAGGATCAAGAGCTCTAATAGGAGGTAAGG
Source organism: Sequoia sempervirens (assembly GCA_007258455.2). NCBI lineage: Eukaryota > Viridiplantae > Streptophyta > Pinopsida > Cupressales > Cupressaceae > Sequoia > Sequoia sempervirens. Next base: position 509,379 of record VDFB02000009.1, on the reverse strand, counting down.
AAATTAGTTTCTGGTTTAGAGTTGCAACATGCTATTATGAAGGGTATCAGGTAGAGGGGTGAATTGTCTATTTCTATCTCCAAATGTGTATGGATTTGTCGCCTTTATAAAAACCACTTGGTTATCAACATCTTGAGTTGGTTGATGGGGATTAAGCTATAAAAATCCCTTATTTTGTTTCTTAAATGGTTGATAGTTGTTATGAGGCACGGATTCAAATTTTTTAGGATGGCTAAAGGGATTTTTCACTTCATGACTACTAACCAAATTTTGGTAATCACAAAGGGCAATACACAACTGTGTGAAGGAGGTAAATCTCAACATCTCAAGTTTAGCCTATATTTTATTTTGCAAATTGGAAATAAACATTCTTTGGAGGTCAGCATTGGGAATCTTAATGTTTATTTGTGAGTAAAGCAATTGGTATCATGCTATGAAATTAGTGACCTTTTCATCATCCTTTTTTTTGCATGTCATTAAATCAGCTAAGGTTATCTTAGGACCCATATGTATTTGGAAGTGATTGTAGAAGGCATCAATAAGTTCAATGAATGAACACATTGAATTATTCGGCAAGGAGCAAAACCATTCCAAAGCAGTATCCTTCTAGGATCTAGGGAAGAGTTTAGCCAAGAGTTTATCTTCAAAAATCAAGTCACTAAATAGGGTTCTATATGTGGAAACATGGCTAACATGATCTCCTTTCCCACCATATTTCTCAAATCTAGGAATCTCTATACCTTGTGGCATTTTTTTTCTCAATAAATCCAAGGATAAGGGGTTTCTTTTGACATATTATGAAGGTCGGCCATTTTAATTTTGATTTAATGTAGCAATTTATTGTTGGAGGGATGAAACATTTTGCAAGAGTGTGTTAAGGACAGGATCATGGTTAATGTTGTGAGATGGAGGAGAATATGTATTCAAAGGGCAAGTGACTTGTAAGTTTGTGAGGGGAGATGTATTAGGAGATATGATATTTGAATGCACAAAGCTAAA
>VDFB02000009.1:252315-508280 GCA_007258455.2 Sequoia sempervirens | reverse complement strand
TTCCAACGGTTCAAACAGTTTGTGAATCAGAGTCCCGGATCAAAAGTTATGGCCCTGGGAAGTTGGCACACTTTCTAGAAGATACAATTGCAAATGTACTTTTGAAATTTGAACTTCAAGTTGTAATTTTCGGCACCAAACTGCCTAAACTCAAATTTGAATGTTGTTTTGGCTCCAAACTAATGAGGACCTCTATTTATGGGCGGGTTTCTAATTTTGGGTAACTTTTTGGGGACAAGCTCGCATATTGCGAAAGGGTTATTCTGTAGCTTTTGTAACTTGCATGTGTTGTAGAACTTGGGGATTTGAGATCCTCTGCATGTAAGAAGCTCTATTTTCTAAATAATAAAATTATTCTCTTGTTTGTGGGTTATTTTTTGTGTCTCGGGCTGTGCCCTCATAAAAAACAACGATAATAAACAACTCTAGAGGCAACAAGAACAAGGGAAAACAAAGGGCACAGTGGGAGAGTGTCATCACATGGCCTTACATGGATTCATCAGACTACCTATCATTAGGAGCCGCCTCCATCTATGGTTAACTAGACATCCTATCTCAAGGTGTCGCCCCATAGGGTGACTCATGCAAAGCCACTTACCTTTCACGGAGACAAGGTAGTGACCTTACCAACCAGGTCTTCCCACCCATCCTTAGCCTTTGAGAGTGTTAACGGCAGGGGTGAGGTGCATGTTTTTATCTTGTTATGTGTTAACTAACCCAACCCACTGGATACATTAATTAGGTTATCACTTATTTAACGAAACTCTTTCAAGGGTGACCACTTGTACGCTGGCCCCAAGAAGAGCCACTCTCCCCTACGGTTACCCTAAAATCAAAGACAAGCAACAGGTGTACCTCAATCCTCAAGACATAAAGGCATTCTTTATAAAACATAACACACGAGGCATGGCCATCTCATGACTATCCAAGCATCAAAACCCATAAAATAAGAGGTACCACCCATACAAATATTCACGAGGTAAAAAGATAGACAAAAAGGTGCAACAAAAAACGTGCACACGCACCATTTCCCCTAGCCCCTGGAGGTACATAAATATCTACCCAGGAACCAAAATAACTCATTATGCCAAATCAAGTCATACTTTCAAATTGTACAAAAATTCAACCTAAATTAAACATAAGACATATCAAATACGAGTTTCCATCACTCAAAGTCAAGCAAGATAAATCTACTCATGCAATTAAAACTACACATCATATAACCCCTTTATTTTGAATAAATAGGAAGTTAAGGGATAATCACATAAACCCCGAAATACACTGTACAAAGCAAATCACAATAATTGGTAATCGCAAATGCATCACTTCCACATTCTATATCAAAACATTTAAATAGGACCATGAAGACATTCACAACTCATAAAATCATAATGGAAAACAACTCAATATCAAATAAGGGGTAAATCATTACTTCTATGGTTAACATAAAATCTATGTTGTAAACATGCTTAAACCATTAGAATTACTTTTGTATAATAATATTCTCCTAATTAGTCCTTTATCCACTATAAGTATGACATAAAGATAAACTAAGAGCTACCAAATTTCTACCCTAGTGGGTTTCACATTAATGTCCTTTACCGATTATGAACGACCTTAAAACCACCTAATACTATAATGAATGCAAAACATAACAATTGTATAACAATACTAGACGTATATTTAGTTGATCTGGAAGAATCTACAACTTAATTACTTATCCTTGTTTAAGATAAAATGTAAACTAGACCTTAACCGCCAAGGGATTTCCTTATTAAGGTTCAATTACCTTGTTCTCCTAACTACAAGAGAGCATTTCCAATGATTAATGCTCTTGGGAAAAGTAACTATATCAATTGTAAGGGGAATAACTGTCATCTTATTATAACTAAGTCAACCATCTTTCCTTAAATCTTTTCAACAATATGAGCTATCTAATTTTATCTATAATAATAATTTTACACAAATAACCTACTAATTATGAATCAATCGATATCGCTATTGAACTCCCTTACTTAATCATCTAATGAAAACAATAATATACAAGGATGAAAGTATTCTTGCAATAACCACCTACAACTAAACAATCATTCCAATCAAGAAAATATTAAAATTGCTACAACACTGGAGTTATTTCAATTATTCAATTCACAAAATAGTTTCTCTAGCCAACTACAACAATAAACACTATTCACTGAAATATAAAATGATAGATAACATATGGATCTTTACACACTAAATAATTCTAAAAGAAAGTATATTCAATAATCAAATCCACTACTCATGTTTATAACCAAAGACAAGACTCTTACAAATGATACTTATTCCAATTTAGACCAATACAAAATTAACACAAACAAACCTATTGCATAACAAAACACAATTCCATCATTTAAAATCTATTCTAAATCATAAAGTTGATGAAATATCTCTAATTAAATCCATGGAAATAATCTATTACCTAACATTAAATCTTTAAGTTTTGATCTACATAAATATTCAACTAAATATTTCAAATCTAACCTATGGCAACAATCAATTTCCAACATTAAATATCTTACTACACTTAAATAATTCATTTATTAAATATCTATGTCTATAAACTTGCTAAAAAGCTAATTAAAGAGCAGCAATAATAATTCCATGATTTATCTAAACATAATAAAATAAACTTTCCTTTTTAAAAAAAAATAGAGATACTAACTAAATTTATTAAAACCCAATTATAAATCATTCACTAATTTCAATTTTTTTTTAACTATATTTTTTTTTCTGATTTTAAATATTTTCCACACAATATTCTAAATTCTGATTTTTCTAAGATAATGGAAATCTAATCTTTATTCTAAAAATCAGTTCAAAGTAAAAAGAAGATTTAAGATATTAATCTTCTAAGTTCAAAATCTGATTATAATATTTATTTATTTTAAACAACTATTCTGATATATCATAGTACAGTTTGATTGGAAAATAATGAAATCAAATACTACAGTATATTTTAAATCATAAATTTCATTTTCCTCATATTCTAAATACAACTTAAATTAAAAGACACTTTTAAACAAAATTTACAAATAACTTTTTTCCCCTTTATATATTTTTTTTTCCAGAGAATAACTTATTTTTATTTTTCATTATTTGCTCACATTTACTGCATATACACTATATGCATATATATATATATATATATATATATATATACACACACACATATACATATACATATATGTATATACATATATGTATATAAATACTAAAATAAATATATACCAATTCATCTAATGTTGTTGCAATTGAAGCACAAAATAAAATGAATATATGCACATAATATATACACATACATATATACATATACATATATATATTTGCACATATATATTAAAACCTCCACATTAATATTTAAAAACTACATAACATAATAAAATATCATATATATGTTTATTTTATCCAATAATTTTCCCATGAAAGAAGTACAATGACAAAAGAGAAGTGTAAAAAATTCCAGAGTGCTCGAATAGGGAAAATACAGGGAATGGAAGGGTTCTCAGAGAGATTTTCAGAGGTTTAAAGCTGAGAAGATTCCAAAGACAGAGGAAATCAAGATTTCAACAGGAATTCTAGAATGAAAATTACAGAGAGGAAAGAGAAATCTACAGACAAGAAGAAATAATTACATAGAATGGGATTTTCCCAAACACACACAAAAAACATATTTTCTCTTTCAAATAGAATTTCCTTTCTCCTTTTAAAAACTAAATCTACAGAGATCAAATTATGAAATTCGAATTACCTAGAGTCCTACGCAAAGCTTGATTCGAGGACGGAATGATGCGTGACTCCAGCCAGCTGCAATCTTCTGAAATCTGGAGATTCAAAACCCCAACAACAACACATTTGACCACAAAACCCAGTGCAAGCCAAAAATCAAATCTTCTCAGATCAAATTGACGAAAAACCACACAGATTACTAATCCTCAGAAAAAATTTCAACAATTTTTTGAGTTGCAGACATTTTTTTTCATTTTTCATTTTTTCCCTCTTGCTTTTTCGAAAAAGCAATATTTGGAAATATACTTTTTCCAAAAAAACCAAATCAGAAGTTGTCATAAATTTTCCAACAACTTTCCCATGCAAATTCCACTTAACCCACCATTTATGCCATTTTCCAATTTTGGAAGAAGAATCTTCCATAATTAATTTACACCAAAAAATATGCCTTTTAAATATTTTAATTTCATTTTAATAAAATTAATTTTGAAAAATAAACAATTAATTAATAATAATTTTAAGCAACATTTCACTTAATTATAATTGAAGTTTAAAATTTATTTTATTAAATCACCTTTTTTCTAATTAAAACAAATAAGATAATGATTTCCTTAACTTTATTTCTTTTAAAAATAAACCATAATAATTTATCTAACTATTTATTTAATTTAATGATTTAAATTAAAGGATAGCTTCACATTTTAAAATAACAATAAAAGTGCTAATGTACACCATAATTTTCCAAAATATTAATATCATAAGCAATATTGAACCTTTCATTAATTTAATATTTTCCACCATAGACTAGCATTTAATTTAAATCATAAAGCACTAGACCAAGCCATAAACACACTTATAAAACTCATGAAATAAAATGATTTAATTAACAACCATACCCACACGAACAAAGTACGGACACGACATGAACAATCCCTGGACCAACCACTGACATAGGCGGGGGTACTTTCTTACCAACTCCCTAACCACATCAAACCATAGGGTATGTAGGGCACGCTCAGACCCGACAATGCGGGTGGAGTCGGCACCCGGTACCTGCATTCCTGCATAACACCAAATGTCGAACAACATATACATATGCATATAACTCATAATCAAACACATTGTGAAAGAGAGTTACAGTGAGGCAGGGCACTCACAGATGAGTGATGCCACCCCGTCTCCTTCACCTGAATCAAATACAGTAATCAAAATCTAAATATCACATCACCAATATAACACACTCAGTAACATCATCATAACATAAGTATCCCACACATAAGTCCAACTATCAGAAGCAAATAAATATAACTGTCTGCCATGCCAAACACATGGCTGAAAAGATGTCTAACAGAGTATCCAGTAAGCATCAAACATAATCAGAAACCACACAGAATCAAAACACACACAAAGCAGTATCAAAAGTATCAGTAACATGAGAGGCACTACAAGGGTTAGGGTTAGGGTTAAGCTTAGGGTAGAGTTAGGTTGCATTTACAGTTATAGTTAAGATTAAGGTTAGGATTACGGTTTTGGGTTTACTGTTTGGCTCAATTTAGGGTTACAATTAGGGTTAAGGTTATGGTGCAAGTTAATGTTATGGTTATGGTTATGGTTATATTAGGGTTAGGATTATGGTTTATGGTTTATGGTTAGGGTTAGATTTATAATTTGGTTTTAGGGTTATGGTTATGGTTAGGGGTTGTTTCTGAATTTGGCTTATGATTGGGATTGGGGTTGGGGTTAGGGTTAGGGTTAGGGTTAGGATCAGGGATAGGCTCAGGGATAGGGTTAGGGTCAGGGATAGGGATAGGGATAGGGATAGGGATAGGATAGGGATAGGGTTAGGGTTAGTTTTATGGTTAGGGTTAGGGATAAGGTTATTAAAGTGAATGTAGGCAATCCTATTCTCAACTCTAAAATCATAAGCATAAATCACACCTTGATCTTAACCCTAACCCTAACCATAAACCTATCCCTAATCTTTACCTAAATAGTAAACCCTAAAAAAAAAAAATTTAACCTAACCATAATATCATAAATTTAATATGTTTCTAACCTTAACCCTAACCCTAACAATAATTCCTCAATCATAATCCTTAACCTAAACCTATCCCTAAACCTAACCATAACCATAACACTAACTATAACTGTAAAGTTATCCTTAAACCATAAACCATAATTGTAACCCTAACCTTACCCTAACCCTAACCATAAATCGTAACCCTTACCCTAACCAAAAATTGTAACCTTAAACCTAACCCTGATTGAAACATAATTGAACCTTAACATTAACCTTGATTGAACCCTAACCCTTAATCTAATTAAACCCTAATCATAACCATAACCAAAATAATCATAATTGAACCCTAACCCTAACCTTAATGCTAACCTAGGTAACACTAACCCTAACACTAACCTTAACGCTAACCCTAATGTATTATTAAGCCCTAACATATTATTAAGCCTTAACATATTATTAATAAGCCTAATTGAACCCTAACCCTAGCCCTAATGTTAACTCTAATAATAACCCTAACACTAATCCTAACCATAACCCTAACCCTAACCTTAATCCTAAACTTAATTTTTACCCTAAATGAACCCTAATCCTAACCCTAATTGAGTCCTAATCCTTACTCTAATTAAACCCTAATCATAACCTTCACCAAAATAATCCTAATTGAACCCTAAACCTAACCCTAACACTAATTGTAACCCTATTTGAATCCTGATTAAACCTTAGAGTTCAAAGTTAGCAATAGAGTTCAATTAGGGTTAGGGTTATAGTTAAGCTTAGGGTAGAGTTAGGTTACATTTAGGGTTATGGTTAGGTTTAAGTTTATGATTATAGTTTTGGGTTTACTATTTGGCTTCAATTTAGGGTTACAATTAGGGTTAAGGTTATGATGTAAGTTAAGGTTAGGGTTAGGGTTAGATTAGGGTTAGGGTTATGGTTTATGGTCTAGGGTTAGGGTTAGATTTAGAATTAGGTTTTAGGGTTATGGTTATGGTCAAGGTTATTTTTGGGCTTGGCTTATAGTTGGGGTTGGGGTTAGGGTTAGGGTCAGGAATAGGGTTAGGGTTAGGGATTAGGTTATTAGAGTGAATGTAATTAATTAATGAAAGATAAATATTTGAATTGAATAATAAGAGTGTTTAGGTTAGGGTTATAGTTATGAGAATTAGGGTTAGGCTTAGGCTTACAATAAATATGAAAATTATTATTAAATTTTCATATTTATTGTAAGCCTAAGCCTAACCCTAATTCTCATAACTATAACCCTAACCTAAACACTCTTATTATTCAATTCAAATATTTAATAATTAATTATTATTAATATAATAATAATATTAATAATAATTTTAAAATAATAAAATAATATTATTGATAATATTAATATAATATATATATTATAATAATAATACCATTTAAAAGTATCAATTAATAATATATATTAAATCTCATTTAATATTGAATATAATATTATTGATAAGTAGGAAGTATTTTTCCATAGCGTGTCAAATTATGATATTACTATCAGGATTCAACCGTGTAGTTTCGAGTCAAACTCATTGACCCATGTTTCATGAGTCAATTGAGTTATGATATAATATTATTTACAATTGAGTTATCATTGTAAACTAGCTTAATATATAGTATACGCTTAGATATATCATTTTTGAGGCATATTTTTTAAATTGCAAAAAGAGAAAAAACACAAAAGCAAAAAAAAAAAGCCTTGAAAATGATATCTCTCGGTGTATACTATATAGATTAATATTAAGATATATAAGCTAGTATTTACTATATTTTGAGAAATAAAAAAATCACATACATAAATATAAAATTTATATATCTATATAGAAAAATTGCTCTATTTATGGAACTTTCTCAAATATTTCAAATAACTGATAAAAAAGAAAAAAATATATATTGAATCTACCATTCCTATAAATTTTCCCTTAACACCTAAAGTTTTTAGCCAATCATATTCATGATAAATAGTTTCAAAAAAATTAAAGTTATAAATCTTGCATCTTTACTTTAGAAAAAATAAATATTTTTTGAGTAGAAAAAATAATTACTTCCAATTTGTTGTAGAATACATTTTTTAATAACTAATTAAGCATTAGTATTGCCTAATGGCAAGTATTGATAACTAATTAAGTGTCACTAGTTGTAATAGTATTACCTAACAACAAGTACAAATAAGAGACGTATTGCATTTGACTCATGTTGGTAAGATGTGTAACATGTTACTTGGTTCAAAGTAATATTACTATAATAATGTGATTTGCATGTAACAAAAGATAAAAAACTATGTTGTAGAGGTTAGTCAAAGAAAGGAACTAGAATTAAAGCTCTAAGTATAATATTTTTTTATCATTACATTTGAGCATAAATTCATATAACTTTAAGTAATATATGAAGCATCTTTTTACAAAGTATACTATGATGTAACATAATTAGAGAGTTAATAAAATATGTAAGGTATCCAACCAAAGTGATTCTTTGGTCGAGATATTATGAATCCTAATAAATAATTATATAATTGAAGTTTGCATTTAGCTGTATAACATTAGTGAAATGCAATAACTAGTTTTGAATCATTGAGAATGGTTTTTGTTGTAGTTGATAGTTTGGAATGACAAGTTTGCAACATTAAAAAATATGTCACATTCATTATACTTTTTCAAGATGAGAAGCAAAGTGCACTCTAAAGTAACAAAGATCTTTTAGTTTTCAAGTTTATTCTTGTATTCAATATATACAATTCATTGCTTCCCACATAAATTGTATCAAGGTTACTATGAGGATATTGTTTTTGTTTAATATATAACCAACTTTAAAAAGTAGTCACCTTTAAAAAGAATAATTCATTGGAAAAATTAGTATCTATAATAGGATGTCAAAAGATAATATAATAGAGAAAAGTTAAATTTGATCACTTTTTAGGGAGATGGTTTGTGATATTTTTCTTTCTATTATTCAATTCAAAGTTAGAGATTCAAAAAACAATAATACATTTTTTAGTTGTATAATAGGAAAAAAATATTTAGAAGGAATACTATTTCCATGTACAATTCATTTTTTTTAGAGTTCTTAAATAAGCTAATTGATAGTCAAGTATAATTGTACCTAGCCATAGAATATGTTGATCATTATTCAATACAACTTGTATTGATTATAAGGTTGTTTTGATTCAATGTGAACTACCCTTTTGCATAGAATTTTTGCAAGATGAAAATAAAATTTGTTGATTTGTCATCAATTTATTATTCATAGGTAATATTTTGTAACTGAGGAAGCAAGACTCAAATAATAGATTTTTCTAGGGAACAATGTATTGTTTGCTTATTAGATCATATGTTGAAATAACTTTGAGGTAGTGAGATTAAATATATGTAATTTTTTATTAGTTAATACAATAAGCACTATGGTCTTGAAGTGCTTAGTATGTATCAAATTTGTAGTTACATTTAAGGAAAAAAGCATGAAATGGAATTGAAAATGGTTTAGTTATTTTTATGATTCTATGGATTTGCAAGAAATAATAAAAATATATATTATGTTGTTTTTTCAGAATATTTTTTAGTAATTATAGAAATTCAATAGTGTGAAGTTACCTTAAATGTTGATTGTATGTTGATTGACATGTACAAGTAATGTTATCTTTTACATCAATTCACTTCACAATTTTTGTAAATAACATTATTAGGTATTCATTGTGGAAAACTTGTTCTTTCATTATAGAAAATGATGAATTAAATTTGGATGCATTTGTAACTATTTTGTGGACATGGAAGTAACAATACCACTTGTTTTATTACAAAAATGTGCTAGAAGCAAATATTTTAAACTACAATGAAGTAAAGAATTAAAATCATAGTTGCACTTGTGGGCGGATGGGTGGGCTCCCCCCCCCTCGTCCCACACACAGACAATGGATATCTAAATGGTCGGGTGGTGGGGCGTGGGATGGACGAGTGGTTTTTGGGTCGGGCGGTGATAATCACACCAACATACCAAATTTAGCAGTATGCGAATGGCATTGATAGGTTTATTCGGCCGCCTCTTTGCTCGGTTAAATTGAAGGGGTCTAGTGGAATGATGGGCTCAAGTTTCACGAAGTCGGCTGGGGGACACGTAGTGCACGACCTACCTTACTCTATGCGCGGAAGTGTCGTGTGCTAAGCCCCATAAATTGCATTGATTACAAGTCTGCGGGGAAGGAATTATATTTCATGCGAAGGACAGATTTGCATAGCTCCTAATCTATATCCGTATTCGATGACTGATGGTTCATTATTGAGCTATCATGTTAAATTAAGGAAGCCCTCTCCTAAATTTCAGTTCGGCTCCTTGGTTTCTACTTTTATGTTTTTGTTGCAGGGTGATCTGGGCGCATTTTTGGCAATGGCGAGGCTGGCGAAATTGAAGTTCACTATCATCATTTCAGTGGAAGGTCTTGACTCCTTCGGGGTCGATACTCCTGTTTCGCTTGTGGCAACGGAAAGGCAAATTTCCTTTCGGGAAGTAACGGACCAGCGTCTCAAACGAATATTGCTTGAAGATGATCCGGCGACGGTAGCTGCAGTGAAAATGGTCCTTGGAAAGGAACATTTAGTGCGTAAAGAATTTCCAAGGGATAATACTCAAATTTCTTCCAGGTTTCTTGCGTCGCTCATGGACATTGCCACCCCGAAACCCTTGGCCAAGGATTTGATGGTGAGACTATTTCGGAAGGACTTGCTCGGGGGCATCGATTCTTCTCTGAGGGTAGCCCTCTCGGGTAAGGGCATACCACGCCCGGCGGACTTGGCAACCATGTGGGATTCGGATGATGCTATCAAAATTTACCCCTTTCTTCTGGATCTTAAAGGCTCTGAATTGTCTCGGCATCGCACACTGGCAGAAATGGCAGTGGAGTTTCTGAAGAAAAGAGTGAAGCTTGTGCCAGCGGAGGGTATGGACTGGGTGGAAGGCTTTATATGCTTTGCAGAGGTAAATGGTTTCTGGGTTTAAGGGGGGAAGGGTAAGTGTTCGTCTGGTATGTCTGTTAATATATCGGTAGTCGTGGTTTCTTCGAACTGAGCTTAGTTTTTTGCAAATTTGTAATCTTTGAGGAAGCAAGTCTTTGTTTTTTTGCTCGGTGCTTCCATTATGGTAATGGGTCGAACTCTGTCCGGTTAATTTTTTGACTGTTTGAAGCTCATCAATGGATTTTCCTGCAAGGCAGACGCATGTATATTTTTCTGAATATATAAAATCATCACCTTACGTATCAAAAAAAAAAAAAAAAATCATAGTTGCACTTGTGCTTTGTCAAATTCAAAATCTTCATCTTTTATATCAAGATATTAGAATTTTTTTTTTTTTGGTGTTGATAAAAAATGCACCTACAAATCCAATTGTATAATTGTTTGCACTTTTGAGGAGTTGTTTAAGGGTAGTGTTTGGTATGAATTATAATCTTCATGCATGTATGGTATAGTTTAAATTGTGATTGTGTGTGTCAAAATCAATATACAATCACAATCACCATGGTCATAATCAATTTTAGGAGCAATTTGGAAGTCTATAATACAAATAAATGTTCTTGGAACTATTTTTGTTTCATTTTTATTGACAAGATCACAATTCAAATTGATAGTGATAGTCATCTTAACTTTATCATCAATTAAATTTGCACAAAGCACATCTCTTTAAATTTGTTTATTTTATCCAAACTAATTTTGTAAACCACTTGATGACATCTCCTTTAAATATATTTCTAGATTTGTGGGAATTAGGGTCTTCAATTAATAATTATTTTTTAACTTTTGACCTACAATGATTATAAGAAATGAATTTATAATTTGGATAGTATAAGTGAACATAATAATATTTTTGATATATTAAGTAGCATTTACAGGGTGTTGTACCATTTACACAATGAACCACAAGGGGAAAAAAAGATCAGGTCCAGAGAATTAAAACATTAACTAACAAAAATAAAACACAAAAACAATAGACCAACAACTGACAAACAACGACCCAGCAAACAGGACATAGCAGCAACAGACTAACTAGCACCCTCCCAATTCTGAGAGAGGAGTTTAATAAAATCCTCCCCAACCCAATTGGGGCCCTCCTCCACAACCTTCTTATCCATTTCATCCTTGAGCACAATAGAAAGGGTACCAGTTGCATGGTGGATCATCTTGACAATGAACCGAGTCAATCTAGTGAATTTCTTCTTGAGCTTCTCCACCCACTCCAATAACATGTTATAATCCTCCACTTTGTCCATGGTCTTTGCATTATCTTCTTCCATAGCCTAAGGGTCTAAGGATTGGGTCGTCAAATCATCCTTGGGAATCTTGTTGAATTCAAAAAAGTGACTAGGCCCTTCAACGAATTACTCCTCCTCCTCTGTGTCTTCCTCCTTCCTCTTGCCTTTACTGTTAGACCACTCCTCATCACTGGAAATATCATTAACCGACACTTTCTTACTATTTTTCGCCAGCCTGTGTGATCTCCTAATGTTGGTATTCTCTAATGATGTTCATCTTGTGGGGAGCAGTTTTGAGCTCACAAAGACCAGCCACTACTTTCAACTAAGCATTCCCCACACTTCCCTTTTTATTTTTGGCGGGAGGTTTAGGCTTGGGGGTTTCAGTATTCACCAGAGGGGTTTTCCTTTTGGGGCCCTTAGACTCAGTCAAAGAGGGATTCACATTGGTCTGAATAGGGGGTTCAACTTCCTCAATACGAACAATAGAAATGGGTTTGGGTGGGTAGAGAGCCAGATGGAAATGATAAAGCCTCAGGATGAGGCCCTGGTGGAGTGATAGGGGTGGTGTTTCTTCATGGTTTTGGGAAGTAGTGTCCAAACATTTCTCAACAAATATTTCTAAATCAATAAGTAAGAAAAAAGGAAAACTCAACATTTTGTGGCAAAGATAATTTAAAAGAGGTAGGTGATAATAATAGAAAACCCTGTCTACCCTCCAAATTCACATACTTCATTAGAGCGAGACAAACTTGGTCCCAAGGTTGAGGGTGCGCTTCTCTTTCAAAACTAGATTGGAAGCGGATTGGTTTTTCATTTTCTTTCAAGAAAGAATTGATGCTTTCATTGTCCTAGGTCTTGGTGTGCTTAGTGCACTTCTTCTCAGTGCAAGAGAGCTTAGTGGCCTAAGCAATAACCTCCTTATTGACCTTGAAGGATATACCTCCCATCGTAACTCTCTTATCTTTCCAAGAGCTTGTGAATTGCACTGACATCCTAGCATCATGACTAACCAAGCATTCCATTAATGACACCAGTCCACCTTTGACACAAATATGCCAAACCAGAGGATCCTTTCCAAATTCCTCACAATTATCCGACTATGTCCTCACCCTGTTACCACCCATTTTTCTGAACATCACTATGAGATCCCAAGAATCTGGGGAGAGAAAGAAATTAAAATTTATGTCGATGTGAAAGGTCACCCAAAAATACTTCTTTTAAGCCAACTAGGATGAATCTGAGTAATCAAGACAATCTACAGATTACACACTCTAGGAATTATTTCCAAAAAGGAAATCTCAGCGGGCCCATAATTGAAAATCTTTAAACACTAGTGACATATTTTGTGAAAAATGATGGCATTGATAGGTTTTCCTTCCAAGTTGCAATTGCACAAGTACCGATGAAAAATGGTTGCGGGGCCAGATTTAGACTTCCCCAAGTATCTTACCTTTTATCATAAGGAACAGTTTAGCAGTGTCAATGGGACTTAGCATGAGCTCCACACAATAAGAATTAGTCACATCAAATTTGAAATTGGAAGTCTGTAAAGGTATGTGAGGCTATGACAAGACCACAAATTAAATTTGCATATGGCCCAACCAAACTTAGTCATTAACCCATTGTACTTCCCATCACTTCTCATTATTAGCTCCATAACCACAACCTTCGCCCCATTATTCAAATGTTGCCACATATTTAACACCTCATCATCCATCTTCGTCCACATCACCCAAAGAAAAAATATGTAGACCACCCATAAAGTCTTGACAATCACAATTTTAAATAATATCATGGGTAACTAAGGTGCCCTGTTCCTTAAGGATAATACCTTGTAATTTCGGCAATAAGTTCCCAATACTCCTCCAACACTTGGAAACACTCCAATAGGAGCCAAGATTAGCCAAGGCGTCAACAACTTGATTTCCCTCCCGAAAGATGTGAGTAAAAATATTCATATCCAACTTCGACACCATGTGATTTATGTCCAAAAGGATATCTCTGGTGATCCATCCTAATAATCTGCCAAATTTGATAGAATCAACACCAACCTGGAATCCCCTTTTATGTGCAGTTTCTTTATCCCCATAGTAAAAACTAACTAGACGCCCTTTAGCAGCGCCCTGGCTTCCGCAGTCATGGAGGTCTGAATCATTATGCCCCCGAGTAACCAACCACAAATGTACTCCTACTATCCCTGATAATGCCCCCGATGCTAGCCTTGCTAGGGTTCCCCTTGGCTGCACCATCAAAATTGAGTTTGTTCCATGCACGATCTGAGGGTCTCGTCTAGCTTGGGCCTTAGAGTTGTCAAAGGAGTTGATCCCTAGATTCTTGTTTCAAGCTTTAGCCATTTTGATCTCCCACTCAATAGGATCTTTGTCTGAGGTTTTCCCATTGTAAGTCAAAATATTTTTAAGAAATAAGTCAACCCTATTCCAAAAACCTCCTTAGGACTCATCTCAATATTTTTAAATATCCGGTTGTTTCTCTCTTTCCACAAGCACCAATAGATGATGGGGGGACATGGTTCCAAATCTCTCTAGGGATAGGATGTTGAAAGGGACCTAACCAACCCAAAATGAAGGATTTTATGTCCCTACACATAGTCCAGTGGGTGCCCAACTTCTCAAAATCCAAATCCCAAACACCAACAACAAACAAGCAGTGTTGTAATAAATGATTAACAGACTCTTCATTGCTTTTACACAACAAACGAGCAGTTTTGTAATAAATGATTAACAGACTCTTCATTGCTTTTACACAACAAACACCTATTTGGGATCTGAAATCCCATTTTCCTCAGGTTATCCTAAGTTAGGATCCTATTATGACAGGTCATCCACCAGAAGAAATTGATTTTCGGAATCATGTGCCTATTCCAGACCTGTCTCTAGGGTATGTTATTATCACCCTGAACTGACAGTACATTGTAAGTTGTTCTAACCGAAATATTGCCCTGCCTATCTTTGATCTAGTAGAATTCATCCTCAATGTTGGATAGAGGTAATCTAGTGAGGGAGAGCAAGTCTTGCAGAAACTTAACCAAATTTAACAACTCAGGGGACAAAGGGCAACAAGGATCAAATCTTTCCACCACCTAAAACCCAGCTGACCAAGAAGGTAGTCGCTTATATACTTACCAAAGAAAAGTTGCATAGGTCTCATAAGGTTCCTGAAACCATAGTGTGATAGGGGGGAGTCAAGCAACCAAGGGTCCTCCCAAAATCCGATGTTATTACCATTCCCAAGCTTCCATTTCATCCCAGACATGAGTAGCCCCTGCATTTTTCAAATGTTCTTCCATGCCAGGGATCTAGTAGGGTGATCATCAAAGAGGCATTTAATCATGGGTTTATTGCTAAGATACTTAACATTCATGATCTTGCACCAGTCCTTTTTATTCCTTAATTGGTCCCAAACAACCTTAGCAAGTAAGTCCTTGTTGGTGCATTATACATTCCTGATTCCAATCCCATCACATGATTTAGGCATACAAACTTTGTCCCAGCTAACCAAAGCAAACTTCTTCTTTTCCTCTATCCCGGACCATAAGAAATTCCTTTGAGTTTTTTCAAACTTCTTAGCTATATATCTAGGGATCTTAAATATATCTAAATGAAGTAGATAGGGATCCCTTGAAGAGCAGCAGACAGAAGTTGAAACTTGCCAGCATGGCTGAGAATGGAGCCTTTCCACCCTACCAACTTCCTTTGGATCCTTTCTAAAAGTATGTTCCAAAATGTAGGAGTGATTTCCTTAACAATAAGGGGTAGCCCTAAATACACCAAAGGGAGAGATCCACTCACACATCCTAGGAAAATAGTCACCCGAGCTTGGAGAGCAGGAGTGTTGTTGAAAAATTAAATCATGCTTTTATTATAATTTATACACTGGCCAGAGCAAGCAACATAATTACTAAGGAAACTCTTCAATTTTATGGCTTCAATCATAGAAGCCTTTCCGAAGAGTATGGTATCATCAACGAATTTTTGGATAACAGCAGGTTCCAGCGAAGTGGTAGATTTAACCCCCTTTATGGAGCCCTCTGACAGTAGTTTGGATATGTTCCTACTCAACACATTCGCGACCATGATAAACAAATCGGGCGAGAAAGTATCACCTTGTTTGATACCCCTCCTAGCATTGAAGAAACTAAAGGGGACCCCATTAAGCAATACAAAGTATCTCACAGTGGTAATGCATTCCATCAAGAGGTTAATCACCATCTGGTCAAAGCCAAACTTAGATAGGATTTGGGAATAAAGTCCCACAACACCTTATCATATGCTTTTGAAATATCTAGTTTGAAGTCCATAGTGGAATTATTGCATCTATCCATGGAGTGTAAAATTTCATGGGTGGTTATGGCGGTGTCCAAGATATGACGACTGGAAACAAAACCTTTTTGGGTAGGGCTTATCATTTTTTCAAGAAAGGGTTTCACGCGATTCACCAAAATTTTAGAGATCTTGTAAATGGTATTGCAGAGGCTTATAGGCCTAAATTCAGTCATAGACTAAGGTTCAACAACCTTGGGAACCAGGGAAATAAAGGTGTGGTTCAGCTATTTGAGGATCTTACCAAATTTGAAGAAATCCCTGGCTGCCAAGACAAGGTCCCCCTCAACAATATCCCAAAATATCTTGAATAAAGATGGGGGGAACCCATCTGGGCCAAGCACATTATAGGCACCCATATTGAAAACAGTCATTCAGACTTCCTCAGGAGTGACAACACAAAGAATGTTGTTACTATCATCCTGGATTAGGGTGGAAGGAGAGGGTCTAGTAGTAGGTTGTCCATAGTAGAATTGGGAGCCTCGTAATGAGCCAAATAAGCCCTTTGAAAGTATCCAGATGTCAAAAGCTTAATCTGGGTGGGTGTGTTGACCATGAGCCCCTACTCATTTTGAAGATTATTTATCTGATTCCTTTTCTTGTGTTTATGGGTAGAAACATGAAAAAAGGAGGTATTTTTGTCACCCTCCTGCAGCCATTGGACTCTAGATTTATGTTTCTAGAATATCTCCTCCTTTAAAATTTGTTCCCATTTCAATTGACTCTCTCTTTCTTGGTTACAGTTCAACAAGATAACATCCCCCTCTTCCATTCTTTTTTGTATGACCTTCAGCTTATCCCCTAAGGCTCTTTTTTTCTGGAAGACATCCCCAAAAACTCTCTTGTTCCAACCCTTCACCATATTTTTGACATGCTTAATTTTGTTAAAAATCCTGAACATGGTGGAGCCATTTACAAGGATATTCCACCATTTAGCAACTTTATTCCTAAAATTTGGATGGGAGTTCCACATAATCTCAAACCGGAAAGGAAAGGGTCCCACAACAGATAGTTCATTCATGACTAACAACATAATTAACTTTTGGATATTTGTTGTTTTGTGTTTATTTATTTATTTATGTTCTCTTACTAGTTTCCGTTATTTTCTACAAGAAAATATGAAACATTAACATATATATTAAAAAATTATAATCAAATTTAAGATACAATTTATGTACCATAAAGCTTTAAACTATTAAATATACATGAGGATCATGCATTATCATTAAAATAGATCAAGAAATAATTTCATGTTCATTCCAAAATTCAATTTTTTATGTATAAATTTTATTTGTAAAAGCATAAGTAGATTTAATTTTTGATACATTAACACATTATGGTTGTTTTGGTTATAGTTTGTTATAAATAGGTTTTGATGCACTATCAATGATAGCTTGTAAATATGTTGTTTGTAATATCTATTATATTTATGCTCAAAATGAATTTATTTGACTAAAGATGTCTATATTTTCTTTGCATACATTTTTTTCTTTCAAAAATTCATTTTAAACATGTTTAATTAGATTTATTTTCATCAATGATTTCAAACATTATAAAAAATTGTATCATGATCACTCTAGTATGTTTATGATTTGTAAATGCAATATGCTTACGTGTCTACATGACACCAAATATGGTCAATTAGTGGTTTGAAGAGTTAGTTTAATTTGCATAATAGAAAATGTATTTTATGGTTTTGCATATAGTTTAAGAATTTTTTTTGCTATTATATATAGACATGTCAATGTTGAAATCATCTACAATACATAAAATAGCTTATGTATTTACATAGGAGAGTACTTGGTTTGTGATTGTTAGAATTTATATTATTGGTGTATTAGGTCTTGCATATATACTATATATGTAAATTTTAATACTGGTCAAAGTTATTGTTATTGTTATAGCCTCAACAATATTTTATGTTGCATTGTTTTTAATGGATAAATTGCTTTTAGTGAAATTTCTTACACCATGTATGTGATATGTTGAGAAATAGTTAAAATTTTGGAATGGATTGTTAAAGATAGATGGTTGCATATGTGTTTCTTGTAAACAAAAAACATCATATGACATTATATCATGATCATTAAGTATGTCCTATAAATGTAGAGGTAGGTCATGTGTATTCTATGTAGATAATAATAAATATAGATTAGTAATTTTTTTGTAATCGTTCATTTTCAAACTAAAAATTTGTAGTTCATCAGAGACATGGCATTTTGATAGCTAATTTTTTCTTTACTTTGAAATGGTTTTGTGTAAAAGGTTCTAACAAAAATAATGTGTCAATTCTTCTTGTGCATGAAAGTGATGTATATGCTAATCCATGTTTGCTTATGCTAGAAGGACCAAATTCCAACACATGTATTGCAAGTCCTTGAGATCTATTAATAGTATGGGCACATGCTACTTGTATTAGAAACTATTTTATAATAATTATTTTTTTTATGATAGTTTTTTACTTAGGCTTGGCAATGTGAAGTGTGTCCAATTTTTTCTCAATGTAATTTCTATAACGTTGTGCTAATATTTTAGCTTGTCGCTGTCTAATTTGTGAATCATTAAATTTGATCAAATAATGTCAAATTTAGTACCTTTTGTGTATGCTTTGAATGCTCCATCTGATCCACTGACTAGGCTATCTTTTGTGTTGTAATTATCAACATACATTTCAACTAGCATATTTAATTTTAAGAGTATCTAGGATAGTATATTGATTGTATGCTTATAGAATGGTTTTGCATTGCAATTACCATCATATCCATCAATTAAATTCAATATAATTAGTTCTCCAAGTGTGATGGATAGCATGTTTTGATTGTGTATGTTGACATATTTTCTTCTATAAAAGAGGAAAAAGTATGTTGGTACCATGGGTGGTGTTGGTTAACAGATCTGTCACTTTCAAATTTCTTCAATTCAACTCTATAATGCCCTTTTTTTGAAATGAAAAATGTACCAACAGTTGGAAAATTATACTTTATTTCATAATAACTCTCCTTTGAATTTTAGAGGAACAACTCCTTCATATGATAAAACTTTAGATGTTTAAATTTTTAAAAGAAGCGAGGTATGATTTTAACCAAAAAATAGATAAGTTAAAATTCCAACAAATTGAGACAATTAGGAGAAGCAAAAATAATAACAACTCATAGGTGGTTATTTTTAGATATGCGAATACAAGTGTATAATAGGAAGATATCCAGTTTTAAAATAATAATTAGCACATAAACTTCTTTACTATCTTAAAATAAATTCAAGATGTGAATACAACTAACATAGGAATATATGGACATATCAAAATAGCTATCACTCACAGAGGAAATGACAACATAGAAATAGAAGCACACAAAGTTCCAAAATTCTTTATTTTGAGTGTTCAAAAAACTGCAAAGTTTACAAAATAACAATCATCCCTATATTAGTCATCCCTTTTAAAAAATTATGCCTTAATCTTATTGATGCCTAACCTATTTTTCAACCCAATTAAAAAAATAGATTCATGAGCCTATGAGGGATTTCATGGAAAAAATTAACCAAATAGTAAATAAAATAACTCCCGCAAAGAGGCCTACTGCAGAGAACAATAAATGCTTCTTCATAAATGCTCAACCACCAAATATGTTTTTAGTTGAGAGGGACAAAGTTTCCAACCTTGACATAGCACAAGCTTTGGAAATTGAGTTGTAAAATGATCTTATTACCACTAGCAAGTGGAAGAAAGAGCTACAATCAAATAAATTTAAACCTTCTACATATTTTGATCCCATGATACAAAGGTTGGATAATGATGTCATTTCCTTAAAAATGAAAATTCAAAAACTACTTAGTTACAACAACCTTACAAGGATATTTCAAGGGATATGTACCACAAAGAATTAAAAATAAAGCACTTGCATTACATTCATCTACAAAAGACTCACAATAGAAGGACCATCAAGTGGGGGAAGAAGTAATATGTGTAGTTTTCTTCTCACCATAGATCGTGATGATGCTAGTTGTTCATAAATGAACTGTTACATACAAATGAATACTAGCAATGAAGTCATTGAAGATCCAAATGATGAAGAAAGCCCTAGTCAATATGGTGACTCTGTTGTTAGCTTCTTTGAATATGAATCATATTTAGAAAGAGGAGTTGAAGTGTATACCACTCTAGGCGATTTTTCATGTGCGATTCTCCCGAGGAGCTAGCAAGCTTCCAATCAAAAGAACACACCTAATACTCCCATTTTTTATTGATTAGGAATTCTCCTTCATCCAAAGGAGGGGTGGTAGCAATGAACTCATAAAAAAAATTAGGTAATCAAACATTTCAAGATACTACAAATTCTGTTAAAAATTCCAATCAATCTTTTGATATAGTTAACTTTTGTAAGAACTCAAAAATTTAGATTCCTCCAACAAAATATTTGAAACTAAATCATATTGAATTGGACTAACTGGTACAATATGTTAGGTCTAAAAATCCCAATGTAAACCTAACATCAAACAACCAACTAGTAAATGTTAAAATCCCTTCATATATCTTGTCCTTTAGAGAAAATATTATAATATTTTGAGTCCTAATGAAAATCTAACCCATTCTATGTCTCTTTTTTATAGCTAGACATAGATTAAGTAACTACATAATATATTTTGGAGCCTCTAATAATGTCATGCCTACCCAATTTTTTAAAGCTTTAGGTTTTTCCTTTAAAAAAAAATTGGGAAGTGTTATTCAATGAAATTCAAACAAGTCCCTTTGATTGGTCAAATCAAAGACATACAAGTCTCTTTAGTTGCTTATCTAAAGAAAAGAGTCAATTTGACTATCCTAGTAGTTGATATCTTAACAAGTTATGGAATGCTTCTGAGTTGGAGTTTCTATAAAGATCTGGGTGGTGAAATTCAAATGGATTAGTCTCATTATTTAATCCCGTTAGGAAACAAGAAGGTTTGACTAAATCTTGAACCCAAAGAAAATTTTACTGTGTTAAAATCAGATGATCCCAAATCATAAATCTTGTATGGAGAATCAATATTTAGAAAATGTGTGTTAATATAAAACCCTAAAAAGGAATGTTCATATTCTCTTGGACCTGATATCTCATCAAAACTGTGGACAATGGGGTTGGATGGTAGTTGCTCGACTTCAAGTTCTAGAGCAAGTGTGGTGTTAATTTTTCCAAATGGAGAGAAGTTCCCTTTCTCATTTAAGTTTGGATTCAAGAATACTAACAATATTGCAAAGTATGAAGCCTTGTTGTTAGGACTATCAGTGGCCAAAGAGAAAGGAATCAAAATGTTGAGAGTTGTGGGAGATGTAGAAATAATTGTCAAACAAGTCTGAAAAGTGTTCACAATTAAGAATGATAGACTAAAACATTATATAAATAGAGTTTGGGACAACATTAAGTTCCTTGATGCTTTTAATACTAAAGTTGTCCCTAGAGAACAAAATTTCAAAGTAGATTCCTTAGAGTCTCAACATCTACTCTTACCTCATCTAGAATTTAAAGATGTGCATAAAGTGGAAATCATCTACCAGCCTAGTATACCAAACAACGTTGACCATTGTTAAGTCTTTGAAAATGATAGCCAAATTCAAGCCTTTTTAGAAAATGTAGGAATGTTTGTTGCCACACATTTTAAAGGGAGTACTAATGAATGTAAAGAATTTTGTCTATATTTTCCTAAGTAGGTAAAAAGGGGAATTATTCAACTTAAAGGTTATAAAATTCCCAAGGGCTTAGTTTCTCTATAAGATCTATTTGATAGACATGATAGATCTATGAAAAAGAAAATAAAAGAAGCAATCAATATCTTAGTTGAGTTTGAGAAATTCTATATTGGAATTGTAGATGATCCAAATATAATATGTTTAGGGAATTTTTTCTCTCCTTCATAAAAGGAAAAGTTGGTTTCATTGCTAATCAAATATAATGATGTGTTCACATGGTGTTATAATGACTTAAAAAATTTATGGGTGGAAAAATGCAACATCATATTCCTTTGAAGTTAGGGACCTCGCCTTGTAGAAAAAAGCTACACACAACCCCAAAGTTGTTGATGCCATATTCCATGAGATAGATAAGGTTCCCAATGCAAGACTTGTTTATTTTATTCACCATTCTAATCAGGTTGCACTAATATTGTCCTTATGCATAAAAAGAATGGTGAAATCAGAATTTGTGTCAATTTTAGAAACTTGAACCAGGATCTCTGAATGATAACTATCCCTTCTTGATTATGGACCATGTTTTGCAAACAGTCTTTGGCTCTAAAATTATGTCTATGCTAGATGGTTTCTCAAGATACAATCAAATAAGTGTAGCTAAAGAAGCTCAATATAAAGTTGCTTTCACTACTCCTTGGGGTACATTTTCATACAACATAATGCCCTTTGGTCTCACCAATATAGGGGCTACCTTTTAGAGAGTGATAGGCCTTTCTTTTGGAGACTTAAAAAACAAGATCACCGTGATCTACTTAGACAATCTTACTATGTTTTTTAAAAGAAGAGAGTATCATTTCAATGATTTGGAAACAATATTAAAAATATGCAAGAGAGTATGGAACATCCTTGAACCCAAAGAAGTCCATTTTTGGGGTAACTGAAGGAAAACTCCTAGGACATATTGTCTCAAAAGAAGGTATCAAAATATGTCATGACAAAGTAAAAGAAATTTAGCAATTGAGTCTATCATGTAATAGAATTGGAGTGAAATCATTATTTGGACAAGTCAATTTTTCTTGAGAAAATTTGTACCAAAGTTTTCAAAAATCATTAGACACATTTCAAAAATGATAAAAGAAAAACAAGTCTTTAGATGGACTAGTGTAGGAATGCAGGCTTTTGAGGATGTCAAAAAAGCTATTGCTCATGCTCTAGTATTAATCCATCTTAATTTTAAGGACTTCGTTATTTAATATTATGCTTTTGAACACACTTTATCTACAATTTTGTTGTAAGATGATGAACAAGGAGTGAAAGCTCCCATTTCTTTTATGATTATTCCCCTAAAAAAGAATGAAATTAATTACTGTCAGGAAGAGAAGCATGCTTTTGTTGTGGTTAAGGTAGTCAAATATATTTTAGGTATTATATTATGAATTCTCATTATGTTATTCATGTGCCTAATCCTATAGTGAAGAGTATATTAACATAAGAAGTGGACTTAAATAAAAGAAGGTCTTGGATTGTAAGGGTTTAGGAGTATGACTTGGAAATGAAACCTATGGGGCTACTTAGAGGCAAAGGACTATATAAATTGATTGCTGAAAATGAATCTAAATTAGAAGAAGATATTCTACTGACATTCTTGGTAATTTTACAAGATGAGTGGTTTTTAAATATTGCTTATTTTTTGACTTATGAAGAATTCCCTCCTTAATTGTCATCCAAATAAAAGAGGAACCTAAATCTCAAAGCATCAAAATATGTAATTTGTGAGGATACTTTGTACACAAGAGGGTTGGATGGTACATTCTTGAGGTGTGTGGATAAGGTGCAACAAAATAAATTGCTGAAGTTTTTTCATAATGAAGCCTGTGGCAGACAATATTCTTCATTAGTTATAACTTTAAAAATATCAAGGCAATATTTTTATTGGCTTGGGATGTTCAAAGATGCATATGCATGGGTAGAAAGGTGCAATGAATGTAGAATTTTTTTTAGCAAACCACACTTGGTAGCTCTTCCTTTAAAATTGGTGGTAATAGAGGAACCTTTTCAACAATGGGGGTTAGATTTTATTGGGCCTATAAATCATCATTCCAATGTGGGGCACACTCATATTCTTATGGAAACAGATTACTTTAATAAGTGGGTAGAAGCTATCCTAGTAAAACAAACCACCTATGAAGTAATATGTAATTTCATAAAGGAAAATATTTTAGTTTATTTTGGAGTCCCTAAATAATTAGTAACAAACTCTCTACAATCTTGTTGCAAGTTGATGAACATGGAGTGAAAGATGTCATTTATTTTATGATTATTCCCCTAAAAAATAATCAACCCAATTACTCTCAGGAAGAGAAGCATGATTTTTTTGTGGTTAAGGCAATCAAATATTTTAGGTATTATATTATGCATTCCCATTATGTTGTTCATGTGCCTAATCCTACAGTGAAGAGTATATTAACACAAGTAGGCTTAAATAAAAGAGGGGCTTGGGTTGCAAGGGTTTAGAAGTATGACTTGGAAATGAAACCTATGGAGCTAGTTAGAGGCAAAGGATTATGTAAGTTGATAACTGAAAATGAATCTGAATCAAAAGAAGATATTCCACTGTCATTGCTAGTAAGCTTACAAGATGAGTGGTTTTCAAATATTGCTTATTATTTGACTTTTGAAGAATGTCCTTTTTAATTATCATCCAAAGAAAAGAGGAACCTCAATCTCAAAGCATCAAAATATGTAATATAGGAGGATACCTTGTACACAAGAGGGTTGGATGGTACATTCTTGAGGTGTGTGGATAAGAAGAAATAAAATAAATTACTAGCTTTTCATAATGAAGCCTATGGTAGACAATATTCTTCTTAGTTGCAACTTTACAAATGTTGAGGGGAAAAAATAGACAAGAGAGGGTTGGTGGGTTGGTGGGTGCTCTAGCATTCAATGTGCAATAGCTTTTAGCCATTAGGGTTTTCTATTCCCTAACCCTATAGGCTCCTTCTTTCCTAATTTATTTATTTTTGTTCTTTCTTTGTATTTCTTTATGTCCTACATGGAAATCATTTATTGTGTTCTATCTGAAGTCTTTGAATTGGATTTATTTGTTGTCATTTTATGACCCATTAATAGTCGTAGTGGCTCTCTGCATTAATGGCTTCAGACACTCAGTTGTTCGACAACCCACCTGACTCTGAGGGGCTTCTCTTAGCTTAACCTTGGCGGAAGTCTTAAATATTAACCCTAAATAAACCCATAAAGATATTGTTGTCAGTCCCTCTAAAAATTTTATCCCTTCGTCGATGGAATTTTTCAACTATGGTAATATTGATGTTGTTGAGGTTGGTGCTAATGGGAGAATAATAGGTAAGGGCTCGACTCCTTGCCCTAATTTTTTTTTCTTTCCCCTAACCCAAAAATGCTTTATACTATTGCATCTGAAGAATCTTGGTTAAGTAAAACTAGTATTTTTTAGCTACATTAGATATTAATAAAATTTTGAAACCCCAAAAGAAACAGTTGACCATATGTACATGGAGTAAGAAATGGAGCTCTCTTCAGGTGGTGGTGCAGATTTTTCAAATTTGGTGAAGGCAGGAATCCCTGGTGCTATGGTTGGCATTAATGGCGGTCAGTTGGTTATTTTGCTGATTTTAAGTTGTGCGGGTCCCCGTTGTTGGATAATGTGTGTTCGGGCGAGAATGGGGCCCTCAAGGTTCCTTTTCTTTTGTGTATCTCTTCTTCAAGTTATGTGCTATAGATTCCTATTGTTGAAAATATTGGGTACGATTAGACTAGCAATGATACGGACGTGGGTCTCAAGTCATCATGTTTTGTGCCTAAGATTCCTATTGTTGATAAGTCGAGGTATGGTTAGTCCTTTATTACTGGTCTCAAATGGCATACCCTTTTTGGTGCCAAAACCAAAGGTAAAAGATCTTCACCTCTAGTGGCTTTTCACTCTAATGTGTCTTCTAGTGATTTCTCTATCTCAGTTCCTGATTGCATTATTGAGAAGGGTGTTTCAAATATGGATATGATACTTTTGGGTAAGTTTTGGGTCCTTTTCCACATATTGAATTGGTTCATAAGTTCTCCCTAAACTGTTGGCATCCTAAGGGCTAGGTGGATGTTGCTGCTATGGCTCTCTTTCAACTATGAGGATGATCTTCTTGTGGCTCTTACAAGCAGTCCTTGGTTTATCAAAAAGTCTTCTTTGGTGTTGAAAAGATGGATACCTAGGTTTAATCCCAGTTCTTGCTCCTCGGCGGCCCCAGTTTGGGTGAGGATTCCAAGGCTCTCGTTAGAATTCTAGGATGAGGAATTTTTTAAAGGAATTGCTTGTACCTTTGGAAGCTTGTTATCCATTGATCAAATGACTGCCTCTAGAAAGCGTTTGGTGTATGCTCACTTCTATGTGAATGTTGAGTAGCCAACTAACCTTCCTTCTTTGGTAAATATTAACTCTAAACTTGGAGTGTGGGACCAATCGGTGGAATTTGAGTCCATTCCCTTTGCTTGCTTTGTTTGTAGGAAAGTTGAGGACTGCACAAAAAAATGTTCGTCTAAGGTTCAGAAACCACCCTGAAGGAATGAAGGGAGAAAGAGCATGTGTTGGTTCCTAATGAGACTGCTATTGTGGGTGTTTCTAAAGATTCTTCCATTAATGGGGTGTCTTTACAGGCTCTCTTTGATAACAAGGAGGAAGCACTGATGGATAGTACTCTTGAGGAGTAGATTAGTTTGGACCTTGATTCTTCAAGGAAGTGCATGGGATATGCCTCAAAAGATGCCCCTCCTAGGCAAGTCTTTCAAGCTCAAAATGAGCCCACTAATGGGGTGTCTTTATCCTTGTTGGTTCAATATGATAAAAAGGGAGATGTGAAGGTGGAGAATAGCTTTGTTGGTGCTACTTTGGCACATGCTTGTGAGGAGATAAAAGGGGAACCTAACTCGGTTAAGAAGTGCAAGGAAGATGTTTCTACTGTCACCTCTCCTTTAGCAGTTCCTAAGAATAAGGTTGTGAGGTTTCCCTTTGTTGAGAAAGTTACTACCTCTTTTGTGGATGGATATGAATACCAAGGCTTGAGTAGTAAAATCTCTTAGGTGGAATTATATGATCTAGTTGAACCTCTGTATACTATAGTCAAAGGTAGAAATAGAAAGAATCCCTCCCCCCTCCAGGGATTTCCACTAGAAATAGACAGAGCTTTGATTATGGTTTAGAGCCTAGAGGTAAGGGTAGACCTCCATCCTAGGTTACCCGAGATAAGGAAAGTAGAATGGATATAGTTGATGGTACTTAGAGAACTTTACCTGAGATGTGCTTGAAGAGCACCCCTCAAAATTTCTCATGAAGATCATTTCTTGGAACCTAAGAGGGTTAAATAACCCTCACAAACATGATCTCCTTTCTAATCTAGTAAGGGATCATATACCTGATATTAAATTCTGATTCAGGAAACTAAAATGGGGTAGAAAAGTTGATTAAAATTAAGAATAGACTCTTTAAAGATTGTGGTCTTCATTATTTTGATGTAGTGGGTGCCTTTGGTGGTATTGCTACTTTTGGAATCCCAAGGTGGTGTAGGGTATGGCTATTTTTGAAGATCTTAATCATGTGGCTACTTCCTTTAAGAATGCTTGAGATAGTTTTTCTTGGACTCTTTCTAATATTTATGCTCCTAGTTCATTAAGGGTGCAAGGAGAAAATTTTGGGAGAGTTTGTGTACCTTTAAAACCCAGTTTCCTTTTAATAATTGGTTGGTTATGGGGGATTTCAACACCCCCTAAATGAGTTTGAGAAGAAGGGGGTCCCAAATTGCAGATGACAGTAGGTTTAATCTTGTGAATCTTATTAATGGGAATGCCCTAATGGATTTGAATCTTCAAGGGGCCTCCTATACTTGGTCTAATAGAAGATTTGGTGAGGCTCTTATTTAGGTTAAGCTTGATCAGGTTCTTCTTTCTCCTGATTTGTTTCTCTCCTATTCTTGCTCTCTTTCTACTCTTACTCGGTTGGGTTCTGATCACTTCCCGCTTTCCCTATCAACAAATTTATTGGGTAGAAGAAAAAAAATTCCATTCAGATTTGAGAAAATTTGGACTTGTCATCTAGAACTCAGGGACAAAATTCAATCCTGGTGGAAATTTAGAGTTGATGGTACTGCTATGTTCAGGGTGACAAAAAATCTTGCTAATATTAAAATGAATGTTTGTAAGTGGAATAGGGCTTCTTTTGGGTATATTTTTTATGACAAAGCTATTATTAAGGATGATCTTTAGATTGTTCAGTAGTCTATTCGGTTGTCTGGTTATGATCCCGATCTTATTCAACATGAGAATATTCTTCTTTCTAGGTTGCATAATATTGTTGCTAAGGAAGAAGAATTCTGGAAATAAAGGTTGCAAGTAGTTTGGCTGAAGAGTGGGGACATAAATACTATATTCTTCCATATTTCCACTTTAAAACATAGAGCCTCTAATTGTATTAATTCTATTTGGTTTAATGATCAAGTGCTAGAGAATGATGAGGATATTATGCAAGCCACAACTTCTTTTTTCTCAGATTTACTCACTAATGATAATGTGTTAGATCCTACTTTCCAATAAGATCTTTTGAATGATATTCCTCACATTATTTTTGAGGATCTTAATAGGTAGTGCTTTGTATCCCCTCAGATGTTGAGATTAAAAGGGAAGTCTTTTACTTTGAAGGTGATAAGGTGCTTGGTCCTAATGGCTTCCCCTTGTTCTTCTTTCAACTTTTTGGGGATATTGTTTCAAAGGATGTGTCTGACGCCACTACAAAATTCTTTGGGAGAAATAATCTTTTGAAGGATTTAAATTCCTCTTTTATTGTTCTTGTCCCAATGAAGTTGGGGGCTTCTTCTTTTGGTGAATTTTTCCCTATAAGAATTTGTAACTCTAGTTATAAGATCTTTTCTAAAGTGTTGATTGTGAGGCTGTAGAAATTTCTCCCCCAAATTATCTTCATTCAACAAAATGGATTTGTGCCTAGTAGGAAAATCCTTGATTTTATAGAACATCCACTCTTTGGCAGTTAACAGGCAGGCGGGTTTTCTTCTGAAGCTTGTTCTCCTCAAAGATTATGATGGAGTTGATTGGGGTTTTCTCCTTAACATTTGGAAGCTTTTGGGTTTGGGTAGAAAATGGTGTTGTTGGTTAGGCAGTTAATTTCTACTCCTAATTTTTTTGTTTTAATTAATGGCTCCCCTTCTCCTTTCTTTAGTTGTTCGAGAGGATTGGGGCAGGGAGATCATATCTCTCCCTTCCTTTTTATCATCATGGTGGAGTCCCTTGGTAGATTTATCTAGAAGTCGGTCAATGATGGATGGCTGATGGGTCTTTCTTCTTCCTCTAACAATCAAATTTATTCCCATCACCAGTTTGTGGATGACACTATTATCTTTGGAGAGGCTTCTATCAAAGAGGCTAAAGCTATTTGTCACATTTTACAAAAGTATGAAGCTATTTTGAGGTAGAAAATTAGCCTCCCAAAGAGTACCTTATTTTTTCTCAACACCCCTAAGCCGAGGCAGTGCAAAATTGTGAGGATTTTGCAATGTGAGATTAGGGAATTATCATCTTCTTACATGGGTCTCCCTTTGTGCTCTAATACCATTCCAGATTCCTTTTGGTGTGGGTTGATTAATAAGTTTAATTCTAAACTGGTGGGTGGAAGGGAGCCCTTCTTAGTCAAGTAGGAAAAGTGCAATTGATAAAATCTATCTTCCAAAATCTCCTTGTTTATGATTTGAGCCTTTTTTAGATGCCCAAGAAGTTTATCGATGAGATTGAAAGTACATTCAAAATAATTTTCTTAGGTCTAAGGTTGAAGATAAAAAAAAAGGATGCATCTGGTCTCTTGGGACGTTGTCTACAGGCCTAAGAAAATTGGAGGTTTGGGTATTCATAAAATAAGAGAATTTAATCTCACCTTACTTTCCAAGAAACTATGGATTCTTATTTTTGGGAATGGTGAATGGTTTCACATTTTTTCTAGCAAATATCTTTGTGGTGTTGATTGTATCAAGGATCTCCTTTCTAGTGGTTTTTCTCCCCTCTCTAGGTCTACCTAATGGAATTTCATGATTAAGTCTAGAAGTATCATTTCTAAAGGTTTGTGGTGGAAATTGGGTAATGTCAAGAGGATTCTCTTTTGGGAGGACTAGTGGATTGGTAATGGTCTCCTCAAAAATGAGAATTAGGTGCTTCCCTTTCGAGAGCTTTGTATTCATTCTTTCAAAAGGTATGTGGTTGATTATATTGTTGATGGTTCTTGGAAAAGGATTTATGAAATTAATTCAAGGCTGGAAGTTCTTTTTAAAGCTTTATCTTCTGTTCATATTCCAGATTCTTCCCCTACTGATAAGATGGTGTGGTAGTTTTCTTCGAGTGATAAGTTTTCTATGTCTTCTATGTTCTCTAATTAGTTTTCCATTTTTGGCCCTGCTCCCTTTTGGGCGTCTCTTTGGTTTCCCAAGTTGATTCCTAAAGTGAACTTATTATTTTGGTTATTTTTCCAAAACAAAGTTCTTATTATTGATAACCTTTTGAAAAGGGGATTTATGATGCTTAAAATATGTTTTCTTTGTGAGGAAGCTACAAAGGATGCCTACCATATTTTGGTTGGTTGCAAGTATGTGATGGATGTTTGGGCACATGTGTTGTCTCTTTGGAAATTGTGTTGGGTCTTTCCTTCTTATGTTGGGGATCTTTGGTCTCAATGGACTGTTTCATCTTCTAATCCTTCTCCAGCCTTTCTTTGGTCTCTCATTCTGCCTCATGTTGCTTGGGGTATCTGGCTGGAAAGAAATAACAAAATTTTTAGGGATGTTTTTCTATCCCCTCTTAGGCTTTCTTTTAAGATACGTGCTGATATTAAGGAAAATTTCCTCTTTGAGGTGATTTTTCAAAATGTGCCTAATGTTGTATTTTTTTGTGAATTTCTTCTCTCCCAGAATTGGAACCTTCCTTGTGATATTTCTCTTTCCTTGAAGAAGGGAAAGTATTCTAGGGATGATGTTCTTTGGCAAGCTCCTCCTTCTAAATGGGTTAAAATCAAATTTGATGGTGTTACGAAAGGGAATCTGAGACCTATTGGTTGTGGGGGAGTGTTGCGTGACTCTAATGGTAGGTTTGTTTCCACGATGGTGCTCCCTTTGGGAACCTAGACAAATCACTTTGCAGAAGCTTCAGTAGCCTATCATGGTCTGAAACATGCTCAGTCTAAAGGTTTTAGGAAGGTTTGGCTTGAAGATGATTCATTAAATATCATTAATTGCCTAAAGAAGATTAATCCTCCTTGTTGGTCTATTGAGCCTATTATAGTTGATTCTATTTCAATCCTTAATTCCTTTGAGGAAAGCTATATTTCTCACATTTTTCATGAGGGTAATGAGTTAGTTGATAAATTTGATAATATTGGGGTTCTTGAACCTAGAGTTTGGGATCGGTTTGATTCTCTTCCGATCGATATTCAAAACATTGTTAATTATGATATGCAAACTATATAGGGAGGGGGTTTCCATAATGATTATTTTTTGTCACATGCAAAATTTGATTGAAAATATCACATTGAAAAGTGATCACTTTGAGGGGAGCTCACTCTCAATAATGATTATGAAGCTGATCAAAAGGTCTTGCATTTAAAGTTAATGATGGCCTTTAGTATTTTCAATACTTGATCCACACGGATTCTAGGTGTTTGTAGAGCCCTTTTCTTCTTGAGGCTTCTCCTTCTTTGCATTTATTTCCTGCATTTTCTTTGGCTCTAGTCTACAATCACTATGGGGGGAGAAAGGAAATTTTTTGAACCCATTTCTTGTGATGCCACAAGAAGAAATAAAAAGATTTGGATTCTTTTGACAGAGGGCGATGTAACTCCTTTCATCGAAAAGATTCATGGTTTTAATCCTATGGTGTCTCAAGCTTTTATTAATTACTAGCAAAATAGGGTGCTATGAGTGTTTGGTTTGGAATTCAATATCTCTGAGGAGCTGATTGGTAGCATTATAGGCCTATTCATTGATGGTAGAAAGGTTTACAGGGATAGGAAGCAGTCCAATGCCACTATGGTGATGTTCTTCAAGAAGGAAAGGGACCAGTTGCAGAAGCTAAAATGTGGCAGCTTTGATTGGAATACCATCAAACCCATTTGGGTAGACCTAGTCATCAAGATTATGAGGTATTTTACCCTTGATAGTAGATTCTAAACCCTATTTGGTTGCCATTTTGTGTTACTGAATCATTTCAGGCATAAAAAGAGGGTTTCTTTTTCGTATTACTTGTTGGCATCTTTAGAGAATGGAGTTTAAGGATTTTAAGAGGATTTCTAAGAATCTACTTTTGCATGAGGGTTTAATCCTTCTGGTTATGGGGTATGCTAAATCTTTCCTATCCCGAAGGAACTTAAGAAAATTTCTAAAAGTTGTATGGTTAAGCATGCGCAGTCAAGTTATGATACTGGTAATGATTTTGAGGAAGCTGAAGGGGATGATGAGGGGTAAGATGGTTCTATGGAGGTGCTCTCAGATCCCCTTGGAGACTTTAAACCTAAGTTGATAAAGAAGATTAAAAAGACTCTATATCCCACCTGGTTTGAGGGGTGCCAAACTGGCAATGAGGAGGATGAGTCCCTCATTGTTTCTTCAAAGGTTAAGAAGGTTAAGAAGGAGAAATATGTCCTAGCCCCTATTCTAGAGTGGAAAATGAAGTCGATGGCTAAGGGTAAGGAAAATCCTACTGCTAGGAAGAAGTTTCCATTGGAGGTTGAAGATGAAGCTTGTGGTGAGGTTGAAGGCCCTATTGTGGAGTGGAAAAGGAAGACCCTTCTAAAATATAGTGATGCTAAACAGGAACAAGACAACTGAGAGGGGGGATGAATCAGTTGTCAGAAAATTCAAACTTAAAACTTCAACACTTATTAATTCCACAACCACACTATTTTGTTATTAAGTAAGAGCATGAAACACAAATAACAAAAAGTAATTTAACACAATAAACACCAGATTTTTACGTGGAAAACCCAAGGAGGGAAAAACCACAGTGAGGATTAACTCACAATAGAAAGTAGTTTCGAACTGAAAATAAAAGGCTCACTACTAAGGGCTCACTGCCCTGAAAGGAGTCATTGTCCTAATACAAAAGCTCACTGCTTACAAGAGAGTCTCACTGCCTACAAAAATATTCACAAAACAAAATTAGGCTTTACAACCAAAATGAACTGAGAATAGTGCACCTAACAAGTGTTGATGCAGTTCCGGTGATGCTCAATAGACTAATTCAACACACTTCATCCTTTTCGCTCACTTTCAACTTTTCATTCACAACTGCTTCATTGATTTCACAACTACTATTTCTCTATCTCTATCACACACCACACAAAACTGTCCAACATGTTCATTTATATACCTAATCTTTTCTGCAAGCATCAATTAGGTTGGCCTAATTAGATGCATTTCATATTTACCAAAAATACTAATTGTCAGCTCCAATCATTCACAAAATATTTCCAAGAAAGCAATTCAAGCCTCCAACATGCTACATTATGTTGGCATAGACCTAAAATAGGTCGCACATATATCCGCACAACAAAATTAATTCATCGTATCATAATTACCCTAAGAAGTCGGCCATGAATAGACTTCAATGCAAAAAAAACAATAAACATTTTCTTGGTTACCACAACATTGTACGAGCATCAGAGCACGTAATATTCTAAACATGCATGCCTTCAACAACCATAAGCAATTTCTCAAAACAGTAAGCAATAATTACCAACTACGGAGGAATGTGGACTAGAATACCAGAGTGTGTAGCTCGAATACCAATTCAAATACTGGACTAAAATACTAGATCAGGCACAACCTTAAACTTGTAATCACAACATGGTGATATCAATGACAACACAAAACTATAGAGATAGCCAATCTTCTTTGTTTTTCCAACAATCTCCCCCATTGTCATTGATGGCAACATGTAAAAAAAACTTCTCCTTCAAAATTTCCCAGTATTTCAAATCTCTCCCCATACTCTAACTCTACTCTAACTCTCTCCCCCTTTGACATCAATGGAAAAGGGTGGCCAAAAAGGATGTAAATAAAGGTTTAAACATGGTGACATCAAAATTCAAAAGGATTCCAATTCATCAAAAACTTCCAACCATCCAAAAAATTTAAATAGCTTCTTTTTTTTCTTCTTCTCCACGGCAAAAACAACAGAAATTGAACATTCAGGATTTAAGTAAAAATGACACTCTTCACCTAAAACACTTTCTTGTATCTTTCCTCAAGAACTAGATGCAATTTCCTCCAGTTAAATGTAGTTGAATCCATTCTTGTGCAGATGCTTTCCAATAAGCCCAACAGAGTAAAAGACGATGACCAATATTAACACTGTCTTTCAACATCTTCTGCATCAGTAAGTATTATGGAAAGATGATCTAACCGGACCTCAACAATCTCCTTAAGGAACCAAAAGGTTTTTACTACATCATCTCTCTGTCTTTGTACAACAACCAGTTCAGCTTGCAGTTCACCAACTCTCAATCTTTGCTTTCCTTCTTTATCTTCAAATGTGTCAAAATTATTCCCAATGCTATTCACTTCAGATTCAATTGCTTCAATTCTACTTCTGAAATTATCTACCACAGCAAGCCACTAGAGACAATATTTGTAAATATCAGATATTTCTTTAATGCATTTCTATGTTTCCACGATCAACTCAAATAATCTCCATTTAGCTTTAAAACACCTCTTTTCAACCAAAGCTTCAAACTTACGTCCTTCCAAACCTTCAAGCAACATTCTTTCTTCAACAATCTCAGCTAGGTTTTCTGGAAAGAAATTAGAAACAACTGATACTCCAATACCTTTCTGAAGTGGGTATTCTACTAAAGCATCATCAATCTTCAGTCTTTCAATAGGAGAGGTTGCACTCCATAATTCACCAATCTTCTTCATCTTCCCCTTAACTATCATAGACTGGATGCCATCAGAGGATACTTTCTTCTTTTCTTCTAAAATGCCAATGATATCTTCAGTTATATTTTTTCTCTTCTTCAATTCTGGAGGGGATTCACTAATGACAATCTCCAATTCTCTTTTACCAAAGGAAGAGCCAACTTCAAACTGACTCGATGTAGATATACCAGAGTAAAGATTTGTTTTCAAGGATGTAAAATAAGATTTACACATACTTGCATTATTTTCCAACGCCTCCAGGTACCTATAGACCTATTTTCCAATAGGAATCCCAGATTCCCATATCAAATTATTTTTTCTCGATAGGGAACTCAAAAAGTAAAACACCAAGCACACCAAAAAAGATCTAAAATGAAAGGGATAACTCTCAATTACCAACATTTGAACATTTTCAGAAAGATTCTCAAGCAACAAGCCACACAAATCAAATTTCTTGTTCTCCTTAACCATCATATGCACAATATAAACAACAATAGTTGATGTGGAACCTTCACGATTTCTAAAATAGATCTTGTAAGAAATGTCATACGCAACATACCTTACAGCCAAATCCTCGAGAATTTTTATCAATAGAGCTCGTGGTTCTTTACTAATTTCCAGTCAATTCCTCCACATCTTTGTACTTTACAGTTTTCTTTCCAGGAAGGTCACCAATACTGCATAAGCCAGTGATTGCCTCAATCACTTCCTTCGTAACTAAGTAGGGTTTGTTCAATACAATACTTTCGTTCTTGAAATGATTCAACAAGAACAAAATAAACTCTTTATCGACAACCCATGAAAATTCACTCCACAAATCCATACCTAAGGTTTTTATTTTCTGTAATTCATCTTCGTTCAGCCCTAGTTCCATTTCTTTCATCTTTCTATGACCAAATTCTTCTAGCACAACTCCTTCAGCTTTAGAGGCACGACACCACTTGATTCTATATCCATTTATACGCTTTCTTTAATTTGTTATTTGAGACTTCTTCATTTCTCTTCTTCTTCCCTTTTTGCAAACATAGAAATGAATTCTTGATTACCTGAGTTAATTTCTTTGAATTCCCTTCAGAATTACTTCAAGCTCACTTCAAGATCACTCCAAAGCACCTTCCAAGTTCTTCAAATGCTTAATTAACTGAGAAGACTCACAAACTTTAACTTAAACTTCATCAAATTTACCCTAAGCGCATTAAATGCAGAAAATATCAAAAGGCTACTAAAAACATTCTTCTCAACACAAAAAACCCTAATTTGCTCCACAAATCATTATACCAACATGTTTTCTTCCAGTTCTTTTTCCACAACCTCTGATTCTTCATTCTTTGCATCTCATCCTCGTGCCAGCTTCTGACACGCCATTTAACCAGGGGGTTTTTATATTTTTCTAATAATGCTCCCCCTAAGACCATGCTAGTCCTAGTTCCCAGAGGATTCATCTATACCGGATGAGGGCACAGACGCATCAGTAGCTTTAAGTTTTTCTTCTTCTTTCTTCTTCCATATCTTATTCATCTCTTGCTTCATTTCTTCTTTGTTGACCTTCTTTACTAGATTATTCTTCTCTACCAGAGCAGACATCTTTCCTTTCTTTCTTTTGCAAACCTTTGAAACATGTCCTGGTTTATTATAATTATAATCGATGACAATTTTTTATTACTCTGACTTCCATTTCCTCTTGATATACATTGATTTTCTCTATGTCCAAATTTGTTACAGGTATAACAATAGCCATTGAAGAACTGATTCATTTTTCCTTCATTAAATATGTTTCTCATTATCTGACTTATCATTCTCACTTGAGATCTGCATTCAATAGCTTTATGTCCAACCTTCTTACATTCAAAACATTTTCTAGTGAAGGTACCAGAAAACCGATTATTCTTGCTCATGCATTTTGTTTCCTTGTGACCATATTTATTACAGAAGAAACAAATACCATTGAAGGAGGGATACCTTTGTGCATTAGGCTATCTCATAGGTAATCTCTTTGTAAATTTTCTTGAATTTCTCTTATGCTTTCCTTTGTCCTAACTTTTATGATTGTCTTTAGAACTTTCACCTGCATCAATTCCTAAACCAACTTTGTCTTTACTTGATTTATGTCCAGCAAGCAATTCTCCAAGCTAATCGGAACTTGATTTGAAATTATTCTCACAGAGCTTTGTGTTTTCCAATTCAATCCTCAGGTTCACCACCTCATGTTCAAGTTTAGAGCATTCATTAGCTTTGTTTTGCACCATTGTATTCAAACATTCTTCAATTCTCTTCTTCTCTTCTACTGTCACTTTTAATCCAATTATCTCTTGTCTCAACTGCTCGCTCACTTCTCTGTGTCTTTCCTTGAATTTATTTAATTGTTCTTTCAGCTTTCAGACACATTCATTTGCTTCATCCAGATTCTCCTTTAGATCTATGTTTTCATTTTCAACTCTGTCAAGATCTTTAAGTGCAGTCTAGAGTTCTTCTTTATCATCCATCTGATCAACCATCAGGATCCTCCTTAAGCGGTTAAGCTCTACACCAAGGAACCAAAGCTCTAATACCAATTGTTAAACATATGCAAGACAACTGAGAGGGGGGTGAATAAATTGTCACAAAATTCAAACTTAAAACTTCAACACTTATTAATTCCACAACCACACTATTTTGTTATTAAGTAAGAGCATGAAACACAAATAACAGAAAGTAATTTAACACAATAAAAACCAATTTTTTATGTGGAAAACCCAAGGAGGGAAAAACCACGGTGAGGATTAACTCACAATATAAAGTAGTTTCAAACTGAAAATAAAAGGCTCACTGCCCTGAAAGGACTCATTGTCTTGATACACAAGCTCATTGCTTACAAGAGAGGCTCATTGCCTACAAAAATATTGACAAAACAAAATTGGGCTTTATAGCCAAAATGAACTGAGAATAGTGCACCTAACAAGTGTTGATGCAGTTTTGGTGATGCTCAATAGACTGATTCAACACACTTCATCCTTTTTTGCTCGCTTTCAACTTTTCATTCATAACTGCTTTATTGATTTCACACCTACTATTTCTCTGTCTCTATCACACACCACACAAAACTGTCCAACATGTTCATTTATATACCTAATCTTTTCCGCAAGCATCAATTAGGTCGGCCTAATTAGATGCATTTCATATTTACCAAAAATACTAACTGTCAGCTCCAATCATTCACAAAATATTTCCAAGAAAGTAATTCAAACCTCCAACATGCTAAATTATGTCGGCATAGACCTAAAATAGGTCGCACATATATCCGCACAGTAAAATTAATTCACCATATCATAATTACCCCAAGAAGTCGGCCAAGAATATACTTCAATGCAAAAAAAAACAATAAAAATTATGTTGGTTGCCACAACGCTGTACGAGCATCATAGCACATAATATTCTAAACATGCATGCCTTCAACAACCATAAGCAATTTCTCAAAATCGTAAGCAATAATTACCAACTATGGAGGAATGCAAACTAGAATACCAGAGAGTGTAGCTCGAATACCGGTTTAGATACCAGACCAAAATACTGGATCAGGCACAGCCTTAAACTTGTAATCATAACATGGTGACATCAATGACAACACAAAACTGTAGAGATAGTCAATCTTCTTCATTTTTCCAACAAGTGATAGTTCAAAGAAGGCTAAGGGTAAGGATCATTCTGCTAGTGGGAAAAATCTATCTTTGGAGGATGATGCTAGTGGTGATATGGAAGGGATGCAGTTGGAGGAGAGTTCGAGTAGAGTGAAAGAGATGTCTACTGATAAAGGCTTGGGGGTTGATAAGGAGTAGTAAGGATCATTCTGCTAGTAGGAAGAATCTATCTTTGGAGGATGATGCTAATGGTGATATGGAAGGGATGCAGTTGGAGGAGAGTCTGAGTGGATTGAAAGAGATGTCTATCGATAAAGGCTTGAAGGTTGATAAGGAGTTGGGTAATACTGATGTTCCTATTGTTGTTGTTGAGGTGGAGAATCCTAAGTGGAAAATCAAAGTCACTGATGGTGACTATTCTCCCAACAAAGGTAAATTGGTTTTTCGGGATGAGTAGGAGACCCAAGTTGACCCTGGGGATGACTTGGGTGATAAGAGGGACATTTTTAATTGCAACCGTGAAGAGTCAACTAATGTCCTAGGTATAGTGAAGGATAGATTGATTATTATTTTTAGAATCTTTAAATGGTCATTTAGTGAGTTGATCTAACCAATGTTAAGGTTCGTTCCTTGATCAACAATGCTAAGGTTAATTCCAATCCTCATGATTCTTCAATTCCGACCCAGGTTAATTAACGAAGAAGGATTTTAAGTATAGAGTTTCTACCCTGGAAGAAAGGATGACAAAAGCCTATGAAAATCTTGATACTATGGTCAAAGTTAGCCATTCTGCTCACCAAAATAAAGCTGAGGGTCTTTATTTTCTTAATGAAAAGGCCCATATGTGGAAAGGTGAGTCTTTTGGTGTGATGAAGGAAGCGGTTGGTATGGTTGAATTTTCTAAAGACAAGGGAGGGGAGATTGTTAAGGACCCTTGCATCCAAACCCGTAGCATGACTAAAAAGAACTTGGGGATTCCTGTTAGTGAGATTGTTGAGGTGGTGGAAATTCATGAGAAGATTATTGCTCGTGATCTTGAAGTAGCTAATATTCTAAAAAGTCTTTAGTTGTCTGTTGTTTGGGTCCTACTTTTTTGTTGATGGTTGGCTTCTTGTTATGTTTTGATTATTCTTAAAAGTGGCGATCTTTTTGTACAGGGTTTTGAGGCCCCTTCAAAACCCATGTTTTTGATAATAAAAAAAATGCCAACAAGGAAATTTATGGACGACTGGTTCCATAATATCTAGTTCAAAAAAAAATAATATCTAAATTTCTTTTTGTAAACTAATTCAAAAAGGTTTTGAAACAAAGAAAAATAGGGTATATTGTAAATTAATATATTGTGATAAGGGGGTTATGATGCACCTATTTTTCAATATTTCATTAGGAAATGAGATCCCCACAAAGAATTGACTAACAACCCTTAGGTGAATCAAGTCATTGTGATAATCTTCAAATTTCATTATGCTTGAAGGAGGTCAAGGTTAAACAACACTTTGGGGAGAAAAACTAAAAATAAAAAATCAACTCCAAAATGTAATACTTGAAACAAAAATATTAAACTCAATATTAGCAGAATCAAAAAATAGATTGTGGATTTGAGAAGGGAAAAAATGTGTTTACCAGTCACCAAAAGGAAGTTTCTGAAGGCTGACTGGGACTCATTTTCCCATGGGCGAATGAATCTTTTGTCAGGGTTTTTCTACAACTTTCAGGAGCCTCTAATGCTAATCTCTAGCTTCTGATTTGTCCAAGTTTTAGTGTCAAAAAGTCAAAAATCAGATTTGTAGGTCAGATTCCATGATTTGACAACACCTTTGACAACTTTTCCAAATTTTCACTTCAAAAAGGTCTTCAATCCTTCTTCAACCTAAATTTTCAATCACACACACAAGAGAGAAATATTATTTGGGTGAATGGGGGTTTTCCTTGGTCAAAACCCATTTTGGTAATCAAATCTTGAATTGAAACAATGAATGAAAGAGGGAATGAAGAATGAACAAAGCTATGTTACCATTCAACAAACCCTTTTAGAAACCTTGATAATGGAGATCTTGGAAGGTCTACAACTTGCATGAAATGGATTCAACGGATGTGGATCTTGACACTTGAATAATGCTTTGAATGCTTGAACTTGATCTTGAAATCTACATCACAATGTTAGCTCCAAAAACATGCATGACGCAAGAAGAATTTGACATGATGAATAGATCTTGATTATTGCAATAAATCTCTATTATATCTACTCTTGAATGCTCTCGATCATTAATTTTTCTCTAGGAATGCTTGTATAAAAATTCTAGTTTGCTTCTCTTGAAATTCTAGTGAAACTTAGTGAAATAACCTTGTATTTATAGGTATGTACCCTTAATTTCCCAAAATTCAAATATCACAAGACGACATTGAATTATGGATTTGGAGATGTTAAAATACCACCAAATACATAATTTAAATTTAGGTCCAAAGGTCTAGGGAGGACCCATTCTCCCATGGGTCCCAGGTCCCTATTCTTGGAACACACATTGCTCAAGGTAAAGTGTTATGTATTGGCATTAATTATTGTCAGGTTTCCCCTTCGGAAAATGTAATTTATTAGCCTTGTAAATGAATAAAATGACTAATTAAGGCCTAATTAAGCTCAATTTAATTAAGAGGGCCCAAATAAATGTGAAAATGTAAAGGGATACATTTATCAACACTAAATTAAGGTATTATTAAGTCCATTTTAAAAAGGAGGGCCCAAACAAGTGTGAAAATGTAAAGGGATACATTTTTCTACACTACATTTAGCCCCCACTTTAGTGAGAGGATGACCCTACGCCAAACTCACACTAAAGTAGACAATCGGGAGAGGTCTAATTATACAATCATTGGAAGGATAAGATGACAAAGATCAAGGAGGATGGTCAAGCCCCCAAGATCTAAGATCTCATGGCAAAACCAACAAAGGCACAAGGAGACACATGCCTATGTTAAACATATACATGTATGCAACAATGACAAGATACTCAATCATACAATGTCAAAGACTCAAAGAAAGAAAAAGAGAAAAAGGGGGTGGATCAAGCCTCGATTTTCCAACTCGATGTGGATCATGCCTTAGCTATTTGTTCCAAAAGTTACGTTTACAAGTGGAACTCGCTATCCACTATGCAAACAATATTGCACACTCGCACGAGCTAGTGAAATCCGTTGTCCACTAGGTGATCCCCCAAAAGTGGCAAATGAGAGAATATTATTAGGCTCCCATAACCATACCAAAGTTATGCCTTAGATAACTTTAATAAGGCACCACACAATACAAAATTTGAGCTTCATAAGGCTTATCAAGTTGTGTTATGTCAAACACTTATGAACAAACAAGGCTCCATAGGCAAGCAAAGTGTGTTATGCTTGGTGGCCATGAAAAAGGGTTGTAACTTTGAGCTTCACAAGGTTAGCAAGTTGCGTTATGCTAAAAACTTATGGACAAAATGAAAATAGGATAGGACATGTTCAAAGGGGTTTTGCTTAGTTCATGTAAGGTCTCCTCTTAGGGAACATTGTGCCTAATGTCTCCAAGAGAGGACAAGTCTAGGATAAAAGATTCACAACATAGGGAATGCAATGCATAGAATCACCACTAAGAGGAAAGTCGTATGCCAAGAAAGGTCACACTCTTGGAGGACATTAAACCCAATGACACCACCAAGAAGAAGACACGTCGCAAGAAGTAAGAAGACCGCACAATGAAACATAAGATATAGTCAAAGATCTCCAAAATGATAATTCCAATGTATTCCCCCACATTAAAGAAATTTCTAACACCATGTTGTGAGAAATTAATTTAAAGTAGCCAATGATAAATGCTAAACAATACATGAGAGCTTATTTGGAAAGCCCTATGCAAGCATATGTTTCCAAATGAAGCTATGTCATAAAAAAGGAAGGTGTTACCCTCAAAATGAAATCCCAAACACATAAGGAATCCATGGATTCGGGGGCAGTGTATGTATTTTCTACCATGATATTATAGAGCTCAGAAATGTCATCATTCCCCAAATAACTCATAGAACAGGAAGAATGACACATAGAGAGCGAAAACAAAGAATTTTTTTTGGGTCAACATGTAAGAGACCTAAATGTCTCAATGCCTTATGTAATCCCCAAAAGGAAAACACAAGACAAAAGAAAAGATAAATGTTTATGACATATAGAAGAATGTAGATACAAATAGAGGAATGAACATGAAGACACATTAAATAGAACAATATGCGGGATCACATTACGCACATGTAATCACACAAAGAACAAGAAAAAGAAAATAAAGAAAATACTAGTAAGGCACATGCAATTCAACCTATAACAGGTCGTGTGCATCCCAATCTTGTTCATCATATGTGGAAGGCGCACAACTAGCCAAAGGGACAACATCAAGTGCCAAACTAGGACAAACACCAAGTTTAGCATGTGGTGAATCACTCTTTTTAGGAGGATCATCATGGTTGTTATCATTTAAGTTCATGGAAGAGGAAAACAAATTTAATTCTTTATGCACTTCCTCATCATTTTTCGCAATTTCATTGTCATCATCTAAGTTTATCACAACAGAAGGTCAAATGATAATATCCATAGAAGATGCTTGTTCTTGTTGTGTTTGAGATTTAGTCCATTTTCTTGTTTTAGTGAAGGTGGAGAATCATCATGCATTGCATGAGGTAAGTTTGGATTTTTATTTTCTATGTTATTCTTTTCTTCTTTTGTATGTAACAAATGAGAAATAGCACGATGTCTACGCCTATGCTCTCTAGTATTGTGGTTTCTTTTCATTCATTTTTCAAGTTGCAATTATGTAGGAGTAGGTTTATCAACCATAAGTTTCTTTTCTTCCCTTAAGTGAGGAACGAAAGGAACCATGGGAGGTTGTTCAACCACTTTCTCTTTAGCTTTATAAACTTGTTTGATTTTAGGAGGCACGACGAGACTTATTTGGTTATCTCATGGCCTCTTATAGGAAATAGGTGGAGGATTTGATATGTTTTGTTCTTGGTTACTTGGAAGGGCTTTTGGTTCAATC
Source organism: Sequoia sempervirens (assembly GCA_007258455.2). Taxonomy (NCBI): domain Eukaryota; kingdom Viridiplantae; phylum Streptophyta; class Pinopsida; order Cupressales; family Cupressaceae; genus Sequoia; species Sequoia sempervirens. The sequence goes on along the minus strand of VDFB02000009.1, from coordinate 464,578 downwards.
ATAGTCTCATCAAGGATAGGACGCTCAATCGTGGGTTGAGGCATATTAGTAAGGGATAACTTTGCTATGTGCTTTTCCTTAAAATTTTGATAGGATTTGAAAACTAAGTCCTCACAAGGCTTAATAGGTTCCATAGGTTTGGGCCAAAATAAATCCAATGAGAAATTACCACGGGAAGACATGGGATTAAAGCCACTATGGTGCATAGTAAAGATCTCATTTCCAAATGGAAACTTTAAGCATCTATGCACAACCGATGGGATGACATTCATGGAGTGAAGCCATGGGTAGCCTAAATTCACATGAAATTGGTCTGATGATGGGATGATGGAAAATGAGACAATTAATGTTTTCAGTTCAACTTTTAGAGGAAAAGTTATCGAACCTATCGTAGGGCAAGAAAAAGCATTATGGGTTTCAATCCATGCTTTCAATTTTTCATAAGTATCTTGATAAAGCTCATGCACAAATAAGAATTCTTCAGTGATTACATTCTCTACACAAACGAGATCAATTAATATCTCATTAGTAGGCTTGTCATTGATTCTTCCAGCTATATAAAGAGGACCATCAGCTGCATGTTTAATTATGTCATGTTGTGAGAAAGAAATGCCAAACGGTATTTTGGTTGGGCCCTTACGAGGTTGAAATTCAATTAATCCAATTAGATTGTCCATGTTTTTCATGATTCCATAACTTGTGTCAACATTCATCATATCATTCTTTGTTTCACTAGATTTGACAAAGGAAATGTTATGATTTGGCATAGGATTAGTAAAGATTTGCAAGTTTTGATTAGGAGGGGCTACAGACTTATTACCTTGATCATTAACACTGCCAATTTGAATATGATTATAATCAATGAGGTATTGCACAATATTTTTAAGATGCTTGCAATGTTTTGTATCATGTCCATTTTGTCAATGAAAATGGAATAGGCATTTTGTTTATAATTAGGAGGTAAAGGCTTAGTAGGATTAGGAGCTCTAATAGGAGGTAAGGAAATTAGTTTCTGGTTTAAGAGTTGCAACATGATATTATGAAGGGTATCAGGTAGAGGGGTGAATTGTCTATTTCTATCTCCAAATGTGTATGGATTTGTCATCTTTATAAAAACCACTTGGTTATCAACATGTTGAGTTGGTTGAGGGGGATTAAGCTGTAAAAATCCCTTATTTTGTTTCTTGAATGGTTGATAGTTGTTATGAGGCACGAATTCAATTTTTTTAGGATGGCTAAAGGGAGTTTTCACTTCATGACTACTAACCAAATTTTGGTAATCACGAAGGGCAATACACAACTATGTGAAGGAGGTAAATTTCAACATCTCAAGTTTAGCCTAGATTTTGTTTTGCAAATTGGAAATAAACATTCTTTGGAGGTCAGCATTGGGAATCTTAATGTTTATTTGTGAGTAAAGCAATTGGTATCATGCTATGAAATTAGTGACCTTTTCATCATCCTTTTTTTTGCATGTCATTAAATCAGCTAAGGTTATCTTAGGACCCATATGTATTTGGAAGTGATTGTAGAAGGAATCAATAAGTTCATTGAATGAACACATTGAATTATTCGGCAAGGATCAAAACCATTCCAAAACAATATCCTTCTAAGATCTAGGGAAGAGTTTAGCCAAGAGTTTATCTCTAAAAATTAAGTCACTGAATAGGGTTCTATATGTGGAAACATGGCTAACATGATCTCCTTTCCCACCATATTTGTCAAATCTAGGAATCTCTATACCTTGTGGCATTTTTTTTCTCAATACATCCAAGGATAAGGGGTTTCTTTTGAAATATTGTGAAGGTTGGCCATTTTAATTTTGATTTAATGTAGCAATTTGTTGTTGGAGGGATGAAACATTTTGCAAGAGTGTGTTAAGGACAGGATCATGGTTAATGTTGTGAGATGGAGGTGAATATGTATTCAAAGGGCAAGTGACTTGTAATTTTGTGAGGGGAGATGGATTAGGAGATATGAGATTTGAATGCACAAATCTAAAGGGATTCCCAGTGGAAATACCTAAAGAAGTATGGACATTGCTAGTAGGTTGTATAGTTGTTGTAATAGTTGGATTAGTGTATGTTAGAATAGAGGTTATGGTTGTGGAAGGAGGAATTGGAATTCCACCTTGACTTTGAGTATACCCCAAAGCTTGAGCACAACTAGTGATGGTAGGGACATGTTTATCAATAATGTGAGCTAAGCTATGAATAACCTTTGTTCCATGCTTATTTTCAATCATTCTCCTCATCTTATCTATCATAGGAACCACATTACCTGTGATGTATTCATAACTCACAAAATCTTGCAATTTTTCAAGTTCTTCATCCATTCTCTTAAGGCTCTCATGAGGGACATTAGCAATCATTGTATCAACATCAGTCACATTGGTTGTGGGTAGGGAATTCATAGGAAATGAAGTGTTAAGGGTATGATCCATAGGACTAGTGTCAACACTATGAGTGAAAGAGTTAGAAAACCTAAGATCCACGACAAGTGATGTATCGTGGGATGACATGAGTCTTGAACTACATACCACAACAATATTGGCAATAGGATACCAAGTTGTGAAGCTCATACAAGTTTCTCAAACCCAAGGTGCACCCAAAATGGATAATAGGTAAAATGTAACCAAACACCCTAGAATGTAAAGTGTAATGCAAGTATGTAAAAGCAATTCTCAGTTTTAAAACAAGATAACTTTCTAATTATGCTATGTAAAAACCTGAAAATGATGTCTTTTAGATGCAAATTTGAATTAAAACAATGCATTGAATTTGAAAAATTAAGCTTAATGTGAATAATTTTAGATTAAAAAAAATTGAAAATTGAAACAACAAACTAAATATAGAAACACAGAACGCATAAATAGTATTTTTAATGCTAAAAAATTCAAAGAAAAGCCCTGATTAGAGACTCATTCGCCCATGGGTGAATGTGTTTCACTTCAGAGTTTTTAAAAATTAATTTACAAATTTCTGAAGTGATTTCTATGGTTTTCAAATTCTAGTTTTAGACAGTAGCTTACAGTTTCAGATTTCTGTAAAATGAGGTCTAAATGCAAGTGCAAAATAATGCTAAATGACAAGCAAGAAGACCTAATTTGAGATGCAATTTTAATTCAAATTTTTGTTTTAAGTTGTTGATCATGCAATGTTATGTAAACACTATGCAAAATGACTGATATTTTTGAATTTTCTAGATTTTAAAGAATGCAAAAATGCAAACCTAAAACCCTAAATGAGATGCAAACTAATGCAAGTTAAGAACCCTAAATGAGATGCAAACTAATACAATGTAATTAAAATGAATGCAAAAACTAGATCTAGGGTTGAAAATGGACTCTAGAATCAACAAGTTATGATGCTCAAATGTCAGGTTCACCAACATGAAACAAAGAAAAATAGGGTATATTATAAATTAATATGAAGTGATAAGGGGGTTATGATGCACCTATTTTTTAATATTTCATTAGGAAATGAGATGAATTGACTAACAACCCTTAGGTGAATCAAGTCAATGTGAGAATCTTCAAATTTCCTTATGCTTGAAGGATGGGGGTCAGGGTCAAACAACACTTTGGGGAGAAAAACTAAAAATAGGAAATCAACTCCAAAATGTAATCTAAAACTTGAAACAATAATATTAAACTCAATATTAGTAGAACCAGAAAATAGATTGCAGATTTGAGAAGGGCGGAAATGTGTTTACCAGTCACCAAAATGCAGTTTCTAAAGGTTGATTGGGACTCATTCGCCCATGGGCGAATGGGTCTTTTGTCAAGGTTTTTCTGCAACTTTCAAGAGCCTCTGATGTTGATCTCTAGCTTTTGATTTGTCCAAGTTTTAGTGTCTAAAATTTGAAAATCAAATATGTAGGTCAAATTCTGTGATTTGACAACTTTGACAAATTTTTCAATTTTGCACTTCAAAAAGGTCTTCAATCCTTCTCCAGCCTATATCTGCAATCACACACACAAGAGAGAAAAATATTTATTTTTGGGTGAATGGGGGTTTTCCTTGGTCAAACCATGTTTTGGTAATCAAACCTTGAATTGAAACAATGCATGAAAGAGGGAACAAAGAATGAATAAAGCTATGTTACCATTCAACAAACCCTTGTAGAAACCTTGATAATGGAGATCTTAGAAGGTCTGTAACTTGCATGAAATGGCTTCAATGGATGTGGATCTTGACACTTGAATAATGCTTTGAATGCTTGAACTTGATCTTGAAACCTACATCACAATGTTAGCTCCAAAAAAATACATGATGCAATAAGAATTTGACATGATGAATATATCTTGATTGTTGCAATAAATCTTTGTTATATCTGCTCTTGAATACTCTCGATCATCAACTTTTCTCTACGAATTCTTGTACAAAATTTTTAGTTTGGTTCTCTTGAAATTCTAGGTGAAACTTAGTGAAATAAAATCAAAAGAGTCTTGATAGATGGTGGAGCGGGCTTGAATATTTGCACATTGCAACTTGTTAAAAAATTGGGATACTCTGAAGGGGTTATTGAGAAATAAAAGGGCATTACTATTAGAGCATATTATGACAATGAATGTGATTCAGAAGGAACTATCAAACTTCTTATTCAGGTTTATCTAACTATTACATAAACAACGTGTCAAGTCTTGGACCTTGATTTACTGTACAAAATCCTCCTAGGATGCCCATGGATACATGTCATGTAGGCTATCCATTAAACCTACCATCAATACATAAAATTCCCTTACAATGAAATTGAAGTCGCTGTTTATGGGGACCCTCAACCTTTCCATTATTGTAAGAACATGGAAGAAAAATATAAAAAACTAATCCAAGTGCCTAACAATGATATTGCCTCACATTCACCATCCTATATTGATTCATCAACATTAACCTCATCTTCCACCATTCACAAACCCCTTCTAAAAATCAAGGTTCATGTACAAGACAATGGTTGTGGAGAGTATGATCTTAAATAGGACTGTTTATGTATGACAACTTTTGTCTTCTCCTAAGACGTATGGAAATCCACAACACATAGATAAAACCTCTTCTACTATTTTATCCAAGGGGGGAGAGATCAACAAAGAGGTCATAGAGGAAGATATCTCCAAATGGTTGTATTAAGATGAGAAAGAACAAGCTACTCTACCAATTGATCAAAATAGCAAAGGCTTCAAAATCATTAAGAACATGGGATTCACGGGCCATGGCAACTTTGGTCTACACTAGCAAGGAATTAGAGAACCCATTATTCCAAAGAAATGAAAAAAATATCAAGGGCTTGGATAGATTTCATTAGATAATGCTACTTCTAACATCGAGAGTATCCCTAGTGAGGTAGTTGGAGTTTCTCTCATGGTTAATACTTCTAACAATGATACCATTGAGGAATCCCCCATGTACATCAGAGACTTATTTTAGAACACATCCATCATACCATTATGGCCTTATCATTTATCTCACCATCATATGATAATGGCCTTCAACTTGTCTACCCTCAATTCATTGATGGGTACCAACAATAAGCACCAATTATAGACTTATTCAAAAATGATTACACTATTGTTGAGTTTATGAGACTTGGAGATGGCATACCTCCTAGAGATCACAAAGAAGGATTTGATATATATTTTGATGTGAAAGCATACTTTGGGGGGAAAATTAGATCCTTTAGTCACAAAAGTGAAAATATAAAAATAAAAATAGATCCCCTACTGAAAACCACAATGTGGTGCTTTTAGATCGTGAAAAACTCAAAATATTTAGGATGTATCTAAAGGTGAGAACCTCTTTGAGGTGCTTGAGGATGAAGGATTCAACCTCCATAGTATCGCTATCACTAAGCATCAAGAAAAATCAGCAGTACTAGTAAAATACTTGGAGAAAATCAATGTTAGAATCACTGACACTCATAAGATCACATTCTATGCAACATCTTTAGATCTTGAAGAGAAACATAATTTTGCATCATTCCTAGAGGAACAAAAAATAAATTTTGCTTGGTCCTACATAGACATGCTTGGATTAGACATAGCATTAGTGGTTCATCATTTGACAGTATATATAGAGGTAAAAATAGTTAAATAAAAGTTAGTTAAAATGCATTCATAAATTGCACTACTTGTCAAAGTTAAGCTACAAAAATAATTGGATGTTGGTTTCATAAGACCAATTGATTATCCATAATGGGTGTCCAATTTAGTACCTATTTCCAAGCCCACTAGGGGCATACACATCTACATAGATTTCAAGGATCTCAACAAAGTTTATCTTAAGGATGTCTTTTAATTGCCTAACATAGACATCATAATAGATTTGACAACAAGTCATGAGATTATTTCCCTCATGGATGGATTTTTAGGATATAACCATATCTGTATAGCAAAAGAAGACCAACATAAGATAAATTTTACATGCCCTTGGGGTACATACTGTTGGAATGTCATGCCATTTGGTCCTAAGAATGTAGGGGCAACATATCAATGATCTATGACAATGATATTTCATGACATGTTTCATAACATTATGGAAGACTATGTAGACGACATCCTAGAAAAATCAATCACAAGGAAAGGACACCTAGAGGTTCTAGCACAAATATTTAATAGGCTATAGAAGTATCAAGTGAGGCTTAATCCAAATAAATACGTATTTGTTTTCACTTCAAGAAAACTATATGGGATACATAGTGTCTCATAAAGGTATTAAATTGGACCCCACAAAATTCAAAGCAATTATTGATATACCTCCAAAAAATCTAAAGCCACTTCGTAGTCTCTAAGAGAAGCTACAATCCATTAGAAGATTCATAGCACAACTAATGGATAAGTGTCACCCATTTACTCATCTCTTATGCAAGGATGTCACATTTAAATGGGATGAGAAATGTTAGCAAGATTTCCAGTAGCTTAAGGATTACCTAGCATCACCTCTAGTATTGATGCCTCTAGTTCTAGATAGACCATTGATATTATACAACTCAACTACATCAACAACATTAGGTAGTCTCTTGGCACAACATATTGACTCTAGGAAAGAGAGAGCGGTATATTACATTAGCCGAACATTAGTAGGCTATGAGCTTAATTACACTCATATTGAGTGAGCATGTCTAGTGGTCATATTTGCTTCACAAAATATTTGAAACTACATGCTCAACTACCAAATTAAGCTTGTGTCTAAGGTAGATCTATTGAAATATCTATTATCCAAATCAACACCCATAAGCCACATGGTTAAATGGGTCATGATACTTAGTGAATTTGACATCTAGAGTATGTAGACAATAAAGTAATCAAAGGACAAGTCATAGCGTATCAATTAGCTGAAGCACCATTATATGATGGTAATACTATCATATTATATTTTATAGATGAAGCAGTCTTCACTCTTACTCTGACAAGTCAATGGAAGTTATACTTTGATGGATCACACACCCAACAAGGTTCACAGGCATGAGTCTTATTTATCACACCTCAAGGTGATTGTATACCAAATTCATATCGGTTAGCATTTCCATGCACAAATAACATAGCCAAGTATGAAGCACTTATTACAATAATAAGAATGACTATACAATGGAAAATGAAAGAGTTATAGGTCTATGGTGATTCACAACTAGTGGTTAGACAAGTTAATGATGACTACCAAACAAAAGATGATAAATTTCTCTCATACAAAAGAATGGTTCATAGTTTCAAATAGTATTTCACTACTGTCTCATTTGAGAAAATACCTAGAGTCAATAAAAAGGTTGTAGATGCTATGGTAACCATTGGGTCTCTCCTAGACATGCCTCATAATAGTCACAAATGTGAATTTCTCATTGAGTAATTATTGGTGCCAACATTTGAGGTTGTTAAATTTGAATTTGCATGTGAAATTGTTGGTCCTAGTTCCCCTTGGTACCAAAACATTTACACTTATCTAGAATACCACCTAACCTTACCATGAATCTTAAGAAAAAAATTATACATTGATCATCTTGCTTCACAATTCTTGACAATACCCTTTACTGAAAGAGTCTCGATGGTATATTGCTTAGATGTCTTAACTTAGAAGAAGCTAAAACTACCATACATGAGGTACACAAAGGTGTTTGTGGGTAGCATTCTAGTAGCCCTACCCTTGTTAAGAAGCTATTGAGAACATCATACTATTGGCCTACTATGGATCAAGAGCCACACTAGTTTGATAAGAAGTGTTTATAGTGTCATCATCATGGTGATATTATTCACGCTTTGGCACAACAGTTATAACCTATCACTACACCATGACCTTTTTCATAATGGGGACTTGACCTCATAAGCAAATCTCTCCCACATCATCCAACAGTCATAATTTCATTATAACCACCATTGAGTACTTTACAAAATGGGTAGAAACCATCCCCTCACCTACATTATAGGAAAAAAAATATCCAAGTTTATCCTAAACTATCTAATTTATTAATATGGTGTCCCCCAATCCATCATCAGAGATAACGAAACACCCTTCATAAATCAAGATGTTTAAAATATTTTCTCCCAATTTCATATCCAACATCACTTTTCCACACCATATTACCCCTAGGGAAATAGTCAAGTTGAAGCATCTAATAAAACTATCCTAAAAATCCTCAAAAAGATAGTTAATAGTGTTGGTTGTGACTAGCACCTCCAACTTAATCCTTCCTTATGGGCCTATCGTACTAGTATCTAAATGCCTACTGGTGCTACACCATATTCCCTAGTTTATGGCACTAAGACAATCTTGCCTATCGAGATCAAAATTTCTTCATTAAGGGTGTTGTTGCAACATATTTTTGATAATGAAGAGTATAGAATATCTAGACTACATGAGCTAAAATTGCTAAATGAAATATGTCTCAATGCACTTATTCATCTCCAAGCTTACCAAAATTATCTTCATCGTAGTTATAACAAGAAGATCAAGAACATAAACTTCCAAGTAGGTGATCTAGTCCTCAAGGAAATTAGAAGAACCAACTAGATCAAGACAACAAGGGAAAATTTGAACCAAATTGGTTAGGATAATTTGTAGTCACAACGAGCTATGGCTAAGGAGCCTATCAACTAGCTATCCTTGAAAGTGAGCCCTTATAAGAGTTCATTAACAATAGTCATCTCAAGCGGTTCCATGCTTAAACTAATTGGGGTATCCCATCAAAAATCTAAAAAATCTAAAAAGGGAATAAAAAATAGTAAAGATAAAAATCATCCTCTAGTGAAAACCACTTTGGTGGAATTTTGGACAAGTACCTTGGTGAAAACTTGGAAAATAGGTGCCATGTGTAATGAGCACCATCAACCATCTATCAAAATTATTTTTCATTTAATCCATAATAAATCCAAAATTGCACTCATATTCATTCATCCATCCACCATATTTTCACCTACACACCTATCATGGCTTGGCAATTTACCAGTATCTAGTGTTACCCATATCACTTAGTGTCATCCTAGGGTCACCTCATATAGTCCATAATAAAATGATCTTACATCTAACTGGGGACATTTTTCATAAACCTAGTAGCTAGATTGGATCCTTATTCATTACCTTAAATCAAAAAATAAAAAAAATCCAAATAAGTTAGAAAATCCAAAAACATCCAAACAATTCAAAAATCCAAAAATATCCAAATATTCAAAAATCCAAAAACATCCAAATAGTTCAAAAATCCAAAAAACATCCAAATAAGTTAGAAAATCCAAAAACATCCAAATATTTTGAAAATCCAAAAACATTCAAATAATCCAAATCCAAAAACATCCAAATAGCTTGAAAATCCAAAAATAGCTTCAAATATTCAAAATTTCAAAAACATTCAAAATTCTAAAAAAATCACCACAAACAAATCAACACAACTTGCCCATCCATAATAAACCTATCATTACACTCATCTTTGATGAAGTAAGCAAAAGCAAAAGTGGCAATCATTAAAACCTAGAACGTTCATGAAATAATTACAAGCATCAATCATTGTCAAAAAAAATCCACTACCTACATACCAATTGCCTAAAGCATCTAATTCACCATCCAACATCATTGCCTTAACAAAATATCATTCCTATAATAGGCACAATTACAGATCAACAATTACAATATCTCTGGCAAGAGATATGATGGCTTTGATATGTTTTTTCAGCTAGTCTTTTCTTTCGATTTATCTTTTATCTCATTCCACCACTTACTCAAATCCACCTTGATCTTCAATATCTTGGCATGTCTAGAGGCATGTATGAAATGGGGCATAGTAATTGCTTTCATTTGTTGTGCTTGTGGGACATTCTTGTAATACTACCATGGCAAATACTTGCCTTGTGTGTAGGGATAGTTTCAAGCAATACAAACGACCTTTACATATCAAGTTATTTATACCTTTTTTGCAAATCTCTAACTTACTTTAAGCTTCATTCTCTTGCATAATCAAACAAGATTTTTTGTATGTCAAGTATGAAAAAGGATACTCCTATTTGTTTACAGAGTTAAAATCCATGCAATAGATACGATGCCACCCTGGTTCTTCATACCTTGGTGCATAGTGTCTACTTGGTATATCAAAATAAGGATTTCTCTACATTTTTTAACATAACCAGAAGCAAAAGCAAAACCATTTTTCCCATCCAATTTTTCCAAACCAAAAACTTAGGGGATAGATATGGAGATGGAGATGGAGCAGATATTTCACCTATGTTGTATAAACATTTCCTAGTGAATATGGTTACCAGGGGGCACCATAATATGCTCCAACAAAGGTATAAATGGAGAAGTGATAACTTCAAATCAACTATGCATCCACTTACAAGGATCCAAACATGACTAAAACAAAACCTCTAAATTAGGAAGATAATTAGGCTCCATTACCAATTGGATCATGTTATGTTTTTAATAGGAAGAGAGGTGGAGAGAGGGAGAGTTGACAATAGAAAGAGGGAGAAATAGAGGGGGAAAGAGTGAGAGATAGGAATAAGGATATAGAGATAGAGAAGAGGATAGAGATGGAGATGGAGATGGAGATGGAAATGGAAATGGAATATTTATTAGTTAAAAGAAAAATTGTCTCCAAAACCCCTCATGCAATAGTAGAAATAGATTGATGATCATAGGAATTTTTTACTTTTTTTTAAGAATGATTTTTTTAGTGTATGTAAGTGTTATTTTTTTATTAAAAAAATCTCACAAAAATTAATTAGCTATTTTATAGAATTTGGATTCACACTTAAAATAATAAAATAAAACTTAAATTAAAGCACAACCATAAATTAGCATATAAAATAATCTTCCCACTATTTGATTTTACATAATTAAAATAAAAATTTAAATTAAATCTTAAACTATTTGACATTGTCACTTTTGTATTTTCCAAATTTTATTAATTTTAAATCATACATAAATACTAATAAAAATTAAATTAAAATAACTAAAATTATTTTAATTATTAATTAAATTATAATTTTAATCATATTATTATTAATTATAATTAGGATTAGTATTAAAATTAAGAATAAGGTAAAAATTATGGTTAAAACTATTCAAAAATTAAAAAAAATTAAAAATAAAATATTACTAATAAAAATGACTAAAATATGATTAATAAATATAATGCTCCAAAATTTTATTCATCTAATATCTTTATTCCAAATCTTATTCCCAATATTAATTCATAGAATTTTTTTTTGTAATGTCACTTTACAATTCTTTATTGTTAGGGTTAGGATAATGGTTTAGAATTTATTATTAGGGTTAGGGTTATGGTTATGATTAGGGATAGAGTTAGGGTGTGAGTTAGGTTAAGGTTAGGTCATGCAAAAAAACTAATTAACAATACTAAAACACTATAATTAACAAAACTTACATTTTTTTTCCAAATCTAAAAAACAGTATTTACAATACTATAAAGGCAAGTACTAGCCACTACCTGACACTTATTTATTTAGTTTTACTCTTTACTTAACTTTCCACAATATTTATTTATCTTTCTTTCACTTTTGGGTGAAATTTAAAAATGTGATAAAGTTTAGAGTATATGTTTTATAATATCTAATTCATTATTATAGAATGCATTTTAGCCAATAGGCAACATATAGTGTTAGTGTAGACACCTAAAATTGACCTAGGCTTGCGACTCTTAATTTCTCCATATTTTTTCTAAAACATAATATTTGATTATATCCTTCTATCCAAATTCAACTTTAATTAAATAATTATTCCATAATTTACTTAATTATTGGTCCACTTCTTCCATGATTAAATAATTAGAATTAATTATTTAATTGTCTCATTTAATTTCCTCCATTTTAAATAAAATTAGTTATTAAAATGGTCTCACCTAACTTCCACTTCTTTTAGTAAATAATTCAAAATCAATTATTTGCTGTCACATAACTCCACATTTTTGAGTTAATTTTAATTCAAAAATGGTAATTTTCTTCTATAAATCAAGTAATTTCTAAAATTATTTGATTTTCCAAATCTTTCTCTTTTTGTCCAATCTTTATCTTCCTATCACATTTATTTTCAACCGTCGATTTGATTTTCTCAAATTGCATCTTGGTCGCTCATTTCAAATTTTTTCCCTAACCCTAATTATGGGTTGGCACACACAATCTTGACCGTTGATTTTAGGGAATTCATCAACTTTTAATCTCGGTCGTCCATCCAAAATTGCATTTTCTATAAAATGCTAATTTTGCTCTCATTTTGGCACTTCTTAGCACTTCATCTTTTGCATACTTGATCTCATGCTCTTTGAATCTTAGGCAATCTTGCATTCTTGTCACTTTGTCATAGTCATATTTACATTTCACTTGGCATAGTTTTGGTGCTCACCATTTGCATGATAGCATAGTATTGCATGTAGTCATTTCAAATCCTTCAAAATTTGCTTTGTCATTGTCGTAGTCATTAGATTGCTCACATCAAATCTGAGGGAAAACACACATTTTCAACAAGTTGAGAAGGGCTATGGAGGTGATTCATGGATGGTGCAGGAGCACCTGGGAAAATACTAGGTTCCCTTGAAGTTTTGCTTGAAGTTATTTTTGTTTGTGTTGGTATTGGTCATGTTGACCATTTGACCATTTTTGATTTAGCATTTGGTAAAGTGGGAATAAACTTGATCTTTTCTCATAAATGGGTTGGAAGGTGGTAAGCATGGATGGGTTTTTAAAGTCCTAATGTGTCTAGATTGCCAACCTTGTCAAAGGTTAGGAAAACACAGTGTGTTTTCAAACACTCAACTTTTGGTCGTTCTTGAGCTCGATACAGAAAACCTAACCATTTCCTAGCAATGTAAAGGGAGCTCTCGACCTTTGTGTAGGGTTGGCAGCATTAGGGACGTTGAAAGATATATGCAAATAATAAAGATTCAGTGATTTTGTGTGTGAAAAATTCTATTTTTCTATTCTTACCCGTGTGATTGCTGCTAAATGATTTGAAGAGGCTTTGTATAGGGTTGATAGTATGTAGTGTAGCCTTTGGGAATTCTGTTTTCACACTTTAAGTAGGTTGCTTATCGTTTTCATCTAATTTGTAAATTCTGTGTTTTCTTTTCTATTGTTTATGACTGGTAAATCTCAGAAAAATGGAGTTTTAGATTGTTTTTGTCCGTACCAAGAAGTATGGGCGCAGTGGAAACAAGGCTAAACTCCATTCTTGTAAATAATGTAGATATAGGGGTCAGTAAAGATTCAAGAAGCATGCTAGAAGGCTGTTCCTAGGCGAGCTTGAAAGCCCGGCAAGGAAAGATAGTCAAAGACAAAACCCTAACGTAGCAGGGGTGTGATATAATTAACATTCAAAGATGTATGGTGAATGCAGGAAGCTTTGAGAAGGCGTGGGAAAGAAGACAGAAGTCTCATCAGTGCATTTGAGGTTAGAATAAGCTGAACAGACCAAGAAATGGTCTAAAAATCCTAGTTCTTGCCAAAGTCAGATTTGCACCTGTGTACGGACAAACAAGGTCCCAAACCCCAAAAATCCTTTAGAGCTTGGAAAATGAGCCAAGGTGTCAGAAGGAAGTTTGGCACAAACTGTTGAAAGAGAGGAGTTTTGAACTGTTTCTTGTGTTGAGAGGGCTAAAAGGGGCTCAAGGCTTGTAGCCCTGCCCAAACCCTAAAACAGGGATTTTGTGAAAACAATGGAGAGTTGGAGCCTGGTGATTGTTCAAGCACATGTAGAAGATGATTTTGGAAGCCTTGGAAGGTATCACACACCCCTGTAACAGAGTTAGGAAACATTTGAGAATGGTTAGTCTTTAAGGTGATTAAGGGCTAGGTGGTGAATGAGAGGAAGAGCATCAAGTTAGGCTTGGTGAATGATTTGAAACTTGATAGCAGGGTTGGCAAGGAGGACCAGGGGTGCCTAATAACCTTTAGGATCTATAGGTTGAGTGGTGGAGAGAAACACCAAGGGGTTATCAATTGGAGACCCAGAGCATTGAGTCAGTGATTGACTCAATCCAACCCTGTCCCTATCAATGGAGGTGAAAGCTTCCAAAATCTCACTTTTCATGTAAAAGCTAGATAAATATTTATTTTCCAACTTGATGGGAACATTCTATTTCCCTTTGGAATAGTTTTTGCCAATTTGATGACAACATTCATTTTTCATTTGTATTGTTTTATGTTTTAAATTTGCATGCAAATATTTGAAAATCAGATAATACCTAATTTCTTTAAGGAATCAAATAATGCCTAATTTCTTTAAGAAAAAGTCTAGATTTGTCTAAGTTTATTTCATTATGTTATTTAATATTTTTATTATTAATTATTTAATCCAAACACATGCAACTAGAACTTGCAACACTTTGCATCCACACACTCTCACTCACACACAAGCACATACTCTCTAACATATTAGCATACAAATAATTTTTTATAGAGGTAATCCTTGGACCTCTTTTAGGTGCAAGTGCTAGTATATTATAAGATATAATATTGTATATAAAATAATATATTACTAACATTTTTATCTTAAGAAGGTTTTGATGGTTACGTCAATTGTAAATTATAGCTTTAAATAATATGTTAGAAGTTATAAATGAACATATGATTTCATTTTCTTATTTTTACTTACAAATTGTATCAAATCAAGCATATGAATATAGGTAGTTAATCAAATGTGTAAAATATGTTATTAATTTTTCATATTTGACAATACAATTTTAATAAATAAATAAATAAATAACCAAGTTACAAAGAATAAAAATTGATCATCACATAAATTCACATGAATGAATCACAAACCAATTCTATATAAAAAAACATTAATTTAAAAAAATTCTACAACACTAAATTGAAAGCTAGTTATCAAACAAATTCACATGACACCCATATAACATTAAACCATTGTTAAATTTGAAAACATTTCAAAATTCCTTCATTTAATTTAAAAATCAACCAAAATTTTTACTTATATCTACAAATTTATTATATATATTTTAAATAATATTACTTTTATTAACAATCAAATAAATTATGAAATGTATTATTAAAAAGCACATAAATAAACCAATATATAGAATGACACTTTATTTTTATTAAGTCAAACTTGAAAAAAAAACAAAACAAAACAAAAGGTAAGATCAAATAATAGACAAAGGCAAATCATAGTCTGAGTGGCACAAAACCATAAAGAAAAAGTCATCCTATATTGGCACATCTACCTAATAAAGAGATATAAATGTAATAAAGTCGATATAATATGTCGCTAGGCATTAACATATTGTACTATCATAATAAAAAAATGGGTGAGTTTTATTTTTCATTCATTTTCTATAATTGTTGAGTTGGACACCAATAGCAATAGAAGTCTTGGTACTGGTAAGAAACTAAACTCCTTTCTATTGGTTTGCAAACGAGTTAATGGAAAAAACCTTTCAAAGTTCTAGAACAAAAATTACAAGACAAAATAAAGTAGTTGCTCATTACCTAAAACAATGGATAAATATTTAGAAGATGTTTGACCCACTTAATCCGCACCTGCACGTTCCACGTCTGTCACTTTAAGCACTGCATCAAATGAATTAGCCGCGTGATGGCGGGGCCCAACGACTTTGGATAGAAGAAGGCCGGTGGGCCCAGGTTCGAAGCCCCGGTCAAAGAAGCGTACGCAGTCATCGATTATATTAAGAATATGAGGCTGGCATTTGCATTTGATGTAGATGTTTAAATGAACAATGTTACATTTAAATGAAATATAATAAAGAAAAATCTAACCTCGATCTCATGTACATTTTAATGGATATGGTTGTGAGTGATGTAATCACATTCAATATCATCTTTGTCTTCAAAAAGATTACCAACAATCTCGGAAAATTTAAAAAGAAGAAATCGGGCAATCTTTGATAGTTCTACTTAATAAATTCCAACAAAACTAAATAATTATAATTCAACGTGAGAAATACCTTTTCAATTTTGAACACGAATGGACACATAAGAGGCCTATCAATTTATGATATAATATTGTTTTATATATAATATAAAATATTATAAATGTTATTTTTTATTTAAATATATTACTATAATGAAAATAAATTTAATTGATTATAATATATTTTGTTTAGTAACTGTGAAAATGTGTTAATGTTCAATAATTATTTTTATTATAAACAGAGTAAAAATAACATTATTTCTCAATGAATTTATAAATAAATAATGATAGACATCAGATAAAAATCTAATGCACTTTATAATCTCTATCTCATTACTTGTTTAGTTGAAATGAAAATAGTTTTTATTTTCTTTTGAAATGTTTTTTTTTTTAAAGTTGTCATGGGTATTTACCATAATGTTATTAAGGAATGAAATATTAACTAGATGATTTTTTTTTAAAGTTATCGTGTGTATAAAGGAAATATTAACTAGATGTATGTGTTTTTATCATATTATTGTACTTATTTAGAATAAGTACCTTCACTTATTATATAAATACTCTACTTACGCTCTTATGTGATTTAGTTTTAGGGAAGGGGCGGCTTATCCCATCTCACCTATGACCTTAGAGAGGTTATCATCCTGGAGATGCCACTCTCTTGTAGTTTTAAATACTTGATATCTTATCATCCGTATATAATTTCATCATTATACGGGATGTGTCACATGTGGATGTATGTCAATCTTTCATTCTTTAAGCATACATTATTATCCTTCCATTTTTTTTGCATGTTGTCAACACGTTATTCCACACAAATTTAATATCATACAATATTACATGTGATGACAATGTATGTGTGTGCATGTTGTATTATCTTTGGATAGTGTTTTATGTTTTAAAATTTTGGTTGTGCTTTGCATGATTTAGCCTCTTGTGTGATTTAGCTTTGGGGAAGGCATGGCTTATCCCACCTTAGAGGAGTGATCATATTCGAGATGCCACTCTCTTGTGATATTAATTACTTGATATCTTGACATCCCTTAATAATTTCATTATTACATAGGGTGTGTGTCATTCATTCATTCTTCGAGCATTCATTATTCTCCTTGCATTTACTTGCATGTTGTCAACACACTGTACCATACAAATTTAATATAATACAACATTACATGTGGTGGAAAACATATGTGTGTGTGTGTTGCATTATTTTTGGGTAGTGCTTTATGTTTTAAAAATTGGTTGTTCTTTGAATGAAGTTGTCCATATGTAAATTGTAGACATTACATAAGTACACAAGGAGTTCTATGGCACAAAGCCATAATCGTAAGTGGCTAAAAATGGTCAAGCATACATGGCAAGTTCAATAATGATACAATGATCCAACGCATGACCTATGTGATGAGAATAAAACTCTGCCAATTGATCCTATTTTGATAGGAGTGTTAATCCCTAGAACCCTCTTCTTTACTTGTTTTATGTTTATTAGTCATTTACTAGGATTTGTATACCTTGTCACTTGTCAAAAAACTTCATTTTGACCTTTAATTAACATGTCATCCCTATTTATATTTATTTACCACCAATGATCATGTGAACACCTTGATAAATGCATATTCACCATAGTGATTGAAATACTGCTAAAACTAATGAATGTGGTTATTATTTTTGTAAATTTGTGATATCTTGGTGTGTGCTTTTTTGTGTATGATTTTTTCTTTTGATCATTACTTATAACCTTCTTTGCATGCACCCAACATAGTAAACCTTTAGTTATCTACTATATGATGAGAGGCATTTATATTTCATTTTATCTGATATTTTATTTATTTTCCTATATCGTAATGCCCACCTTTGTGCTCCATATCCATATCATATTTTAGCCTTTTTAATAATTTCATTGCACATGGTTAAATATAAATAAGTAATATTTAATATGGTTTTTAGGTAAAATATATGAAAATTAAATATTAGATTGTATTTACTAACTTTTGTTTATCATTTTAACCTTGGAAAATAAATATTGCAACATGCTATTGGAGGAGGAGATAATAGACTTCACAACATACTTCATGTCCCTTGTGGGTGCACTTGGCGGCAAATAATTCAACTATTAATCATTTTTTAAGTAATCATTTGTTGTACTAAATATTAGTTATCATATTATAACAAATAATGACTTATTTGTATACTCATATGACATGAAATAGTATGTATTATTTATTGTTACAACTAATAAAGTTGTGATGGACCTAGACCAAAAAAATAGCTATTTTCATGGCAAAAAAAACTCTTATATTTATGGTTAGTTTTATTCCAACCCACAAGCCATAAATGATGCCATAAGAGATGGCAAGAGAGGAGGAAAAATGCTATAAAATATAGTGTTGTAAAAATGTAATAAGAAGTGGAGATAAACTTATGAATAATGTTGGAAATATAGTGCAACAACAATGATATTTTTCATGAAAGCATAATAAATGGAGCAAATGTTTTGAGGAGTAATTAACATTTCTACAGTCACCTCACGAAATGGGAGGAGGCTCCACTCCTAGGAAATGATGGTGATATTATTTTTTATTTTCTTTATTTTGAATAATTTATGTAACCATTTTATTTTAGTATTGTGTGATTAAATTATAAATTGTAGATTTTATTTTTTATGTATAAAGAGCATATTTTAGATTTATTTATTCATTTATTTTATGATAAATCATTTTAAATTAGTTTTTGTAGTAGGTTGTTTCCACAAAATACAATTTTAGCAATTTACACAATTCATGTAGTAGACTGTGCAATTTTAGCAATTTGCACAGTTCCTATATCATAATTGTTTTGAACTTTTATAGCAATTTTAAAAGAATGATTTTGTTTTCATTAGAATAGTTGAATTTCATCCACACTCACATCACTAACTACAATCCTTATGCATATAGCCATGATTGACACATAGACCAAACTAAAATTTATTATTAAACATTAAATCCATTTTATATTATACCCCAATTTTGGCCTATTATTTTGGCATCATTACCAAGGAAAGGCGTTAAAGGCCTATTAACTTAGTGAGATGATTTAGGACCAATGTGTTAGGAAGAAATCTCACACAATTGTTGACCTTGCCTAGGTGATTAATCCTAATTTGTGTTGTTTTAAATCATATAGATGCACGATTAGATTTTGTAGGTAAATCTTAGAAGGTTAAACTATTTATATATAAACACCACTTGTTGTGAGTTTTTTTATTATATAAGCAACATTTATAGGGTGTTGTACCCTTTACACGGAGAGCCCAAAGGGCCAAAAAGGAACTAGTTTGAAACATTAACAAATTTAAGTCTATAACCAAAAACAACAGACATAAGATACATACACAACACATTAACAGTAGAATACCAGTATCATCCAGACCCAAACACTAACTATCTATATTTTCCCATTTTTGGACCAAGAGATTCAACACATTGTCCCCAATCCAGTTGGGTCCTTCTCCCTTAGAATTTTTATCTACTTCCTCCTTGATGACATCAGACAGAGTGACAACATATATGTGGATCATCTTAACCGTGAATTGGGCGAGGCCAAATAATTCCCACTCCAGTTTAGCAACCTAGTCATGTAGTGCACCAGGGTCCATGTTCTTGCCCTTCCCACTCAGGATCTCCTCTTCCCCACCAGTTATGGGGTCGGAGGAGTGAGTGGAATCCTCCTTAAGCCCCCTGTTCATGTCCAAAAAATTGCTAGTGCCTTCCACAAACCCTTCGTTCACCTCTCCAATTATGTCTTTATTGCCTTCAGTCTTGCCACTGGTCTACTCCGAGTCACTGGAAATCTCATCACCCAGGGTTCCTTTTTTGTTCTTTTCCAGACAGTGGAACCTCCTCACACTAGTTTGTTCCATCCCCACTTCAACACTTGCATCCACCATGGTATCACCCTTGGAGTCTCTTTCCTCAGCGCTCCTACCTTCGTTGTCAAAGGGTGGTAATATCGTTGGGCTATGAGAAACTTTTTTCCACTTCTTCTTGGCGGTGGGTTTGTTGTCCTTCTTGACGGGTTTATTTTTTAGCTTGCATGACCCAACCACCATACTCGTCTGAGCTATACTGTTCGTGCTTTTCTTCTTTTTAGAAGGGGGTTTGGGCTTAAGTTCATAAATGGGCTCAATTTCAAGAGTGGGGGTTTTCCTCTTAAAACCCTCAAAGGCAGCAGGGGAAGGATTAATAGGGGCCACATTCTAGGGGGTTCCAATTCCTCAGCACACACAACAGAGATGGGTTTGGGCGAGCATAGGGAAAGATAAAAATAAAGGAAAGAAAATTGATATGCTTGAACTACCTTGAAAATGCAACATTTTTTATGTTTTTATGTTGTTTCTTGAACATAAATTTGAAGAAACAACATAAAAACATTAGGGGAAGGATTAACAAGGGCCACATTAGGGGGTTCCAGTTCTAGTTCCACTTGTTGTGATTTAGTTGAAAGGAAAGAAGTAAATTTGAAGAAACAACATAAAAACATAAAAAAATGTTGCATTTTCAAGGTAGTTCAAGCATATCAATTTTCAAAGAAAATGTTTCAAAATGAAGAATTTAATTTAAAAACAAAAATGGAAATTGGTGGGTAAAACACACTAACACAAAGTGGTGTTTCTATGTCCCCTGCACCTAATGAGTGCAATTTAGATGATCCTAATCTTCCATTAGCATTGTCACAAACATCTATATATGTTATTCCCATAATTGAGCAAGAACAAATAATTCAAGTTTTTTTGAAGGGAAAATGGATTTTTGAAAATAAACTAATAGATAAAGATTTGACCATTTGTTATTTTAATTGTTGTAGGGAGGAAGATAAGTGTACATGTCAAGTTGTTCAATAAAATGAAGCAGATATGGTGAAGGAGATACAAGTTATAAGTGAGCCTCAACAAAATAAAGGTGAAAGTGAGAAAGCCTTCTTTGTAACTCAAGGACAACTTCACACATCAAATCAAGAAGATCAAGGTATGTTGGATGATTTAACATGTCTCATAATTCTATTGAATTAGGAATATATTATATTTATTCACCAAATGTTTCTCCACCTAGCACTTTTGGTGAATGGAAACGATCTCTATATTACCAAAAATGGAAAAATGAATGCTCACAACAACCACAATACTGTTGCATTGGAATTGAAGGTTTGTCATTGATGTCAAAGGTTGATGGTGTTTGGTACTGGCTCATCTTGTTCATTTTATGGTGTTTGGTGATTAATGTCAACAGTATAATGAGCATTGAGTGGCTAATATAAACTTGACTTCTATGTCTCTAACAAAAGGGTTACAAAGCTTGAGAGAAGGGATTAGTAC
Source organism: Sequoia sempervirens (assembly GCA_007258455.2). NCBI lineage: Eukaryota > Viridiplantae > Streptophyta > Pinopsida > Cupressales > Cupressaceae > Sequoia > Sequoia sempervirens. The sequence continues at coordinate 442,849 of VDFB02000009.1, read as the reverse complement.
CAAAATCGGTATGATATTTACAAAGAGCTTAGTTGTTCAGTTTGTTCATTCATTTTCAAGAGGTCTTGGTGTTTCAAAAGGTCATGGAGATGCCAAAGATAGCTGCATGAGATAGAAAAGGTGCATTTCTTGATACTTGTAAAGAATGTTTGTTCATTATATGTTCATGCTTTCATGTTGTCGATGCAAAAGTGAAGGTGTGCTTGTTTCATGCAAGGGATTCAAAGGTAGTGTCATTGCAAAGGTCGCAAAATGAAATGAGTTGCTTCATGTCAAAAATTTGCTTCATTACAATGCAGATTGTTGTTCATTCATAAGTATATGAAATGGTGAGTTGATAGAGCTTCATCATATCACAAGCTAAGGTTGGATTTGTTTTTCATCTGTTTCAGATGCTTATAGAGGACTACGGTATAATCTCATTTTAGGGTTTTTTGAAATATTTATACTTTATAACCTAGAGTTCTTAGCATATCAAAACCCTAAGACTATGCTATATTCTAGACTTAGGGTTTATGAAGGTTATCAATTCAAATTCACTTTAATGTTATATTCTTTTGTTGACTTGTAATAATCAGTCAAGGGTTACTTAAATAATTTTTTTAAGGGGTTAAACACATTTGTTTACCAACCTCTTCTCTTAGCCTTAATTGGTCAGGTAGGTTATTATACTTTATTCGTTCATCTGAAGATATATCAGTGACTATCCTTTGAAGTTTATGTTGGTGGCAAGAAGAGATCAAAGGTCATCATTCAAACATGGTAACAGTTCTTTCCAAAGACCATTCTTTGACGAGAAGATGAATGGTAACATTTAGTTTTGATAACTGTCCTTACAAAGGTCTATTTTGAAAATGAAGTGCTTTGATGACATTGAGACATAGTCTAGGACACGAAAAAGACATTGATTGCAAAGAGTTCTATGAGAGGTTTTCAATGATATCCAGTCATGTTCTGAATCTTGGTGTGCTCAACAAGTATGTGAGAAATAATAGTGGATTCAGTGTTCTAGTATGCATATTAAAGTTTCATTGTGGTAGTGTATTACAGACTGAGATAGTATGGTTGTGTTAAGATAGTGCACCACGAAAGAAACTTGGATATCGGTATGTTCATAAGAATGAGGTTTAGAATTGTTGAGCATTTGTGATTATGTTGTATGGGAAAAGAATTGAATCACAGTCTTATACAATGCCATTATATTACTGTGTTCTGGAAATGTGTCTTGTTTTGGACAGTAGTGTGCTATAACTATGATCATTGACACTTGAAGGTGTGATGAGTTTTATCTTATAGAACTTTGAATATGTCAATGTTTATGTGACAAAGGTCTTGTGGAGCCTTATATTGAATGTCATTATCTATTAGTACACAATAGTTTGAAGAATTTCCACTACACAATATTGATATTATGTTTTCTATGAAAACATACGCAGTGAAGAAATGTTAAAGGACATTAATGATGCTTGCACAGACTAGTATCTTTGATTGGTTTGTCATTTAAGTTCATCTCTTTCATGGTGAAGTGTGTTCAAAGTTTTGTGTGAATAGAATGAAATCATGGGTGATTGAGACAATGGTTTGAATATGTATTCAAAATGTTGTAAATTTGTTGCCAAGGGTACATAAGAGTTTGTGAGTCAAGGTGCCAAAAGATTGTGTTGTTGATGCATATTATAACAGGGTAACCCCTTGAAATTGTATCTCTTCTTCCATTGGAGATTGGTTAGTAGACCATGGAGATTGGTCTATGATATCATGGAGTTAGAGTGATAAGGAGTGGGAGCTCCTATCAGTTATTGTTTTGCTAGTGAGGTTGTAATCAGTGCGATTCTTGTTTTGCCAATGAGGCTGTAATCAGTGAGATTCTCTTTTTTCCAGTGAGGCCTATAAAAGTGAATTTTCAAAGTGGTTTTTTTATCCCTAAATAGGGTTTTCCACTCATAAATATTGTGTTGTGGTTTCTCCTGATTTGTTATCTTTTTGTGCATATCATACTTGTTCAAGCTTTAGCTTTTATTTCATGATGATTCTCTCAACACTTGAATACTTATGATACTTGAAATTCATATGCATAAGGTTGTGAAAAAATAATCAAGTTAGATCTAATTTGTAAACCATTGATTCACCCCCCCCTCTCAGTGGTTTTGTACTCCAACAAATACCCATCATATATACTCCACCATGCCCATCCTACTTAATCCCACCCACTATATGTCCACAACAATTATTACCATTTTCATTATCCCATTCATGTCATCAACCATCCAATTCAATATATCCACCAAGAGAAATTAAAATACCTAATATATTATTATCTAATAAGATGGTTCAAACTGCATATAATAATGAGATTTCAATGATCCCTTTACATTCCATTAATGCACATGAAATTGGTGAATCACAATTAAATTTTATAAATACAATTAAGGTATGTGATTTTGGTATAATTGAAGTAGAAGAACAACATGATAAATTAAAAGATACTCAACTTAGTTGTTCTTATATATTTAGCAAACCACGCCCTCTAGAGAGCATTCACACACATAAATAAACACTTCAATATGAGTCTAATTTTATCATTGCACTCATAAATGAGTGTGTCAATATTTATCATGCAATAAGAAGTGTTGAAATGTACATATTAATTATTCAAGAATTGCATGAGATGAAGAATGAAAACCTACAAGATCTATCATTTATAAGTGCTTTTATGCTCAAACATATAGATCTTGGGAGGCTTGTTGTCAAAATGTGTATCCCTCATGCACTTGTTGATCTAGGTCCAATAATATTTTTTATTAGTACAACTAGATAAAATATGAGTTTGCATGCATTGATGACCACACAAAAGCATGCTACAAATTGATGCCCATTCATTAAACTTGAGCTCCAAGGTATTAGTAAACATGTCTTTATTAATTATTTGGGTTATCCTAATGATTTCATGATCTTGCAGTATGAAGTTAAGTTGGGGGGGAGCTCCCTTGAATTTTGAAGATCCTTGGTTGACTATTAATAAATCCTTCATTAAGTGTTGGTTTAATGCTTCTCATAAAACCATGTGAGTGAGATTTGGACCAAATCAAGGTATGCATTCTCATGTTAACTAGAATTGAATTTATATTGTGTCTACACAAGCATTCATTGTAATAGTATTTATTCATCCATTTTATTATTATCCAGTATTTATTCATATTAATAACTATATCCTCCATTTTCTAATAAATAAATCAATTATAATGGTCAAGTTATTATATGGATGATATTGATAACCATACTTGATAAGCTTGGTCATGAGAATATGATTGTAGGTTTCTTTTCCAGGTTACCCAACACTTTTGCACTAGTACCAATTGATGATCCTTCTCTCCATGAACATCCAAAGATACATTTTGTTGGCCTTGCTAACTATATGGTAGAGAAATTCCTCTATGTTTCTCTTTGTGAGATCATAAGAGGATTATTGGGCACAATGTTTAATATTCATGGATAAAAGTTCTCTTTTGCACCACCCTTGATGTTAGACCATGTGGTGGACAATATACAACTCAGTTCTTGCAGTACTATATTCTTGGTTAATTCTTCACAATATACACAAGTTGAAGACATGAAAAGGATTCTAAGGACAATCTAATGCATATCATCTCATTGCATCACAGAGCTTTCAATTCATCTACCTATCTAAATCTATATGGACATATTGGATAAGTTGGGAGAGTATCATTAGTATTTCACTGCACAACCTTATATTTTGAAGAGTGCTTCTATTGTAAGTAATTATTTCAACCAAGTGATTAAGCATGTACTCCAAAGTTTTATAGGAAACTTTGAGTTATAGTGGCATGAGCTAAATGTGATCAAGATTTTTTGTAGCAATGGCATTATGAATTATGCATGGTCAATCTTAATGAAGGTATATTCCTTTCTATTGTTTATCATATCAAGTTCTACATGCAACTAGTTTTAGGAGTGACTTTTTGTGGGGTTATAAAAGGAACTCAGGTTTTGGATGGTGTCACTTTTGTTACATCCTACCCTAGTTCATTGAAAACTAATTTTTACTTTGGGTAAATTAACATTATGAATATGGTAATCTTGAAAGTCATTTATATTGTGATGGAATTATGCAATGATATATTTATGCTTCCTATAGACTTATGATAGTATTTCATGCTATTAATTGGATGAAATGTTATGAAAGGAAATTATTCTTTATTAAAATAGTTGTTAATATGAATGCAATGTTATGCATATGTTATAATTATTTTCTAGGCTAACTATCATTGTTTTCCTGAGTGATAATGCAAGATGAATTGAGCACCTCCAAGAGAAAGAGGGGGAGTATCACCTAGGAAGAGGGTGACATTGAGGATTCTCTGTTTAAGCCATCTGAGCTAGCGTCAACCTAGTACTATTTTGGTAGCCTAGTAAGTCTAAGGCTAGTTCTTGTGAGCTTTGAGGTAAGACAATCTGAGTTAGTTTTTCATAGTATCTATTTTGTTTAGGGATGACTATTTTAGGGTTCTTTAACCTTCATGTCTTTATAAACGTTATGGTGTGATAATTCTATATGACAAAGATGCCACATAACAATGTATTGACCAACATTGTATATCATGCAAGAATGTTTTATTATTGGGTGATTATTATTATCTTCATTTTAATAATAGTTTGAATCGACTTATAAAGTCGTGGGGTTGAATTTAAGACTCGATTCCTTTATAATTGGAAAAGCTCTTTTATTTATTTAGTGGCTCGAATCATGTAATGAGGAGCCTATATTTTATAGGCGGTAGATGCATTTGTAAATGCCTTGTTTTAATGTTAATTTCAACCATACTCTAAGTCACAGTTAGCTTTATGAATGAAAGCGGCGTAGATTCAACAAGTATTTTGATGTTAACAAGTTCCACGTAGTGGCTAGTACTTGCCTTAATAGTATTGTAGTTATTGTTTTTTAGATTTGATAAAAAATAAATGTAAGTTTTATTAATGTGAATAAAAATAAATGTAAGATTTGTTAATTATAGTGTTTTAGTATTATTAATTAGTTATTTTAATGATCTAACTCATACCCTAACTCTACTTCTATTCCTAACCTCAACCCTAACCTTATTCCTAACTCTAACCCTAACAATAAATTTTAAACCATTATCTCAATCCTAGACCTATCTCTAACCCTAATTATGATCGTAACACTATCCATAATTATAAACCTAATTTTTATCACTAACTTTTAAATAAATAACATATTTAATAAATGTTATATTACGAATTATTATATATTAAATAAATTTTATAAATAAAATAAATATAATATATACTAAAAATCATTAAAAGTTAGATATTACATGTTGGAAATGTTTCTTCTCTTATTATTACTATAATTTATTTATTTATTTTGTTAGGTAAATCACTGCAAAGGGTGCAACACCCAAAACGCTTTTGACTGGAGCTATGAACTAGTGAGGCCACATTTGGGGGACCTCATCCCTACCATTCTGAACCATTACAGCCATATCCACCTCTTCCTTGGGTTTTCCTTTATTCTTGAATTCCCCAGGATCCCTTTTCTAGCTCTACATTATTTAGCCCACCTCTGATACTCAAGCTTTAAATCTCCTTATTTGACTTCTAAAGGAACCTAATTGATCAGAAATAGAGAGATTGTGGACCTTACAAGTATCAATGTCTACTTCCCAGGCATGACCAAGAAAATGAACCATTCCTTTCCTGAAGGACCCTTCCCACGCTTGGATCAGGTGTGATTTTGAGGATCACCAACTATTTTAAATAAACCGCCATCTAATCAGACAGGACTAGAAGCATAGAGGAGGCACTTCCTAGAGTAGTGTGATGATGTTCAAGCCTTTCAATCTGGCGGCAATGCTATTCCTCTCAAGCAAACTAACCACAAGATTTAGAAGGCCATAAATGATGAGTAGGGAAAGAACCATATTCACCAACAGGCACCTGGGACTAAGCCATAACCAAATCAGAATTGCTTCCTTAATTGAAATAAATAAAGATGAGGGACCAAGCGATCCCTAGGCCGCCAAACATCCCCAGTGCAACTTGAAGATGAGAGGTCATAAGAACTCCAATTCACAACTTTCTACTCCTACTTCTCTACTAAGCAAGTGATCTCAAATAGTAATGACGCTTGGCCAAGTGTCCAGTGTCAGGGGCAATAGGCCCCTAAAAATCTAGCTTAGGCTCCACATTGTCTTCCAAGGGAGGATACAACTCCCTTGGAATAAGGAAATAATTTCTTAATGTCTTTCAGACCAAGATCAACCACAACCTCCTCCCTTTTCTGTCTATTTGATTTTCTGCCTTTCCCTTTCCTAGTCCTCCCAAGCAGCCTAACAACCGAATGGTTAAGATGCCTTAGATCTGTCATCCCTAAATCATCATCACCAGAGGGATCATCCTCTGATTCCCGATCCTCCATAGTAGCCATGACTTCTTGGTTTTCCTTTCCCAAACCAGATTTCACTACTTCCTCATGCACATCCTCTATGCGAATCACCAAGCTCTAATTTGTGATAGCCCTAGGCAACTCTTGCAGAGGTTGATTGGTTAAGATAAGAGGAGCTTCATCCCCAAATTTATTTTTCTCTGCCCAATCCTTATCCTTTGATACCTTCTACGTAGAAGGACCCTGACTATTGTTGTCAGGTGATGGAGTGTTCTTAGCCTTCTCCTTATGAGAGGGTGAAGGGAAAGAAGTAACACGCCCAGCCGCACCTGACACACCCTTCACATCCTGCAAAGAGAGACTCCCTGTTGCCTCCAGTTGGTATGTGGTGATTGATCATGCTATACTGTACACCCCAACGTGTATCCTTGCTGAGGTTCGAGGCCGGATCAGGCCTTGGGCAGTAGCCCCCAAGAAAAATTTTCTTCCTACTTTTTCACGTCGTCATCGAAAAAGGGAAAAATCAACGAAAAAAGAAAAAAACTCAATTTTGTAGAACCCTAATCTGGAAGCTTCTAAGCTTGTTAAAAAGGGGTTCGGATGGGGGTTACAATATGATGAAAAACACGATTATTCGCAAGATTGTAATAGGTTTTTACACTGGATAATAAAATCATTGGATGGTTGCGGTTTGGTGGATGTAGCCCAGATTGGGTGAACCACGTTAAATTCTTTGTGTTATAATTTATTCTGTGTATTTTAGTTTCTCTATTTATTAATTAAATCTGCATTTAATTGTTAGATATTTGCCATTTCTAACCCTAACACCTCCTTGTTTCTTTGGAACCAGACCTTGCCATAATTCCTATTCGCATTGCATGTTTCCTCTTTGTGATCCCGCTTTCTACACCTTAGACAACATTTTTTCCTCCTTGATCTCAATTCTTTGCTCCCAGAAAACCCCATCAACACAAAGGTGAATTGTATCCAACAGACTATCAATCGTAGCAATTTTTATTCGTTCATAGAGATAAGAATCCCCTTCAAGTAACTCATTGTCCAGCTCAACCAAGATGCCCAACGATCTACCAATCTTCACAAGGCAATCCTTAGACCAATACTCTAATGGTAAATTATAGAGGCGAATCCAAATCGGGCGATCATAGGGTTTCAGTTTTATCGGGTTGAAATTGTGTTGCAATCTCTAGATGAAGAGAGGTGAATCTTCCATCATCCAAAGATCTCCTTGCAACACCCTATCGCGTTCTTCAAAGGAGAAAAAAAAGACCACGAAGAAACCATTTGGCAGGAATTTCACTATTTCGTGAGCCTTTCAATTCTTGGAGATCCAAACCCTAATTTTTTTTCTCTTGCCATCCTCTTACCAATAAATCGACAGATGATCGCTAAATCTTCTAACATGGCGAATTGACCCCAGGGTGTCATCCTCTCGGCAGTATGCCCCCACCGTTCCTTCACCATTTTGGCTGCTTTCGCCAACCTGCCGAGATTCTCCTCTCTGCGCCATCCCCTATTATTACTATAAAATTGTTATATATTAAAATGATAATTTATTACAAGTTGTTTATTTTTAATTATATATATATATATATTAAAAAATATATATATATTATATTAAATTATCAAATTTGATTCGTAGTAGACACAAGTGCAACTATATCTCTTCATTCAAATCAATAATTGTTAAATATTAACGAATTTATGATTATAGATGGAATGATTTTTTCAAAGTCCATGAATGATAGAGTAAACACTTGTAGATTAAACTATGTATGCTATTTTGAATTGATGTTTTAAACCACACTAAATGATTCATCGGAGGAAGAGGATAATGAAGAATATGATTATAGAAATGACCTTAAGAAGTGTTAAGTGGTGGGAGAGGGTAGCGAGGGAGGAGATTGGAAAATGAAGTAAAAGTGAAAATAGGGTAAAAATGATGAAGGGATAATAGAAGAATGAATAATATAGTAATATGATATAACCCAAATAAATAGATCAAAAAATGTTAAAGTTAAATGTCTCAAACAATGAATAAATAACTCTAATGACCTTACCCTAACCCTAACTCAATGATTCATCATACGAAGAGGATAATGAAGAATATGATTGTAGAATTGACCTTAAGAAGAGTTAAGTGGTGGGAGAGGGTAGGGAGGGAGGAGATTGAAAAATAAAGTAAAAGTGAAAATAGGCAAAAAATGATGAAGACATAATGAATAAATAACTCTAATGACCTTACCCTAACCCTAACTCAATGATTCATCATACGAAGAGGATAATGAAGAATATGATTGTAGAATTGACCTTAAGAAGAGTTAAGTGGTGGGAGAGGGTAGGGAGGGAGGAGATTGAAAAATAAAGTAAAAGTGAAAATAGGCAAAAAATGATGAAGACATAATGAATAAATAACTCTAATGACCTTACCCTAACCCTAACTCAATGATTCACCGTAGAAAGAGGATAATGAGGAATATGATTGTAGAAATGACCTTAAGAAGAGTTAAATGGTGGGAGAGGGTAGGGAGGAAGGAGATTGAAAATTGAAGTAAAAGTGAAAATAGGCAAAAAATGATGAAGACATAATAATATAATAATATGATAATATGATATAACACAAATAAATGGATCAAAAAAGGTTAAAGGTTAAATGTCTCAAACAACGAATAAATATCTCCAAAAGAATTATAAAGATGAATTATATAACAAAATGATTGATGAACAATTACCAAAATTATTAAAAGAAATGAAGAAAGATATAAAGGAAAATATGCTAAAACTTAAAACAATGATAATTTAATCAAAGAAAAAAGAAAAAAGATGAGATTATATATAAAATATAAATTGGAAAATTAAATAAATGAATTAATTAAAATTAAAAAATAGATGGTTAAAATACAATAGATTATAATATATATAACCTATAATATATATTAATATAAATAGATAAAATCATAATAACTTATATAATATATAAATATATATAGATTAAAGGAGAACCTACAAAATATTACCTTCAATAATATAAGATATAAATAAAAATAATATATATAAATTCTACATTAATATAGGTTATATATATAAATTAATATAAAAATATACATGAAAACAAATATTAATGAAAAGAAAGAGAGCATATAATAATAATTAAATTATACCATGAAAAATATTTATTATTGAAAAGAAGGAGAGCATAAAATAATTAAATTATACCACAAAATATTAAAAACATAGATAACAAAGATATTAGCCTAATGGAAAGAATAATACAATTTTTATTTTGTTTTATTATTTTAATAGTGTGAATCCAAATCTCTATAAAATAGTTAATTGATTTTTATGAGATTTTCTTTAATAAAAAATAACAATTACATTCTTTAAAAAGTCAAAATAAGTAACATTTATTTATTTTAGAAAGATTTAATGAAATTATAAAGCAAAAAATGAAAAATCATTCTTTAAAAAAATGTTTACCTTGCTTTCCTATCTTGCTTTCCCTACAAATGGGTCAATAACACATATAACTTTTTAACCAATCATATGCACAAGAAATATTTTTTATAATTTGTAAAGTTAAATATTTCACAAGTTGACTTTACAAAATTGATTTTTTTTTTTTAAATATTGTTTTTGATTGGTTGAAAACTAAATTATTAATAACTAGTTAACTAAAAAAAGCCAAAGTCATTACAATAGTACTATGCCAATGGCAAGTACTAATAAGCCACAACACCATGGGTTAGTAGCGGTAGAGAGCTAATAGTATCTTCAGTAACATGGAGGCCTTACTAAGTCGCAGGTATCACCTAGACGCCATAATATCATGCAAGTAGTTGAAACCTTTTAATTTAAATGTTCTTTTGTTTAAGCAAGGCCACAAGTTTCACTCAATGCAGAAAAAGATTGTAAGCTTTCTTCGTATTGGACAATCATTTGAAAAAACCATGGTTGTAGTTCAAATCTTAGAATGGAACCACGCGAGCTTGTGGTAACCATTTTTAGAACCAAATCTTGATTTCACCATATTGTACCAATGTTGGGCGATATGAGGAGATGAAAACAACCATTGAAAGGATATTTTTACCTTATTCTGGCAACTGAATAGTATCTTCCATGCCTCAAATAACCATTTGATAGCTAATCGCTCTAATGAACTCCTTCCTTCTACCATCATTGTAATCTTGAGAGATGGTGGCTATTCTCCCGGGGAAATTGATTTTAATTACTATTTCTCTTAAAATTATTTCCCGTTGACCTTATCAGGTAAATCCGTGGGGAGTTGGGAGGAAAATCCGGAGGCAACCGTTGGGTAATTATCTTGGCTCGATCAAATCTGAACTTATAAATGGATGAGGGGTTGGCTAAAGTAAGCATAGAGGAAGGTATTCTGAGTCAAGTCAACTCTTTATAGTGCAAAAGAAATAAAATGAGTTGATACAACAAATAGTTTTATTGTTTTTAGTAAACAATATCGAGAGTAAACCAAGAAGGATTACTAGAACTGGATTTCTCTGCTACAATAGTTGTAACGTAGCTATGGGTGGAAGAAGAAGCTACCTAAGGAAATATTCATCGATTGTGCATTCAATCGACACCTTACTCTCCTTTGAGCTTATAAGCAAACAAGTGTTGTGCTATTATTCCATCTAGTTTCTTGTTAGCAATGCACTTATTTTAGTATGGTCTTTCCTTGTGTGTGTGTGGAAGCAAAATAATCTGCATAACTTTGTGAAGGAATTATTGCAGGCTTCTTTTCCTTGTAGGATAAGCTCCTTTCTGATCTTGAAAGATTACACATAGTTTCTCTTGTTTCATTTAAGTGTTATCTTTGAGTAAAAAAAGTTGATAACAGGGTGTTAGAATCTAGTGTTAAAGGCAGATTGACCTTAGTCATTAACATGCAAGTATCTTTGTTATTTATATAAGTCTCCATATGGAGAAAGATTATTTCTTGGATTGTTTTGGAAAGTTTAAATAGTCTTCTTAAGCTTAGCTCAAGATAGTTATACTATCATTGTTTGTTAAGAGACTATCTTCACTCATTGAAGAAATGATTTGTTATCCTTCTAATCTTTTAACCTATTATTAAATACAAAGGTTTTGCTTTCAATCTTTAAAAGGAACCATGATAAGCAAATAACAAACTAAAGGCTCCTTGTGAGCTGTGAATCAAACTCGATTATATGGGAATTGGAAATCAGGGTATAAGCGGTTAAGCCCAGCTAGAAGCCATAGTTGCAAGATTGCCCAAGGGTTGAAGGGTAGAATCCTTGTTATTTCTAGACAAATTAAATGTGAACTATTTTGTTTCTTGAAAAAACAACCGATATGGTGTTATTATCCAACCCTTCTAGGGTTTCGTACTAAGTCTAGTAACTACCAGTAGAGGATGCATGAGAATGATGTATCCTTATTAATCCAAGACCATTTAGGTCAAGAGAATATTTTGATATGGGAAGGGAATGCCAAGAGAATGTTATATGGTGAGAAACCCTTTTGTATTTTGATAACTTGAACCAGTGGTAGAAGCTTAGAACCAAAAGCTACACCAAGTAACATGGGGATTGACAAAGGGCTAATATCTTTTCAACTCAGTTGAGTTATGTTATGTATGACAAGTTTTGTCATGATACAAGCTCTATGTATATGTTTGTTAGGTGGAATAGATAGTTCCAATATACCCTAGGTCAAGAAAGGTTTTCCAAGTCGAGTAAGGTGGGTGAACAAACGACTTCACTCTTAGTAGCGATTGTATCTATGATACAAATACTATGGCCATAGTAGGTGCAATTGTCTCTGCATGCACTCATCAATTCACTACAAACTAGATACTTAGCTAGTTAGAAATGTCGTACATAGTTGGAATATGTCCATAGTTGTGTGATGACATTAGTTAAGTAAGGCACAACACCAGAGCTCAAATATGTATATATATGTTTGGATATACATGTATATATATGCATATACACACATGATCATTAATGCTTATTAGAGGGTGTATACATATAAAATATTATTAATATTATGTGACTAAAGACTTGTTTGTATTCATCTATATATCAAATGTATATACACTTATATGACATGGTGTATATATATATATTAGTATAAATATACATATATGTGATACATGTATATATGTATATGTACATTTATAAATATATAATTACAAATATTTGAGATGCTTTGTAGACCAATTTATATATTTGTTGCAAGAATGGAAAGATTGAAGGTGTTGTCATTGATGTCAATTGGTCATTTGGTTATCAACTAGTTGTTTTTGGTTGTATATGTCGAGGATATTGAGAAAATTGTAATAAAGATATATTGCAGGTGTTCAGTTGTTGCTTCGGGTTTTGGTCCATATTTGCTCCTATGTTTGAACAGTTCAGACATGTTGTTCATGGTTGTTAGGAGATGCTATATCTGAATGTTTGGTTGTTGATTCGTTATACAGTGCAAGTTGTGTTCACCAGTTGTGAACTGTGGTTTTTTGTGTTTCTGGTTGAGGTCTAAGAGAAATGTTGTTGGTCCAGATTTCTCTTTGATGAAGTCTTATGACTTACGGTTCTAAAGATGAGTTGCCTCGATTGTATTGAAGATAGTTTCAAGATTTGGAATGTTCGTGCTCAATGGTTCTATGCGTTTTACACTGGTTTAGCCGACCTTGTGTGAAATACTACTTTCGAGGTTGATTCAAAGCGTGTTGGATCTTTTTGGGTCCCTTGAAGCGTGTGTTTGGGTTGCCCTCATTCTAATTCCACCTTAGGATGTTTTGATGCCGACCTAATTTGAATTTGGATTTGGATGGCTGACTTTGGATATGTTTCAAAGTCGAAGATGGTATAAATGCAAGATGAGTTAGTGATGGAAAATATACAAGAGTGAAGAAGAAAGGGTAATAAGAGAAAAGAGAAAGTGCAGTTAAATGCGACGTTGATTCTATTCAGTGAGAGTGTGTGTTGCGAGTGTGGTAGATATGTGCGAAGCTTAATGCTGAGTTTTTAGATGTAGTGAGCAGAAGGTGAACTCTATCATTCATGCAAGTAGATCGAGTGTTTATGGTGGAATCCTTTGTTACATCGGGATTGTAGTCTCTCTGTAACAAGTCTTCTTTGTCTTCTTTGTATCTCTGTGTCAGTGAGCCCTCTGGGTTGTTAGCCCTATTGGACAGTGAGTCCTTGTTTCAGGCAGTGATCCTTTTGTAATCAGTTATGATATTCTCTATAGTGTGAGTTAATCCTCACCGTGGTTTTTCCCTCATTGGGTTTTCCATGTAAATTTGGTGTTATTGTGTTTGTGTATTGGATTTTATAAGTTTCTACATTGGTATTTGATGATTAATCAGTTAAACGGTATTAAGAATTAGTTTTGGTGATTGAATTAAAGGTTTAATTCTGTGACAATTGATTCACTCCCCCTCTTAGTTATCCTATTCAACAATTGGTATCAGAGCAAGGTTCCTTGGTGAAGAGCTTAGCCACTTGAGGAAGGTCTGGGATGGATAGAAAAATGGTTTATGATTATCTAAGGTTCAATGGAACTGATTATGGTATCTAGAAAGTATTGATGAAATAATATCTGGAGTGTTGCGGATATGATGTGGAGAAAGCTTACAAGAATCCTCAGACTCCTCTTGCTAATGGTTTGAGCATGCCTAAAGAGATCAAAGAACATGAAGCAAACAATAAGGTGAAGTACATCTTGATGAATAGTCTGGTACACTTCGAGTTGATTAAGGTTCAAAATTTGAAGATGGCTAAGGAAGTCTAGGATGCTTTAGAAAGAGCACATGATGGTGATGAAAGAGTTAAAGAGGCAAAAATACAAAAGTTGGAGACATAGTTTGATCTTCTACATATGTCTGAAGATGAGAATGTTAAAGCTTATGTATAGATATTGGATGAGATAATGGTCAAAATGCGAGGACTTGGTGCTACTATAGATGAAACCAGGATTGTAAAGAAGATTCTCATAACTCTTCCTTGATGCTTATAGTGTTAGAAGGTGAGTGCTATTGAGCAAACTATAGATTATAAGACCTGCACTAAGGATCCGTTGTTAGGACTTTTGACATCTTATGAGATGAGGAAGCCGAGTTTAAGGAATGGATGCAAATTAGAGACTGCTTTTAAAGCTACAAAGGTTGAAGATCCGGATGAAGAAAAAATTGATGAAATTGAAGGTAACTTTGTAAGAAGGATGAGGAAAGGCTCTGGTAAGTATGAAGGTAAGTTTCCCTTTAAATTTTTTAGTTGTGGACAAATAGGTTATTATGCTGCAAAGTGTCTGGAAAGAGCTAAAAGGAATAAACAAAGATATGAGAAAGAAAAGAAAGGAAATAATATTAACAGAGCTTACTATGAACGAGAATGCTAGTATATTTGATGAAGATTCATAATATGAAGATCCTGATGACAATGAATGATTGTTCTTGGTGATTAAGGATGAACTTGCTTCTGCTAATTCTGAAAGATAGGTAAAGGAAATCCCTCTGGAGAAGGAGAAAAATGAAGGTACGGTTATCTCTGTTCTACATGCTAAACAAGAGAAAAATTATTGGGTAGTTGATAGTGGTTGTTCACATCACATGACTGGTGATAAGAGTAAGTTTGTTAAGCTTGAAAAATATGGTGGAGGTTTGGTTATGTTTGGAGATGATACTGGTGCTAAAATATGTGGGATAGGTTCAATAAGTTTTGATGGCAAGCATCATACTGATGATGTCTACTATGTTAAGGATTTAAGGCATAATTTGTTGAGCGTTGGTCAAATGTGCAGAAAATGATATGATCTTTTGTTTAAGGATGAGAAATGTGAGATTTGGAAAGGATCTGGAACATTGATTGCTACAGGAAATAAATTTGAAGGAAATATCTATCAACTTAAAGGTGCAGATGGATGATGCTTTATGAATCAGATTAATAACAATTGGTTATGGCATCGGAGAATGTGTCATATGAATTTTGATAACTTGGAAATGATTAGTGTTGTTCAAGTCGTGAGAGATTTATTGAGAATTACAAAGCTTGTTAATGCTATTTGTAGGAATTGTCAATTTGGAAAGCATGCAATAAATCATTACATATCAAAGGAACATTCTACTATTGGACTACTGGATTTAGTTCATACAGATCTTTGTGGTCCTACAAGAGTGAGAAGTCTACTTGGTGAAAGGTACTTTATGATTTTAATTAATGATTATTCTAGATATACATGGGTTACATTTCTTAGAGAGAAATCAGATGCATTAAATAGATTCAAGGCATTCAAAGCTATGGTTGAAAATGAAGTGAACTTGAAGATAAAATGCTTAAGGTATGATAGAGGTGGAGAATTCACCTCCCATGAGTTTAATATGTTTTGTGAAGTGCATGGAGTAAAGAGAGTTGTCTGCCCCGAGAACTCCTCAGCATAATGGAGTTGTTGAAAGGAAAAATACAACAGTTCAACAAGCTGCTAGATCAATGATTATTGAGGCCGGTATACCGAAAGTTTACTGGAAAGAAACTATTCATACTATTGTTTATGTATTCAATCGATTTCAAGCAAGAGCAAACAGTACAAAGACTCCCTATGAGCTATGGCATGGAAGAATTCCTGCTGTTAAATATTTCAAGGTATTCATAAGCAAATGTTACATCAAAATAGATGAAGAAACTTTGGGAAAGTTTGATGCTAGAAGTGATGAAGGAATTTTCCTCGGATATTCTACTGATAGCAAGGCATATAGATGTTTCAATAAAAGACTGAGAAGGACTGTAGATAGTTCAAATGTCAAGGTTGATGAGACAATGAAGAATTCTATTGAATTTGATGGATACATATCTGATGAACATGATTGTGTAAGAATAGAAGAAATTGTGAAAGAATAAGAAAAATATGAGCAAGGGAAGCAGGATGAACAAAATGAAAGAGAAGAAGATGCTCTGGTGATGTCCCCTAAGACACAAATATATGTACAGAAGAATCATTCATAAAATCAAATTATTGGAGATAAAACAAAAGGTGTATTAACTAGAAGTAGACTTGTTGTTGAAGTGAATCTATGTTTACTTTTTGAGATTGAACCAAAGACTACAAGTGAAGCTTGTAAAGATGAACATTGGAAGGAAGCAATGAAGAACTTATGCAAATTGAGAAGAATCAAACTTGGGAATTGGTCCCAAGACTAGCAAATAAAAACATCATTGGATTGAAGTGGGTATTCAAAAATAAGTTGAATGAGAATGGAGAAGTTAGAAACAAAGTGAGGCTTGTGTGTAAAGGTTACTCACAAGTAGAAGGTATGGATTTTCAGGAAACCTTTGCTCTGGTGGAAAAAATGGAAGCTATAAGGATGTTCTTAGCATTTGCTGCTCATAAAGACTTTAAGGTCTATCAGATGGATGTCAAGTCAACATTTTTGAATGGCGAGCTAGAATAAGATGAAGTTTATATGGAACAATAAGAAGGATTTCAGTTGATAGACCAATCGGATATGGTGTATAGATTGAAGAAAGATTTATATGGGTTGAAGCAAGCTCCTAGAGCTTGGTATGCGAGATTGGATAGGTATTTGATTCAGCAAGGTTTTAACAAAGGTACGACAAATAGTAATCTATACTTTAAAATTGAAAATGACAAAATCTTGATTGTAGTAGTGTATGTTGATGACATTATCTTTGGAGGAAATGAAAATATGTGTAAGAGGTTTGCGAAAGAGATGCAAAAAGAATTTGAAATGTCTATGTTTGGGGAGATGAATTTCTTTCTTGGGCTATAGATTAATCAAACAGAGAAAGGGATTTTCATTTCACAGTCTAAGTATGCTAGAGAGATGTTGAAGAAGTTTGGAATGAATGGTTCCAAACCGGTAAGTACTCTTATGGTGACTGATTGCAAATTGGGTAAAGATGATGATTCACTTAAGGCTGATCAGAGCAATTATATATCTATGATTGGTGGACTACTATATTTGACTACTACTAGACCAGATGTCATGCATGTTGTCTGTCTTGTGGCTAGATTTCAAGATCCTAAGGAATCACATGTTGTTGTTAAAAGAATATTCAAATATTTGAATGGCACTCCAGATTATGGATTGTGGTATCCTAAAGATATTGATTTCACACTTAGTACCTATACAGATGTAGATTGAGCTGGATGTGTAGATGGGATAAAAAGTACAAGTGGTGGTGCATTCTTTCTTGGATGCAAATTGGTGGCATGGTTGAGTAAAAAGAAAGATTCAATCTCCTTATCTACTACTGAAGTTGAGTATCTTGCTAATGCATCTTGTTATACACAAGTTTTATGGATGAAACATACATTGAAAGATATCACAGTGGTATATGATGATCCCATTTCTATTTTCTGTGATAATACAAGTGCAATTAATATTTCAAAGAATCTGGTGATGCACTCGAGGATGAAGCATATATCTATCAAATATCATTTCTTGAGAGAGAAGGTCATGAAGAATGAAGTGAAGCTTGACTATGTTCTAATGAAGGATTAGATCGCTGATATTTTCATGAAGGATCTTCCTAAAGATACTTTTGAGTATCTCCAGGAGAAGTTAGGGGTTATTGCCCCCCCTTTCTTGAACTAGATGCATCAGTCCAGTGGATCTATGGATCTATCTTTCTTCTAGGCTGATGTTTTGGTGGCTATCTCTCAAAGGGAGCGGGTAGTATCAGGTGTTGTCATTATGAGTATTCTGCTTTTCATGTCAAAGAAGAAATCAATGTAAAATATTCTTTTGCCTTTGCCATTGATGTCAAAGGGGGAGAAGAAGCATGTGAAAAAAATGAAAAAAAGAGAATGAAAAAGGAAAGGAAGAATGGAAGAAGAAGCATATAAGAAATTATCTACTAAGGGGGATAAACAAAAAAGTGTATTCAAAGCTAGTATGTTGTCTTTGATGGTTTTTCACATAATGTGTTGCCATCAATGACATAGGGGGAGATTGTTGCAAGAATAGAAAGATTGAAGGTGTTGTCATTGATGTCAATTGGTCAACTGGTTATCAACTAGTTGTTGTTGACTGTATATGCGAGTATATTGAGAAAATTGTAATAAAGATATATTGCAGGTGTTTAGTGGTTGCTCAAGGTTTTGGTCCAATTTTTTCCTATGTTTGTATAGTTCAAACATGTTGTTCATGGTTGTTAGAAGATGATATATCTATATTTTTGGTTGTTGATTCGTTGTACAGTGCAAGTTGTGTTCACCAGTTGTGAATTGTGGTTTTTTGTGTTTCTGGTTGAGCTCTGAGAGAAATGTTGTTGGTCTGGATTTCTCTTTGATGAAGTCTTATAACTTATGGTTCTAAAGAAGAGTTTCCTTTATTGTATTGAAGATAATTTCGGCATTTGGAATGTTCGTGCTTAATGGTTCTATGTGTTTTACACTAGTTTGGCCGACCTTGTGTGAAATACTACTTTCGAGGTTGATTCAAAGTGTGTTGGATCTTTTTGGGTCCCTTGAAGTGTGTGTTTGGGTCACCCTCATTCTAATTCCACCTTAGGATGTTTTGGCACCGACCTAATTTGAATTTGGATTTGGATGGCCGACTTTGGATATGTTTCAAAGTCGAAGATGGTATAAATACAAGATGAGTTAGTGATGGAAAATATACAAGGGTGAAGAAGAAAGGGTAATAATAGAAAAGAGAAAGTGCAGTTAGATGTGACATTGATTCTATTCAATGAGAGTGTGTGTTGCGAGTGTGGCAAATCGGTGTGAAGCTTAATGTTGAGTTTTCAGATGTCGTGAGCAAAAGGTGAACTCTATCATTCATGCAAGTAGATCGAGTGCTTATGGTGGAATCCTTTGTTGAATTGGGATTGTAGTATCTCTATAAAAAGTCTTATTTGTCTTCTTTGTATCTCTATGGAAGTGAGCCCTCCGGGTTGCTAGCCCTATTGAACAATGAGTCCTTGTTCCAGATTGTGAGTCCTTGTTTCAGGCAGTGAGCCTTGTTTCAGGCAGTGAGCCTTATTGCAGGTAGTGAGCCTCTTGTAATCAGTTTTGATATTATTTATAGTGTGAGTTAATCCTCACCATGGTTTTTCACTCATTGGGTTTTCCACGTAAATCTGGTGTTATTGTGTTTGTGTATTGGATTTAAGTTTTTGCATTGGTATTTGATGATTAATCAGTTAAGCAGTATTAAGAATTAATTTTGGTGATTGAATTAAAGGTTTAATTATGTGACAACTGATTCACCCCCCTCTCAATTGTCCTATTCAACAATATTTGAATAAAGTGTTGATTTATATGAGTATAGGGCTCTCCATATACTAGCGCTAGAATTATCAAAGAAGCACATAGTTTTAAAGGTAGTTTTTACCAAGTATAGTGTGTAACTCTTAATAAATACATCCAACACATTATGTTATGTAAGAGCACTTCATTCTATAGAAATTCTAAGTGAATATACCGCATATATCATTATGGAAATGCAAAGGTTACAACTACCATGTTAAATGAATAAAGCATAAACAGTTATAAAGCTATACTCTATACAAAAGGGCATATGGAGTTAAGAATAAAAGCTAGTGCATGAAGTTAATGAAGGTCGATTTGCATATGTTATGCAAATGTAAAGAAGCCAATACAAAGAGTCTTATAAAGACTCGGTGAAATAGAATGGAGGCATCGTGTTACATGGTGAAGTGCATGAATTAGGGGTGAGGGCGTAGCAAATTAAGGAGTAAGCCACAAAATTTAAGTCAATATGGTGAATCTAACTTAGTCGATGCTTTATGATAGAATATCTTTGACTTAGTAAACTACAAAATGCCTTGTCATTGAGTAAATATCAACAACTGATTATGAACAACAGGTGGATGAATTGGTCAAACTGATTAATAAGATGAATCGACTCATGTGAGACTAAGTTAACATGAGCTATGTGTTGCACATTTGGTATTGATTGATTCTAGTGTGTATTAATTGTACCAACTATAGGAGTTTTCAGCTTGCTTTGGTGCCACCTTATGAATCCTATTTGCTGTAGATGTTCATTGTGAAGGCAATTTGAATTACACCTAAATTTCATCATGTGTTGATTTGATCATGTTGTTGTCAACTAATAAGGTCAACCTGTAGCTTCATTTAGCTGAGTATGTTTGTATTTGTGTGCCACCTTTTAGCTAAGTTGAGTGAGTTGTTATGCATGGAGATTGCTGTCAAAACTCATGCCTTTTCTGTAGGCTGGGTGGTCTCCAATCTGTTGTATAAATAGAGGAGTTAAACTCTCATTTGGGATGCATTCCTTCAACAATCTTATGCATTTTATCTGCATTTCTTATCTTTTTTTATTTTGCTATTTATTGAGAGAGAGAGAGATCTTTGAGTATTGGTGAGAGTATTTTATCATATTGAGAGAAGTATATTATCAACTTGTGCGATAGAGGTCTATTGTGGCATCACTTGAGAGAACAAAGCTAAGCTTGTTGCTATTAGGAAAGATGAATTGTAGTCAATCGATTGGATAAGCGAATACAGGCATGAGGATAATCTTCCATTATTTTTCTTAGCTTTTGAAAGATTGTTTCATGATTGCTTTAACTAGTCTATTGTGAATGCTTGCATTTAGATGAAAATAGTATTGCTTTGAAAATAAATTAGAAGTTGTTAATATTGTTTGTGAAATGCTTGTAACTACTCCATAATAGGAGGTATTGTTTGTCATAGGTATTAATTTACTAAATATGATTAAACAAGGGTAGAATAAGGGCTACTCATAGCTAAGTTATTTGATTATAATAGATAGCTAGTGGGTTACTCCTGGGTTGAGAGGTACATTGAAACCTAGTGAATTAGAGTTGTTGCTTGATTAGTGGCATTGCACTTTTAAATACAAAGTTATCGTATTGACAAGAGTAGGCTCATAGCTTAAACCCTTTTAGTCAGGAAGATTATACTCTCAAATGGAATCATCTAATGTTATGACAATTCTTCGATTGAGGTCATTCATTGATAAGGTTGTACTCTTAAGATGGGTATCACTTATTGTGGGATATTTATTGAGCGGAGTCAGTTATTTAATCTATGATTATGATGAGGCTTATGTAGCTATACTCTAGATTATGAAGTTATACTTTAGAATAGTTTCTCTTTTGTAAAGAATAGCTTGTTTATGTAAAGATAAGTTCATATGTTACACCTAGGATAGTAATATCCATTGAAAGAGTAACTAGAGCTTAGGCTTGTTAGTAAAGATATCCTAGAGTATGAGGGATTAATGATAGGGTAATCCTGGGGTAAGATATTATCCATGGGAGGGATTACCTATGCATAGAATATAGTGGCCTTAAGTCAAAATGAGCTTAAGAAGTGTAGGTGTATGTTGACCTTCACTTGAAGTACTAATTGAGAACACTTTGGCCAAAGTAGTGTCATTTCCTTTGGCTCCATTATCAGATCACTGTGTCCATGTAGTGCATACTAGTTGTAGATTGTTGGGAATACAAGTTCTAGTCATGTAGGGCACAATACTAAGCTCAGTGTGGTTTGTCGTACGAGGTTACTCAAACAATCTCTTCGTCGACAGGTAGGGCCATCTATTATTGATAGATGTGCAAGGGATCGCATATGAGTTCGTGGTTGGCAGAAAAGTGCTTGAGTGATGCTTCTCGTCCTTAGCAGACGACACAATCAAAGGTTTTGAAAGGCAGATCCCAGACAATCTATATCTTATGCTCTGAAACTCAAAGGAGCTATGTATGTATCTTGTAATCATTTTTATGGGATGATGTAATAATGAATGATATACTTGAGTTCATTCAATATGATATCTATGTTTTGAGAAGATTTGTAAAATTACATTGGAATGCAATGGCAATTTGGAATTAGTGTTATGCATGTGATTTACATTATTGGAAGAAAAAAAATTATTGCTATGTTTTGGCATCATGGTTTATCACTTGAGGTGAAAACATTGGAAATTTTACTATGAAGAACACTAGGGTTGTTACACAAACCAACAAACAACAAACCTAGATAAAGTAAACCACTCAATAGGGGACAAATCTTTGTAAATGGAAATCAATTCCTCTTTATTCAAACATTTGAAACAAGATTGACAAACACTCAACTCTATTTTTATTTATAATTTAAAAAATATTATGTTATTTTGATTGAAAAGCAACATGCAAATTCATTTGTTCAAGTATTCATTGAAATTGTTTATTTTCTTCTAATTTCATTTAATTATATTTAACGAAAATAAAATAAAAATATTTTTTTTGCTAGTTTCTAAAGGTTAATTACCATTTTTTACTAATAAAATCGTTATATGCATATAATCATAAACCCAAAAATATAAAAAACAAATAATTTTCATTTTCATTATTTTTTAGTTATTAGTCGATAGGCTACATATAGTGTGAGATTTGAGCATAAACAAGTCTCACGCCTACAAACCACTGTTGAGTTGCAGAAAACAAGTTTTAATAGTTGTTTAATATGTAAAATCCTCCAAAATATCATGTGAAAGCCTCCAAAATCTCACTTGTCATGTAAAAGCTACATACATATTGATTTTGCATCTAGATGGGAGTATTCTATTTTCATTCGTAGTGTTTTTCTGATTTGATGGCAACTTTCCTTTTTCATTTGCATTGCTTTATGTTTTAAATTTGCATACAAATATTTCAAAATGAGATAATACCCAGTTTCTTTGAAGTAAAAATCTAGATTTTCTAAGTGAACAAATCTAAATTTGTCTAAGTTTATTTCATTCCATTATTTAACACTAATTTTTAATTGTTTAATTCAGCCACATGCCACTAGAATTTACAACACATTATATCCATACACACCCATGCACAAACACATACTATTTAACATATTAACATACATATAATTTTCTATCGACGTAATCCTTGAACCTCATTTAGATAAATACTAGTTATAATACTTTAAAAGTATTATTTGAGAGCGCTTGATTAGAACTTTATATTTTTTATGTGCAAAAATCAACTAATGTTGACCAAACATCTTTACCACTGGTTAGAGGCTCCTTCCTCATAGTCTATCGTTACATCTAAGGCATCATGGAGTGAAAGCAAGAGTATAAATTCAAAAAACGAGATACAATAATAGAGAGCACAAAGTGTAGAGGGGAAGCATGATGTCCCTAAGCATAAATAAGGTAAAATGTATTATGCATAAATATGTGGCAGTTACAGTGCCACAAAATGTAAAAGGGAAGGTACAATGCTCTCAATTTAACTCAAAAGATGAGCATGTTGATAGATAGACGTAAAAGTGATAATGTGATGATGAAAGCACATGTATAAAGCAATGAAGTTCGAGAGAGACCAAAATGCATAATGCCTCTAATATACAAAAAAATGTGATGATGAAAGCACATGTATAAAGCAATGAAGTTCGAGAGAGACCAAAATGCATAATGCCTCTAATATACAAAAAAAAAGGGAGAGAGTGATAGCCCGTGATGTAAGGTGTGGCAATGAAAGTAGAAGACATAAAGAGAAAGTATGAAACCCCTAATGTAAGGATGTAGTGGTGAGTACAATATGCAGGCATTATGTCAACTAGTCTAACTTGAAGTGTGATAGATTATTGTTGACCCGATATGTATGCTCTAAAAGTATGGCATGAAAATGAAAATGTAGGATCATAGCAAGTAAATAGTTTCTAGTTCTTATTTTGACAAGAATTTATGAGGTGTGTTCATGCTGAGGGAGTTATTTATTGCATTATGTTTAGTGCTCTTGAAGTTATTTCACCTTCCAAATTGGGTTTTACCATTAGCAGATTCGATACCCATGGTTTTGTTGTGGTATCAAGTATATAAAAGTTATTTTGGTTGCATTTTCAGTGGTAAATTACAGGACTTTTCAAGTTATTGATTGCAAGGTGTAACTTCTCTTTTGATTGCTAGCAAAGAAGTTGTTAGCAAATACAAAGCTACAATAATTGATTTGATAGTGGATTAACTTTCCTTGTGTAACTTGGTCATTTTCCTTGTGCATTGTTGTTTTGTACAACATATTGTATTTTTGCACAACAACATGTGGGAGTTGTTTATGGTGGCTTAACTTAATGCAAATGGGTGTAGGGAGTAAAAGACTCACAATTGCTATTCTCCATTTCATTTGGTCTATGTTTCTATTGTTGTCCTATGTTATTTGGCCATATTTTTTGTGCCTTGTATTGTGTTGTATTGCAGATTGTATGTTTTGAGCATGCAACTTTATGCTTGTTGTAATTTCCTTTTATGTTAATCTAATACAAAAAAAAGTAATCAATAGTCAAAGGATAAGACATGAGTGCATACACAATAATAAGCATGGACACAAATATGTAGTGCTTGATGATAGGCGTAGAAATGAATGACAAACAATATGAGAATAAGCAAATAAAGAACTGAAATGGTAAGGAAAGGACCATAAAAGATTGAATAATGAAAGAACAATATACATAAGGATGGAGAAGGTGAAATAGAAAAATAATAGGTAAAAGAACAATCCAAGTGGGAAATAAAGTCAAAGGCAAAAGAATCATAGGCATAAAATGGATGTAAATATGAATAAGATACAATATGTCAAGTAAGGAAAATGGAGTGTGATTAATTTTCCTTGCTCTCCACCTAGTAGGTTGGAATACATGCTTTATCCAAGTCTTGTAGGTTGGTAGTGATTATTATCTTGACATGACAATGGAACTATCCAAGGTACTTGACAAGCATCACCTCTTCTTCCTAGTCCATGTCAACTAGCATGCCTTATCGTTGGAATTCGATGGTGTAGTCTTGCACACTTTGCCCATCATTTTATTTCAAGGAAATCCACTTAATATATTATTTATATTTGTGGCATATGGGATATAAATTATTTTGAATTAGTTATTTCAGTTATTCTCAAGTGCTTTCAATTCTCTTTTTCCTCTTGTCACAATTAGTTACATAATTTTTCTACCATACAAGAGCATGTTCTTCCATTTTGAGGTATGTAAATTTAATTATTTGTGCCCCATCAAATTTGTGAACACTAAATAAACTTGAAATTTCTTTAAACATGAATCCAAATTTTTTGTATTATTTTCCCTATTGTAAGTTTTTATTTCAATCTTAGCCTCTACTTTAATTTGGTATTCGCTTTTTGAATGACTCTCTTAAAAACTCCTTATTTACTTTACCTTCTTCTTCCTCTAAAATTTCTTAGCTATATATTTTACCATATTAAGGTTTTCTCTTATGCCATCTTCATTTTCTCTTATTATTGCCCCAACTATTGTTAGTTTTTTGTTATGGCTTTTTATGTGGTTCTCCAATGCGATTAAATGTGGATTCATCTCCTCCATTCGAGCTTGTTGTCTTGGTATGACAATGTAGGATCATAACAGGTAATCAATGATAATAGTATAAGGAATAAGTGCATGCACAATATCAAGCATGGTCAAACTAAAGCCAAATATGATGGTAGGCATGCATATGTATGACAAACAATATGCTAGTAAGGTGAAATAAGGAACTAAAATGGTAAGGAAAGGACCATAAAATAGTGAATAATAAAATAATACTAAGCATAAGGATGCAAACATTTAAATGGTAAATAATGGAAACAAGAACAACTCAAGTGGGAAATAAAATCAAAGACAAAGGAAAAAAAAATCATAGGCATAAAAAGTATGTAAACAAGAATAGGATGCAATATGTCAAGCAAGGAAAATGGAGGGTGGTTGATTTTCCTTGATTTCCATGCAGTCAACTTAGGCACAAGCTTTGTCCAAGTCTTGTGGCTTGGTAGTGATTATCCTCTTGATATGAAATTGGTGCTATCCAAGGTACTTAACAAACATCTCCTCTCCTTCCAACCTTATCGACCAACATGGCTTATCTTTGGAATTAAATAGTGTAGTCTTGCATAATTTGGTGTATGGGATAGACATTATTTTGAATTGGTTATTTCAATTCTTCCCAAGTGGTTTTTATTTATGACTGAAGTTGTGGGTCCCAAATCCCTAAAGTTGAATCCTTTCCTAAATGTTAGGGATTTAAATTTTAAAATAAGACCACACACTTATGATCACACTTTAAGAAATTGAGGACCAATTGTTGACGTGGGTAGGACTTCCTTTGCGTTTAGTTTTGTTAAACCAAGGGGGGCTTCCCTAAGGTGTTGAATTAGATTAAATTATAGGGAATGGTCAATTTCCTTGCTACAAACCATACCCATTGAACATCACATTCCTACTTCAATTGTCACTATGTACCTATGTGTTGGTTTGATTATGCAAGGTTAAGAACCTTCATTAAAATAGAAAAAGTACTTACCATGGGAAGTGTTTACAGATATGGATATAACAAGCCCTATTCTTATTATATAATTTTATACATGGAATCTATGAAGAACTTAGAACAACACAAATTGAAACAATACTGAAATACTTAGTTTGTTTTTAACGTGTTGAGATGATGGAATGTGAAGCAAATAAAAAACTAGTGCCTATATCAAAATGGGCATGAAGTTAGTAAATTTACTTAAAATATGTAATATGGAAACCAATGGTGGCATCTTAATGAATATCTCACAAAAGACTATATCATTCATAATACACAAGAAAAATAGGTTCTATACAAATATTCAAGAAAATCTTTGGAAATACAAACTATTGAAAGAACAATGCGTAGTAATCCTCGAGTAAACATGAACATTTATTTTATATTAAAAAAATGCCTCACAAAAGCTTAGTGAAGATTTTATAATCCTTTGGTTGATCGACTAATTATAAATACATCCATAAATGAACATAATACACATGGAGACACTCAATCAAGGTCAAATCTACATGTTATATTTAATTTTCAAAGGTTACAAGGACTTTTTTACAAAATTTGAATGAACCCATATCAATGCAATATCAAAAACATGATAGTAGAACTATAAATTTAAACCTTAGGGATTCTTGTGATGTTTCCTTGCTATTGGATCTACAATTTCTCTTTTTAAAAATTTCCATCCCCTTTACAAATGAAACTTTAGGCCTTAAATGTCTCTTGCAAATTGTGACCAACCAGAGGGAAATATGAAATCTTCATTAAATAAAAAAATCTCCCAACTAGTATGCAACAAGGGATGCCTATGCTCATCAAGCATAATTTCTTCTTGGATCTTGCCTAATATTGTGGCCAAGGATGTCTAATTATACCTATGAAGCATATAGGATTATTCTTCTTTGATTTGCAAATATTCTCTACATTAATGAGATTAGATATGAAGTACCATGACATGAGAGAATGCCCATACCTGTAGAAAGAACCTTAGAAGGTTGAGCACCATTACTTATAGTAGATGAAATGTCTCAAGGAGTAGGACATGGTAGGTGAAATGGTGTAGCACTAGAGTTACAACATTTAAATATTCCTTTGATGCCTTTTTCTTTCCTGTAAAACTACATTATGCTTACCTTCTCCTTTAATCATCAAAGACTTTGGCTAACCTTATTAAACTTTTAGGAAGTTCAAAAACCTATGAACTTGTCCCATGATTCTTCTTTTTCTTTTGCATGTTAGACTGTTAGGGAGTTTGTGAACTCACAAACCACTTGACATACTGAACTTGGCTTCTTTTGCCCTAAATAACTAAAATTTTAAACCTTTGTCATGCTTTTGGGGAGTTTAGGAACTTTGGAACTCCTTGACATATTGAACTTCCTTCCTTATTTTGTCAAAGTTTCAAAGATTTTGTGAACTCACAGACTCACCAATATTTTGAATTTCATCCCTTCATATTTTAATTAGCCACAATTATTGGGTAAAATTTCATAGTTGTTTCACATTTTAGAAAATTTAAACATATCTTATTGAAATTCAATTTCAGTCAAATATATGGTCTATCTAAATTCATTCGAACTAAATTAGATATCGGACAAAAAAAATTCCAACTAGAAGGGTCCTTTAAATACATATGAAGCATCACTTTGGGGCCAATTTACTAAATAAAATTGTCAAAATTTTGATGTTTTAACAACTTCTACTCATGTATTTAAAAAAAAAAAATTAAAAGCCCTTTTGTAGATCTATAAGTATAGTTTTCAAAGATATCATTTTGAAGAGTTTAATTATTATTTATACTTTACTAAAACTAGGTCATCAACACCAAAATATATGTAACAACCCCAGTGTTCTACTTAGTAAAATTTCAAAGTTTTCACCACAAGTGAATGATCCATGATGCTACAACATAGCAGTAATTTTTTTTTCTTTTTTATAATGTAAATTACATGCATATCGAATAAACACTAATCCAAACTTCCAATGCATTTCATTGTAATTTCACAAATCTTTCCATAACATAGATTTCATATTGAATAACCTCGAGTTTATCTTTCAAGAAAACATCCTTCCATATATATGGGTACATGATTCATACATAGCTCTTTTGAGCTTCATTTGGAAATAGATATACAAACTGGTCTTGATGTCACCACATTGGTGCATACATTCAAGATGTCCATGTTCCTTGGTACACGTACTCCAATTGTCCCCAATATTGGTGCAAACATCCACAAGCCTCAGTTGCCAACTGATGAGGAGAAGCATCACTAAAGTGCTTTTCCGCCAACCACAGACTCAAATGCAGTCCCCCGCACACCTACCACATATGGTAAGATGGCCCTTCCCTTCAACAAAGTGTTTGGTTTGGTAACCTCATAACAATAGCCTATTTGAGCTTAGTGTTGTGTCCTACATAACTAGAACTTGCATCCACTACCATCCTGAACTAGTATGCATATAAGGAACACAGTGAACTAATAGTGCAATCAGTGGAAAATTACACTACTTTGGCCAAAGTATTCTCACTTAGTACTTCGAGTGATAGTCTTCCTATTCACATACACTACCATAGCTTGGTTTGGATTATGACCGTTCATATACTATGCTTAGGTAATTTCCTTCTATAAGTAATCATTAACCTCATAAATAACCTTTTCCTCTTTTCCCAAAACACAATGGTATATCTACCAATACGACATAAGCATAAGTTACCCCCCCTCTTCAATGGATATTCTAATCCCCAGGTGTAACATACAAGCTTTTCTAGTCTACACATTAACTTTGCATAAACTACTTAACAAGCTATTCCCTTTAATGGATAGCCTAGTTCCAAGAATAACCTTATAATCCAAGGTATAACTACATAAGCTTCATCTTATCATGGAATAAATATTCATAAATATATAATGTTAATAAGTGATTCTCATCAAGATTATAGTCTTATCAATGAATGACCTCAATCAAAGAATAATCATGTCAATAGATGATTTCATTCGAGAGTGTAATCTCCTTAGTAAAAAGGGTTATTCAAAGAGTATAATCTTGTCCATAATATGACTTCATATCAGGAGTATAAAACAACCAATTAGGTAACAACTCTAACTCAATAGGTAATCCAACCTATGGCTCCAATCAAAGAGTCATTCATAAACTTATGTGATCAACTTAATCACATAGGTGAGTTTCAACCTTGGTATATCCTAATCCTAGGATAAAGACAACAACCAGTGACTAGTTCAATCATGTAGGTTAATCTAAACCTATGTGTTCCAAACATAGACCAAATAAACAACTCACCAAGTATATTATTCCCAACCTATAGGTTCCAATGAGTAGTCAAGTACATTTCCCAACCCAGTAGGTAAATCTTAACCTAAGGTTTCATTCATTAATCAAGTAAACTTCTCGATCCAAATAGGTTATTCTAAACCTAGGGTTTCATTCGAGAGTAAGGTAATGATCAAATGATCATTCAAGTATAGATTATTGATTTGGTTTGCATGACGTCACATCCTATCCATATCTTGCATACCATCACTATGGCTATATAGCTAAACCTTATCATTTCTAAGCTTTCCTAGCATAATAAGCTAATAGTGTCAAGTCACTTCATGAAATTGACACATTTCATATTATACATGTAGTCTAAACTATCTACGTATAGAAACATCATCTAAGTTCCTATAGAGGGTATATAGGAAGATTAATTCACTCCCTTAAGCTATTCAAGCTTTCATCAAATCTAGTATATAATACTAATGATAAACAATCATTCCTTACTATGGAGTAAGTAAAACACTCATAAGGGAATCATAACATTCATGATTCTTTCCCTTTCCAAAATAGCAAATAGTTCATTACTCTATTTCAAGCAACTAATGCAATTTCCAATTTAAACATACAAGGCAAACAATCCTTCAATAAAAAGATAAAACATAGAGATAATAGAATCTCATGCATGTTAAACGCTTATTCCAATTGACCCAATGGATCTCAAGCTTAGCCTCCTCTTAAAATCAACTTAGTAACCAAACCTCTCAATTCTCTCACTAAATTCCTCTCAATAACTATCAACATTATAGAAAACTCTCTCAATGAATTATACAACAGAATAGAGTAGTGTAATGATGCAAAGAATAAGTGTCTCCCAAATGAGGTGAGTGCGCCTCATATTTATACCCAAAAACTAGCTTCTAAAGGCTATAAACAAGGATCATTATATGTCACTTCTCAGCCATAAACAATCAACTCAGCTTACCAGTAAAAGGGTGGCAGATTCCTATCAAGTTAGTCATCAAAACTAAACCAAAAATTGATCTAATGCTTGCCACAACACATTTACAAATTCATAAAGCACATGCTTTATATAGAAAATCGGTTTCTAGACTTGAAAGACTTCTAAAGTAATCAAAGAATTCATAATATGGTGCCAAGTTTACAACACATTCCCTATTCTCAAGCTTGCAGTTTAATAGTAGAAATGGTCTATCATATTTTGGCTGCACATACTCAGTCGACTTACTCTAGATTTGGCAGGCGACACATAACATTGGTTCGACCTCTTAACATTTATAATGTTATTGACTTGGTACGTTGCATCCAGAAAATGTGTTGCATTTTAATTTTGTTTCATTATCTTTTACATAACAGACTCTATTCTCACGTATTTCCTTCGCACTTTATCTCAAATGATATATGCAACCTAATACTTATTATTGCGCTATTATATATTGCATTGTATTTCATTAAATTGACCTTAGCATATATTCTATGAATCGACCCTTAATATTTAATAAGCAATGCCTTTGCAAATTGCTTTAACTCCTCTCCAAACCATGCATTGTCTTCGATAGGAATTGATATTTCCTTTGCCTTCGTTTCAATTTGACTAAGTCTTGACAATGATATCATACGTTGGAGTTTATTGGACATCATGTGTATTTCATAGTGCTATCCAACCTACGTTATGGATGATTCATAGTCTACATTGACTTAGTCAGGCATTTACTTTACCCTTTCATTTAAACTCTTGTCAAACTCCATATTCTACATGCTACCTTTAATTCCTTCTTATCGTTAGCTTTATGTATTGGCTATAAAGTCTTAATATTGTTCCACATAGACAATGCTATGTATTGTGCTTAGGAACAATTAATATATCCATAGTGTAACTATGCGCTGTCCAAATAAGCAGTGTTTAACTTTTGCATTTAAGACCTCTCTCTCCCACATATGCACTATGTATAATATAGTGCTTTCCATATCTATCATATATACATATAATATATATATTTTAACTCATACATTAATAAATGCACATCACTTGACGTATCAAATACATGTGTCCACATTATCATTTCCATAAACAATATGTGTGTGCATATACATATCTATATACACATATATGTGTATATACCTATATCGTTGTGTTTGTATGGATCCTCATCATGTCACACATATGTGTATATATGTATATATGCATATACGTTCATTCATACACATATCATGTTACTATTTCATATCAACATAGATACATTCATATCTCCGTTGACAGTATATTCATTAAGTGTATATCTATATATATCTATATATATATAATTGACTCCCCATGTATGTTTACTTGTAAGTATTTCTACTTACATACATATGCACATGATTATGCTCTCATGCACAGATCAATATATATATATACCCATATATAGGTATACATTTAGCGTACTTACGAATCAACGTAAAGAAAACTATACAAAAATCTCAAAGACTCTAAGATTCCAATCACATAATTCAATCCAAGAATGCTCCTAATAGAAATCATGATCCTGTCTAATGCAAACACAACATGTCGAGAGGATGACTTACCAATTCCCAAATCTATGACTTAACTCAACTATTCTATTAGTGAGTGTGTGTAAAAGCTTAGTGAGGTTTCGTTTAGGGTTACCCAACCAAACTCTTTTCTTGAGTGATACTTCTCCTCCCTTTCGAAGGTGTGAACCTGTACCTACATCCAAGTTGACATATTTGCAATGATACATTCACATGAAATCCACTTTCATCATAAAACATTAGAATATTCATATTGCAATACATATTCCTTCATTGTACTTCATCAATATAAACATAATTACTCCTTCAAAGCAATAATATCTTTAATAACTATTTTAGTATTCCATTCCTTTAACAAACATATCAAAATCATGACTGCATTCATCATCCTATTTACTTGTTGTAAGGAAAGCTTAGGTGCGGAACAAACTCTCCTAACGTCAAAACCTCAGGGAAGAATGCAGATATGACTTTAAATTTTACAATTACAATTCATTAAGATACTCATGAAAGAAATAACAGAATAGAGAAATGAACATACACAATTGGACACCAGATTTACGTGGGAAAACTCTTACAGGAGAAAAAACCCACCACACCAAGAAAAGCCTCTTTGTATTACAGTAAACAAAATTACATACAGAGTACAAACTTCACTTTTTGATGTCAATTTACAGCAACAACATTTCCTTGATCAACCTTGTACAGAAATTCTCACAGAAACATCCAACGAACTTACATAGATCAATTTGTATTCCATCAAACAACATTGTCACTCATCAAATTGTACATCGTCATCCGCCATTGCCCAACATAGTCGTTTTCCTCACAGTCTGTTCATCTCCCTCACAAGAATGGTCACAATAGTCCAACTGCTAGCGGTTCACATTCTACTTCTCTGATTGGTCGAAAATAGACCACGTAGGATAGACATTCGGTCAAGGCGTTCAAACAGTATCGCATGTCGGTGAGACACTAGGCTGTGTCTCCCCGATGCCACAATGCCACAACGCCTGACTGTTGTTATCAGCCAGAGTCACCACCATCGGCAAGAGTCATATTGAGTTCAAACCTGTCACCCAGACTCACTCTATCGCTAAGACATCACATCGATATCCACTGCAAAACCATCGGCCAGACCATCGCTATCGGTGATAGGTCATACCGAACACAAATCCATCTTGTGCAGATCTATCGACAAGAGTTCCGCTATCGCCAAGAGTCTTACAAAACCTTATGTCATACCGATGTTCATTGTACAAAGTTGTCAGCGAGACAAGTGCTATCGGCAAGAGCTCATACCGAAAACATACCCATCGGCGAGACAAACAATATCGCTAAGACTTCACATTGATGTTCAACTCATGTAGCTCTATCAATGAGACATCATACCAAGCATAGAACAATCGAAGAGAGAAACGCTATCGCCAAGAGGTCACATCGAATGCACCAGCTTGTTGGCGAGACCACATCCATCGGAAAGAGTTCTTACCGAATGCAAACCTATTAGCCAAGAGTCTTCCCAATGTCATCCGTTGCCTATGTGAAAAACCTCAGCGAGACATACTCTATTGGAATGAGTCATTTTGAATGTTCATGCCTCTCCCCAATGACTTCTGTCGCCATGAGTCTCCCCGATAACCATTAGAAACCAACACGTCGGTAGGAGATCTATTCGGGCAGAATGAGATGGAAGTTTCATAGCGATTGACATGTCTTGCCGATGACTCATGTTGCAAAGAGAAAACCAAAGTCTCGGTGACCTAAGTACTTCAAAAGTTTAGAACACAGCTGCTAGTCGGTAAGACTTCCAGAGGGTCTCACCGACTTTTCTCTTTTAGGAGTTTACATGCCAGTAAGATGGAGGCACATTTTCCAACAATCTCCCACTTGATGAAGATCTTACTGGCACCTCCAGAGCATAACAAAACTACTAAAATTCATGGGCACTAAGGCCCATTAAACTCGCACACCACCTGAACTTATCTGTGCTCACTGGTTTCGTCAATGCATCTACAACATTTTCCAGAGTATCCACTTTTTCTAAAGAGACCTTTCCATCCTCCACCATATCTCATACAAAATGATACTGCACATCAATATGTTTTGTCCTGGCATGGAAAGTAGGATTTTTTGCCAAACAAATATCACTCTGACTGTCACAGTAAATTGTAATTTTCCCTACATCAAACCCAATGTTAGAACACAAACGTTTTATCCAGATTGCTTCTTTACAGGCGTGTGTTGCTACCATGTATTCTACCTATGTAGTGGAAAAAGCGACTACAGCCTGTCGCTTACTCATCCAACTAACTGCACCACCATTCAACATGAAAATATATCCACTGGTGGATCTTCTGCTGTCAATGTCCCCTGTCCAATCAAATCCACATAGCCTCGAATGTTGAGAGTCTCTGTGATTCAACCAAATTCCATGGTAACACAAAGCATATTCTGAAGTGCCCTTCAGATATCTAAACACCCTTTTCATAGCATCCCAATGTGTCCTTCTAGGATTTTCCATATAACGACTAAGTACTCCCACTACTTGGGCAATGTCTGGCCTTGTACAAACCATTGCATACATTAAACTACCAACTGCACTAGCATAAGGCACTTTGGTCATGTCCTCTATCTCAGTAGGAGATTTTGGACAGTCTTCAATAGATAGCTTCGTTCCTGAAAATTTGGAACAACTAGTTGCTTGCAATCAGTCATAAAAATCTCTCCAGAATAGTATTAATATACTTACTACGACTAAGCCAAAGTTTTCTACTTTTCACGTCCCAGTTATTTCCATTCCCAAAGACACTGGCTGCACAAGATCTTTCATTTCAAACTTTGCGGAACAAGAGATTTTTAGATTAGAAATCATTAACTTACTGTGCCTATGAACAACATATCATCAACATAGAGAAATAATAAGAACACGATCATTTTTCAGCTTTGTAGTGTACACAGATGATTTGATCTTACAAATCCCAATGACAAAACAAAGTGTCAAACTTCTAGTACCACATTCTAGGAGATTGTTTAATCCATCAGAGATTTTTTCAACTTGCAAACCCGGTTTCTCTTTACCTTTTTCCACAAAGTGCTCGAGGCTAGGACATATAAATTTCTTCTTCAAGGTCACCATGAAGAAATGTTGTCTTCACATCCATCTGTTCAATCTCTAAGTCATCTGCTGTTGTAAGTGACAAAAGAAATCTGATAGACGTCAGCTCAGCTACAGGAGAAAAAATTTCTCCATAATCAATTCCCTCTACCTGGGAATATCCCTTTGCAACCAACCTTGCCTTATACTTTTCCACACTGCCATCCATACCTATTTTCTTTTTAAATACCCATTTGCAGCCAACAACTTTTTTGCCTTCAGGCAAGGGCACCAAACTCCAAGTATCATTTTTTTCTAATGATGCCATTTCTTCATTCATGGCTTCCAACCAAGAGTTTGAATCAGACATTCTAAATGCCTCTTTCACAATCTTAGGCTCATCAGTGCTAGAAATTAAAACATAGGCACAAGTCGAATCTAACATAGAAAACCCATACCTACTAGATTGATTTCTTTCACGTGTTGACCTCCTCATAGGTTGAGGCTGAGGTTGATCTTCTTCTTCAGAACTCTCAGAACTACTTGAGCTCTCCTCAGTTTCAGGTACATTTTGAATTTTCAATTCCTCTTTGTCTGGTGTCGGAGGAATATCAACTATATCCTTTTTATTTTCTAATTTTGTCTCTAACTGTAGATCCAAAGTAGAAGGCTTCAACTCATGAAAAATAACACTTCTGATGTACAGAACCTTCTCCGTCGAGAATTCCAAAGCTTGTATCATTTTATACGAGCACTATAACCAATAAAAATATATTTGACCTTGTTTTCCAATTTAGACCTTTTTTCATTCGGCACATATGCATATGCCTCATAGCCAAAGACATGAGTGTGTGTCTCGAGAGAGGATTCTTTCCAGACCATGCTTCCAAAGGTGTTTTCTCAAGAAAAGCGGAATTCAGAGAACAATTTATTAAATAACATGCTGTTGCAACTGCCTTAGCCCAAAACTTCTCCTCCAATCCAACACTGCTCAACATACTTCTTGCTCTTTCCATCATTGTCCTATTGAACCTTTCTGCAACTCCATTTTGTTGCGGTGTAGGGTGTAGTTTTATGTCTTTTAATTCCATGATCTTTATAGTACCTCTCAAACTCATCAAAACAAAACTCACATTGTCAGTCAGAAACATTTTATTTTTCTTCTAGTATGATTTTCCACAAGGTTTTTAAATTCCTTAAAACAATTGAACACTTCTGATTTACTTTTCAAAAAATAAACAAATTCCTTCTTGAATAATCATCAATAGAGCGATACATAATATCTTGATTTAGACAAAGAAGGAACATTCTACTGGACCAAAAACATTAGAATGATAATCAAGTAAATCAGAAGATTTATGCGAGACTAGAGTAAAATGAAACACAGTGTTGTTTACCATATATACAATGTTCACAAAACTCGAATTCGAGGTTACAATCGTAAGCCCTTCAACGAGGTTTTTTATTTTTCAAGGTTTTTAAACCTTTTTCACCAATGTGGTAGAAGCCTATGATGCCAAAGCATAGTCTTTTTGCTGGAAGTTTAACTTCCATAGGTTTGCACTATCATGAACTTTTCCTCTTTTTCTCCATGAGTAGCTTTCTGTGACTTTACAGAGACATTATTGCATTGCATAGATGTGCATCCGCTTATACAAGGTACTAATCGAGCACCCCTAGCTAGCACCATAGAGCCTCTAGTCATCTTGCAGCCATTTCCAAAGAACGTGACTTGCACTCCAATATCATTCAACTTACTAACAGAAGTAAATTTTGAGCAGACACAGGTATATGCATTACATCATTGATTGCCTTTACTCTTCCATCAGGGAATTGAATTATGACTCTTCCACAACCAACTATTTCCAGAGATGAATCACTTTTTACCCTTCCACCATTGTATTTTTCATACTTAGTGAACCGGTCTCTATGAGATGTCATGTGGAAAGATGCTCCATAATCAATCAGCCAAACATCATCTGATGCCTGTGTAGAAACTGCAATGAAAGTGTCTGCATCACTCTGAGAAGAATCATTATCGAAAGAATACTTCTTCTTCTTTTCTCCTCTTTACAATCCTTTCGGACATGACCAGGTTTCCCACAATTCCAACACTTCACCTTGGACTTCTTGCGGAGACTTTGATCTCCCATTTGATTTGGATTTGGACCTCTTGTCCTTCTTCTTGCCTTTTTCTTTCGATCTGCCTCTAATAGCAAGAGCCTCCTTCACCATCTCAAGATTTTCTTCTCATCTCTTCTAATAACAAAGAAGCAACAACATCTTCCATCTTAACGGTGGATGTCGTACTCCCAATAGCCATCACCAAGTGATCCCAAGAATCTGGAAAAGAACATAATAACAACATACAACGATCTTCTTCATCAATCTTCACACCCACATATGCTAACTGAGTAATCAACATGTTGAAAGCATTCAAGTGATCAACAACATACGCTCCTTCCTGCATTTTCAAAGAGTACAACTTCTTCCTCAAGAACAACTTATTCACCAAGGACTTGCCCTGATAAATAGCTCCCAGTCTTTTCCACAAAGAAGATGCAGTCTTTTCTTCATGAACATTTAGAAGAACAAAGTTTGCTAAACAGAGCCTTATTAGCCCCTTTGATTTTTGATCTACAATGTCCCAATCCTCTTGCTTCATGCCTGTAGGCTTCGTTCTAGACACAGCAGGCCAAAGATCATGATCAATCAACAGATCTTCCATTTTGAGTTTCCACAACTCAAAATTATTGCCATTGAATTTCTCAATTTCAATCTTTCTTGCCGTGCTTGCCATCTTAATCTGTAATTCGAATTACCAGACTTCTACAAGACTCCTAATGAACAGAATTGACACAAAAAACCCAATGCACCCACAAGGATAACACAACTGGCCAGGCTTCGATACCACTTGTAAGGAAAGCTTAGGTGCATAACAAACTCTCCTAATGTCAAAACCTCAGGGAAGAATGCAGATATGACTTTAAATTTTACAATTACAGTTCATTAAGATACTCATGAAAGAAATAATAGAATAGAGAAATGAACATACACAATTGGACACCAGATTTATGTGGGAAAACCCTTACGGGAGAAAAAACCCACCACACCAAGAAAAACCTCTTTGTATTACAGTAAACAAAATTACATACAAAGTACAAACTTCACTTTCTGATGTCAATTTACAACAGCAACATTTCCTTGATCAACCTTGTATAGAAATGCTCACAGAAACATCCAACGAACTTACACAGAGCAATCGGTATTCCATCAAACAACACTGTCACTAATCAAACTGTACATCATCATCCACCATTGCCCAACATAGTCATTTTCCTCACAGTCTGTTCATCTCCCTCACAGGAATGGTCACAATAGTCCAACTACTAGCGGTTCACATTCCGCTTCTCTGATTGGTCAAAAACAAACCACGTAGGATAGACATTCAGTCAAGGCGTTCAAATAGTATCGCATGTCGGTGAGACACTAGGTCATGTCTCCCTGATGCCACAACGCCCAACTGTCGTTATCATCCAGAGTCACCACCATCGACAAGAGTCATATCGAGTTCAAAACTGTCACCCAGACTCACTCTATCGCTAAGACATCACATCGATATCCACTGCAGAATCATCGCTAGACCATCGCTATCGGTAAGAGGTCATACCGAACACAAATCCATCTTGTGCAGATCTATCGGCAAGAGTTCCACTATCGCCAAGAGTCTTACAAAACCTTATGTCATACCGATGTTCATCGTGCAAAGCTGTCAACGAGACAAGTGCTATCGATAAGAGCTCATACCGAAAACATACCCGTTGGCGAGACAAACAATATCACTAAGACTTCACACCGATGTTCAACTCATGTAGCTCTATCGGCGAGACCATCGCTATCGGCGAGACATCATACCGAGCACAAAATAGTCAGAGAGAAATGCTATCACCAAGAGGTCACATCGAATGCACCAGCCTGTCGGCGAGACCACATCCATCAGCAAGAGTTCTTATCGAATGCAAACCTGTTAGCCAAGAGTCTTCCTGATGTCATCCGTTGCTTATGTGAAAAACCTCAGCGAGACATACTCTGTCAGAATGAATCATTTCGAATGTTCATGCCTCTCCCCGATGACTTCTGTTGCCACGAGTCTCCCCGATAACCATTAGAAACCAACACGTCGGTAGGAGATTTGTCCGGGCAGAATGAGATGGAAGTTTCATAGCGATCGACATGTCTTGCCGATGACTCCCGTCGGAAAGACAAAACCAAAGTCTCGGCGACCTGAGTACTTCAAAAGTTTAGAACATAACTGCTAGTCGGTAAGACTTCCAGAGGGTCTCACCGACTTTGCTCTTTTAGGAGTTTACATGCTAGTAATATTGAGGCACATTTTCCAACACTTGTAAAGGTAAAAGTAACTTAGTAACAACAAGACGAGGTGCGATAATATAAGGTTGACTGACGGTTTTATCAAGAAAAAAATATCAAATTTTATTAATTTTTTTTTTAAAATATGATGCGCTAGAGAAGAGATTTCATGTCAAGATGTTTTTTTTTCTATTTTGGATAAATAGTTAAGACAAATGGTGATGTTTCGTTGAAATAATTATGTTTTCAATACACATAAATTTCAAGTTTTAATTAAAAAACATATTTATCAAAATTAAAAAAAAACCATGCACTAAAGTTTTAAGTTATAAATATACAAACAAAAAATTGAAAGAAAAACATAAAATTATCAGATTAATAGTGACATCCCACATAACCTCATTTTCAACATTTTATTGACAACTAAATTATTGTATCAATTTTATAGAAAACTACATTCAAATGATTTTATATTTAATAAAAATAAAATAAATATAAACACTAAATACACTAAAAAATCTACATTTGATTAGTTTACATCATTTCAAAATTTAAAACATATATGTCATTTTCTAGTGATCAAATTTAGAAAGTTAGATTAGTGTTGGCCATTTCCTTTATAAAACTGTGACACAACTTTGATTTTTCATGCTCTTTTCTTTTGTTAGCTTTTGGTAAGCTCACAGACTTGCAAATTTGTCAAAATTTTGACCTTGGTCAATTTTATGCCTTTGTTGAACTTTTAGGGAGTTTGTAAACTTGCGAACTTCCTAAAAATGAATCTTAGCATCTTTACTATTGGCTTTTTAGGGATTGGGGATTGAGAGTGCCAAGGAAATAGTACCTAAATATGAACATGTTCAAACTCATGATCTCAATGATATATCACAGTGAAAAGTGTTGGGGATTATAGTTTAGGGGTACCAAGGATGTGACACCCTAGTAAGAGGATGGTTGAAACTTTAGTGTTGAAGGGAACTCAATGTAAGGATTGGGGGTCAATGTTTGGATGAAAGGCATGATGTTAAGACAAAGCCCTATGACTTGATAAACACAAGGGGATGCAAATGTCAAATAAAAGGGATACCAAGAAGGAGAAATTTGACATCCTAATAAGAAATGGGGTGAAGATAGAGAAGATGTGAAAACTATGCCCAATTGGGAAAGTCTAATACGCCAACAAGGACAAAGGGAAAGATAGAGTTGGGAAGAAGGGTATGCTAGGAAGGGAAACTTTGAAACTCTGACACAAGCACAATCCTTAAGAATTTAAACAAAAAACCCCACATATAATTTTTGGGACTCTAGCAACCTCTCACACGTTGATAGGTACTCAAGGATGGAAAGGGAGAATGCTTGGGAAAACCTTGACCAAGGGAGACCCAATCAGAGATGTCTTTGATTAGTTATTAATATAGGGTAAACAAGGCCAAATGCACAACACAAGAGTAGAACAAAGAGAAATGAGGCACAAAAAAATGGAGTGCCAACACTTTCAATTCTCTTTTCCCTCTTGTCATAATTAGTTACATAATTTTCTCACCATTCAAGAGCATGTTCTCCAATTTTGAGGTGTGTAATGCTAATTCTTTGTGCCCCATTAACTTTGTGAACATTAAAATAAACTTCTATTTGCTTTAACCATGAATCCAACTTTTTTGCATTAATTTATCTTTTGTAAGTTTAAATTTCCAGCTTAATTTCCACTTTAAATGGGTTTGACTCTATAAGTGACCATAAAAAATTCCTCATTTCTTATACCTTCTTGAAAATTTCTTAGCTTGATATTTTACCATTATCTATCGAGGTTTGCACTCATGTCATCTTCATTTGCTCTTGTTGTTGACCCAACCATTGTTAGTTTTAGTTATGCCTTTTTATGTGGTTATCCAATTCATCTTCTCTATTTTGGCTTGTTGTGCTGTTGTGATTGTTTTACACATTTTTTTATAAATCCCACAAATATCAAAATTGCTTTAATACCAAATTGATCTATAAAATCTTAAATTCAGAATCTATAAATTAAGAATTGTATGCTAACATACTATGCTACTTCAAATGATAGTTTTTAGAGAGAAGGAAATATTAAACAAATTAGGAAATATAAATGTTGTAAATAAAATAAATTTCACACAGTTTTAAGAATTCATCCTAAAAACTCCCTAAAGAGATAAAATCATATTGTATAGTGGCAAAACACCATATAAACTTTAGCTTTATTAAGAATAACAATTTCACTGAGTACAATAGGATGCTTGGATGTAGGTTTCCCTTGCCCCTTCAATGTTAATTTTACTGACTCAAAATTTCTAAACAACTATGAACATTAGGACCTCCCTTATGGTCCAACACAATATTATTTATTCCTCTCATGAAATACAAACCAATACAAGCCCCTATTTATAGTTTTCTCATGACATCAAAGTTCTTCCAAATCCAAGAAGAATTTCTACAGTCACCGCCAACTAAATAGAGATATGTTTGGTTTCTATTTTAAATTTTGGCACGTGTATTGTTAGTGGACACAATCCCAAATGTGATACAATCTAGGAGACTATAGCAATTACGACACAATCTCTACATTTTCTTGCCTTGTAACCTTGTTCAATAGTTAGCCTTGCATTTAGTTTTCTAGATCTATTTTATTGTTCATAAAAATATATGTCTATGCATGTTTGATTATAATTTTTATGATCCATTTAGATCATCAACCCATGGAAACATACGTATGAAATAAAAAACAACACTATTTAGTCATTCATACATTCCTAGGAATGCTCATGAATATGTAAATTCCTTTTAATGCTCCAATGGAAGTGTACAACAAAAATGACACACAAATATAACTCTTAAATCTTAGATGCCCAAAATGAATGCATTGAATGTTTTTATATACAAGGATACAACAACACATTACACAAATTTGTGTTTAGTTAGTCTTATGTGAGAAGGGTATAGGTGAGAGTTGGTCAAAATTTTACTATGAAGACGTCCCCACAAGTATGAACTTATCCTTGAATATGATAAGAGCCAAATAAAAGTATACTATGAAGATGTCCTCACAACTATGAACTTGTTCTTGAATATGATAGAAGCCAAATCAAAATGAATACTATTTATATAAAAATATGTACATACATAAATCTTATAAATAAATAAATAAATATACATAAATATATGAATAAGAATTAAAAGATAAATAAATAAAAATATATATAATGAATGAATACATAACATAAAACAAAAATCCAACTAAATTATAACATTTCATACAAAACCGAAAACAACATTAATCTATAAATTTTACCATTAGAGTATTATAGGTAGAAAGTAAACGGCCTTGAGCTTCAATAAATACCCTACTAATTCTCGTGACATCATTCCCCAAAAAAAGATTTAAGGAACCCCTATTACAATAATAATAATTAAATGTGGACGCATGTTGCTGGACAAAGATGCGCTGCCCTCTCGCATCTCACTAAATACAAAGTGATGCACAACCAATGTTGGTTGGGCGAGGCGTACTAGGGTCGAAGCTCAGCATTACCTCTTTCGCGTAACAAATTCCTCTACAGTTCCAGAACAATTTACGCGTTGTTTCGTTCACCGAAAGTCAGCTAATGCCTGGAAGATCCTGATTTTGAATTGTTCCAGGTCAATCGTGTACATCGGCATTGACTAGTAATTTCTTTTAGCCGGTAATAATACGCATTGGACATTACATCTCAATATGGTTCTTCTTGCAGGCATTTGGGTGCTCAGGTAAATATTTTGCAAAAGAATACAGGAACTGTAGACTCCGAAGATTAAGATGGCGTCGGCAGAGTATATGGAGAAGATGCAGCAGCGCCAGAACTATCGTAATTTGTGGCACACAGATCTCATCAGAGCGATCACCGCGGATACTCCCTGTACGTTTATCGAAGTTATTCTGTTCAAATATCTGTTTAGGGCTTTCTGCATGTTGCTTGGGCTTATGCTTTACAAATTATGTCGACGGGTCCTTTTTGTTTTCGACAATTCGGGGTGGGCGCAAACATTCGAATTTTTATGACAAGCGGGAGCTTTGCAGTGTTAATCGATGTCGTTTATCTTAAGCGTTGTCTGTAATTAGCGAGTCTTGCTTAA
The DNA here is from genome assembly GCA_007258455.2 of Sequoia sempervirens. Lineage (NCBI taxonomy): Eukaryota > Viridiplantae > Streptophyta > Pinopsida > Cupressales > Cupressaceae > Sequoia > Sequoia sempervirens. Next base: position 398,683 of record VDFB02000009.1, on the reverse strand, counting down.
CTTGCCTTTTTAAGAGCGATAATGCCATTATTTTGTTCGATTGTTCATATTTATCTTGTCTGATTTACATTTAAGACCACAATTCATTTGTAAACAGGCCTAAATAACTGCTCCTTGGAGCCCCTACCGTCCCAAAAGTAATAATTACAGGTTACTTTTTGTGTATTTTTTTGTATACATTGAAAAACACTATGCTACAGCCCTGTGCTGTAGCCTACCCGTAATGGAGGGACACTTTATCACAGCTGTTGCAGGATCCAGTCTCCCTTGCCATTGGTAGCTGACTTTTCATAGAGCCCATGTGAAGGGGGTTTTTTGCAATTTCCGATTATAGCATCCCATCCTAGGGCCCTTGTGAAGGTGTTTTAGGGCAATTTTTAATGATAGCATGTCTAATTACTTACGCAGCAGAATGTTATATCTGATTTGTCTCAACTCACCTTCATTATCCGACCCTAGAAATAGGTAACAAGTGGTTCTCAATCTGCATGATTGAAAATCTCATGTAAGGGTTAATATGTGCGCCTTAGCCTTTTTTGGTTTTGTCATGGGTTCTTGGAATAAGGTGGCAGCGTCGGCAAATTCCCTTGGATTTACAACTAGACGACAGTGCACAGCCATGCCTTAGTAATTTTTTCTCATGCCATTTTTTCTGGGCCACACTCGATATATTAGTGCAATTTTCTTTAGTAATTTTTTCTCATGCCATTATTTTCTTAACATGATACTGCAACACTTGACTTTGCATACCTTATCTTGTTTTTTCATTAATGTCATGTGCAAAGTTGCCGCTAAACTTCTCTTGCTGAATTCCATAATATGTATGTATATGCCATGCCTAGCCTTCACTTAATGCATAATTTCCAGTACAGTTCAGCAAATTAGTTTCACTGTATAATCCAATATAATTTGACAATCTTAATCTGCATCATCCGTTTCAGCAGTACAACAATAGTGCTAGACAGGGAAATGTGCCCTAGTCTTCTTTCTAATTTCTCTATTTACAGTAATATCCATTATAATTGTAGGTTTTGATGTTGTAATTTCTCACCAATTTTTTCCAAATTAATCAATACTCAGCTTACCTTAACCTGTATCATAGCTTCAAGTTCTGTTTAATTTTATTCTGCTTTCCTACATTTCAATATTTTATTAGTGTACATCTTGCATTAGTAAGTTATTTCACCTGGATGCAATGAGTGCTAAGTTGACCATTCATTTTCATGAGAGATGGGTTTGTGTAAATCAGTACTCATTAAATATGCATAAATGAATTTGACTAAAAAACTATGCAGCTGCATCCTGATATAATATCATAAGCTATTTCAGTTAACCACAAATAAGTATGGGGTTCAAAATAGCTTGTTTTCTCAGTTACAAACCACTGCTATTTTTCACAATTTTCATATATATAGACAGATAACTGTTTTGAAAATCTGACCGGATCAGCAGTCTTTTCTTCTTGATGTAATTCTCTATATTCATATACAAGTTTCTACTTATGCTAATAAACTTATATACAAGTTTCTACTCATGCTAATAAAATTACAGGCATTTTTTGCCTTTTATTAGCAAAGTAGAAACTTGTATATAATTTTAGAGAATTACATTGAGAAGGAAAAATTGCCAATCTGGTCAGATTTTCAAAACAGCAGAAAGGGCAACAGAGGCCACACAACAGACTAAAGCAAACATTTAGACCCCAATAGTTAGGTGCTACCAGAAGAGCTTGGAACACCACCAGTTAACAGCTGGAAAGGAGCATTAGGAGAGAGGAGCATGGGGTCCGAGCTGGTGCATGGCGTTACAGGAATCTCAGGGCGTTGAATTTTTACTTATGATATTTACTTGTCATAGCCTCTTATTTTACTTTGAGTTTTTCCTCTTTTCCTTCATATTATGCAGTGCAAAGTGCATTATGTCATGGCAAGGTAAAATTTCAAGGAGTACCAGTAAAATATTATGGGAATTTGCCTTATTTTCTAGTAGCATTTATGCCATCTTTCATTAAATGAGATTACAGTAGCATTCATAGGGAAATAAAAATGCATTTATGTTTCAGTGTGGAAATCAAGATATTTGTTAGTTGACATTAATTTTTTTCTTGTTTTTGTATACAGATTGCTGCTTTGCACTATTTTGGTGAGTACTTCAAACCTTCATATCTTGTGATTAACCTCCTTTTTGTAGTTCTTTTTGCATTTGAGTCAATCTCCAAAATGGATATGGAATGAAAAATGATTTTGATAATATGGAATGAGGGAAAATTTACTGGAGTTCTAAGCCAGGAATTGAAGGATTTGGTGCTCAGGGTTGAGTTGCATTTAGACATGAACCCTAGGAAACTATTTTCTTTAAGTGAGAGATTATTATTTCTTTCAAACTTATTGCTTCGATGTTTTTCTTATAGTAAGACTTATCTACCTCATACAATGTGTTTCCTTTCTACAGCATCAACATGAATAATGCATGTTAGTTGTTAGTCCTATTACTACTTTGATAAAAAATTATCATCATAATGCACAGCGCTTTTTCTATTGGCATAGGCTCCTAAAATATTTCTTAGCTTGTTGCCATGTTTTGAGATTTACTAGTTGATATACTGGTACAATTGGCTTATAGATTTATAATTTTATACGTGATTGAACTCTTGTTTTTGCAGAATAACATATTTGTCATTTTCTCATTGACTAGGGGTTGTTCATTGGTGTCAACCAGCTCCTGACCATACTCCTGCAAGACAAGATCTTGGATTTCTTGTCGTTTAGGAGTTGGTTTCTTAACTACAACTGCATGCAACATTATGCCTTATTTTTGATAAATATGTGCAGAAACAATTGTGTAGAAATCTTCTTCCTTTTACTTTATTTCATTTATAACATGTTGGTTTCAAAGATGGTAGTAAAATCTTTCTTGGAAATAACTTGGCAAACCAAAAGTTAAAGGTTTTTTCAATTAATTGGGAAAAAAAATTGGGTCAGGGTTGGAAAAAAAAAATCACAGCATGAACCAGTGAATAAAAATTCCCATAAAAAATTTAACCAAAAAATGGCCAAAATATTGGAAAATAGCATTTTTATCAGGTCAAAACTCGTTTGAATGCTTCCTTAATATTGTTTTTTGGATGAAAAAACCGGCTGGAATGCTGAGTCGTGATCATTGTGATATATTTGTGATTTTTGCTTCTAAACTTTTAAAAATCTAGTTATTTCTTTTTGTTGATGTTCTTCAAATTTCTCTTTGTTGGTGCTTTTGGTTCTCAATGATCTGCACCTTCTCAGATGCTTCTTGAATCAATTAAAACATTCTCCTTTTGCTACAAGCGATGACCTACAGGATGTTTAGAAGCTTTCTTTCATTCACCTTTTTCTTTATTGCCTCTCCATCCCTTACAACAATTCTTGTACATTACATGACTGTGCTGGATGCCCATAGTGAAATCAAACTTAGCACGTAAAATATATATTCTTACAGTCCGTTTGTTGATCCCAGGTGTAATGAAACTAGTTCAATATTGGCTGTTGGTAGATGCTTGCCTGTTGGAGAACCAACTATGTATTCACTATTTTTTTTTGATTTTTTACTTTCAAATGTTATGCAGCCGTTAACTGTATCAACAGTTTACTAAACTGTATTTTCTAATCATTGAAGGTTGAATAATTGTTCTTTTTTCTGATAAAGTAGGTAAGGATCTATCAGAGCCCTCACCTGAAAATAGTTTCATTACATGTTATAAGATATCTACTTGTAAGTCCTTCATATGTTGCATATCACTACATAGCTATATATCCATTACTGTTTTACAACTATACTAACAGAAAATATGGCAAGATGTTAAACATATTCAGGATGTATATCCATTACATACATACAAGGTGGGCTAAATATCAAACATACTGTGGCCCATACAAGAAACCAGACCATACTTGTAAGTGTAAACCTTCCACTTGCAAACACCACCAGAGGCCGATTCATCCCATCCATCCGCACTATTCAAGTTCAACTCCATTATGGTTGATTTCCACCTAGAGTAGGGAACCTTACATCTTTGAACATTTCTTGTCACAGCTTGCCTAGTTTTGTTTTTCCTTGGGTAAGATTGGGCATGGCTACTGTTGGCAATCTGCCTATTGAGTTAATTATTTGGCCTCCTTGCCTACAATTTAAATTATATTGTGTTATTACCATGTGCATTCAGAACCTCTTGTTTGTGTTTGCAGTTTGAGTATGCTTGTTAAAATCAAAGGCTAAGTTCTCCTTGTATAAACCCTGTATCTTGATAATGTAGCATTTGATTTTTTTGGGTTGTACCATATGTCTTGCCTAGTGCATGATTTCCAAATAGTCCCATATGTTGGTGTGTTTAGCTCTTCATTTTGTGGCAAGGATGAGGAGGTGATAAGGTAGGAGTGAAACAACTCTAACTACCCCTCCATAGGTGGGACACTTGTGAGCTCACTTGACAAGTGGGGTTGAGCAAGTGTCAATAGGTGTCTCAAGTCATGACGACACATGTCTCAATGCTATGAAGCGAGACAAAAGCAAAAGAACCCTAAGTAAAATTAAGCTAGGTGTGAATAGGTCAATCCTAGATAGGTGATTAGCTAACTAGGTAGATAATGGCACTATTTACACTAACAAAAAGTTCTTTTGCAGAACTACAAGCTAAGCTTGCTATGGGCCATCATTGAGCTTTGATTCCTTCACAATCCCTTGTTTCTTATGATGATACTAAGGGATATGATAAGTTTGTATTCATTGGTGATCCCATCACGGACATTGTCGAGTCCCTTGAGGATTATTGGAGAATGGAGACCATTGCTGCTAGAGCTATTACTTTATTAGGGGATTTTGAGGGCGATGACATAATAAATGATGTAAGAAATAAGGCATGTGAAAGCTTTATCTCTGATAACAATTTAATTAAAACAAAGCAGTTTAAAAGTTTTGTATTCAAATTAAAAACACATGGAAATAGAGATTTGGTAGCTAGAATGATCTGGATGCTAAAGAGTGCCTCAATTTTTGAAGTTAATATTGATAATATGACTCTTGAGTAGGCCAGAGATTAGTAAGGCAAAGTGGCTGCTTGTTGCTTCCAGGGTGGGATTTTGGCTTAGCAATTGCTTTTGACACTTTGAGAAGTAGTGAGGCATGTGATTTATTTCATAGCATTGAACAAACAAGAAAATTCCACCCAAGGTTAGAATACTGCCCCACTTAGGAGACTTTGCAATTGCCCCAGACCATGACAAGACATAGGTGTTTGATGTGGGATGATATCAGTTATTTCAGTCAATGAATATTATATTCTGTCATAGTTGTGTTGTCAAAATAATCTGAATCTTTGTATGTGAGTTTGGAATTAAGATTGCATTAAACCAAACCATTAAAACAAGAAAGACAACCCAGCAATACTCTTCAAAGTAAACTTGCAAACTGTTCGACCAAATTCCCATCAGCCGAGTTTTGGAAAAATGTGAAAAATTCTGGCATAAAGTTTAACCAGAGTTCTTACATGATGCGAAAGGTTGTGGAATGTTACTTACCAAAGCCCATAATATTTTGATGTATATGTGGATTATGGAGTAGCCGACTTGTGTATATAGGGGAGTCAAATCGGGCCTAATGTGTAGATTGTGGATTAGCTTATATGTATTATGGATCAACCAATTTTTTAATCTGTAGGTTAAGACTATTATTAGTTAAGTTGTTAAATATGGAGCTCATATTATTTTGATAGACCATGGAATATATATATCACAAGTATTGAGTGGTAAAAAACTAAAATAGCATAGCATAGCAGGTTTGACTGTTGCAGTCGGAGATCCTTTGGAGAGCTTCTTTAAATAATATTTCATGGTGTAACCCTGCCTCAAAGATATTGTATTTTTGAGCGTATTGGTTATATTTCAACATTATTTTTGTATATTTCATATTTGGATCTTAACATATATTCTAAACACAGGAATAAGGACATACCATAATAAGTTAGTACACGACCCCTATAAATTTATTAGTATTAGTATATATCACTAATCTAATTTTAATTGATTAATATTTTGATGATTGATATAAGACAGAAATATGCCAATTTAAAAGGACATGAATTACCATGACTGCAGTTTTGCTAATTAACTTTTTAACAAATGATGTTATCAATCTATGCCATTGTCATCTATTAATGATGTTATGTATTATCTTGTTGTAGTGCTCCTTGTGCCTCTTATTTACTACGGAAGCGAGCATTATACAATGACATGTCAAGGTGATTGTCTTTCTAAATGTAGTTTTAATTATGATTATTTTTGTCTATGTTACGTAACACACTATACTCAAAAAGTTTGTAAGTTTGATTATTGATAGTAATGTTTTGCTATCACTGTTGCCTTCTGCAGATATGTTTGCTGTGCTGGCTACATGCCGTGCAGTGGAAGATGTGGTGAAAGTCGGTGTCCTGAATTTTGCCTTTGCACAGAGGTTTGGTTTTCATTTTGTGTCAGACCTTTTTTTTTAAATTTCTGGATTATGCAACTTGGGATAAATTGATATGGTACTTTTGTGGCACCACAAATTATTTGGCTATTTGAATCATATATTCTACTTTTATGTTTAATCTTCATTTTATACCAAAAATTATATATCCTAAGTGATTGTAAAATTGGATTCACACCAATTGAATTGTTATACAATTGGAAGAATTAGTTATGAATTGGCAAGTCATCATCGAGATACAGATGAAGGGTGCAATTATTATGATTAGGAAAATGACAATGATAAGCTAATAGGCATGGGATGAATGAGGCAACCTGGTAGATTAAGATTGTCAGATTTGTACATCTAAACTAATAAAATTTGGAAAACATTTAGAAGGCTGGTAGCCGTATCAAGGCCATTAATTTCATGCAAAACATTGAAAGAACCATGAGTGAAATTAGTTTGTAAATATTAGTTTTTGGATCTAGGCTAAAGCTAATAACTCTTGCTTTGCTGCTGTGATTTTGACCAACATGATTACTATTGCATTGTGTGAAGAACAATATGCAAGAAGCAGACTAGTGGTGGAGACTCTTTACAGGCTATGAGATAGTGGCATCATAAGACCTAAGAGATCTTTGTGCAAAAGCTAGGCAAGCTAGAGAGTTTCTCAATAACTCTTGCTTTGCTGCTGTGATTTTGACCAACATGATTACTATTGCATTGTGTGAAGAACAATATGCAAGAAGCAGAATAGTGGTGGAGACTCTTTACAGGCTATGAGATAGTGGCATCATAAGACCTAAGAGATCTTTGTGCAAAAGCTAGGCAAGCTAGTGAAAAACTAGGAATACATGAAATATTTTTCTTGTAGTGTGGTGTTGCAAAGGTGCTGTGGTAGAAAGATGGATATGTAGTGTGGGTGATAATGTAGGAGCATCTTAGGTAAGCGCAATCTTTCATCACCTAAAAATAGATGTTTAGCTTTCTGTGTGCAAGCTTATCTTGTGTGTTCCTTGTGTTGTAGTAGTTTGCCATGTGTTGGCTTAATTGTGCGCTTTATGTAGTGTTGGGTGGTTTTTTTGTCCTATGCATTTTGTTGTTTGTTGGCATGTCCTCGTGCATCTCTGCTAGTGCAATTTCTTTTGCATAAAAAATCTGTTGTGGATCCTTCACACAACCTGTTTCCTATGCTTGTACTTAAGAGTGATCAGCTGATGTCAGAGTCAGGGTGTTGGTGATTTCATCAAAATGCTTCAGCTAAATGGTGTTACTAGATCTTCTGTTAGAGTGTCAGTTTTTGGAGTTAGAAGAATGTTAGTTTGAATTTATTAAGGAATGGATAGATTGTTCTTTGTCAGATGATACCTTGCTGGTCGAGCTACCTTTCTTACTGTGTGTTTATTTCAGTGACGAACTTCTATTACATGTGTTAGCACAATTGGCATGCACTATGTAATGAGGAACTTTGGTCATTTGAACAGGTTGTTGGTTGTTTCAATTGGGTTGCTGAATTGTTGGGTTTAAATAGAGCTTAGAGCTTGATAGTAGTTGCAAAAAGTCTTTGCAAGTATGTCTCTAGGATTAGGTGGCATAGCATGAATTGGGTTTCACATATTGGTGGTCCTTGTATTCTTTCCACTATATTCTGCAATTTCATTTGGTTTGCATTGCTGCCTCATTGTTTCTTCCTTATTTCGCTTCTATTTGTGTGCTTTGTGTGCCTGTTCGACAATTGTTCATTTGATCTCTGAACTGCTGTTGCATGAGTTTGGTATTAGATTTTTGTGTTTCAAGTCCTAGAGGTGACTTGCAAGAGTTCCATTAACAAATCCTTTGTTCAAAGTGTTGTTGTTGTAGGTGAACTGGTGAAGATGGCTCACAGAGTAGGAAGAAGAGATGCAAAAAACTAATAGGTGGTCCACATTGCAGATTTGACTGATGTGTTGGAAGCCATTTATGCTTAGCTTGAGGCTATTTTGACTGTACAACAAAGAAGTCTTAAGGCGATGAAGGGCATTAGTGAAGATGAGAGCATGTTGTGATGTGTAGGGAATTGCCATGGATGTAGATAACAGTAAGGAAAACATCACAGTAGAGGAAAGATTTGCTATCACCTTTATGGAACACTGGGAACAAGCTGAGGTTTGATCTCCCTAGCTAGTTAGGAAGTTTTAATCTTGAAGATCCAATTGACTAGATTGAAGAGCTAGAGAGATATTTCAAGTTCAAAGAAATCTCAAGTTCAAAGAAATCTAGGACGCAATGAAACATGCTGCCACAAAGTTGCAAGGTCATGCTGTCTTGTGGCAAGACTTAGTCTAGAAAAGCCGTGTGTAGAGAAGACATGCAAGATCTTGCAGTAGGATCACATGGCGGTTAAGCATAAGATGAAGTTTTTGCCAACTAACTATGCGTTAGATACACAAGAAGCTCCAAAACCTATGCCAACGAGACATCTGTGAAGGAGCATGTAGAGGAGTTTTGTAGATTGTGCATTTGTTCTAATCATGTGGAAGAAGACATTGAGAAAGTGTCAAGATATGTAAACTGATTGCACATCTCCATCCAAGATGAGATGTGTTTGCTTACCATTTGGTCCATCAAGGGGGCTCACCAATTTGTGCTTAAGGTAGAAGAAAAGTTGTTTGATAGACAATATGGCATGAGTAGTAGTGGTAAAAGCAAGGACGAGAAGAGTAAACAAAGGCATGCCTTTGTGCAAAAATTAGTGGAACCATGTTGAGTGCAAATAGATCTTTGATTGAGGTGGAGGTAGATTATGAAGTTGCAAAAAAGGATTCAATGTGACTTGCTTTAGATGTGGCCAAGTAGGACACTATGCATTTAAGTGTCCAAAGATTGCACGAGAGCAAGGACTCAAAGACAAGAGAGTGTATCTTGTGTAGGTTGAAGAGGCAAGTTCATTAGGTAGTGGAGTAGAAAGCAGTAGCCTCAAGGGTAGAGAGAACTTGATGATGTGCAATGTTTTTAAAATCTATGTGCGAAGATGATGAATCGTGATCGAGGAAGAGCTTCTTTCAAACCAAGTGTAAGTCAAGAGGAAAGTGTTGCTAGTTGATCATTAATGGAGGTAGCATTAACAACTTGGTGTCCACAAAGATGGTGCAAAATTTAGGGTTGAAGATTGTCATATACCCCATGCCATATAAAATCCCTTGGTTGTAGAAGAGACTAATTCATAGTGACATACCAATATCAAGTTGCATTTTCCATTGGAGGATACAAAGATAAGGTATGGTGCGACATGATCTCAATGGATGATGATCGTGTGTTAATAGGAAGGCAATGACAATATGATCAAAGTGCAATTCATGATGGTTGCAAGAACACTATCACCATCAAGAAGGATGGGAAGAAGTTTGAGTTACTTACCATGAAGGATGAGGATGAGGATGAGTTCACGGAGAAGGGCAAGGTGTTGTTGTCAACAAAGGAGTTTCTCAAGGAGGTAGGAGAATTGTAGGACTACTATGCTTTAGTAGTTGGGCCCACACATATAGAGAAGATGGAGCCACATAGCTTTGACAAATTAAAAGTCACCACGTTGCTCAAGGAATTTGTAGATGTGATTGGTTAAGGAATGTGAGCTAGATTTGCGCCAATGTGCAATGTCAAACATTGCATGGATCTAATTCTAGGTTTCGGTTTGCCAAGCAAGGCACCTCAAAGAATGAGTCTTGACATAAGTGCAACATTGAACAAGTAGGTTGAAGAAATACTAGAATGAGGTCTAATAAGGGAAATCTAAGTCCTATTGCAATGCTTATAGTACTTGCACTAAAAACGGATGGAGGTTGTGTATAGATTCCCATGTGACCAATCAAGTACATGTTTCCATTGCTGTGTATGGATGACCTATTGGATTGATTGAGTGGCGTGGTCTACTTCTCCAAGATAGACCTCAAAAGTGGATATCATCGGATCAAGATCAGGGAAGGAGATGAATGGAAGACCACATTCAAAACAAAGGAAGGTTGAATGGATGATAATGTCGTTTGGGTTGAAAATCAAAAAAAGTCCCCAAGTACATTCATTGACCCATGAACAAGCTTTTGAAACTTTGTTTCTTAGCAATTTTGTGGTTTTTCTTGTAACATCTTGGTGTTCAACAAGATGAGGAAGGAGCATCTTTTGCACATGTGGTAGGTGTTGGTGTAGTTGAGAGAAGACGTGTTGCTAAACTTGAAGAAATGTAGCTTCGTGAAGGAGTTGACATACTTGGGATTTGCGATTTCTCAAGGTGAATTACTTATGGATTTGGAGGTCTGTGCAATTATTAAGCAGTGTGAACCAAGAAGTGCAACGAAGGCCCTTAGGTTGGCGAGTTTCTATTAGAAGTTCATTATTAATTCTAGTGGCATTTGTGCACCCTTGATGCACTACATGCAAAAAGTCAGCATTGAGTGGATGGCTATTGTTGCCAAGAGTTTCATCCTCTTGATAAAGTGTGAAGGGAGCTCATGCTCATGCACCCAAACTTTGGAAAGGTGTTCCAAGTCAATTGTGATGTCAGTGGAATGATAGTTGGTGCTAGATTGAGTTACAAGGGTGAGCCAATCATGTATTTCTATGAGAAGTTGAATAAGGCTAGACGATGATAATTTTTCCACAACAAGAGTTCTACACCATAGTGCAAGTTTTGCACAAGTGGAGACATTACTTGCAAGTAATGGAATTTATGTTATACACAAACCACTAGGTGTTGAAGTTTATCATCAATCAAGCAAAGCTCAACCATAGGCACATGAGGTGGCTGCAATATTTTTATGGCTACTCTTTTGTGTGGAAGTATTGTGTAGGAAAGACCAACAAGGTTGTAGAGGCCTTAAGCAAAAGGCTAACATTATTGACTAAAATGATGATTAAACTAGTAGGCATGAAGGCGAGGAAGGATTTGAATGGTGTTGATTCACATTTTGTAGATGCATGGCACACATGCTTAGAGCCCTAAGCTAGAGATAGAAGCCCATATGAGGAGTACTTTGCACAAGAGGGATACTTGTTCAGGAGGCAACACTTATACATCTTGCAGAGTTCCATGAGGGAGAGCCTCATTAGAGAGTTGCACAAAGGTGATCAATAGACATTTTTGTGTAAACCAAAAGTAGGTCATGTTTGGAGGAAAGGTATGATTGACCAAATTTGCACAAAGATGTGTGCAAATTTGAGAAGTGCAAGATATTCCAAACAATGGGAACATTGTAGAGCACTAGGCTATACAAGCCATTGCACATGCTAGATAGATCATGGAGAGAATTGTCCATGAATTCTCTCCATGAATTTTGTCCTTGGATTGCTGCACATTTTGAGGCACAGTGACTTTATCTTCATAGTAGTGGACAAGTTTTCTAAAATGGCATGCTTCATTTTTTGTCAAAAGTTGAATGACATGTCTAACATAGATTTGTCTTCAAGGAGATAGTTTGATCACATGTGTTGCCAATTAGCATCATGTTAGATTGCGAAATGAAGTTTCTTAGCCATTTTTGGTGCACTCTATGGAAGAAATTGGGCACACAACTCAATTAATGCTCTACATATCATTTGCAAATGGATAGATAGATAGAGGTTGTGAATTGGAGCCTTGGCAATGTACTTAGATGTTGGTAGGAGATAAGACTATGTAGTGGACTTTGTGTTGGCACAGATGGAGTTTGTGTACAACAACTTGGCAAATGGATCATTAGGGAAGGTGCAATTTCAGCTGTTGTATGGGCATCCATGTGAAGTGTCATAAATTTGTCGGGAGTAGAAATCGAAGAAAGGTGAGTAAGTGCAAAAGTTGACGTCATGCAAAACATGAAGGTGATTCTTGTGCAAGTCAATAAGCAATGGAAGGAGTACAAGTTGCACACAAATGAGCGTTGGAGAGAGATAGCTTGCTCAAAGGGAAAGTTGGTCATAGTCTATTTGAGAAAGTAGTAGCTCCCAAGAGGAATGTATAGCAAATTGAAGCTCAACAAGATTGGTCCATCTTGCATTTTGCACAAGTTTTCTAAGAATGCTTATGAGATAGAGTCTCGCTAGAAGGGTTGGATATCTTGTTGATATTCAGTGTAATTGATTTGTATTCCTACCATGTGCTTGAAGGTTTAGATGCATAGTTGGTGGAAGTGCTTGATTAGAGAAAGAAGCTACCAAAAAAATGGAGAGAGGAAATTGTGCAAACCTTGGATTTCCACTTAGGTAAGAAGATTGGATGGAGCAAGTACAAGGAATATCTTATTTGTTGGAAGGTTAAGGGGCTTGAGGATGACTTGTGGATTTTTGAAGCTGAGTATGTCGACTTTGGTTGTTGAATCAGTTGTCTATGCAGTCCATATTGTAGGCACCGCACTCACAATATTTTTACAAAGGGTGTCTAATGTAGGAGTATTTATGTCCATACAATCTTGCATCACCCAAAAATAGATAGCTTTTTGTGTGTGATTTCCAAGATCATAAAGCAAAAACCAAGAAACTTCCATAAAATACCTGCACACACATAAGACTAAACGATATTATCAAGAGATGATAAAAGAGTTTATTTGAATGCACATAGTAACCTTGCTTATATAGGCAAGGTGATGAAGGTAGGCAAGTCAAACACAATGATTGACCACCCCTCCAATGATGGAACACTTGTTAATTCACATGACAAGTGTTCTATGAGTGGCAAGTGACCATGAAAGAGGTGTCTCACAAAGTGAGGACACTTGTCTCAACCACATGAGATGAGACAAAACTATAGAAGTCCCTAAGTGGAGACTTAAGAGATGTGAATAGGACTCTCCTAGTTAGGTTAATAGCTAACTACTTTGATAAAGTCAATATTTACGCCAACAGCCTCCCTTAAGTGTAACTTAGAGAGTAATGTATGCACTAATGATGAGTCTCGGCTACTAGGCCATGTTAGGTACTTATTTACAAATCTCTCTTAAAGTGGAGAAAAGGAGAAAAACCTCGTGGGAAATAAAAACCCCCCTCCAAAAGAGAAATGATACAATGAAGAAAGATTATGTAACCCTCCCATAAAATGATGATGACTTCTCTAAATGTTGCTCAAATGCTCCATGTGAAGACTAATGTAGAACAAGTACGAAAGAAGTGATGCAAAGTCTTGCTATAAAGAATCTTTGGATGCTCTCGGTGAAGCACCTCTGGAATCTCATGTAACGAGTGATGGTGGAGGAGATGAATTGTCCACATTTCTAATCAATTCCATTGTTCAACTGTTGCTTTGTACTCTTTTTCTCAATCTCATATATTTGTTGATAATCACGAAAGAAATGTAAAAGAAATATAAAGTGCTCAAGGCATGATGACAATGACAACCCCACTTGATTATTTTGATCTTCCCTGAATTAGCACTTTATATGTTTTAGTGCTTTGACATAGTAACTTATAACAGTTCAATTAATGATCACTTCACGAGTACAGTAATTGATTCTCCTTAAAAAATATAGTAGACAAAATAAAAACTCAAAGAAGCCTGCATACCTTACTAGTTTCTTGGTCAATATTGATCATGACTAAGTGAAAAGTAGAATATTGCACTCAATGCAACATAATCATCAAACAAAATAGTCAATGTAAGTGGTACAGAAGTTAATGTTGTCTATGTAGCAGAGGTCTTTGGTCAACATTGTCAGATAACCACATTTAAGAAGAGTCAATCAAACATGGATCAATGCAGGTGTAGAGGGTCAATGTTGAAGATCTGGTTTGTTGATTCACAAATGGTGTCAAATTTATAGTCTGGCCCAAACATTGTCTTTTCCCCCCTCCTACAATAGTGCTGGTCAAATGAGAGAGTAAATGATGGAATGATGCATTCATGAGGATCAATTAATGTTATCTACACATGTTCAATTGGAAACAATAGCCCTAAATTTTTTTAAACAACGGTTATAAGTTCTTGGACTGCCAAGACAATATCAAATTTGTACTGCCCAGGTACCTGGGTTCTTTGTGGGTCCTTCACAGAAGAACCCACAGAGAACCCAGGCACCTCAGTACCCAGGAACCCAGGCGCTTGGGTTCTTTGTGGGTCCTTCACAGAAGAACCCACAAAGAACCCAAGTGCCCAAGCCGTACCCAAAGCCATACCCGAACTGAACCCACACCCAAACCATACCCACATGGGTTCTTGGGGCAAATATGAAGAACCCGGTAACTTAGCTTCTCCCTATAGAGGTAATTTAAGTACTGTAAACATGGGAGGCCAGATTCTGCTTTAGAGTGAATTATTTTAGGAGACAAAATTAGAGGAACCAATTAGTTATAGATTGATTTGAATTAAAGAAAAATTTAAAATAAATACCATTCCATGTCTATTCTTAGGACCAGCAAATTGCCAAATGCTTACTGTCAAAACAAAAAGCAACTATCACACCATCAAGCATAAGATTGCGAAGTAGATTATGCATGTTCTAAATATAGTGTTGCTTTGTATGCTTCCACATCTTCCGTAAAGAGGAATATGTGTTCTGCCACAGACATGGAAATCAGTTGGCATTGGCTGCAAGAGGAGATTAGATTAAATGAGTGTGCCAGAAGTTGTAGTTGTTTGTTATAAATATTGAAATCAAGTAAACCTTGGTTAAAGCAACATTTGATTTAGGAAGTCAAAGCAACTGTCTTTGCAACAATCACTGAGAAATAAAGGTTGGCATCAACACTTCACTATTCATAATGGACTTGGATGACTATTGAATGACACCAATATTGGCAATTCTAAGGTAAGCCTAAAATTTGCACTCACAACCAAAAAAAATTAAGGCTGAAGATGAAATTCATTTTATAAGCTGGTGAAAGATGGCCGTGAGTATATTTTCAAGGTCAAGAAACTTTATTGTGGCTGTAAGTTGCTCAAGCCGAACAACTCATCAATATATCGTAGATGTTTATTCTTTGAGATTGACACCAAACAACTAGCAATATTTTATCATCGGAACCACAATTAATATGCAAGCTTCTGTTTGCCAATAATTCAAACAAGTTTTGCAGAAGCATTACAATGATTTTCAGATTTTAAAGGTAATGTCCCTTGTGCCCTTCTTGCACCTTTCCACTCTCCGCTTATCTCAAGCACTCTATAGATGAAACATAGAGCAACTTGGATCACCAGATGTTGAAAGTCTAGAGTGGTATCCACAAAATGAGTAATGGAACACTCCTTAAAGTGTGATGGTTCATATAACTTGAGCATTAACAATATGTATGCAAAGTTGAGCCAAAAGGTCCAGGCCAAAGGCTTGAGTCTGATTGCTGGGAGACTAGTGTAAGGCATCTATCCTATAGGCTTCAACTTGTTATGTTGTTTCCCTTCACTTATCCAAGTGAAGCCAAACCCAATTATCCACTTGGAAAGAATGAGGTGCTTGATACCAACCATAGAGTGCCATGAGTTTTCCCCTTCCAACTAAGATGAACCCACACCTTGATGATTCAGAGGTAAGTATCCAATCCCCACACTTGTAATCCTCAACTCATCTCATGGACAATGATAATTCTACCAATAATAGGGAAGGGCTGTTCACTCATAATTGTTAGTCAGAAGAGCCTAATTTCATAGAATTTACCAGATGAAGTTCAGTTGCCAACTACAACATATCTGTATGGGTACTCATAGTCTGTGTCATAGGGTTTGCCAAATTTCAAGCATGAAATTCGAATTTTGGTGAACTTCAAACTTTTATGTGAAATTCGTTAAAATTTGGCTTGGTATTTGTACAGAAAAATGCGTATGTGTTTTTCATTAAAGTAATTTAAAAAAAAAGTTTCTTAGGGTTTTTGAAAACATTTTTAGGGTTTTCAACATATTTTTCTTATAAATTGCTGCTCACGGCTCAATCTAAGCACACAACTGAGAGTTTGTGACTGTTAAAAATTCTTCTTTTTTCGTTTGGGAGTTGAGTTGGTCATTTGAAGCTAAGTGTTGTGTTGGTTGTTTGAGGCTGAGCGCTGCGACCCGCTGTTGACTTTCACCATTTCCTGCACATATTCCATTTCCACCACGACTTTCACCATTTCCTGCACAACTTTCATTTCTGTTGCATGACTCTTTCTATTCCTGCGCATGTTGACTCTTTCCATTCAAGTTTGGAACTCCAACTTCTTGTGCGAGGCAACCTTGTGGAGGTGGGAATTATAGCTTTCTCTGGTCAACTTTATTTTATTTTTATAGGTTTTAACTTCTATTTTTTTTAGTATTAACATTTAGTAAATTAAAATGTCATATTTTAATTTTTAAAATAATCAATTTAAATTTTAAACTATTTATATATAAAACTCAGCAAATTTAAATAAAATATTTAAATTAAATTTAACAAATATACTAAAAGTTAACACGTTTAATTTAAATTTACCAAATATATTGTTTTAAATATTTAATGTAATATTGTTTTATTTTAAAATTAATATATTTAAATATTTAAATTAAAGTTTTAAATTTATATAAGATGAATTTAATGCCAAATTTTTCCCTTGTTGAACTTCATCCAAATTTTATTGTTGCCGAACACGAATTCAAATTCAAACCTTGTGACTCAGTGTTAGAGCTTCACAGTCCTGGAATTCTACAGTTGTCTCAGATTTCCTGTCAGATTCAGAGATCTGATCCTTTCTAGTTTTAGATTTTTTAAGGTTTAGAATAGCTACAAAAAGCTTCAAGTTGGACTCATAACAAAGTGTATTCCTGACTTTTTAATCTACTTCTCCAACTAGCAACTTTCAAGGCAATGCCACTGCATAAAAGAACTGGAAAACATCATCATCTACTCCCCCTTATACTTAAATAGTATTATGCCTGTGAGTGAGCTGCCAAGATGGGTCTTCCTCTTGGAAGTTTGTAGTCAGAGCTCTGGTACTATTTTCTTGAGGCACAACATTGTTGTTACCTCCTCCCCTTTCAACACATTCAAATATTGTGATATCTCTGCTAGATTTGTTACCCATAAATTCAACCACATTTTGCAGCCTAATCATTTCAATTCTTTGGTCATTAGAGATACCACTTAATAATTTGTTTTCTCCTCTAGTGATGCTTAGAAATATTGCACTTTCATCCGTGCATCACACCTTTATTTTTTCTGGTTCCCAGATTGTAGGGGAGCTAGGTGTCCCAATGAAGAAAGGTTTTTATTTTTGTTGTAATGCCCTTATGCGAACTCTGCTAAACACTTGAGTGGGTGGAAAAGAAGTCCTTAGATTGCTTTTAGTTAAGATTATAATACATTTATAAAATTTTAAGTCTGACGGTATATTTTTATATCAAATATAGTGTTTAATTTTGCAATTTATTAAAATTTGTATATTCAAATATTGTTAATGTTTTTCTATTTTAAAATTAATCAGGCATTCATTTTATTTGATCTTTCGCCAAACCAAGTTTCCTTTTGTGGGGTAGACAAGTCTCTTCCGGGGATAAGTTTCCTTCAAACATGAACACAAACTCAGTCACTTTTTCTTGGGTCATTGGCGGGATGTGGGAAAAATTCCCCATGAGATTCCTGTGTTCTTATAATGCATGCTCTCATTCTCCCATTCTTCCTCTCCCAGGTCCTGGAAAAAAACAGGGATGGGATCCTGAGGTTGTTTCCTAGTAACATTGCTTATAACACTTATTTATCCACACAATTGGAAGGCTTATGAGTTGTAATACTTGTAATACTACGGCAGATCTTTTGGGTGTGGCCACTCGATAAGTCTTGTATAATGAGTATATTACTCCAGCCAATATGTCACAATAGGAAATGCTGAATGCTGAAATTTGTATATGTATTGTAACATAGGTGCTTAGTATACAAACAACTATGCTGGAAAGTAGTTGCCTTAATTGTTTTTGGTAATTGAGAAGATGTTGCTAGTCTAAAACATTACTGATACAAGATTGAACTTACCTTTTTATATCAGCTGAAAAGAATATACAAGCTACTTATATAAATGATTGTACAAAGGAAAACACATCTTTGCTTTTGCTGCTACACAAGAATGTGAATTGTTGCCAACTTCTGTGCGGTATTCTTTATCTTGTAATTGAGCTCACATGTAATGCATCTACATTCATCCGTATCCAGTAAGTGTTTGTCGCATTGTATAAGCTCTGTAGTTCGTGTTAGTTTTATTTTTAATGTGACATGGGTTTAATTGTTTTCTTGTTTGCCAGGTTTTCTTATGCTTTGGAAACTCTGTTGCTTCTACACGCTTCCTCCTTCAAGATGAGTTCAATATCCAAACAACAGCATGTGACAATTTTATCATTGTAAGCAGTAACACATTTGTATTCCTTTACAAATGATTATCAACTGGGAACTCATCCATAACCTCCTTGACTTTATCAGAAGCAACTATTATCTTCTGATTGATTTTTCCAACTTTGATAGATGATAAGAAGTCTAATGGCATTGCAGGGTTTCATGTTGTGCCTCCAACAATTGGCCTGTATCTTCTCTATCATTGCAGCTATTGTTGGCAGTGATGAAATCCAAGCTGCGTCACAATTGTTGAACTGTTTGTCAGATGGTGTTTATTGCACGTATGAAAAATTAAACTGTAACCTTGTTTGAATATGCTAAAAGCATGTATTTTGTGCCCTTGAATCTCACTTTTTTTTCACTATCATTGCTGCAAATCTAACTGGGAATTGTTTTATGTATTCTGCAGGGTTTGTGCATGCATGCAGGTATGTGCGTCATTACTAGTTGGCAATAAAGAAGCATCCTATTTAGCAGTTATACACAATTATGTTTAATTACTTTGTTTGATCTCTCTACAGACACAACACAAAGTCGAAATGGACAAACGAGATGGCAAGTTCGGACCAGTTGAAAGGGTGATGCAAGCACCTCCCATGCAACAGATGTCTCGCATTGATCAGGCTATACCACCTCCTGTTGGATACGTTCCTTCTTATCCTGCTCAGCCTGCATATGGACAGCCTGCATATCCACAACCATATGGCTACCCAAATCAGAGCTATCCTCCTCAAGGATATCCTCCATCAGGATACCCTCCTGCAGGATATCCTAAGTAATGTTTGGGAGACTCTGTTTTCTGGCACGTGAACGATCTGATTCTTTGGATGAATTGTAGGTACTCTTCAACTTTGGCGTCATATTACTGTCTTGTTAGAACAATATGAACATATTTCAAACTACTTTGTTGTATTAGTTGTGTAGGGAAACTTTGCATTTCTGTGCATATAATAGTTAAATGATAAAGAGGTTCATAAGGTATTGCACATCGAATAGTGCTTGTGTCAGGGTTTGAAATGTAGATTTTAAGGATTAAATATCATTGTGAGTGTGTAAACTGGTTATTTGGAAATGCCTATTAATTATCAGGAGTTTAAATTTTGCATGAATGTCTCAAGAGAGTACATAATGAATGGAGGACCATATTAAATGCAGGTAGTACCTAGTAATTTAAGATATCATGTATGGTTTCCATATATTTTTTTTCTCGGAAGCATAGCTTTATCAGTAACAATTTATACACATGAATTAATCAATTAATCCATATTTTTAAGCATTTTTGCAAATTTACGTACCAAATTGTTGCATTAATAATGACTTGAGGACAGAATGTAACTAATTAATATTTGCCTTTAGCAATACTAACATAGAATTTTTAAATTAAAATAAATATTGATCTTCTCAAAAATCAACATACAAACAAATTTTTTAGAAAAAAATATTTAAAAATGATTTATTTAGGATATGATTTGATGGGGAGAGTTTTATTTTTTCTTTCAGCCTAACAGTACATTTTTAAACAACAAAAAAATGACAGTAATACTAACCGTACGTTTGGAATTATTATTATTTTGTAGCGCTGTAAAAGCAGAGCAGTGCCGTCAGAATTCCTCTGCTCTGCAAATTTTGTCTTTTTTTTTTTTGTATTGCTCTGCAAATTGTTAGATATTCAAAATTTAAGACCCAACAATTACATGTAGGTGCTCTTTTGCGTTGGTTAATAAGTTATGTTTATTTCAAATTTATTAAGATCGTAATGTACAAAGTTCTATTTTTATCTGGTTAAAGTGTTAAATAAATGTGAAAATTTAATAAATAAAATAATGATATTTAGTTGAAAATTTAATACATAAAAGTTCTGATAAATAGTTATAAATGATTTGGAAGTGAATTAAACATATATATTTCAAGGGTTCTTTCTGGATTATATAGATATATAATCTTTGTTTTTATATTATAGTTAATTATAATGTTATGGAGTATACGTTTAAATTTTAAGTAAGTTGTCATGAGTGATATATATATTTCAAAGGTTCTTTTTGGATTATATAGATATATAATCTTTGTTTTTATATTATAGTTAATTATAATGTTATGGAGTATACGTTTAAATTTTAAGTAAGTTGTCATGAGTGAGGAACATTTTTGTCTTTGTATAGTAGATTATAACATTATAAAGGTACATACATCTAAAATTATAAATGTTATTTTGACTAAACTATCATAAATAGGAAAATATTTCTAATATATTTTGGAATTAACATTAAGAAGAAGCATATATCTAAATCATAAATGGTTCTTTAATGAATAGAAAAATAATAATATTTATTAATCTTCATATTTTGAAGTTAACAATACTTACATCTAAACAATAAATCTTTTCACCAAAAAGTCATGAATAATCCTTATTCTTTATATTTTAAAATTACATATTTAAGAAATATATCACTTTCTAATAATATATTGCTCCATAATTCGAATTTCACATTCTTATAATGTCTATATATAATTTTATAATTTTAATAATGATAAATTATTATTTATATGAATTGATGATAAGTTGTTATAATTCAAATAAGAATATTTTATGTACATAAATTAATATGATTTCAACTATTATGTTTAAATAGAGATGATAATATATTAGTTATAATTTATTTATATTTTATATATTAAATTTATTAATAATTAATACAAATTTATTTATTTATTATATATAGATAAATTTATTGCATATATTTAATATTTATATGATATTATATTATATAAATATTCAATATATATTATTCAATTTATTATGTAGATATGATTTTTAATTGTTTTTATATAAAATTAATAATAATTAATTTAAATCTATTTATTTATTATTAATGTTAAATATTATATTAAATAATAATAATTCAATTATTATTTTTACTTTTATGTGTATGATTTTTAAATATTTAAACTATATAAAATTATAAAATAAATAATAAAACAAAAGATAATTTAAATATTTACAATGAAACTAGTTTTATAATTTAACTATTAAATTTGTCAAACATTTTTTTACTAATTATCTACTCAAAATGATTCTCAAATATTAATTAATTTAAGTTGTTTCCATGCATTAATTATTCTATTATGTTAAATAATGATAACTTAATTAATATTTTCCAATATATATTTTTAAATATTTAAATTATATAAAATAATATATAAAACAATTTAAATACCTTCAAACCTATCACCCTCTCCTCTTTACCCCTCCTAACACCTTCACAACACATATACATACATATAACTTCTAATATAGTTTTGTTAAATTTAGCTAGAGGGGAGGCCTTTTACTTTGGATTATTTCATTTTATTTATAATTTTTTACTGTTCTTAACTAAAGAATTATTTTTATCTTCTTAAAAATTATTTTGTTGGTTGGAATTGTTTTTAGTTTTAATTTTATTTTCATATTTTTTAAATATATAATATATATTAATTAATAATTAAGCTTTTTTTTTTTAAATTGATAACTTTTTACTTTTATAAAATCAACAAATTATTTACACTTTATACTTATTATTTGTTTATAATTTTAAATTAACACAATACTTTAAACACTATACTAAATATGTATAATATTTATTAGTCAAATATATCGCCTTCTAATTTAAACTAGTTATTAAGTATCCTTTCAACTATGTTGCAAAGTAATTATATCAATCGATATTTATTTCTCTTTAACTAATTACTATCAATTATTCTTTTAATTATCAAAAATCAATATTTAACAAATATTTATTATTACAAACTCAACTTTAACTACATTACAAAGGTCTTAACTTCCAACTCCAAATAAACCAATCAATCTATGAAGTCTCTTTACTAACAAACCATTTGCTCAATAATATTTAATAAATGTTTGTTCTAAGAAACAAACTCAACTTCAACTATACTAGTTAGTTGTCTTGGTATACAACAATCTTGAGGCCAAAGTAAGCTAACAACTATAATCTTCATTGACCTAATATAGTTGTGATACAAACAACTTGAAAGAATTTGTTGATCTCAAATTTTTATCAAATTAGTATGCCATAACTCATCTATTGTCTAACCAACAAATATTATTATTACAATATTATAAAGACAAGTATGCGACAATTGTTTTATATGCAATTCCCTCAAGAAAACTTTTACCTCAATGTATATGCAACTATTTATCACAATGTATGGTATTGCAAACTTTGATTTTAGTACTATTGGACAACATTTAATATTGGGCATAGTATTTGATAAAAAATGGTGTGACAAAGTAGTGAATACACATTAGTAATTTTGTTTAATTTTTTCTATGCTACATCAAGTTGCTGGAATGGGGATGGTAGGGGACATGTAGATTTGTTTTTGGGACCAATTTTTGGGAGATCATTATTAGGGAATATAAAAAAATATAAGAAATTTCAAATATTCATATGATATATCAATAAGATATTTATCATATACATTAGAGCTAAATTGAGATTTCATAAGATTTGACAAAGAAATTAACAAAAAATATTTTCTTTCATTGTTTTTAATTATGGAAAAAACAGGTTTTGAAGGGACCCGAAACCCTTTACAAACCAAAACAAAGCTGCAAAAAGGACAACTTCCAAGCAAGACCCTTCAAAATTTACATTTTGAACTTTTCTTGTGGGAGCGAAGAGTCATGTCGAAAGAAGGCCTAGAGAGTTTTGCTTTCTTGCCCATAACAGTAATCCAGCCTTCTTCCACTTGCGTTGCCTTATCATGCCAAGCCATCACACTATTTTCCTAAAGATGAATGCCTATCTCGGTGATTTCAACACTATTCTTCCGTGCAGGCCTAGACAAATCAGAAAAGCCACCATAAATGATAGTCGGGGCACTATCACCAGAAGTGGCAGCCAGAGACCCAATCTCACGCTCTTTAGGGGTTTCAATAAGATCAGCATCAACAACTCCACCATTTGAGACATCCGGAGGGGATGTCCCAAGACCTTGTGGTTCTGATGCAACCACCTCAGAAAAACTCCTATGTTGTTCAGTTTTCTTCTCTACCATATAATGTTGTAGAGAGGCACCTCTCCACCAAGTAGCCGTCTTTGTTTTTTCTCAAATCCGCATTGAGCAGCAACATGACCTATTTTGAAACATCTTCTGCAACATAAGGGAATCCCTTCGTAGTCCAAAGATTGGACCCAAGAACCCTTAAGAGATTTAAGTAAAATCTCAGTAGGCAATCCTTTTGAGATATCCATTTCAACCAATATGCAAGCAAAGGTGGAATGAAAAATGTTAGAAGATTCATCATCCACCAACGAAAAATCACCAAGGGCATCACCCACTTCTTCCAAAAGAGGGTCATTCCATAAGTGGAGGGGAAGATTTGGTAGCCGAACCCAAATCGGGATCTTATTGAAAGTTTCAGAGGCAGGATTGAAATCAGAATGCCAGGGCTTAATCATCAGCAGAAATTTGTCCTCCCAACTAAAAAAATTGTCACATAAAATTGTGTTTCTATCCTGAGCATTGTCAAACTTGGCAACAAAAAACCCCTTAGCCATGGGGAAAATATGAACTTTACCAGAAATTAGCAGCTCCCATTCGTTGGAAATCCAGGAGTGTAGCTGAGGGAGGCTAGGCCAAAAACCCCTAAACCGACAGATCACCCCACAAACGGAGAGCTCTGAAACAATCTCATCAATTTCCTCTATCGTCTCAGTTTTCAGATCAATAGAAATGGTATTTGCAACAGGAATAAACCCTCTATTCGACAAACCCCCTGAGTGAAACACCCTCAAAGAAGCCCTCGCAACAGGGCTTTTGCGCTTAGAATGCTCATTTTTCTCCAAAACATTCGATTTGCTACCTCCCTGGACAACAACACCACCAACATGGTCCGCCGCGGACGAAACATCAGTCTTATTCACAACAGACACGGCCAAAGGAGAGCTGCCGCCCTGGCCTCCACTTACGCCATTACCCACGCCATCAGCCTGCAAATCATTCGCGCGTGCCTTAAGGATCCCCTTCGCGCGCTCCACTTGCGATTCGTTTGCGCATGCCTTAGGGTTTCCCTTCATGCGCACCGCCATGATCTGGAGGATATGCCTGCAAATCATTCGCGCTCCACCTAGCTATATTCATTGTTAATGTATATAAAAATTATAACAAAATTTTCAAAGGTTGTACTTGTTTCAACCACAAAAATGACAAAAACATAAAAAATATGTTGTTGCCCCTAATCAATAGCTATTAACATTGCATCAAAATTTGAGTCCAAGTTTGAGTCACTACTATTGGAGAAGCAAGAGTTTTTTGAACATAGGAAGAGGTTGTTTCATCCAATGGAACCCCAACCAATCACTCATGTGTAGCCTTGTCAATCTATGTGGCATCTTTGAGATCAACATGCCATCATAAGAGTTTATTGATACTTGAAAGTTTGTCAATTTTAAAGTTGCAGGGTGTTATGCATGACCACCAATTTTGCAACTTACTAAAGATAAGTCTATTCCTCTTGATAGAGTATATGAAGTTGCATGTGGACCATTCCTCTTAATAGAATAGATGAAATGACAACTTGTAAAATGAGACAAATGACAAACATTTTCAACTATAATATATTTTTGTCGTACTATGTCGACCGATTAATAGAATTGATTTAAGCTAATGCAGATTTATCTCTCTTTGATATTGGATGTGAAGTAAATGTCACATCCCTCGGTGTAAGAGGGCAAGAAAATAAAATAATGAAGAATGAGCACAACATGAAGAGGGGTATGGAAAGTATAATGTGCACTGTGGGAGGAGAGGACATAAGTTTGGTCAGAAAAATAGGTGAAGGTATGGACATCCCTCACTACATAAAATATGATTGGGAAAAATGACATAGGAGGGACGTCTATCAAAACATAAATGATAAGAAGGATTTTGACAGATGGGAGATAGTGAGAAACAATGTTAGCGCCACGAATCCTCCTAAGGCTGTAGGAAATGTTTATATCCCAGGTTCTGGGATCAATAGGTAGTTTATTCTTTTATTTCCTCTTTACCATTGAATAAATCTCTTCCACAAAATGTAGCATAAGTATTTGCTAATGTTTCACGAAACCTAGATGAGGAACTCGAAGATGGAGAGCATGACGAATTACTCCATGAGCAACCTTCAACTCACAATTGTGGAGATGGCTACAGATTTTCCCAAGCCCATTGCAAAGATAATAAAGTGAAGTCTAACAAATTGTAGAGAGAAGTATCAAACATGTGCTAGAAATCTTCCTCGTTTACTTCTAAAAATGCTTATTATGGTTGAAAGCCATGCGTCTCAATCAGATAATTCTTCTTTTTTCGTACTGCCTCAGCCCCATCAAATGCTTCACCGTGTACATTAAATTTTGTGTCACCTTGCCTACGTTCCCTCTTTCACTTAAATTGTTGTTGATGTTGCGAGGAAAATCAAGAGGGAGGTGGGTAAACCACCTGCGAAAGTGGATCCGCTATATTTGGGCACTTGGTA
Organism: Sequoia sempervirens; assembly: GCA_007258455.2. Lineage (NCBI taxonomy): Eukaryota > Viridiplantae > Streptophyta > Pinopsida > Cupressales > Cupressaceae > Sequoia > Sequoia sempervirens. Next base: position 372,430 of record VDFB02000009.1, on the reverse strand, counting down.
GGTCATCTTATAGAAGCTTTTGGTAGGCCACAACTTCCCCCTTTGCATGCAATTTTCCACAAGCTAGAGCACTCTAACACAATGGTTGCCTCACAATCAGGTACCAAGTCCAGTTTTGGGTAGCATCCCTTGTATGCCTCCCCCTATCGTCTCTCTCAATGATTTCTTCATAGAAAATCAACTACACTTTAGCTGCCTTCCATGCATATTTTGTGATTTTGTTGTTTTTTTGGTTGGGTGCTTGTTTGATGTGAAAACTATGTAAAGTGGAAAAGAGAATTAAAAACATCAAATAGATATTGTGTTTGATTGGAAATCTAAAATATGGTATTATAGATTCTTAGAATCCTCTTGCCTTTTATTGAGTGCTTCTACCTTACCTGCCCATGCATGGGATGACACAAACTCTTATGCATAGGTGCTATTAGTTGATGATAAGATCTTAACTTTAATTGAGAAAAAAAATAACAATGATAGTTAGAATCATTTCTATCTTAGTGGATCAATATTTTTGTACGAGGAATTTGCTTATCATAAGTGATTGCTTCACTTAGTGTAGGTATAGTATTTTGATGTTCTATAAGGCATGATTGGTTACATTGTCATATCAGTAGATTGACATTACTTGATGTAATCACTATAAACATTTTAGTTAATATTTAGTTATGATAACTTTTTTTTAGCATTATCCACAAATCTCAAAATAATCAATAACATTTTACATTATTGAGATGCAAATATTAGATAAATAATTTCTTTTAGATGACTAGTAATATTCTTATGGGTTAGACTGAGGTGAATCTTAGATGATTTGTAGAGAGTGCGTTTAGCATTCAAGTTTTCATTCTAAACTTATATATAGAATGTTGAGCAACCTTTGTCAAATGTGGTTATAGTCAATTGACCCTACTCGCATGAACAACATTTGTATGAATTTTGTTGGGGTTATATGAGTAGAGATTTTTTATGATGAAATTGCCTAAAGATACAATCATTGTATACCATTATTGATTTTGATGATTAAAGATTTATTGGAAAGATGAATGTAGTATTATATAGCTCTCTTCTAGTGATTTCTTGTGAAATGGTCAAAATATGTTGTTTCTTGTTGATAAATAATCAACCTACCCTATGCATTAATGAGATGAACCAATAAGGGCTCTAGCATGTCTCTGCTGAAATACAAACCATAATGGCGGAGGGGTTTAAAATTGAGATCTTGGTGTCCCTTGAGATTTCGTAGTATATTTTTGCTACCCCCATCAACTATTAAGCATTATTAATTAGTGGGGATCCATTTAAAGGAAATTTGTTGGGATATGAGATAATAATAAATGAAACTCTATGAGCTATGAATTTGTTTTAGAATGGATATTAATAAATCATAGCCTATTACCTTCATTTGTTTTAGTCCTTTCCATGGTTTCCCTATTTCACTCCCACGAGTAATGTTACTTGAGGTGGTTAGAAAATCTTGAGTATGGAAAACTATGAGATATTATTGTGAGGATAACTACATGAGACTTTGATCGTATTTGGAAGTAGGTATGTAGGAAATCCTTGGGTGAAGGATGCTCTATGACCTAAGTCCATAGGGAAGGGTTCAGGAATAGCTCTAGGGTTTGGGATTGCTCCTAAACTTGATTAACTCCCCCTCTTTAGTATACAACTTTAGGCTGAAATCTACACTAGACGACGGTGAACTCATCATTTCAATAAATATGTCCCCACTATATAGGTTTGACCAAATGAAAGGAAATCAATCTTCATCAAGTTTATCTACTTCGAGGTTTTTTGTCTTTAGCTTAATAAAATATAGACTAATATTGGATGAAATTTTTGAGTCATTGTCATCATGGTTTGTCTTGATGTGAATATATGAGAATGTGTTTAGAAATTGGTGGAGCTAAAATAATTAGAGCTTGTGGGTTGAACACTACAACTTTGTGTCTCAACTTAGTGATATGCATAGTAGGTATAGGTTAGCATCTATACACTAGGGATGTCTATCTTTCAAGAAATAAGGGCATGATAAAATTGGATATGCCATGGTTATGAACGAGTTAATGAAACATGCTAATCTTGTATTTGATAATGATGTTGAGATAAGCCATTAGAATTTGATGGTGTGAGAAAATCTTATTATGTATTAGTGATTTTCTTGTTCTAATTATGTACTTAGATCTAGGTTGGGTTCAAGACAAAATTCTGTATGACCACTTTTACCAACTTGAGCAATTAACAATATATATTACCAAAAATGGTAGGGTTTTTTTCCTTTATATTTGTCCAGTGAAAATTGTATGCTAAGCTTTAAGATTGATATTAAACAACAATATTAAGTACTTAAAAAGTAGGACATATATATGCATGTATGTATTGATAAGGATTGTCATGGGGCAGCTCCTTTCTATTAATTCCAAAACAAAATTAAATAGTTCATTTGCGAGTTCCCAAACCAGGTACGTCGCAGTTGCATCAGATACATCATACCCTCAAAAAAATTTGTTATCCTTTCAATTTGAGAGTGGGGGAATAGATCTCCAGTAGTGGCTAAATGTCTACAAGTTTTTCCTTTTCAACCCCTCTCGGAATAGCACCAATGCCTGTGCAGAGTATTTGTTCTTTTTGACTGCATTTGCATCGAAGATCTCTGCGATCATTCCAAATGGAGGCTTCTTTTCGATTGATGATATGGCTGTGTTGATGGTGTCCAAGTTGGTAGAGGCAACAAGATTTTGCGCTGTCACTCTTCCCCATGTCTTCGCCCCCATCACCTGAACTACATTGCTGAAGAATATCTCATTCCCTTCACCGATGGTTTTAATTATGCCCTTCTTCGTTTCCTTTGCCTCTTCCTTGAAAAGTCGAGCTGCACTTGAGCGTCCTTCATTTCTTCTCTGCAGTTGTATTCAATCCCAAAGATTTTTCTTTCCCCCCCCACCGCGCAATGTTGTGTGTATATTTTCGTTGTCATTATCTTTCAACGAGTTGCCTCTGCTTCCTCGGGATATGCCTGATCTGGAAAGGAATCCTGAAGCTGATTGCCCCCCATTCTCCATCGTCCACCTATGCCTTCTGTCACTTCCTGTAGCTCACAATTAGCATTGCCAAAGCTGGCTTGGGTTAGTATCTCCTTCACCTCTCGATGCTTGTAAGTTTTGACAAATCTGCACTAGCGAAGCATAGAATTTGTGTTGTATTGATCATATTGTGAAGTGCTTTCATCCTTCGGATGCTTCGTTCCCCGTGATAGCTTCATCATTTAACAACTGATCAAGGCCTTCCCATGCTGATGGGTCAAATTGCACTATTTCTATAGTTCCTTTATTAGCTCTAGCGTTTGCCTTTGTTAGCTTCTTGTATACATGCTTGATTGAGAAGTCCTTTATCTCATTCAAGCTCTCCCATATCTTCCGCACCCATGCTTTAAGTTTCTAATTAGCGGTGCATTTCTTTTGAATTGCATTGGTACATATCATTGAATTGCCCTCTATGTTTATTTGTCATATCTCCCTCCTCCTGCATTCTCTCAGTCCTCTCGCTAGTGCCTCTATCTCAACTTCATTAAGTCGAGAGGCTTCTACAATGAAAGCACACGATGCGTGTACATTTTTTGAAGCTATGTTTATTTTGACGTTCTCCTGCTTGGCGACGGTTATATATATTATGAAAGAAATAAAAGAAATGTAACCGACATGCATATAAAAGAATTTAACTGACATGCAAATAAAAGAAATGTAACCGACATGCAAATTCATTTTCCATATATACTAGGATATCTCTTGACCTTTTTTATAAATATTATCAATAAACAATATATATATATATATATACTAGTTGTTAGTTGCAACCCTAACATGTTTGGATAAATCCCATATTAAACTGCCTTTCTCATCTCTTACCAAGCACCCTGCTCCAATGACTTCAGGGTTGCCTTTCAATGCCCCGTCAAAGTTTTAATTTTAACCTCCACCTTGGAGGAGCAATCCATTTGGCTATTCTCCTACAACACTTTTTAGTCTCCCCCATATTCATTTTTATCAGTACTCTCAGACCATTCCAACTCTTAATCAACTCGTTATCCCACCATATGAATTGAGACCTATTTCCAATCTTAACTTTGTTGTTCAATACTTCATGTATTCCATTTTCTATTTTTTGAATGATTTTGTCTATGTCATTGAATATACATTTGTTGCATTCTTTCCATATTTTACATAGCACCATGGAAGGAGCTGATATGCAAATACCTGCCCATAATGCTCCTCTATTCAATATAGGCCAACCTTTCCATAATTCCACTGTCTTTGTTTCTCGGGCCCTGATAGGCTGTCGTTAGGTCCCATTACTTTAGAATATAAAATTCAATTTGTCGACCGGGTAGTGTTCAAAGCAATTTGCAATAGAAGAAGTCCGGAGTATCTCCCTCAGGTTTTTTAACTTTTAAGAACTTAATATTAATTCTAACTTCAAACTGTCTAACTACAAAACTGTAAAGTAGTTTATTCTTAAGAAAATAGGAAATGTTTGAACTGAAAGCGTAAGAAAACTAATTTAGAAAGCATAATATAACACTTATCTACTCCCGTCGAGTGGCCAACTCGTGGGTTATCACATTCATTCTCAGCTCACATTCACAGTTATTTCAGAAACACTTCTATCAATCATAGTTATCATCCATAACTCATAACTCATAATTTTTAGATAACAATCTCTTTATTCATAAACCTCAGAAACATTCTGATAGTATAACATTACTTTTTCACTGTTTATCTTACTTCTAGAGATCATGTCTTTTATAGAGAAACTGTAACTACATCCTATATTTCAGATGGTATGGATAACCATTGAAAATATCTAAAACAGATCTACAGATAACTCGTATGTCTTTAAAAACCTATTACACAGTATATAAGAGGCTCAAGTCAAGCCATAAAGTCTTTAATTCAAAGGATTACAGAAATAACAACTTTAAGAGCAACTATATCTTCGGTCCATCACCTTGAAGTTCCAGAGCATATTTCCAGAGCATATTTCTAGCATATATCTTCAGCCTGTTTTGGAGCACATGCTAGCTAGATGCTTCAATATGCAACTTTGATTGAGCGATTATTATCTACAATACACTTAAAATAACCCATTGAATATGTATTGGAAAAATACTTCAAGAAATCAAAAGAAATAAAGTTTATACAATTTCTCACTAAAAATTAAGCAATTATTTCTACTAAAATTTAATTAATTGGCAGAGGATAGAGATTTGCATGTATGAACTAGGTCTTTATGGTATTATCATGATGAGGTTATTTTTACCTTATCAGGCCCTACCAATTTAATTTTACCTATAGCCAGTCCCAACACCTTGCAGAAAATCAATAGTTCAATAACAAATGGTTCGTCGTTTCCTCTCCTTTTTTGCTTGGACCATGCATACCAATACTATGGAACCTGTCATGCGTTAGGATCCGTTTATGTAGTATGATCCAAGTAAATGCTCCAATCTTTTGCCATATATTGACTCGATTTGGCTCCAAACCACACTATCTTGCCTTCTATATTCAATACTAATTTCCTATTGTTAAGTTTCATTTTTAATACATCCTTTGCTGCTTCACTCACCAGTAGATGGCTAACGTCAATGCATTCATAGTTTGCAAGTGGAGAGTGTTGGAAAAATTGAATGCTCCTGAGCCTCCTGCTCTCACGTCAGATCCCCTGCTTCACCTACCCATCAGGAGCCCCCAAATTTCAACGACAGTTTTTGGGATCTTCATCCTTGTAGCTCCTGACAGCTACTGAAGTAAATGTGGTAGCTCATTTTGAATTCCCAATTAATGCTGGTAGGTAATTCGAATTTGAGAGGGAATGTTTGTTAAAGACAAAAGGAATGAAGGCAATATTATCCAGTTAGTTGCAAATCTGGAGACGTTGAATTCTTGAGCAGTAGCAGTTTGAAGGGAATGTTCTTTGTTCTCTGTGTGATTCAGAGAATGTTTTCTGTGTGAGCTTCTGAAAGCTCCTGAACAACATCTGTTTGTTTTGTGTGTGAACAGAGATTGCTCCTGAAGAGCTCTGCGTAGCTCATGCCAATGAGCTCCTAGTAGCTCTTGAAGTTGTCTATTTTTGGTTGAGCAGTTGATTGCTCCCAACATATAGTAATTCGTAGCTTAGAGTTTGCTTTCAGTAGTTTAAGTTTAATCTTTCCTGTATTGTCATTTCCAACATATTTAATACAAAAGGAAAATATTGCATGCCCAGATTTGTCTCTTGTGTCTTTTACTTCCGCATTTGTGTATTCCCCTGTTGTGTGTTTGTTTTGGGGAAACAAAGTAGCAACTATGTGATTTATGTGCATACAGAAGTTCTGACAGAGAGTTGTCCACCAATCTAATGCAATTAGTCACTTTCGATCCTACACTTCTCTCCAAGATCTCCTGCAACTCCTTGAGCTCATTGATCTCACACAAGGAGGTGCAGCCTTCCCAGAAATCCTTCCAAAATTTGGCCATCCATCCATTGTTGACTTTTTATTATGATCGGCCTGCACTCCCATGTGAGCCTTCATGCCTATGACCCTCCCATTAAGTTTACAATTGTTAGAATTTTGTTCGGGTTATCTGAATCCAAATACTTTTTTTGCATTATTCTGCACCATAGTTTCTCGGGAGAGTTTTACATTTTCCGCACTTAGAAGTAGGATACATGTTTATTATTATTTCTACGAGTTAATTTCTATCTAATAAATAATGGGTTTGGTTTTCAAGTAGCAATTGAATGAAGTGAATGAACTTGCTTACTTTATGGGTTTGTATTTTCTTGTGTATATGTGTTTGGATATAGGTCAACCCATGTGGGCTCAATTTGTTATTCGTGTATTGATGGTTTGACCTCAAGACCTATAGGACATGATGTATATAATTAGGGATTGCTTTATGTGGCATGTAACTAGGTCAACTTGACTAGTATTTGTGAATGTTTGTGATAATTGGATTGTGTGTACTTGGCTATAAGATGAACCCACATGTTAGAATTGAGTTTGATATAGGTGTGGCTAGCCAACTATCACCAACATTGTGTAGATGATGGATGCTAGGTTTTATCCATCGCACCTTAATAAATAAATAGATTTCACCAATAGCATGGAGTTGAAGGATGCTAGGGGCTATCCATGATATGATGCAAACATGGATTAATTGAATGTTTCCATTAGCATAGAGGGGATGAATGCTAGAAGTCAATTGGGTTGTATCTTATGGTCTAGCAAATTTTTGCCAATAGCACAAAGGTGATCAATACTAGGAGCCACCCATGGTATGATAGGGCTTAGCCAACTTTCACCACTACCATGTAGGTGATAAGTGCTAGGGGTTACCTTATAGTAGGTTGGATTGATTTTCTCTAGTGGCATGGAGGTGATAGATGTTGGGATCCATTTACTCAAAATGTTAAACATGCTATATAAATATTACTAATGTCTTGAAATGATGTGTGTTGTTACACTTACATCTTAGATCATGATGATCATAAGTAGTATGGGATGCTTGCTCGTCATCATAATTGGTGCATAAAACCAAGAAATACGATGGTTCCCACAATGTAGTTTGCGATACATTAACATTTATTTTTCTAGTTGGGTGTACTAAAAGGGTAAGTGTTAGTGAATCGAGAAATATGAAAATGCATGTAGTAGGTCATATCCACTTCCTCTGTCTTTTTCACTATGTATATGTGAGTCTACTAGTATATACTTATGTAAAAATGGCCTTATGTATTGTGCATGTTGTTATACTTATTCCCTTGCTAGTAATGAAAAGTAGTATGAAATTCTTGTCATCATAGATGGTGATATATTGGGAAAAATAAAGGGACCCATAGTGTAGTATGGGATGCACCAACATTCCTCTTTTTTATTGGGATACAATTAAGGGCTAATGTATTGGTGAATCAAGTAAAAGGGTTCTTTGCTTACAATAAGGTTGCAACCACTTCCCAAGTTGCTAGTTGATCTCTATGTGAACATGTGATGTTTGAGTTAATTATATTGTGTATATGTTGGGTACACAAGATATCATATTATGTAGTTGATGTATGTGTAAATCATTCACACTATGTACATATGACATATGTCCATATTAGTCATTGTGTGTTATTATGATGTGTGTATAAGCTAGTCACATTGTGCATATGCGACATAGGCTTGAGCTAATCACCTTGAGTACTTGTGAGGTCTATAAGAGCTAGTGACATTATGTATATGTGACACAAATGGGAGCTATCCATTTTATATATGTGATGTATGATTGAGCCAATTTATTATTTGAATATGAGATGTTGGAAATTGGAATGATATGATCCCTATGTGGTTTTGTGTGTTGGAATGGAACCGACACTTGATTAGAAGGTGTTTGTTAGCATTTTATTGTAGTTCACTTAATTTGAATGCATAATCTTAATAATAGTTGTGGTTTAAAAGTGAGATGAATATTTCATGTATAAGAGGAGAAGATGAATTCTTTCTATCGTCAAGTGTACAAACTATGAAGTATCTAATTCCCAAAAGGGATATTTAGGTAAAGTCAATATGAATGAATCTTTGAGGTTTAGGTATAGGTCTAGGAATGACCTCGACATTAGGAGCTTAACACATTCTAGTGTGAGCATATGACCGGGGGAATAGATTTGTTGCCACAACTATAGTTGGAAAAGTAACGAAGTTGGAGCTTCTAAATTAGATGGAAGAAGTTGGTCAATTTAGTTAGTTCTAGATGTTTAATGAGGAAAAAAAGTAGTAAAAAAAAGGTAGTTATTGTAAGGCCCTTCTAATGCTTAATCAACTTGGTGCTAGACACACAATTCAGAGGAGGAGTTCCTAGTTGAACAATTCACTAAACCCTCGCAAAGACTTCATTTAATTATCAACCAAAGCTTCATAATATTTTGATGATGTTGGCACTTTATGTGCATTCACAGACTCTACAAGGCCTATATTAGTGAGTATAGGTGATTTACACATGTAAAATAAAATAATAAAGGTTAGAAAAGTAAATAGAGTGTTAACTTGCAAAATAGGGGAAATAACTTAATTTGCTACTGATGCTACGGGTACCTTCAACTGTGCTATTCACTAGCACAATTGAATCTTACTTCTAACTTCTTGTCCTCTCTGGAGAATGACTCAAGGAAACATCACGTAGCATAATTCATAATACAAGATATGATTCATGGATATGTAATTAAGAATCTACTTGAAATTAATGCAACAATGTAATCTTCTAATCTAATAGAAAAAATTAAGGTGGGTGAACAATACCTCACGTGGCCCTTGTTGTGTTGTTGTACCCACAAGAGAAATCAAATATGTGCTACTATAATCAACTAATCATAATAGTAAACTAGACCATCTTTATTGCATATAATTGAATTCTCACAACATGACAAGAATATTCACAAATCCCTCATTCATGAGTGCATATACATTACAACTGAATAACAAAAAAATAACAATTATTGTCTGTGAAGCAAAATAGAACTATCAAAACATATATCTTTTAAATAGATTTTTTCCTCAACCACTGATCCAACTATATAGGATTGGGAGGAGTTTTGTTTGCATAAGGAATAAAAATAAAAAGTAAATGCAGATGTCCACTCTCCTACAAAATAGAGAGAGACAAAGTCTTTGTGACTAAAACTATAACTAAAAAAGACAAAAGAAGACAAATAGGATTGACACTAGATTCCCTAATGATTTGATAGAGACGTGCTTTGTGAGAACAGACACGCCAACTTCCTTATCAATATAGACTCCTTTCTCTTGTCGTCTTATTAGATGATTTGGTGACTCACTATTGACCAATTCAACGATCTCCTTCATTATTTCTTGGAACTATCATGTTCTCAGCGTTTTGGACTTCCCCATACAATCTACCTGGAATTCTTTGGTTGTGGGCTGGTCAATCTAGTTGTTGTGCGCTACAATTCTTTTGGCTGCAAGACATTATTTTCATATAAAGTATACACATCATTAATCAACCATGAATTAAAACAAAATCATATTGAATTTTATAAGCATTCACACATTTATCTATTCAAACATCATCTTATCATAATTATATTTCCACGTGGTTAAGTCTAGTATAAGATGCATAAAAGACATAAAAGATATATTTAAGTTTCATGATTTTCTGTGAGATAAGTGTGAATATAAAATTCATCAAGCTCCCTTTGGGTTTTGTTTTTTGCTAAGTACTAGCCCATGCCTCAAGTAAACATCATCGACCCTTTTTGATAAATGACAGCCGACCTCTGCCATGTGTCCACTCAGCGCTCTTCGAAGGGATTATTTCCTTCGTTCTTCTACTGGCTCCCGATATGTTTCCACGTGTCGTCGCCACACACGCTTAAAGGCCGCTTCCCCTCACTTTTGACTCGGGTCCCAACCGTGTGCCACATAGCCTTCATCTGCATATCCTTTGGCGGACCCCATAGTCAGTGCCAATAAAAAAGCACACTTCCACGTGTCTTCCTAGCGCAAGCCTTCAATGATAAGGGGGAGGAATGAACCACAGGCTGCGAAATACCGCCACACATCTCTTTGGTGAGTACTTCAAAGCAAAGGATGGAGCGAACTATGGGCTGCGATATGATGCCACGTGTTCTAACTACTTATACTAGGTGGCAACACTTGTTTGCACGAGACTATGCCGGGACCACTGCCATCATTCGCAGGGGATGCACTTGGAAGGGGAGCGACCACATGCTATGGCCCAAATCTTTTTCCATTACAACGACCAAGGGGAATCATTGCTTAGGATACCAGATCTTTTCAGGTACTACTCGCTAGGCGGTGGGAATGTTCACTATATATACTGCTCCTCGCTTCTGAATTGGGGTGGGAAGTTCCAAGTTCCATGAGTTCCAAGAGTTTGAGAATTGTAGAAAATATAGAATTTTAGAGACACTAGGCCTTGTTATTGTTATTAGATTACTGCAAAAAGATTCACAGACTGTGCCATTGTTTGGCCTTTTTTTTTTTCTTAAAGCTATTTGATTAACTTTATACTGTTCCATTATTGTTTGAATGGTTCATTTGCAGAACTTCTATAATTTTAATGTAAGTTTGCTGGTTTAGATCATGTCTGTGAATAAGTGTGAAAATTATTTTATGTCATTGAATGTACTGTTCATGCTTCAATCTTTAATTTCTTTCATTCTAGGACATAGAAAATTGCTGAACAGGCCCTTAGATCTTATCCAAAAGATAGATTTATCGTGCCTTTTATCTAAATTTTGGCGCATCGCCTTAGTTAGATCCTTTATTTTTATATCTACTTCCTTTTCCCTTTCCAAACCCCAATTACAAAAGGATCTGACTTCTTTAAAAACCTGTAGGTCACTGAGTTTAGCACAATAGGTCCCCCATAAACTGAGTTTCCCACAAAGGGCTGTTACCTTGCCAATTTTTGGCATCAATAGTTTTTTCTTTTTCCTGGCATGCTCGGTGGGACTGAGCTTAAATGAACTTGATTTTAAGTAGGGTGTATGAGCCATTGGCTTGTAACTAGATCCCAAATAGCAAATAACCTGGTTTATTAGTGCCACCATTAGGTACAACACAACTTGCGACCCAATTAGTGAATGTTTCACTTCCTACGCCCCTTCCACTAGCCATGTTGCCTGCTGCTAACAAAAAATACGTGACATGGGACACTGGAAGTCCTCTTGTTGCATCAGTAGTGCCTGCCATTTGGGCCGCTATCCCGATCTCCGCCCTAAAATCTATACCTAAATTCACCAAGATGGATCAAGAACACCATCCAAACATTTGCAAGATGTTGCAGACGTATGTATGGTACACGACGTTATAGACCAAAATATAGCACTAAGGTTGCTCGCTGCCTCTTTCAGAGGCAAGACACTAGATTGGTATCGGACATGCAAGCAAACACTATCAGTACCTGGGATGAGCTCGAAGATCCTTTCTATCAAATATTTTCAAATGACAGAGATTGGTCCTCGCTATATTATCAGTTGTCGGTCATAAAGCGGGCCCCGCACGAAGCCATGGTTGACTTCCATTCCCAGTTCCATACAAGTTGGTAGAGAATCCAAGTTGATATCCAATTGCCGCCCGATTTGGCGTTCATGTTCTACTTGAAATCTATCAACCTCGATATCTCCATGATGATCCAGTCTTTGGGTAGGACCACACTACCGGGCGCCTACAATGTTGCTGTCAAGGCGGAGAACAATTTGATAGACGCCGGGAAGTTGCCACCTTGGCCCATCATTCCTATATTTCCAGAAATATCAATTCCTGCTTAGGAGATGCCTTCTACCAATGCGCCGACTCCTCCTCAATCTATGTACACATATTTGAATGCACCACAAAACATTGCTTCTACATCCGACTCTTCAAAGGAAGAGATGAACAAGTTCAAGGAAATGTTGTAGACTATTGTCAATGAAATAACTGTCATCAATCAAAACCAGGAAGTTCCTCCGAAACCAATTTATCAAAATTACCAAGGTGGAAGGTCTTCTTACCAACAGAATCAGTTCCAAGGAGGTGCTTGCACCAATCCGCAGGCGCAAACAACACATCAAATAGTACCGGTGCCTTCTCCGCTGCAGAGTGCTAACCTAAGCTCGAACAGAGAGCTAACTGCAGGGAAAAAAAATTTAATTGATGGCACCAACCCTTGGTGTTTCCCTTGTGGTGATTCACATATGCCTTGAAACTTCCTGCGCGACAACCTACAAAAAAAGGCGGCGGAGCAGCGCAGCCAAAGCACGACATCAGACCAAGAAGGTTATGTGTATACCTCTTCGCAAATGGACAACATGGTGCTCACTGCACAAATGCATGGGATGTCATTGGAGCAAGAAGCAAACATCACTCCTGATCACACACTCTTCTCTTGGATGGAAGAAGAAGAGGTGGTGTTCACAAATGATGCATCCACATAAAAAATTCCACAATTGCATTCCGATTATAACACCCGCTCGAAGAGGAGATTCACGGGTGAACTAGTTGTTCCACAACTAGTCAGTTCGTAGCCTAAAAGTGCTTCTGACCAGACGCTTAGTACCTCCGCAGTAGTGCCACAATGTCTGCAGTGAAAGGGAATTGTTATAACAAAAGCTAAGGAGCAGAAGCCTCCAAATCCACCACCGTTCAATGTGGTGGAACAATTGAAAAAATCATCCGCTAATGTGTCTCTGTGGGATATCTTAGCCATTCCAAAACATAAGACATTACTATAGAAGGCTCTCCGGGAGGATCCAATCATTGAACCAAAGGAGCAATCACTCAAAGGAAAGGCCGTTGATCAATCATCTCCTGCCAAAGTTCTCACAAATAGCATAGCGGAAGCCCCTGCTGAGGTAAGAGATAATCCAAAGCCTAAACCCTTCTTCTTAACTCTCATTATAGGGGAGAAATTATTACACAATTCCACGATTGAATCTAGTGTTAGCACCACAATTATGCTGAAACAAATAGTTGAGGCTTTAGGGCTCAACTATGAACCTTTAAAAAGAGGAGTGATGCAGCTCAATGGAAACAAAGTCAAAATTGTCGGTCTCATCAAGGACCTGCCCTTAACTCTATTTGCTTTCCCTAGCGTCATAGTGCCACAAGATACTGTGGTCATAGATGTTCCCCCCATGTTCGACCTCTGTCTATCCCGAGAATTCACTTTGAAGGTAGGTGGATACCTGTCCTTGGATTGCTCGCACATGATCCTCAAGACCAAGTGCAGTGAAAAAATAAAGATAGAATTTGAAGCTCTACATTCAGAACATGTGGCTGACAAAGCCATGATTAACTTTGAGGCCGCTCATATTTCTATCAGCAAGAAAGAAATGTATTGCTCTGAGATACTGGAAGATGAAAAAGTGATCGGAGATCAGATCGATCAAGAAGATGTTCTCTTGAGCGAACATATAGATACTGATCCTTTCGACAACTACCATGCTACCGGGTTCGACACCTATGTTATCTATGATGAAGATCAAGTACTCTTGAAGGTCATCAAAGAACCCGAGAGTAGTCAAGCCTCAGAGCTATGGACACTGCACTTTGACGGAGCAAGGTGCAAGACAAGTGCAAGAGTCAGGATATGTTTAATATCCCCACACAATGAAAAGACATTGAGTTCTTTCTGCTTTCAGTTCACTTTCTCGATCAATGAAGCTAAATACGAAGGACTGGTGCAAGGTTTAAGCCTTAAAGAGCGAATGAGCATCAGGAATCTAATGGTATTCAAAGATTTTGAACTAGTAGTCAATCAAGTCCAGGGAATTTTTGTGGCCAAGAATGTTTTCATGCGATCCTATAGACACCGAGTTTGGGACCTGATTGAGGGATTTGAAGCCTTCAACATTCAAACGGTGCCCAAAGAACAAAATACAAATGCAGATCACATGGTGGCAATCGGATCCCAATTTTACCTTGCCTCCGACCTCATTCACAACAAACATTCCGTACGAGTGATAGTCCGACCAACCATTCCAGACAATGACCAAAGCTGAGAAGAATCAAGAGTTGAGAATGTTGATGTCAAGGAGAATGGAAGAATGGATGAGCAATTAAAAAATGAAAGTGAATGGCTATGTAAGGTTGAGGTGATGCCAAATATTTTGGAGAATCATGAAGAGAAAAGAATGTGTGGCAAACAACATGAGGTGGATGAAGAAGTGAAGTGTGAAGAAGAATATGATTACTTTAATATGCTTGTTTCTTGTGCAGGTAATGAAGAAAAAGTGGATGAAAATGAAAGTAAATTTACAATTGTAGTCCAAGGTCAAGCTAGAACAAGAAAAAAAATAAATGTACATGGCTACATTGTACCAAGTTGGCCTTGGCTCAAGAAGCATGTTGATGGACCAAAACACACAAGTGAACCAATTGATACAAATGTATTTGAGATCCAGGAAAAAGGAAATAATGCACACATGCAAAGGAATTGGAAGACAAGAAAGAAGATTCCTATTTGAGGTGGACCTAAATTTTTCTCTTCCTTATGGTGCAGGAGCACCCTTGATGCAATTTTAAGTTATATTGTGAAACTTTTGTTTTTTCTTTGTTTTGGATTTATTGATGTAAATAAGGTCATTTGAGACCATCCTAAGTGGTTTAGGACCATTTTTGGTCATTTGGTGAAATTTAGGAAAATATTGTAAAAATTGTAAAAGTTGCTCAAGAAAGTTGTCAAGCAACTTGTCAAAAAATGTCATTAAGGCGTTTTGTCAAAAAAACTAATCAAAAGGTAGTTGAAAATAGTTGGTTTTGGTTGGAAATGTATAAATACACTCTCCAAAACTCGAATTGGGGGTTGGAGACATTATTTTTGAAGTTTGATGAATGGAAACCTCAAATTTTGTGTGCATTTTCTGATTCTTACATTGTTTTTAGGTTGAAGTTGTGCATTGTACGACTTGATATAGACTCATATCATGGAGTATAATATATAGATGGAAAGATATTTGTTTCTAGTTTACAATTTTTTTTCTCATTAAATTTTATTGAGTTTTGTGGGAGATATGACTATTTTGGTGAGATTGCCTTATTCTAACAATATTGTGAAGAATTTGTAGTCTGAAAAACATGATGGTACAGATTGTATAGTCTATATTTTGATCTGAAACTAATTTAATTTTGTTTCCATGTGAATCTACTTTAATTTTCTTCAAGTCTCATCAAATTTAATTAATATTTGAATAAGTTATGACCTTTTTTGTGAGGGTAGGTCTGAACCCTACCTAGGGTTTGTAGTTTTGGGAAAAATGCAATAACTTTCATTTCCACCATTGGATCTTCATAAAAATTGGAGGAAAAGTCTGTAATTATGTTATCTTCAATCTCACTAAAGAGATAAGCTTAATTTTTTTTTTTGAAAGTTTTTAATGACATTTCATTGCATTAAATTGTGCGCTGCCATGGCAATGTTTGGAATATGATCTAGAATGCACTTAATCATTGCTTGTGATGAACCAGTTTATGAAAGTTGTCAAGTGAATCAAGTTGGTTGCATTTTTTTAATTTTTGGTGATGGATCATTTTTTCACTTGTGACAAGTTGTGCTAATTTATGGTTGCTCTGCATCATGTTCGCTAGTGATGAACACATTGCCTCATTCATCCAACAGTTGGGAGAATTTGTTGACCAGCTCCAACCGAAGATCATCAAAGCTTATGAAGGAAAAATCATTCAACTGAAATCCAACAAGCTTCCAAAGAGATTTGTCACTCTTGAAAATATTTTTGATTGTGACGATGCAAGAAACGACAAGAGGAAGTTTGTAGCCGACAAAATTGACTATGCAGATCTTTAGGTCAAAGATGGGAGAAAGCTCAAGTTTGGGAGAGACGTCCTGCATCATGATAGAGAAAGGCTCATAGAATTTTGTGAAAAAATATGGAGTGGTGGCCTGGTCATATGATGATCTCAGGGGATATGATCTCGATATCATCCAACATACAATAGAGTTGGTGGAAGGCGCAAAACCAGTCCGCCAAAAATAGAGGCCACTGAATTCTAAGATTGAAGCACTAATGGTGCAAGAATTAACAAAGCTAATTTAGTCACAAATTGTCTTCTCAATCAAGCATAGCACATGGGTATCCAATCTGTTCCCGGTCTGAAATAATAATAGAGATATCTATCTATGTGTGGACTTTCATGACCTAAACAAAGCATCCCTGAAAGATCATTACCCACTACCTTCAATGGAGTCAATCCTGCAGACAGTGGTAGGATCGAAGATGTTTTCCCTATTAGATGAATTCTCTAGTTACAATCAGATTTGGGTCAAAGAGGAGGACCAATATAAAACAACGTTCAATACCAAGTGGGGAAAATTCGCATACACTAAGATGCTATTCGACCTCTCAAATGCATGCACCACCTTCCAGCGAGCAATGGATATTGCTTTTAGTGAACTGATCAACAAGATTTATTAATCTATTTGGATGATTTGACGACGTTCTCCAAGTCTAAGCATGATCATTTTAATCACCTTAAGATGGTGTTTAAAAAGTTCCAGGAGTTCGGGATATCCCTGAACCTAAAAAAATGTGTTTTTAGAGTACTGCAAGGAAAGCTATTGGGACACGTAGTGTCCAAAGAAGGAATTTAAATTGATCCTGAGCGGTTGAGAGTAGTCAAAGAGCTTCCCCTTCTAGTCAACAAGAAAGGTGTCCAGTATTTCTTGGGAAAGGTAAACTTTGTAAGAAAATTTATTTATGATTTTGCAGGAATAATTAGGCCAATCACCCTAATACTGAAAAAGGATCTAACATTTAAATGGAAAAAAGAAGCTAGAGAAGCCTTTGAGAAAGTCAAGGATTCTATTTCCTCCGCTTCTGTGCTGGTCAACCCAGAATTATTAAAGGACTTCATAATGTATGTATTCAGTAGCAAGCCAAATATTGCTACTATCTTAACTCAGAAAGATGATGAGGGCAAGGGAGAACACCCGATAGCATTTCACTCCTAGACCTTGAAGGAATATGAGACAAATTACAACTTTGTAGAGAGGAAAGAATTTGCAATAGTAAAGGGAATCAATAAGTTTTTCCACCTAATATCCTGCAATACGGTGATTTTTTATGTTGCGCATTCCAGTATCCTCAGCACTTTCCACAATAGTCTCAGGAGCGGGCATTTCTCCTCAAAGACCACCACCATCAAAATCATGTGCGCAAGATACTTCTGGCCGACGCTATTTAATGAATCCTATTCCTTGGTAACAACTTGCAAGGAATGCCAGTTCTTCGCAAGAAGAAGAAAGAATTCTACAATGCCTCTCAATCCGGTAGTGGTTGATGAGCCATTCACACAATGGGACCTAGATTTCATCGGAATGATCAACCCAACCTCCAGCACAGGACACAAGTGGATTTTGATGACAACAAGCTACTTCACAAGGTGGCCTGAAGCTATTCCCTTGAAGAATGCAACAAAGGTGGAGATAATAAATTTCCTCGAAGAGATTGTGACGAGATTCAACCCTCCTAAAACCACCATTTCTGACAATGCCAAATATTTCCTAGGCTCTAAGGTATGTCAATTCACACTTACGCATGTAATATTCCTTAAAAAAGCATCAAACTACTACCCACATGGGAACAACTTAGCTGAGTCGACGAACAAGAATCTGGTTCAACTCCTTAAAAGGATTGGGTCAGAGCACCAAAGGGAATGGCATAAAAATTTCTGAGCAGCACTCTAGGTAGACCGCATAACTCCTAAGCAAGTCCTCAAGAGTTCGCCGTATGAGATAGTATATGGAAAAGAGGCACTATTGCCTATCTCCATGGAGATTCCGATGCTACAATTGCTAAAATCTCTCAAGGTGGAAGAAAATGACGCAATGGAGGTGCAGCTAGCCGAATTGCTGGAAGTGCACAAGAAAAGGAAAAAATCCCTAATAGCCATGACTAACTGCCAATAGGTGGTTAAACGGTGGTTTGACAAGAAAGCATCCAACCAAGGTCTGAAGTGCAAAGAATTAATGTTGAAGTTTAATGAAAGGGTTACAAAGCCGGGTCAACATGAGAAGTTTGATAGCCTTTGGGAAGGCCCGTTCAAAATAATTCAATGCAAGGAACATAATGCATTTGAGTTAGAAACCATGGAAAAAGAAGCTCTGGGAATTCCGGTCAACAAAATTCACCTTAAATTTTTTAATTAAGCTTACATATCCTACCAATGTAAATATGTTTATAGTGCTTTTTCCTTCTTTCCCTTTTGTTCCCTTTTATTTTGTTGGCCGGTCTTTTTATTTATTCTATGGTTTGAGGTGGAGGAAAAGAACAAGTAACCCATTATTGTAGAGAGTAGAAAGGATAAACTCATAACTCAAAAGAATAGATAAAATTAGACATCCACATGCAGAATTGATTGAACACATATATGGTGAAAAGGAAAAAAAATAACCCACATTACAGAATCCAGAAGCAAATAAAACAAGATGATTATATAAAGCTATATTTTCATTATATACATATGTGCTTTAGTATTTACATTTCCAAAATGGCTCAAGGGCCACACTTCTAAAGTATATAGCTATATTTTGCTTCCTTTTCATATATTCTATGGTAAAGCCTTTTTTTAGGCATATATACAAAAAATGAAATGATTGATATGAGTTTTTAATGCAAAAAGAGAAAAATGAGGAGGTCTTTAATCCACAATATGAGCAGCAACAATAGACGTGTCAACAACAATGTCCACAATGTCTTCGTCAACAAGGGTATCATCACTAGCAATAACATCATTCATGGGTGCAATGGCTAGTGACAGAGGGAACACCAGGTTCCTAAAATCTGTGTACCAGTTGATATTGTAGAATGGCACGACATTGTATATGTGAAAGAGAAAGTGACAGGCATGAGTGACCCTTTGTTGGTGCTCATTCAATGACTTGAGGCGAAAGCCACTCAGGAATGAAAGCCACAGTATGACCATGTCCTCTTTAATGAACCTTTTGAGGTCGCTTGCGATAGGAATGCCTCCACCGAATGCAGTGTTCGCCACTACCTCTCTGAGGTCGTTCAGGTACTTCTTTGGAAAAATTTATTTAACCAAATGCAGAATCAGTGGCTTGGGAATTCCAACATCAAGTATAGAGGCAACGAATTGCAAGCACACATCAGTGTTAACTCGGTATTTATCCTCATATTCTAGAAATCACATCCCAAAACCCATTTCATGGCTATGATAGCCAGTGAGTGCTTATTCTTTGTCAACCTTTTCAGGTGCCTAGTTGAAATATCACCTAAAAATGTCATTTGGGACTTATGACAAACTAGCCTAATTGGGGTATTCATGCTGGCAAGTGCTTTGCAACTATCTTAGAACTATCTCTGCAAACTGCCTAAGTCTAGCCTATAAAAATACTATTCAACTGCTAATGCTAAACTGCTAAGCCAATTACCTATTACCAACTATGCTCAAATCACTAAGTGTGATTTTGCTATTGCCTAGGTGCCTATTTATAGAAAAAGTGAGGAAATGCGTGGTAATTTTCTTAACATAAACGTGATGCTAATCAAGTACCAACTTGAAAGCTATGCCAAAGCTTGCTTGAATTTCCCACCTAGTTGCGTCTGCTGAGTACATCTTGCTGCGTACAAAACTAATAAGGGCTAATTAATTAGCCTAAGTTGGTGGCAACAATTGGTGGTGTTATGCATAGCCAAATGCTGAGGTGTCATTCTCCAGGTGTTTTGTGAACTCTAAGGCCGAGCCCATATCTTTTCAAACACTGATCGCATCTTTGGATTATTCATTCCTTTTGGGATATTAATTGCCAATGCATACAAACACTTAAGCTGCTAGCAAATCGTCGGCTCAAGTTCCAAGGAAAATCACGCTGTACAACATGATTGCTAATTGTAATTATGAATTCTTGTCCTTTAAAAATGGCAAGTGATTCATTTTGCACAAGCCAAAGGGTTGGCGGTACATGCCAAATTAAATGCAAAAAGGTAACTCGTTTACCACCTTGAGAAAAAATAGCTAAGTATTGCATGTGAAATGTTTAAGCACTTAAAAAGATTTTTCAAATATGCTACTTAGAGCGAAAGAAATTTCTAGTGCACAACTAGAGCTGAGGTAAAAATTGGAAAGAAATCCAAGCTAAGTAGAAGCTTCCTGTAAGGAAAAGATGGCAAAAAGTTCACAAAAAGGGACACAGGGGGAGGCAACACAAAAATTATTTAAAGCTATGCGAGCAACACCAACCTTCAATGTCTTCGACGAAATTTCTTATGCCACACCTAGTATTCCAGACAAGCCAAAGTGGGCGAACAAAAAGGAACTGGAGAAGCCCAAAAACTATAGAAACCAGGCCCTAATCCAGGAGGACTAGGATAATATTCATGATCCCAATCTTACAAAGAACCCTTAGTCTTTGAGGGAAGCAGCTTGCGAAAGAATGAAGGTATCCAAATAGTCGCTATCAATGGTAGAGAAGATATGGCTCAGCAAGCTCCCACAATATATGGTCCCATTTGTGCACTATTTCCTAGAATTAGTTGATGCGGCCATCGAACATTTCAACCCAAGCACCAACACTATCAAGGGTTGGACTTTGATTGTGAATGTCAACTTGAGAGCTATCTAGAATATGTTGTGCATCCTCGATCATACCTACAGAAAGGAAAAAATAGAGACATTCACTCTTGCAAAGGAGGAAAATATATGGAAAGGAAGGGAAAAGGGTTTGGAATTTTATTAAAAAGAAACCAAAAGGATTGATGCAGACCACCAGAAGTCACCAAAGATCCCAACGCAACATGGTGCTTTCGATGTAGAATTGCAAGAGGCCTTTTCAATGTTGGCATTTGTTTGCGGTCTGGACACTGACAAGGAAGTGCACACGTTTTAGTTGGGCCCAGGATTCTAGTTTCGTAGGAAACTCTCTTTCTTTTGGTATAATTTTGCAAAGTACCTTGTTGAGAAAATGATAGAGCAAATAAAGAATTACCTAGATGAATGAAAGTTCAGGTTTCCTTCCTTTCTTTCCCATATGCTTTTGCATCAGAACCCTGATTTCTTTGATAAGTGTGTGAAGTTTTCTACTTTTGACAAAAGGAACAAAAGGAAGCCATTTTCTGTCTGGACTCCTCTCCTCTCTTCCACTTTCGACTATTATGCATTTTTAGATTATTTCTTGACTTCGATTTTGCAAGACTTACAAGGAGAGGATGGTATTAACCGTCTCACTAAGACATAGATAGGGTATATTTAGAACTTCATTCTCAGATGTGATTGGTTTTTTAGAGTAGACTTCACATTCATCTAGATGTGAGGCTTCACCGAGGAACCATTCCACCTTTCAACATGCATTACAAATTGAGTGCTTGCCCTTAAAATTTTCTAATAGGAATGCATTATTGATGTTACCTTCTATGGAGGAAAAGCTAAGAAGAAGGGCTTGTTCATCGGCCTGATAAGTTTCAAAATAGTGGCCGTGAAAAAGAAGAAGGTGTAAGGAAAGTAGAGGTGCGGAAACAACTTTCCTAACGTCAAACCACAAGGGAGAATGCAATATAGGGCTATTAATTTTTCAAATTATAATCTAATTAAAACACACATGAAGGAATAACAGAAATACAACAAATACACAAAGACAACTGAAACAACAAAATTTACGTGGGAAACCCTTTTGGGAAAAATCCCACCACACCAAACTGTATCTCTTTGTATTACAATAAAAAAATTACATACAATCAGAAAGACAACTTTCTGGTGTTCGTCTCAGTAGCTTCTCCATTCATTGTTCAAAAACTCTCTTAGAAAAGCTCTCTGCAATTCGTTAAACTCATCGTCACTTTCTCAACCAAATTGATCTACTTTAAAACAATCTCATTCTGATTTTCCAACTGTGCATTCTTATTTGCCATTGCCAACCAAAGACAGTTTCTATTCAAGTCCTGATTTTTCCCTTCATGCAACTTTTTCCAGTGTTGCAACTGATGCATAAAATCTATTGATGTCATGTTTGAAAACTGCTTCCTGTGATTGGCCCATGGTGCTCCACATAGGACGATCAAACCGGTCAAGAGCGTTCAACTCTATTAGCATATCGGTGAGACACACATAGTGTCTCTCTGATGCCACAGAGTTTCTCTAACATCAACTCTATAGCTTCCCCGAGTTGGCAAGACGCTATAACGACTGTAACAGGTCATAACGAAACCATCGATGTCCAATACGATCCTGTCAATAAAGATTTCCCTTATCGGTGAGACACATAGCAAATTCACTAGTCACAACGAGCAAACAGTCTATCGGAAAAACACTATGTCTTTGCCAAGACCTTTTGTCGAGTTCCTTGTGCTACACCGAAGCCTTTGACGAGTCGGCGAGACTTATTGTCTTCGCTAGGACTTCATACTGAAGCCCTCAATCACACCAATGAATACCATTCGGCAAGACCTATACCGAAAGCATCTCATCATCAGTAAGACATTTTAATGTTGTTGGGACATCATAACAAAGCTATTGAGATATCCCGATAACCATATGATAGCCCGAAATCAACGAGATATTCTGCAGATCACCAAGACTTATGTTTGTCATCGTGACGTCTCTCTGAGCTCACTATGCTTTACCGAAGGCTTCTGTCGGCAAGACATGAGACTTTTGTCGTGACGTTTCATTGAGCTTCCAAAGTTAGCTTGAAGACATATGTCAGCAAGACTCAAGAATTTTGCCAAGACATCTCCCCGTGACTCGAGAGTTACACTGATGAGATCAACTGTCGCCCAAAGTTCTTCCGATTGCCAAAAGGTCATGCCGAAAACACAAAGTCACAGCAATAGAATTTTTTGGCAAGACTTCAACCCTGTCACAATGATAGGATCATTTCAAGAGCATCAGAACTGTTAGTCACCCAGACATGAACACTGTCACAACGACTTTTCCCTTCAGGAGTTTCATGTCAGTAAGAATTGAGGCACATATTCCAAAAAGCTCCCACTTGACGAAGATCTTACTCACACCTCCAAAGCATAGCAAAACTACTAAAATTCATGGGCCAAGAGGCCCATCGAATTGGCACACCACCTAAACTTGTCTATGCTCACAGGCTTCGTCAATGCATCTACAACATTCTCTAGAGTATCCACTTTCTCCAAAGAGACTTTCCCATCCTCCACCATATCTCATACAAAGTGATATTGTAGGTCTATATGTTTCATCCTAGCATGGAAAGTAGGATTCTTTGCCAAACATATAGCACTCTGGTTGTCACAGTAGATAGTAATCTTTTTTGCATTAAAGCCAATGTTAGAAAAAAAACATTTTAACCAGATTGCTTCTTTACAGGCATTTGTGGCTGCCATGTATTCTGCCTCTATAGTAGACAAAGTGACTACAGCCTGCCGCTTGCTCATCCAACTCACTGCACCACCATTCATCATGAAAATATATCCACTGGCAGATCTTCTACTGTCAATGTTCCCTGCCCAATCAGAGTCCACATAACCTTGAGTACTGAGAGTTCTCTATGATTCAACCAAGTTACCATGGTAACACAAAGCATAGTCTGAAGTGCCCTTCAGATATCTAAACACTCTCTTTACAACATCCCAATGTGTTCTTCCAGGATTAGCCATAAACTGACTAAGAACTCCCACTGCTTGGGCACTGTTTGGTCTTGTACAGACCATAGCATACATGAGACTTCCAACTGCACTTGCATAAGGAACACTGGTCATGTCCTCCATCTCAGAAGGAGATTTTGGACAATCCTCAATAGATAGCTTCGTTCCCTGTGTAACTGGAACAACTAGCTATTTTCACTCAATCATACAGAATCTCTCTAGAACAATCATGATATACTTACTCTGACTGAGCCAAAGTTGTCTATTCTTTCTGTCCCTGGTTATTTCCATTCCCAGAATATACCCTACTGCACCAAGATCTTTCATTTCGAACTTTGCAGACAACTGGGACTTAAGATAAAAAATCATTAACTTACTATTTCCTATAAAAAGCATATCATCAACATATAGAGCAATAATAAGAATTTGATCACTTTCAACTTTGTAATACACACAGTGATCACATTTTGATCTTACAAATCCCAAAGACAAGACACGTGTCAAACTTTTGGTACCACATTGTAGGAGACTGTTTTAAACCATACAGAGATTTCTTTAACTTGCATACCAGTCTTTCTTTACCTTTTTCCACGAAGTGCTCCAACTGGGACATATAAATTTCTTCTTCAAAATCACCATGAAAAAATGCTATTTTCACATCTATCTGTTCAATCTCTAAATCATATGCTGATGCAAGTGACAAAAGAAATCTAATAGATGTCAGCTTAGCTACAGGAGAAAAAATTTCTCCATAATCAATTCCCTCTACCTGGGAATATCCTTTTGCAACCAGCCTTGCTTTATATTTCTCCACACTACCGTTTAGACTTATTTTCTTTTTAAATATCCATTTGCAACCTACAGATTTTCTGCCTTTAGGCAATGAAACCAAACTCTAGGTATCATTCTTTTCTAATGATTCCATTTCTTCATTCATGGCTTCCAACCAAGAGTTTGAATCAAACATTTTAAATGCCTCTTTTACAGTCCTAGGTTCATCAGTGCTAGAAGTTAAAGCATAGGCACAAGTAGACTATATCAAAGAAAACCCATACCTTTCAGGTTGCTTTCTTTCACGAGTTGACCTCCTCATAGGCTGAGGCTGAGGTGGTTCTTCATCATCATCAAAACTTTCAGAACTGCTCAAGCTCTCCTCAATATTAGGTACATTTTGATTTTTTAATTCCTCTTTATCTGGTGTCTGAGGAATTGCTACAACATCCTTTTCATTTTATGATTTCTTCTCTAACTGCAGATCCAATGTAGAAGATTTCAGCTCATGAAAGATAACACTTCTGTTGTACAAAACCTTCTCAGTCTCAGGATTCCAAAGCTTGTATCCTTTTATTCCAGCGCTATAGCCAATAAAGATACACTTCATAGCTTTGTTTTCCAACTTAGATCTTTTTTCAAATGGCACATATGCTTATGCCTCACAGCCAAAGACACAAATATGTCTCAGAGAGGGCTTATTTCTAGACCATGCTTCCAAAGGTGTCTTCTCAACTAGAGCAGAGTTAGGAGAACGATTTACCAAGTAACATGCTGTAGAGACCGCTTCATCCCATAACTTCTCATCCAAGCCAGCACTACTTAGCATACTTCGTGCTCTCTCCATTACTGTCCTGTTGAACCTTTCAGCAACTCCATTTTGCTGTGGAGTATAAGGTGTAGTCTTATGCCTTTTGATCCCATAATCTGTACAATACCTTTCGAATTCATCTGAACAAAACTCACCGCCATTGTCAGTCCTTAAGCACTTTATTTTCTTATTAGTTTGATTTTCAACAAGGTTTTTAAATTCCTTAAACTGACTGAACACTTCTGATTTACTTTTCAAAAAATATACAAATGTCCTTCTAGAATAATCAACAATAAATGACACATAGTATCTTGATTTAGACAAAGAAGGAACATTTACTGAACCAAACACATCAGAATGCATATAATCAAGTAAACTAGAAGTTTTGTAAGGACTGGAATAAAATGAAACACGGTGCTGCTTTCCATATATGCAATGTTCACAGAAATCAAATTCAAGGTTACAATCTTCAAGCCCTTCTACCAGGTTTTTATTTTTCAAGGTTTTTAAACCTTTTTCACCAATGTGGCTAAGCCTATGATGCCAGAGCATAGTCTTCTCTGCTGGAAGTTTAACTTCCATGGAGTTTATACCATTAGGGATGTTTTCCTTCTTTTCTCTATGAGTAGCCATAAGTGACTTTGCAGAGACACTGTTACATTAAATAGCTTGTGCATCCAGCTTGTACAAGGTACCAATTCGAGCACCCCTAGCTAGCACCATAGAGCCTCTAGTCATCTTGCAGCCATTTCCAGAGAACATGACCTGTACTCCAATATCATTCAGCTTACTTACAGAAAGTAAATTTTGAGCCAGACCTGGTATGTGCATCACATCATTGATTCCCTTCACTCTTCCATCAGGGAATTGAATTCTGACTCTTCTACGACCAACAATTTCCAAAGATGAATCACTTGCCAAATACAACTTTCCACCACTGTATTCTTCATACTTCGTGAACCAATCTCTATGAGATGTCATGTGGAAAGATGCTTCAGAATCAATCATTCAGACATCATCTAATGTCCGTGTAGCCAAAGTTGCAATGAAAGCGTCTGTATCACTATGAGAAGAATCATTTCCAGAAGAGTTCTTTTTCTCCTTTTTGCAATCCTTTCGAACATGACCAGGTTTCCCACAGTTCCAACACTTCACCTTTGACTTCTTGCCAGGAGACTTTGATCTCCCTTCTGATTTCGATTTGAACTTCTTGTCCTTCTTCTTTCCTTTCTCCTTTGGTCTACCTCTGACAGCCAAAGCCTCCTTTTCCATCTCATAAGGTTTTCTTCTTATTTCTTCTGATAACAGAGAAGCAACAACATCTTCCATTTTGAATGTGGATGTTGTACTCCATATAGCCATCACCAAATGATCCCAAGAATCAGGAAGAGAACACAACAACATGCAACGATCTTCATCTTCAATCTTTACACCAACAAATGTCAACTAAGCAATCAACATATTGAAAGCATTTAAGTGATCAGCAACAGACCCTCCTTCCTGCATTCTCAAAGAGTACAACTTCTTCCTTAAGAACAACTTGTTCACCAAGGACTTGCCCTGATAAATAGATGCTAATATTTTCCACAAAGAAGAGGCAGTCTTTTCTTCATGCACATTTAGAAGAATAGAGTCTGCCAAATAGAGCCTTATCAGCCCTTTTGATTTTCTATCTACCAAGTCCCAATCCTCTTGCTTCATGCTTTGAGACATTGTTCCAGACACAACAGTCCACAGATCTCGATCAACTAGCATATCTTCCATTTTGAGTTTCGATAGCTCAAAATTGCTACCATTGAATTTCTCTATTTCCATCCTACTGGATGTGCTTGCCATCTTAATCTGCAATTAAATTAATAGACCTCTACAAGACTCCCACTGAAAAGGATTTAACACAAAAAACCCAACCCACTCACAAGGACAACACAACTGGCCAGGCTCTGATACCACTTGTAAGGAAAGCAAAGGTGCGGAAAAAACTTTCCTAACGTCAAACCACAGGGGAGAATGCAATACAGGCTATTAATTTTTCAAATTATAATCTAATTAAGACACATGTGAAGGAATAATAGAAATAGAGCAAATACACAAAGACAACTGAAACAACAAAATTTAAGTGTAAAACCCTTTCAGGAAAAAACCCACCACACCAAACTGTATCTCTTTCTATTACAGTAACAAAATTACATACAATCAGAAGACAACTTTTTGGTGTTCGTCTCAGTAGCTTCTCCATTCACTGTTCAAAAACTCTCTCAGAAAATCTCTCTCCAATTCGATAAACTCATCGTCACTTTCTCAACCGAATTGATCTACTTTAAAACAATCTCATTCTGATTTTCCAACTGTGCATTCTTATCTGCCATTGCCAACCAAAGACAGTTTCCATTCGAGTCCTGATTTTTCCCCGCATGCAATTTTTTCCAGTGTTGCAACTGATGCATAAAATCTACTAATGTCATGTTTGAAAACTGCTTCCTGTGATTGGCCCATGATGCTCCACATAGGACGATCAGACCGGTCAAGAGTGTTCAACTCTATTAGCATATCGGTGAGACACACATAGTGTCTCCCCGATGCCATAGAGTTTCTCTAACGTCATCGCTATAGCTTCCCTGAGTCGGCAAAGATGCTATAACGACTGTAACAGGCCATAACAAAATCATCGATGTCCAATATGATCCTGTCAACAAAGATTTCCCTTATCGGCGAGACACATAGCAAATTCACTAGTCACAGGAAGCAAATAGTCTATCGGCAAAACACTATGTCTTTGCCAAGACCTTCTGTCAAGTTCCTTGTGCTACACCGAAGCCTTTGACGAGCCGGCAAGACTTATTGTCTTCGCTAGGACTTCATACCGAAGCCCTCAGTCACACCGACAACTACCATTCGACAAGAACTATACCGAAAGCATCTCATCATCGACAAGACATTTTAATGTCGCTAGGACATCATAATGAAGCTATTGAGATATCCCGATAACCATATGATAGCCCGACATCGACGAGATATTTTGTAGATCACCAAGACTTGTGTTTGTTGCCGTGACATCTCTTCGAGCTCACTACGCTTTACCGAAGGCTTCTGTCAGCAAGACATGAGACTTTCGCCGTGACGTTTCATCGAGCTTCCAAAGATAGCTCAAAGATATCTGTCAGCAAGACTCAAGACTTTCGCTGAGACATCTCCCCGCGACTCGAGAGTTATACCAATGAGATCAACTGTCACCCAGAGTTCTTCTGATCGCCAAAAGGTCATGCTGAAAACACAAAGTCACAGCGATAGAATTTTTTGGAAAGAATTCAACCCTGTCACAACGATAGGATCATTTCAAGAGCATCATAACTGTTAGTTTCCCAGACATGAACACTGTCATAGCAAATTTTCCCTTCAGGAGTTTCATGTCAGTAAGAATTGAGGCACATATTCCAACAAAAAATGCACCCGCTGTTGCATGATAGGCTAGCTCATCTAGGGTTGGTAATGATCTATGACAAATGGAGTTACAACCCTTTCAATGATCTACCATATGAGCATATCAAAGTAACTCATAGTCCTTGGCCTTACTGGGAAAAGAGGCGCAACCCACTAGAGGATGAAGATGAATTATTGGTTGACCTGATCCACATTCCTACTGATGACAACAAATTGCCATGGAATAAGTTCTACTTTTTTGCGACGGATTATGATGAGAATCACAAAAAAGGAGCCACCATGTTCAATAAGTTAAGAAAAGAACAAGAGTGAAGTGTGGAAAGGATCAGAGCCTTCTGGGTGTATCACCAAGAGACAAAACAACTTGATGCCCCTTATGGTAGTGTGAAGGATGATGAGTTGTTTGACAGGTTGTGGGATGATGAGCATCCTACTTCCAACTCAAGCACTAGCGGGGGAAATGACTTTGATGAAGAAGAGGAAGAGCAGACGGAAGAAGAAGTTGAGACATCAACGTCCTCTACTCAGCAAAGGAGAAATTCCACATGGCAGGCTACCTATGTTGCTTCAAATGTGCGACTGAATATATCAGGAGCCTCGCAGACACTCACTTGGGCCTCAAAAACAACAAAAGTATCTCGACAACAAAAATCGAAGACTATAAAGATGGGGGACTCCCTGCCTTCTAAACGACAACACACGAAGGATATTAGGGGAGAAGGTTCACAAGAACCCACCACAAGCCAAGTGATTGCAGTGAGCCAGGAGTTTGAAGTAAGTGAGGAGCCAATAACAAGAGAATCACTGCCATCATCTAGTCATCAGGTAATGTTCACTCCTTTTATTACTTCTCAATCTTTAGTATCCTCTTCTATCTTTGCGGCGCCACTCACTGCAAGTGTCGACCTTACCTTTTCCACCACCGCTACAATGGTAGCAGAGGGTTTCTCCCAATTCACCCAGATAGGGCCATTTATCTTAACACCTCTGTGAACCCTGACACCAGCCGCCACTGCCAAGTCTTTTCTCGCCTCTCTTTCTGCAAGCCCAACTACCATTGATACCCCTATTGCTACTGTTGCCTTAGGTCTAACCCACTATGCCTAGCAAACGGACTCTACAATGACTACCCCATCACCACAGCTACCAATGAGCCCTTCTTTCTGTTCACAAAATAGACTTTGAAATGTTCCTTATTTGTCCCCGAAGACTATCAATCTCCCACCAAAGAAAATGCAAGGGCCTGCTATACTTACGTTCCCTTTTTTCCTACCTCCCAGCGAACCTATTGTAGGTGGGCTAGTTCAATCGCTAGGCCAATTCATAGCCCAAGGAGAAGCCACAAAGGAAGCGTGAGCCCTCAAGATCCAGAAGTTAAAAGTGAAAGATGAAAAAAGGGAGGTGGAGCCAAAGGTGTATACTGTGTATGATGAGGCACATGAAACACTAAATTTTGCAACCATGTATCCGAACGTGTTCAAACTACAAGGGGAGATGTTGTTGGATGATTACATGTATGCCGTGGGAATTGATTTGAGGGAAGACATATCATAGGACAAGGTAGAGCTCATTGGGGAAACACAGCGGGTGGTGACGACAAACTTCCTTTGGTTTGACCGCCAGCCAAAGAAAAGGGAGGAGCAGCTAAAGCTTTGAAGGAAAGGGTCAGTTTCCTAGAGACGAGTGAAAAATCATTGGAAGTTGAAGTTGTGCGCTTATCAGAGAAAGTGCAGGCAACAAAGTTGGAGTGGAATAAAATTTAGGAGGAACTCATGAAGTCCCAATCTGTTGATCCCACCCTAATCAACGAGCTGTAGATGAAGAACCAAGTCAAAGCCAACTGGCCCTGGCAGAGCAGAGTTTGCAACAAAAGGATGAAGAGCTAGTATTTCAACACACTTGACATGAGAAAAAATTAGAAGAGAAAGAGGAAAATTTTGAGGCCCAAAAGGCCCAATTGGAAAAGGAGATTCAAGAGATGAAGTCTTCTCTTGACACAGAGTTGGAAAACCACAACTGAGCTGAGGAAAACTGGTCCAAAGAGCTAAGAAACATCAAGGGAATAGTTGCATCCATAAATAGTAGAATTGTAGAATTTATAGAGGATTTCACCTTGAGGGATGTAGAGATTTCCCTTCTAAGGAATGCTCCCTAGGCCCCTGCTTCTTAGGCAGACCTCATCCTAGTAGCTCAACAACTATATTTCATACTGGGAAAAGGTTAAGGCCTTCTTCCTAACACTACAACCAAACCAACACTTTGATATATGTTAGAGGCAACAAGCTTGAGACGGTAGGTCCATAGAGCCATTGAGTAGTTTCCACAATTCATCACAAAAAGGGTCCCTGAAGCAAAATTTTTTCTAAATAAGCTATACATGGTCTCTAATGAAAATTTAGCAAAGGCAGGGATCGAGGATCAGAATGTTGCTGCCAAGATGACAAATAAATTCATCCACTGCCACTCAACCATCTTGTGCACTAACATATGTGCAACTACCTTGAACCAGACTATGGATAGCATGCGGGAAAATTTCTCTTAGCTAACTGAGATGGGCATGCCATCCCTGTTTCTTGAAGATGGGTTAATCGCCACAGCTAAGAAAATTGCAGAAAAAATTGAAGAGTAGGACCCAACCGCTTGCTAGAGTTTCAACCAACCTCCTACCATAACAAAAATTAAAGGTGTCATTCATCTGGTTGCATGACTACTTTTCCAATGTGAGGTAGGGGCCAATTTACCTAAGGTGTTGCCTTATAAAGAAATTTTTAATCTAAGCAGAGCGCAAGAGGATCTACACAATATATTGAGACCATCTAAGACTAACTGGCTGCCTCTGTAGGCTGCCCTTTCTAAGCTCTGAATCTGTCATCCTATGGATGGCACTCTGGTTTGTGAGCCAAAGAAAATTTTGGGTTCCTCATTCCTCAAACGAAATGCCCCTGGTAGTCGCCAAAAGCTGTGAATATAAAATTCATCAAGCTCCCTTTGGGTTTTGTTTTTTGCTAAGTACCAGCCCATGCCTCAAGTAAACATCATCAACCCTTTCTGATAAATGACCGCCAACCTCCACCACGTGTCCGCTCAGTGCTTTTCGAAGGGATTCTTTCCTTCATTCTTCTATTGGCTCTCGATATGTTTCCACGTGTCATCGCTGTGCATGCTTAAAGGCTACTTCCCCTCACTTTTGACTCGGGTCCTGACCGTGTGCCGTGTAGCCTTCATTCACATATCCTTTGGTGGACCCCACAGTTGGCGCCAATAAAAAATCATGCTTCCACATGTCTTCCTAGCGCAATCCTTCAATGACGAGGGGGAGGAATGAACCACAGGCTGTGAAATATTTCCACGCGTCTCTTCGGCGAATAATTCTTCAAAGAAAAGGATGGAGTGAGCTATAGGCTACGATATGATGCCGCGTGTACTGACTACCTCTACTGAGTGGCGACACTTTTTTGCACAGGACTATGCCAGGACTACTTCCATCATTCGCAGGGGATGCACCTGGAAGGGGAGTGACCACATGCTATGACCCGAATCTTTTTCTGTTTAAATGACCAAGGAGAATCATTGCTGCTACATCATTGCTCAGGATACCTAATCTTTTTAGTTATTGCTCGCTAGGTGGTGGGAATGCTTGCTATATATACTGCTCTTCACTTCTGAATTGGGGTGGGAAGTTCCAAGTTCCAAGAGTTTGAGAATTACAGAAAATATAGAATATTAGAGACACCAGGCCTTTTTATTGTTATTATATTATTGCAAAAAGACTCACAGACTATGCCATTGTTCAACCTTTCTATTTTTCTTAAAGCTATTTGATTAACTTTATACTATGCCATTATTGTTTGAATGGTTCATTTGTAGAACTTCTATAATTTTAATGTAAGTTTGCTGGTTTAGATCATGTCTTTTGACTCCTCTTTTCAGTGAATAAGTGTGAAAATTATTTTATGTCATTGAATGTACTATTCATGCTTCAATCTTTAATTTATATCATTCTAAGACATAGCAAATTGCTGAACAAGCCCTTAGATATTATCCAAAAGATATATTTATCGCGCCTTTTATCTAAATTTTGGCACATCGCCTTAGTTATATCCTTTGTTTTTATATCTTCTTCCTTTTCCCTTTGCAATCCCCAATTATAGAAGAAGCCCGCTTCTTTATAAACCTGGAGGTCACTCAATCTAGCACAACAGGTCCCCCATAAATTGAGTTTCCCACAAAGGGATGTTACCTTGCCAATTTTTGGCATCAACAATAAGCAACCTGAAATGTTAAAAGACATAAACTAAAAGGAAGAAAACTAGCTATTTCCTAGGCCCATCATTGCCCCCAACTAGAGTATTTTCTTTTCCTCAAGCAACGTTTAAGCTTAAAGGTTGTACTGGAGAGTCATTTCCCTGAAATCTGTCACCACATCAACTCCCTTTTCCTATCTAAGATAGTAACCTTTTTGACATGAAATCCTTTCCAGCCTCATATTCTGTGTTGTTTCAATTTCATCACGATTCCTCTATGTCCAATGTGACACGGGATAGAGGAGAAGAGATGGATGAAAGGTGAGTGGAAACCATTTAAGTCTATTATCCTAGACAATGTTTATATACTTTTTATATCTTCTAATAATGGCTATAAAATTATATAGGGAGTGCGGTCCCTTTTTCTTCAATTCAGGGGTTAGTTCTTTCCATCTTTTCTTCACAAATTGGAAGGTTTTATTAATGGATCTTGTAGCTAGTTGCTTCATCCTCGTGTAGTCATGTTCCCTGATACTCATTATTTTGCTTCCCACACCTCTATAATCTAGGAGCTCAAACCATTGATCAATGAATGTGTTGGGGTCTTGTGATTCTTTCCTTAGCTGTAAACCAATAGATTTCTCACTCTCATTGTGTTCTTGTAAGATTTCACCTCTTTGATGTTCATTCCTGATGTAAGAGGCTAATGCTATGACTTGTAAATCCCCTACAAACATCAGTGGATTCCATTTAGTCTCTTCTGAGAGAACAAAGTTATGCAAGTAGAACTCACATAACTGGTCCTGCATGTTCGGTGTAGAGTTAGAGAAATTATCTAAAAATGAAAAATTTCTATTCATTGTCATTGGCCAATCACTAATCACTTGGCTGAACTGAAAACATAAATACTTTTCTCGCAAAAATAATGCATAAACTCTTACAGGAGGTCTACAATTTAGAATTTGTGTAGCCTTGTCTACTACTTCTTCAATTTTCACTTATAGCCTCTTTATTTCTCCCTCTTTCTGTTCAAGTTCCCTGGTGTGTTTGGATATCAATTCAACTTTTTCTTTTTCCCACTCCTCCTTCTCAAAAAAATCTTAGGTTCTTTTCCACAATTCCACACCCAAGGACACGATAGTTAGCCTAGAGGGAATTATGAGTGGAGGAATTGGGCCCTAAGGCACCAATTAATTATTTTTTGCTTCTATGATAGCAAGATATGCCAATTCATCCAACCTAGACCCATGCTGAAATTTATAAATCTTTTCCTCCAACTCTTTAATTCTTTTGTCCCTCTTAGTATCTTTTTGCTGGTGTGTTTTCAACAAATCCTCTAATTGTTTTATCCTTTCCATAGCCTCTTGCAATTCTTTTCCAATATCCTTTTTCTCAACGAAAAATTCCTTCATCTCTTTCCAAAAATTGATAGTCATCCATCTCACTTGTATATTCATTACCCTTTGAATCAGGGATCTTTGGGATTCTTTTTCTATTTTCCTTGCAACAAAAAAATCCTTTGAATCAGATTTAGAGGTACTCATATAGTACCATGACTATGCAATAGGTGTATTTACATTACTAAGGAAATTGTTGGGAATAAGATGCCATTTAATTACAATCCTAAATATTATTTCATGTATCTCCTAAGTCCTTGGAAAATGTTCCCCAAACACTAGGATTAGAAAGAGATTAAATTCAAATGAAATGAACATGTAAATTGACATTTTTAATTAATTCTAAATGATAGGAACATGTGGGGATGCCCATGAAGAGCTCCTACAAAATAGGAGCACATGGGGCACCCACATGGAAGGTGGAACTCACCTTGAGTTAAGTTAACTATTTGGAGAAAATATAACACTTTAGTAATGCATGTAAAGATCCTAGAAGTTAAGGATTTATGTTTACATGCATGGAGTACAATTCAATTTAGTTTAGATTAGTTTAGATTAGTTTAGTTTAGTTTAGTTTAGTATCAGTTTAGTTTAGTTTAGTTTAGTTTAGTTCCGTTTAGTTTAGTTTAGTTTAGTTATCTTCAATTGCATGTAGTTAGTTTCAGTTGAATGCTAGTTGACTTCAATTGTCTTGGAATGCATGACTAATGACTTGAGTTGCATGACAGATAATAGGTGATACATTCAGTTAAGTGGGGTGATCAATCATGCATTTTGTTTGCATGAATTGATGGAGAGATATGTTTCAGTTAACAGAGATTGAATTGGACCCACCTTGGGCACCCAAGTTGGCATCTTGGAGTTAACACTTTTGCATGATAAGATATTTTATAAGGCTGAGTTAAGTGGGCTGATTCTTGGGTGCTAACTTTGAGGATAAGCTTACAAGATATATTAAGAATCAACGTTGAGTTATGACTTCAGTTTGGGATGCCCAAATGGATGAAGGACTTGTTTTGACATTGTTCTTCATTGTAGAAATCTACTTGAAAAGAATAGGAATGGGTTTTGTGAGATAAGGATTGTGCTTTGTAATTGTAAAATCATTGGAGTTTACAAGGATCATTATTGTCTATTTATTGCAGCAAGTTGAAGAGAGTTTATCATATTTTATTGCAAGTTGTGAAGAAGAATTGTTGAAGGAAAAAGAAGCATCTCAAGCAAGGATTGATAAATAATTATTGTAATCTTTTTCTAAGGTTAAATAATACAAGCACTATTGATTCTTGGTGGAGTTTTTTCTCGAAAGAGTTGCTCCATGGTATATGCTGTGTAACTTCTATCTTCTGGTCTTATTCTTCTACAATCTTCTGTCTACTTCTACAAATGGTAAAATGAATCTAAATAGATAATCATCCACAAAGAAATTGTAACAAAGAACAGTTATTTAGATCTACAGTATAATAGTTTTACAAGTTTTAAAGCTACATAATTACCTCCATTTTAAACAAAATTTCCCCTTTGATCATGAGTCTTTTTCAATTGTAACCAAATATTTTTTCTGTCTTCTTCCTATACCCCTCATTGGCCTTTTTCTTCTTAGGTGATGTGACTACCTGGTGGGTCTCTTTTTCCATGTGGAAGGTGAAAAAGAAGATCCACCTTTCCTTTTCTTGACCCTTTGGTTTTTTTTCAGAAATAGGGGTTTCTTCCTTGTCCTTTGCTATAGGTTGCTCGGTAGTGGCTATAGGTTGAGTTCCCTGCAAAGAATGATCCTCTGGCTCTCCTATGCTAGGCAGGTGATGTAGCAGGGGATCCAAAGGGAAATTCCCTCTTTGAAACAAAAGGTTCCTCTACTATTTCTGGGACAATAGGTTCTTCAAGGATACTATTAATATGGTTGCAATTTAGGAAAATTTCCCACAAAACATGTGGAAATTAAATTATCAAACTCCTTTTTATCAACAATGTGACTAAACAAAAACTTGATAATGTTGTGTTATTCCTTTTCCTTTTATACGCAAGACTCATTCTTTTCAACAAATTGTACAAAAAATTTAGAACATTCACACACCTATCATGGTGAAGATGACTCAATAACTTAAAATGGACTGTATACAACAAGGATTGACTACCATCACAGGTTAAATATTTGATTATGTAACAATAGAAGCCTAGGCATAGGGTAAGAATAATATTTTAGTACCTTGATAAGATGATTCTAGGTTCTCTCCTAGCTACCTAAATTCATCCTTGACAACAATAACATCTACCCTAATTGGAAATTCTTCTCCTTCCATGGTAGACCAGATACTTTAGCAATGGAAACTTCTAAGGCATCTATTTTTAAGCCTCTTACTACCGCTTCATTGTTTTGTAATGTGGAAAAAAATTATTTTCATGACCTCATTATACTATGTAAGTTGTAAGAAATACTCCAACCATCCAGCATGTTGAAAAATGGGTAATACCAGCCTGCCTTCTAGCAATTGGATGTGTGTTGTTGGTTCCCTATGAATAAAGCCACCTCGCATAATATTGCTACTATTCTGCAATTCCTTAATTATGTTTCTTCACTCCAACTGCACCACCTTCACAATATATATATGCTTGAAACCTCTCAATTCAGCTGCCTTTAATCCTCTTTCTCTCCTCTAAGCTTGTATTGCTTGAAAAATAGATGAAAAATAAAATGACCAAAAAAATTGTAGAGAGTTTTTGAAGATCAAGAAAATAAGGAAACATCCCCCCAACTAAAGATACTAAGTGTCCTCACTTAGTGGTACAGTTTTAGCAGAGGGTTAAATGAAATATACTGGGAAATAAATTTAGATATGAAGCATGCACGAAGTAATGTATAAACATGTTGAAAATCAATAATCACTATGTTAATTATGAGAAGTTAATGCGTGTACCTATTGTAGATGCCCTAAATTGTCCTGACTAGTGAACAACACTATTTAACTAGCTTTCACCCTTCTCCCCTAAATGATTAAATAATATATTATTATTTAATTATTATCAAATTTTATATTTGTTTATTAATTAAGTGGTTTAAAATTATTTAATTAATTCATCATAAATCATCATTTTTGACTAATTAAATAAATCTCATTTATTTAATAAATGTCCTAATTTTTTTTATAGATTGCATGAATTAGTTGGGTACTCGTCCCCCTATAAACTATAGTGCGCCTGATAAAAAAATTTCACGTGACTAGTGGTGCTAGCGTGACACACCCTCGGTACCATGGGTTTGGGGGAAGACTAGACCTCGCGACCTCTTTCCTACAACATGATGCTTTATCCAATAGAGCTAGGCCCCCCGCACCAATACATGTCCTAATTTAACCGTATTTTTCTCTATTAATTAAATAATCTCGAATTGTTTAATTAATTCACTATATCGTCACCTAATCTAAATTTATTCTTCTTAATTAAATAAAAATCAATTATTTAATTATGTCACTAATATACCCTATTCATCTAAATCAATTAAATTATTATCACTTAATAATTTAATTAAATCACTTTCCCCTCTCTAAACTTGAATAATTGAATTAATTATCCAACATCATTCAAAATAGTCAACAGACAAATACATCCTTATTTGTTAAAGTCAAACATGACTTGCACTTTCATCCCTAAATATTAATTAATTATCCTCACCCTCCTTTTTGATTGAGCAAATCACAATCATTGATTTATTACTCTAATCGGTTGACTAACTCATCTATTCTTCAATCCCACTAACCACTCAACTTGATTTCTCAATCCCACCAATTATTCCAATCTAAATCCACAAATTTTTCCAATCTATTTCCTCTCAATGGTTGTCAACCATTGATTAGGATCATTTACTACAAAATTTTGATCGTTCATCTTGAAATATGAAATCTATAAAACAATCTTCTACCTTCTCACAAATCATTTAGAATCTTCATAGCGAAGCACTGAGAAATTATCTCTTGAGCGCATTAAGAGTTACTATCACATTCTAGTTCACCATTATCAACATGAATTGAAGCTTTTGTAACAACAACAAAGGAATATTTGTCTTGAATCGAGCAATACGACATCCAAACATCAATACAAACACAACTCCGACATGGGATGGTATAGATTTTTAAGGTTTCAAATTAAATTGATGTTATCTTTAGGATTACATTGTTTGATTTCATTATTTTAGAGCTTCATTTCATAAGTATGGGTTTTAGGATTTTATCTTGTTTGAATTAAGTTTTTTTAATTCATTGCTTGTTTTCCTATATTGCTTTATTTCCCCCTTACGACGTTTGGCATGCCCGATGGGACCTAGGTCCTTAATGTTAACGTTTTATTTGAGTTTTATAAGTACTTGTAGGTTCTCAGTCGCGTATACCTTTTTGAAGAATTGCTTTTGCTAAACTAGAACATTTTTGCTCCAAACCTAAACGCACTTGCCACTTTCGCTATTGACCTAAACAAGGCCACTATTGACAAAAAAATGATTTCTATTGACATTTACATGTTGTAGGTTTTGAACAAAGGTAGTTGAACTAAAATTTACAGGGCTGCTATTGACCTAAACTTGTTCTCTATTGTTGTATTTCTTGAATCTGTCAATTTTGCATAAATTTTATTTGATTCCACAAGTTTACCTAAAACTAACGTTTGATTGTTTGGTGTGTTTTGGGAAGTTTCTAACATTGTTGGTGCAACCCTTGCAGGAATATGGCATATTTTTCATGAGAATGACTAGTTCAATTTGATTGCAGAGTTGGAAAATGAACCAAGGATATTTCAATTTTTAAGCTTTCATAGTTAAAACATATTTCCATTGGTATTTAAAACTAAAACCATAACTCTCACATTTTAATTGGTGTTCTAAAATTGAACCTTCAATTTTCACATTTTTCAATTGGTGTTTAAAATTGAACAAGGCAACTTTCACACTTCAAAATTGGTGTTTAAAATTGAATAAGGCAATTTTTACACTTCAATGGTGCTTAAAATTGAACAAGGAAACTTTCACACTTCAATTAGTGTTTCTAAAAATGAACAATGCAAACTCTCATGTTTCAATTGGTGCTTAAGAATTGAAAAAAGACAACTCACACATTTCAATTGGTGCTCCTAAAAAGGAATTTTTTTCATTTCAACGTTGTTAAAAGAAAATGTAGTTTCATTTTGTTGACCCTTTAAGATGAAAAACACAATTAGAAACATTCATTTTGGTGTTATAAAATTGAACAAATCAATTTTGATTTGCACATTTCTATATCCTTCTTGAAAGTCTAAAATGCTTTAAATTTGGTGTACTTAAAAATCAAATTGATATCTTCACACATTTCAAATTTTGGGACTTAAAAAGAAACTACACTGAATTGTATACCATGTTCATCGTTCTTGGACAACCAAGTGTGTATCCTCTCCCCTCATGTATTTTGAAAATCTTGGGTGATGAAAAGCACTTTGGGTTTCACAATTATTTATTTTTAGCATCACCTTTAGATCAGTCCTGCCTTGAGATACATCTCGCACTAGAGAACTCAAGGAAACTCAAAGCGGTATTTCCCTTAGGCCACTATATAAATTGATCAAGGATAAACACCAAGATCTAATAGGTGATTACTTGGTCGACAGTGCCATTCAAAATGGGGAGGTACCTTTTGGTATATAGAGCCCTTAGTTGGAGTGGTTAAAGCTTTAAGTAGCTTGCTGGATTATAGCCAGGCGCTGTGTCCCCTGAGCACTAACTAAGAAATCTATAGTAGAAATCCACCCTTTGCTATATTCTACTTGGAAACATAGTTTAGTACAATAGATGCACACCGTACTTTGAAGAACTTTACTCACCATATAAACTCCCTTGAATTGAGGCATGAATCTTCAGATTGTATAGGTTACTTGTAGCTTGCTACTTGTAACTTTTTGAGGAGAGGGTGATTGGGTCATCCTTCCATTCTTGTAGGCCCCTATCTATCCATTCTCGAAAGGATTAAGTGTATACATTCGAAAGAGTGTCCCTACCTTACTCCGAGAGAGCTTCCAAGTTGTGGGCCTAAAAGTGTCACCATTGGCCAATTTGACCTTAGGGATAAAATTGCTTGATATCTTTCGATGTTGTCACCAGTTTGAACATGAGCTGATTTTTTCTCCTTATCATTAAAACATTATGGTTAGTTTTATACTCTTTGATTGATTGCTTTATCACTTGCCAATTCTCAAAATAATCAGATCAACCAAAACATCAAAAATTGCATACTTGTCCAAACTACTATTAAATGAAATCTGGAAACAAATTGAACAGAGTCACTATCGACCTAAACTGGGTTGCTATTGATCTAAATAGGGCCATTTTTGACCTAATTTTTTTTTTCTATTTCTCAAAACAGTTGCTTTTTCTATCCTTGGTTTATGACGGTCACTATCAAAATAAGGTCATTTTTGAAAAATTAAAACACTTTTGATCTAAACATAGTCATTGTTGAAAACTTTGCCGCTATTGATCTAAACATTTTCGTTGTTGACTTAAATCTTGCTTATTGTTGCTCAATATTTCCGCTATTGTTGTCTCTGGTTTTTGACAGTCACTGTCAAAACATAGTCGCTTTTGCTAACCTTGACTGCTATTGTCAGAAATACCAACCACTATTGATCTAAAAGATTACTACTATTTTCCTACTTTCTGGTGCAAATAGGAAATCCATCCAAAATTGGTTAGATCTTTCATCTTTTGGAAACAAAACAACCAAACTTACAAACAATCCATATCTACATCTTTCCATATCAATTTGTAAAACAAAACAATCAACCTAGTTTTAGGATTCAAATCAAACAAAACTTGGATTATTCCCTTGCTCCCAATTTCTAAGATATTAACATTTTCTTGCAACCTCAAGGCTAGTTCAAGTAGATCATTAGCATATCCTCTAGAAAAAAAAAGTAAAATATCGGTCCAAGTTTTGTATACTTTGAGTCCCAAAATTAGCATCATCTCTAAAACATCCACCAAACATCACTTATACTTTAGGGTCTTGATCATTACAATCCATAGAAATCCATCAATACCTTTGTCCAAAAATTTTCTTTTTGCATCATTTTCATACATAATTCTTTTTAAAACAAAAAATACCAAAAATAAAACATCTTTCTATTCCATAGTTAGTGATCAAAAAATTCAACTAGGTCTTGGAATTGTTTATGATAACAACGAGATCTCAACATAGAAAAAAGATGGAAGCCAACAAGAGTAGCTCATGTGCACAAAAAAACATCACTAATGAGGAATGGGCTACCATCCAAATGACCTTACAACTCCTCAAAGAAAACCCACATTCAAGGAAACACAAAACCAACCACCAAGTGATGAGGAAGTACTCCTTAGACACCAAAATATGATTGATAGTAAAAAAAACCTCCAAATCCCAAGGACATTATCATAGAAGAATACAATAGTGATGAGGAACTTATTGAGGAAAAACTATTAGAATACTCCAAAGATCCTAAGATACAAAAGCTTATGGACAAGATGCTTGGGCAGAATGAAAATTCATGTTTCCTCACATTAGCACAAAGTGGTGCTAAACTACCCATATAATTCAATGTGGACATTCTAAGAGATCCCAATCTTATTCCACTATGAGATCAAATGGTAGTTAGAAAAGTGCCAATACTAACAATGAATCCCAACATACCACCATTATTTTCACAAAACAAGGATCAAACTCAAATGCAACCTATGGACAACCCATTGTTTAGGAAATCATCCCAAATTGAACAAGCAGTTATGGCACAATAGTATCAAGGAAATGCAACCTAAATTATGCCACAACATAACACTATTCAAAATATGGGAAACCTTCCAATAGACCAACAAGGTAGAAACCCATCACAGGGGCATTACATGCCACAACACACATCATACATTGACCCTTCCAACAATTCACAATATCAACAAGGGAGATCATGAAAAAATCAACCAAAACAAGGTGTACCATCAATGAATTACCAAGGTACCCTTCAAAAAAATCCCCACAACAAGGTTTACCATCAACAAAATACCAAGGTACACTTCAACAAAATCCACCACAACAAGGTGTACCATCAACGAACTACCAAGGTACCCTTGTACAAAATTAACCACAACATGGCGTACCATCAACGAACTACCAAGGTACCCTTCAACATAATTCACAACAACAAGGTGTACCATCAATGCAATACCAAGGTACCCTTCAACAGAATCAACCACAACAAGGTGTACCATCAATGAATTACCAAGGTACCCTTCAACACAATCCACCACAATAAGGTGTACCGTCAACACAATACCATGGTACCCTTCCAGAAAATTCACAACAAAAAGGTGTACTGTGAACACAATACCAAGGCACCCATTGACAAAACCCACAACAACATGGCATAACACAAACGAACTATCAAAGTACACCCCAAACTCCATAACAAAGTATCCCTCAAAATCAATACCAAGGAGGTTCATTAAATCAATAACAAGGGATACTTCAAAATCAATACCAAGGTACACAACAAATTCAACATATGTACAACCCCCAACAAGGACCCAACATACCTTATACACAACATGGTCCTCAAAGTCCTATAATTACACAATATCCCATTTATGACCCAATAAATATCATGGGACAACAAAGCTACAATGTACAAAATCCACAAGCAAGTGCACCAACCAATGACATAAATGTACAACTACAAACCATCAACCAAAGGATATCAGACATACAAATCAAAAATCTGAAAAAGACTTATGCTCTATAGGATATTTGTTCATATCCTTTTGATCAAAATATATCTATGGTACCCTTCCCCAAAGGTTTTGAAATACCAAAAATTGACAAGTATAGGGGGAAAGGAGATCTAATAGAGCATGCATGTGAATTTTTAGTATCTTGCATGGATCTACAATGAAATGATACTTACCTAATGAGACTCTTCCCATGAAGTCTCGGTGGACCCGATGGACCCGCTATAGACTGGTTCTCTTGTCTATCGCTCGATATCAGAACATTCAACATGTTGTCTAATAAATTTGTAAACCATTTTTCATACAACATTGAATAGGATATAACCATCACTTATCTCTACAAAATCAAATAGAGTCAAGGTGAGTCATTTGCTTCATATCTACAAATATGGAGACACAAGGAAAGCAAATGTAAATGCCCTATTCCTAAGAAACAACTTGTAGACATCTTTATCTCCAACTTACTGTGTTGTGCCCTAATGAATTTGAAGAAACCATTGAAAAAGGTATACTCATTGAAAGAGCCCTCCTTGCAAGGGGAGTAATCAAACTTTACAACCCTAAGGATCAACCTTCTACTTCAAATGACAAGCCCAAGATATGGGCTAAAAACAAGAATGTAACCAATGATGGAGTGGTCGATGCTAAGGTTGTGCATAATATACAAACTCCCAATGTGCCACAAAATAATGTTCAAACAACACATCAAGGCTATATTTTAAACAATCCATAGAACAACCAACCCAACTATAAACAGAACAACCAACTCAGTTATCCTCAGAACAATCAACCAAACAACCAACAACAAAATTAAGGACATGATAACTAAAGGAGGCCACCTCGGTAATATGACCAACCACAAAGAAAATTTACTCCATTGGGAGAATCCCTTGAGGTCACTATGCACAAACTAGTCCAAAAGAACCTCACAATATTAATGACAGAAAAAAACTATGAGGAACCCAACTTCAAAC
Source organism: Sequoia sempervirens (assembly GCA_007258455.2). NCBI lineage: Eukaryota > Viridiplantae > Streptophyta > Pinopsida > Cupressales > Cupressaceae > Sequoia > Sequoia sempervirens. The sequence continues at coordinate 327,905 of VDFB02000009.1, read as the reverse complement.
CCCCCTGGTATAATGAGATTGACAAGTTTGAATTTTAAAAAATCAAGGGGCATACCATCAATAATTGCATGAGACTTAAAAACATCGTGCAAGACTTAAATGAAAAGGGAGAAGTGGACATAGAACCTCATCCTAGAAATAAATACCTAAAGATCTACAAGGATCCAATCCCTAACCATTCCAGGGGAAATGAAAAAGGAAAAAATCAAGATTATCACCAAGCAAACTTCACCTATGACAAATTCATAGGAAAAATCTCTAATGATTATCATACCATCCATGTGGTAACCATACTAGGAAGAGATCCTAAATGTAATGTGACTACCCAAAGGGGAGGAATAACAATCCAAGGAGCACCAACCCAAGTAAAAGCAACAAGTAAGCCATCAAGTGACTATAGCATTGTGGAACAACTCAAGAAAACTCCCACCTTAATCTCCATCCTTGACATCTTAAAACTATTGCCAACACATAAGAAAATATTGGAGAAAGCACTTGTCAAAATGTCAGTCCCAAACAACCTTAATGATGATCAATTTCAAGCCATGGTTGGAAATATCACATCCACCCATTATTTAGTCTTTCTGAGAAAGTTCTGCAAATTTGTTTCCACAATCAAGCTATTTATTTAGAATTGTGTCCACAAACACAAAATCAAGAGAGTACTAATAGATAATGGTGTAGGTCTAAACATTTGTACCTTAAAATTTGTGAAACAACTGGGATACTTTGATGATGTCATAGATAAAAACAAGAGCATTACCATCAAAGATTATGATGACATGGAGCGAAATTCAGAAGGAACAATTAGGCTACCCGTTCAAATATGAACATTAATAATATAAACTACATGTCAAGTACTAGATCTTGAGCTTCCATACAACCTTCTTTTGGGCTGACCATGGATCCATTATCTAAAAGTAGCCCCATCTACATTCCATCAATGCCTAAAATTTCCTTATGACAATAAGGAAGTTACCATATATACCGACCAGGCAAACCATTTCATTATTGTGCCAAGTTGGAAGAGAAATATAAAGAGATTCTCCAAATAGCTAGCAATGACATATCCTTCTACTCCTTTTCATATGTTGACCCATCATCACTAGCTTCATCCTCCACTTCACCTTCATCAACTGAGCCCCCTAAAACTAACCTCAAGATCCAAGTGCTTGAGAAGGGCTGTGCGGATTATCACTTCAATCAATCCTTTTGTGTTGGGATGCTTCCCCCAACACTGAAGGCTTATGGAGGACCGAGATAGATCACATGTACAAACTACCACAATGGTAGTCAAACCCACTATTTTCACCAAGTGGGGAGACATGCAATATGAAGAAGTGTGCGAAGATCTATCTTCATGGATATATAAAGAAGGACGAGAACAATCACTACCTCCCCTTCCTATTGATGAAAAAAACAAAGGGTATCAAATAGTAAAAAGCATGGGGTTCATGGGACAAGGGGGCCTTGGTCTACATGGACAAGGTAGAAGAGAACCAATTATTATAGAAAGGCACCCAAAGAATCTTGGACTGGGTTATGGTGCATCTAATGTGATTACCCCAATTGTTGAAGGCACATCTTATGAGGAAGGAGCCACTTCTACCACTGTTGAGACATCGGATAATTGTGAACATCTAGATGACTACTTGTATATCCGAAACATGTTTGAAAACCTCAACATAAATACCATCACTACCGAATCTACATCTGACGATGACCATATCAAGATAATTCCAATGAATACACATGGGATTCTTGTGACTCTAGTGAGTATAATCTAGTACCTTATGGAGCCTTAATAAAACCATTTTCCTACTCTACCTACAACTTCCATAAGCTTTGAAGATACTAATCACAAAATATCCTTGTATTATCCACAGTTGATAAATTGGGACCAACAATATCATACATCAGTTTTGGACTCATTCCAGAACGATGAGGCTATTGTGGAGTTCATAGGACTTCAAACAGATATACCCCAAGGAGATCATAAATAAGGTTTTGTAATGGAACTTGATCAAGGAGTATATTTTTGGGGGAGATTGCGTCCTCCAGTTGTAAAAATAAACCAAAAAATTTAAAAATAAAAAAGAGGTCCCCTAAGGAAAGCCACAATGTGGCTTTATCAAATGTAGAAAGGAGAAAAATAAAGGACACATTTGAGGGTGAGAACCTCTTTGAGGCACCTAAAGATGGAGGATTCAATCTCCCTACCACAGAATATCAAGATAAATTAGCACTCTTAGTTGAAAATTGAACCTATCAATGTTGACACAACATAAATACCAAAAATAACATACCATGCAACATCACTTGATCCTAAAGAAAAGGTGAACTTCTCAACATTTATCAATGAAAAAAAAAAAACATAACATGGAAATATGCAGACATGCAAGGGCTAGATCCATCATTAGTCGTACATCACCTAACCATATTCCTTGGAGCTAAACCCATCAAACAAAAGCTATGGAAGATGCATCCACAAATAGCACTTTTGGTAAAAGTACAACTTCAAAAACTGTTAGATGAGGGCTTCATCAGACCCATTGAATATCCTAAATGGGTATCTAATCTAGTACCAGTATCAAAGCTCACTAGGGGCATAAGAATCTGCAAAGACTTTCAGGATATAAATAAAGTTTTCCTGAAGGATGACTTCCCTTTACCGAACATTGAAATGATTGTAGATCTAACTACAGGTCATGAAATGCTATCATTGATGGAAGGATTCTTCGAATACAATCAAATAAAAATATCCCCTAAGGACCACATAAAACAAATTTCACTTGTGCATGGGGAACCTTTTGCTAGAACGTCATGCCATTTGGTCTAAAGAATGCAGGGGCAACCTATCAACAAGCAATGAACACCATTTTCCATGATATGTTGCATATCACTATGGAGGATTATGTAGATGGAATACTAGAAAAATCCATCAAAAGAGAAGATCATTTGACCAACCTAGAAAAAGTATTTGACAAGCTAGAACAATACAACTTGTGTCTCAACCCAAAGAAGTGTGTATTCGTTGTGACTTCTAGAAAATTATTGGGCTACATAGTATCAAGAAGAGGCATTGAGGTAGGTCCTACCAAGGTAAAAGCTATATTGAAAATGCCTCCTCCAAAAATATTGAAGCAACTGAGAATTCTACAAGGTAAACTACATTCCATTGGGTAGTTCATCGCACAGTTGGCATACAAGTGCCATCCATTCACCCATTTGTTACACAAAGACATAACATTCAAATGGGATGGAAGATGTGATTAGGATTTCCAACAAGTCAAGGATTGTTTACTCTATCCTCCAATATTAATGCCACCAATTCAAGATAAAGCAATGATCCTATATGTATCTACAACACTAGAAGTGTTAGCAGCTTTGTTAGCACAACTAGATGACAGTAACAAGGAAAGAGCAGTCTATTATATCATTCGAACATTGGTGGGCTATGAATTGAACTATTCACCCATAGAAAGAGTGTGTCTATGTATCATCTTTGTGACACATAAGTTAAGACACTACATATTAAACAAACAAGTAAAGTTGTTATCAAAGGTGGACCCCCTAAAGTATCTATTGGAAAAAGCAGCTCTAACAAGGAGGATCCTTAAGTGGGTAATGATACTTAGTGAGTTTGACATAGAGTACATTGACATAAAAGCTATCAAAGGATAAATCATAGCATATCAATTATCAAATGCACCGATGGAAGATCATTAGCCTTTAACAATAGAATTTCCAGATGAAAGCATACTTTTAACTAATTAGTCTAGCCATTGGAACTTGTACTTTGACGGGTCCCACACCCAACATAGCTCAAGAGCTGGTATCTTATTTCTCACACGACTGGAAGATAGTATACCTATGGATTACATGATTTCTTTTTTGTGTACTAATAACATTTATGAATATGAAGCACTAATACCAAGATTGAAGATGGCCATAAAATGGAGGATAAAGGAACTACATGTCTATGGATATTCCCAACTAGTCATCAGGCAGGTAAATGATGAATATTAGACAAAGGATGACAAGCTTATACCAAACAAAAAAATGGTGTACAATTTCAAGCAATAATTTGTCATCATCACCTTTGAACAGGTTCCCAAGATAAAAAATAGAGCAACTGGTGTTATGGAAATAATAGGTTCACTCCTCGACATTCTTCAAAATATCCCCAAATATGAATTCCTCATGGATCAACTACTTATACAGGCATTCAAAATCTTGGAATCAGAACTTGTTTGTGATGTTGTTGGTCCTAACTCACCTTGGTACCAAGATACGTTTGACTATATCCAACATGGTATCATACCTCCTGAATTAATGGAAAACCAAAAGAAAACCTTTGTTCTTAGAACTTCCTGCTTCACCATCTTAGGAGAGACCCTATAGAGATGAAGTCTAGATGGAACACTACTTTGATGTCTCAATGTGGAAGAGGTGCAAACTGCTTTATAAGAAGTGCATGAAGGTATTTGTGGGTCTCACTCTAGTGGACCTAATCTAGTACAAAAAATACTAAGAACAGGGTATTATTGGTCCTCAATGGAATATGAATCCAATCATTTCTCAAGGAGATGCCACCAATGTCAACAACACAGTGATCTTGTTCATGCACCGAAACATGAGCTAAAACCCATAACAACACCATGGAATTTATTGTAGTGGGGATGATACTTGATAGGTAAGATATATCACGCTTCATCCAATGGGCACAAGTTCATTATCATTACAACTGAATACTTCACAAAGTGGATAGAAGCAATTCCATTAACTTACATCACAAGGAAACAAATATACAAGTTCATCTTGAATTATCTGATCTGTCGATATGGAATTCCCCAAACTATCATAACAGACAATGAAACCCCATTCAAGAACCAATATGTCTATGAGCTTTGTTCAAAATTTTCTATCAAACAATGATTCTCAACACCCTACTATCCCCAAGGAAAACGGTCAAGATGAAGCATCCAATAAAAATATTCTAAAAATGTTGGCATATGTATTCTAGTGTTGTCATTGATGGAAACCTAAGTCATATTTTCAGTACATAGATCAAGATTCACTCATACCAGCAGACAAAGTTGTGAACAAAGTATTACCAATAGAAAGATGAAGAACATGGTATTCGGTTAGTATTTCAATCCGTATGCCTCACTGGATCATATTTTTGAGTTGTGGATCCCCTGGTTAGATTGTTGAACATATATGTTATCCTATTGATAAGTTTTGTGATGTTACATTAATCGGTGTACGAGTTAAGAGATCTAGCAAGATGATTTTCTGTTTATTTGTTCTTGGGGGCTGACTTGGTGAATGTAGCATGTCGTGGATGTATAAGGAGTAATTCTTTAATTGTTTCTTGTGTTGGACATTTTTTTTGGGTCCTTACTATAGTTTGGCCGACTTTGATGGGTTTGCATTAAATATGGTTTGTGATTTGAGCCGACCGTTGGAGAATATTTCATATTTTGCTGAAGCCAACTTATAACAATTGAAATCTTGGTAGGGGATATATATATATAAGATCATTAATTCATTTTGAAGAGTCAATAGGTGTGGAAGAGCAGTGTAGGTGTGTTTCAAATATCATAAGAGTGTTTGAGCGATTTATGCACAGTTTCATTTGTGCATTAAGGGTTTTTGTGATGCGAGTTACAACAGGGCAGAGCAGAAGTGTTGAATCATTCAAAAGGACAAAAGATCGATTAATGAGCTTCACAGAAATTGATAGCAGGAATTTGTAGATGCTATCTTCTCAGTGTTCCTTGAGTCCAACAAAAAATACTAAAAAAGATTGTTAATGATATCGACTATGATTGGAATTTGTAGCTAAATCCAACCTTATGGGCTTACCAGACCTACATTCACACACCTACAGGTGCCACACCTTTTTCCTTGGTCTACGAATCCAAAGTGATCTTACCTATTGAAGTTGAATTCTCCTCACTATGAGTAACCTTGAAAGACATGGTTAGCAATGAGGAATATCAGGTGTCTAGATTGAATGAGTTGGAATTCCTAGATGAAAGGAGTTTGTGCGTGTTAAACCATCTCTAGGTTTATCAGAATCGACTCAAACAAAGCTACAAAAAAAGATTAAAAACATAAGCTTTCAAGTTGGTGACCTAATACTAAAATAGAATCAGAAGATCCAACTAAATCAAGATGGGAAGGGGAAGTTTGAACCAAACTGGTTATGTCCTATCATCATCACAACAAGCTATAGCTCTGAAGCTTATTAGTTAGCTAATACAAAAGGAGAACCTTTAGCCAAACCTCTAAATAGTAGCCATCTCAAAAGGTTTTTTACATAAACGCATTATAGTATCTCAGGCAAAAAAAAGGGCTTAAAAAGTAGAAAAATAAAAAAATCAAGAAAAAAAGTAAAGAGAAATAAAACGTTCTTTAAGTGAAAACCACTTTGTGGAGCTTCTAGGATGGGTACTATAGTGAAAACCTGGTAAACAAGTGCTACGTTTGAATAATATTTGCATCTTTATCTATCAACACTATCTAAATCATCCACCCCATTTGTCCCATAATAAAACATGCAAGCCAACCATGGCTTGATGACTGACCAAGTGTTGAACCTTGCTGCACCATCAAAATCCCTCTCCCCTAATGAAGGTAATCTTGTCTCGAACTGGGGGAAACTTCTTGAAATTGGTAGCAGATTGGATCCTTGTAAATCCCATCATGGTAAAAAGCTATCAAAATAAAAAACATCCAGAAAACAAAAATAATCAAAACAAAGTAAAAACATTAAAATCCGAAAGACATTGTTATGCTTTGATTCAACACCAATCAAACTACGTGGTCTCTATGTGTATAACATAGGCAAGGCTAATCTTTGATCATCCCCTGAGGCCTTAGGTCAGTCCCCTTAGGTGTTCGTAATGGTATTTAAACTTAATAAAAAATTCAAAAAAAAAGAACATTAATAAAATTAGACTCAATGCTCAAAATTGCATTGAATCAAAGAGGGGAAAAATGTAGATACCCTCAATTATCCTAATTGGTAAACAACACTATTTAACTAGCTTTCACCCCTCTTCCCTAAATGATTAAATATATTATTATTTAATTATTATCAAATTTTAGATTCGTCTATTAATCAAGTGATTTAACATTATTTAATTAATTCATCCTCAATCATCATTTTTGACTAATTAAATAAATCTCATTTATTTAATAAATATCCTAATTTAACCCTATTTTCCTCTATTAATTAAATAATCTCGAATTGTTTAATTAATTCACTATATCGTCACCTAATCTAATTTTATTCTTTTTAATTAAATAAACATCAATTATTTAATTATGTCACTAATATACCCTATTTTTCTAAATCAATTAAAATGTTATCACTTAACAATTTAATTAAATCACTTTCCCCTCTCTAAACCCGAATAATTAAATTAATTATTCAACATCATTCAACATAGTCAAAAAACAAATACATCTTTATTTGTTAAAGTCAAACATGACTTGCACGTTCATCCCTAAATATTAATTAGTTATTCAATTAATTAATTATCCTCACCCTCCTTTTTGATTGAGCAAATCACAATCACTAATTTCTCACTCTAATCAGTTGAATAACTCATCTATTCTTCAATCCCACTAACCACTCAATCTATTTCTTCAATCCCACTAACCATTGAACTTGATTTCTCAATCCCACCAATTATTCCAATCTAAATCCACTAATCTTTTCCAATCTATTTCCTCTCAACGGTTCTCAACCGTTGACCAAGATCTTTTACTACAAAATATTGATTGATCATCTCAAAACATGAAATCTATAAAACAATCTTCTACCTTCTCACAAATCATATAGAATCTTCATAGTGAAGCGCTGAGCAATTATCTCTTGAGCACATTAAGAGTTATTATCACATTCTAGTTCACCATTATCAACATGAACCAAAGCTTTTGCAACAACAACAATGGAGGCTTTGTATTGAATCGAGCAATTCAACATCCAAACATCAATACAAACACAACTCTAACATGGGATGGTATAGATTTTAAAGGTTTTGAATTCAATTTATGTTATCTTTAGGATTACATTATTTGACTTCGTTATTTTAGAGTTTCATTTCAGGAGTATGGGTTTTGGGATTTTATCTTGTTTGAATTAATTTTGTTTAATCCATTGCTTGTTTTTCTATATTGCTTTATTCCCCCCTTATGACACTTGTAGAAATGTGTTGGAATGAAATTGAACTTGTGTGAAGTGATTGTTGATAGCTTACGATAGAATGTGAAATGACTTGTCATGATTGCAATGAAGATCATGCAAAGGAAATTTGAAATGAATGATAGCATTTGAATGATGGAATGAAAAGGCTACATAGTATACAAAATAGGTGAGGTGAAATGAATGCATGGTATGTGGTAATCGATAAAGGTGGTGGAAATGATACATGTGAATGGATAGAATGAAATATATATATATATATATATATATATATATATATATATATATATATATATATATATATGGTTGCATGTATGGATGGATTTAATTTGAAATGATGGATATGTGATATATGTGGTGGTAATATGAAATAAATGTCAGACAAGTTCTATGGGTGCTTGTAGTAACAGGTCCCTTCTAAAATTTTGTCGTCTTTAGTTGAGTTATGCTACAAGTCCTTGTTACTTCTTTAACTATTCTAGAAAATAAATGTTTTTGTTTGTCACATGTACAATGTGTGCATTTGAAAGAGATGGTGGAACTTTACCTGTGAAATATCAATTGGTGAGTTGTGTAGCTCATCCACTGATTCATTTATAGACCTTGTAGTCTCTACTATTGAATTGTCAATTGTAGGTTTTGTTGGTAGAATAAGGATAAAAAACTGAGAGGGGGGAGTGAAAACGTTGTCACAAAATAATAAACTTTTCAAACTTAGCTTAATCTCATATCTGATGAATAAGCAATTAACCATAAGCAATTAACACATCAGAGAGACAAAGAACACCGAGATTTTTACGTGGAAACCATGTTAGGGGAAAAACCATGGTGGATGTTAGTCCACAATATTATACCCTATTAAAAGTATAATCAAAAGAATAAAGGGGAATGCACATGCATTTAGGCACACTGCCTAGAGCTCACTACTTAGTTACAGAAGGGGATCACTTCCCAACAATACATAATAGGATTAAATCCGAAGGGTACGAACTAAGAAAATATCTTCTGCACAAGCCTAATTACAGTTCCCATTAAGCACAAAAAACTCCTTCACTTTTCAGTCAAACTACTTCACACTTCGCTCAAGCTTCTTCACACTCTACTCTGCAATTGAATGATATTCACACATACACACATAAGAGAACACCCGACACACAAAGCACACTTTGCACTAATGAAACAATTGCTCTTATATATCTACTACATGAGATTACATCAACAACTTATTTGGACAAAAAAAAAAACATATTTGTAATGTCGGCCCAAATTTACAATTAAATTTTCAATGTGGATCTAAACACCGTCGACCAAAAAAATTATGCAACCTAAAAAAATATTCACAAGTGCACCAAACATTCAAATTTTACTTTTCAAGGATCCACATCTCGTTACCACCATCATGTCGCCCGATAATATGAAAGACTGAACATACAGAGAAAAATATTTGACCACTAGCACACCGAACAATGTGGACATACAAGAATAATGGAGAATGATCTAGAAGCATCCAAGAACTCCACGAACTAACAGAGAAGCACCCACAACAAATGAGATTAGTAGAATCACTCAAACTTCACTTAGGAACACTAACAAACACCACAAAAATACTGTCAGACCACAACATGATCAAATCTACACGTGGACCTCTGAAACTTCTAGTAGATGATCTAGATACTCTAAAAAATAAACCCTTTAGTCCACAACAACTGATCTTCAATGTATAGAACAAGACGCCTTCATGACCTACACAGTTCCACTGGGAACCTGGAACACTTTCTTTTACAATTTTCTCAATATCCTCGACATATACAACCTTCAATACACCAAATGCTAATAGTGTTGACATCAATGACAACCACATATCAACAACACATCCACAACATACAATAGGTTCAAACTGCTGAGTTAATGAAAGAAGGAAGTCATCCTTCTATAATGATTTTTATAAAGCTTCAATCTGTGTCCATTGACTAATAATTAAAACCTGATATCATCAATTGCATGCAGATGTAATGCTTCTTTTGGAAACACTTGTTTTATCTCATATGGACCAAACCATCTAGTTTGTAATTTCCCTTTGTAGTCTTTGTATCCAGAGTCATTAAGGAGAGCCCAATCACTTGCACTGAAGTCCTTTGTCTTTATGAACTAATCATGCTAACAAATTCTTTGATTCTAGACAACTTCAGTGTGGTGTATAGCTTCCATTCTAATTTCATCAAGTGTATTTAGGTTGTGTAATATATCTTGCTGAGCTGTGGACAAGTTCATACCCAATGCAAGTGTTGTCCTCAATGTTTTGCATTCAAATTCAATAGGAAGTACCACTTTCTTCCCATACACCAATTAATATGGTGTAAATCTGGTTGTGGTCTTCCAAGTTGTACTATAGGCCCAAACTACCTCTGGAAACCTAGCTTCCTAATCCTTCCTATGAATTTTCACTATCTTTGCGAGAATGTTTACAATTTCCCTATTTGTAACTTCAACCTACCCATTATCTTGAGGGTTGTAAGGTGTTGAATTTGTATGTTTGACCTCATACACTTGAACCAATTTTATGATCACCTCTGATGTAAACTATGGTCCTTGGTCTATGACAATCTCTCTTAGAACACCATATCTTGTGAATGTGTCCTCAGAATTTTTTTTCCACATTATCATCTCTTGCAAATTGTAGAGCCTTAAGCTCCACCCAACTTGTAAGGTAATCTATGCATACTAGTATGTACTCTTTGTTGTTTGATGTTGGTGTTATGGGGCCAATAAAGTCTAATCACCATTTTTCAAATGGTGCTAGAGATAACTGTGGCTATAATGGCATTTCATCTATTTTTGTTGGCCTTCCCATTCTTTGACACCTATCACAACCGCTAGTGTACTTCACTACATCTTTATGAAGAGTTGGCCAATAGTAGCCAATGTTGAGAATATCAAGATCTGTCCTTTTTGTTGCAAAGAGTCTCCCATAGGGTTCATCATGACATGCTCTGAGGATATCATATACTTCATCTTCTTTGATACATCTCCTCATTATGTTGTCTAGACTTGTGTAGAATAAGTATCCATCTATCCAAAAGTAAGGAAAACTATTATGAACCAATTGCCTCTTTTTTCTCGATGATAAATGATGTGGTGTCTATCCTACTACAACATAGTTGGTAATATCTACATACCAAGGTGTATGCAAAGATAGAGAAAATAAATGATCATCTGTCAAAGAATCATCAACAACATCTTCTTTTGATTTGGTTGGTAATCTAGATAGAAAATATACCACTACATTTTCTTTACCTGGCTTATCCACAATGGTAATGTTAAATTCTTGAAGCAACAATAACCATCTGACAAGCCTACCACCAACCACTGGTTTGTTCACTAGATACCCTATTGTTGTATGGGCAGTATGTATGAACACTGGATATCCTATAATATAATGCCTAAATTTTTTATTGCATATAATACTACCAACATTTCTTTCTCTATCACTGTATAATTGAGTTATGACCCTTGTAGATTTTCGTTGATGTAATATATGGCATACCCTTTGTTTCCTTCCTTTTTCCCAAGCACAACTCCTATAGCAAAATCAAAAGCATCTATATGGATATGGAAAGGTAAGATCCAACTTGGTCATCTAAAGATAAGGATTTTGGTCAATGTTGCCTTGAGTGCTTCAAAATAGTGTCGAAAAGTAATTGTCCACTCAAATTCTACAACTTTGGATAGTAAAATAAATAGTGGAGCTACAAGTTTGCTAAAGCCCTGAATGAATCTCTTGTAATACCCAACATGTCTTAGGAAACTTCTAAAATCTTTTTGTCTTTGAGGCACAAGGAGTATTGAGATTACTTCAATTTTGTTGGGGTCCACTTGAATTCCTTCATTTGACACAAAATTTCCTAATACAATCCCTTCTATCATCATAATGAAACATTTTTCATGACTCAGGGATAAGTTATGTTTTTGACACCTTTTTAGCACCTTCTCTAAATTTCCAAGTGCTTCATCATATGTATTCCCACAAGTAGTGAAATCATCCATGTAAACCTCCATGGAATCATGTGCAAAGTCTGAGAATATACTCAGTATTTCCCTTTGGAAGGTGGATGGTGCATTACACAACCCAAATGATGGGACAAAATAAGCATATGTGCCCCAAGGGCATGTGAAAGCTGTCTTGTATTGATCTTTTGGGGAAATCTTTATTTGGTTGTAGCCACTAAATCCATCTAAAAAGTAAAATTACTCCTTTCTTGCTAATGAATCAAGTACTTGGTCAATCAAAGGGAGTGGAAATTGGTCCTTCCTAGTTACAACATTTAGTTCTTGGTAGTCTACGCACACTCTCCACTTTCCTCCTTTATTTGAAATGATTACCAGAGGTGACACCCATTGAATATAGGAGATAGGATAGATAAAGTCCTCATCAAGTAATTTTTGCAATTATGATTTAACTATGTCTTTGACTGTAGGGTTCATTCTCCTTTGTGGTTGCCTTATGGGTTTAAAACCATCATTGATATAAAATCCTATGCATGAAGAAGTCAAGGTCTATCCCCTTCATGTCATGATAATCCCATGCAAACGCTGTTGTGTGTACTTGAACACATTCATTAGTGAGGTCTATTGTTTATCAGTCAATTGACTATTAACATTCAATGATTTACCCAACAATATCTCTAAAGTCTTGGATGTTGTTTGAACTAATGAGATGTCAAGTGTTGCTATGTTTCAAAAAAATTGGTGTGGTAACAAGGTGTGGAATATTTGGGAAATTGACTCAGATAAGCTATCATGAATCACATTTTGCATAGGATATTGTAGACATGTTAGAAATGTTGGATGTTGTGGTTGTGTTGTTGATATGTGGTTGTCATTGATGTCAACACTATTAGCATTAATTCACTTGAAGCTGTATATGTCGAGGATATTAAGAAAATTGTAATAAAAGAGTTGCAGGTTGTCAATAGTGAAGTGAAGTTCAGTATGTCAGTAAGTTTTGTATATTGATGATAAAAGGTTGTGGACTAAAGGGTTTGTTTATGATTATATCTAATTTATCCATGTTGAGTTTTAGAGATCAACGTGAAGATTTGATCGATTTATGAAGATTTTCATTCTGATAGTTTTTCTGTTGCCTTAATGGCGTTCTTGATTAAAGATGATGCTATTTTAGTTAGTTCAGTTGTTATGAATGCTTCTCTTGTGATTCGTGATGCTTGTGGATGTTTCTAGATCATGCTCTATCTTTGTTGCATGTCTGTATTGATCATTGTGCTCATGGTTGGCTATTTTCTCTTGCGTGTGCATGTTTTTCTTGTTCTTGGCTGACATGGTGCTTGTAGCGTGTTGTGGATATTTGAGGAGTAATTAATTGAAGTGTTTTCATGTTGGAGATGTTAATTTGGGTTTTCACTAAGAGTTGGCCAACCTTGGTTGATTCACATTAATAATATTTAATGTTTTTGGCTGATAATTTATATTCGCTTTATTATTTTTGTTGAAGCTGACATGAAGGGATGAAATTTCTTGTTGTTGATATATAAGAGCAATTGCTTATTCGAATTGAAGAGTGCAAGTGAATTCTAGAGTGTGCTTCTGTGTGTGTATGTACGAATATAAATTGAAGGTATAATAGAGTGTGAAGAAGAGTGAAGTATTCATGTGCTTAACCGGAATTGTGATCAGGCATTAGCATATGCTATTTTATCAGTTCAAATCCCTACGGATGTAATATGATTCTTTCTGTAAGATAGTGTGTCTTCCGTTGGGTGGTTAGCCTTGTTGTAATTGAGAAATGAGCTCTAGGAAGTGTGCCTCAATGTATGTGCATTCCCCATATTTCATTTTCATTATACTTTTAATAGGGTATAATCTTGTGGACCGACCTCCACTGTAAAAATTCTTGGTGTTATGTGTGTTTTTGATGTATTGATGATTTATGCTTTCATGGTTAATTATCAAATATGAGAATAAGGTTAATATGTTGAATAAGTTTTGAATTTCTGTGACAACTAATTCACCCCCCCTCTTAGTTGTATGCCCTTGTGTTGCCAACAAGATAGTCCTAATTTTGTAGGTCCCTACCATTGTTATTTTGCATGATGTTTACTATCAAGTCATCTTCATCTTGGTTTCCTAACAAAGGATTGCATTCAATAGTCATCAGGGTTTGAAAGGAATACTGATCCTCCTTGTCTAGGGTAGGCCAAATGGTTTATTCTAGGTTTGCATGTGGCTGGGTTGGTGGATAAAGGACCAATTTCCTAGTCACGTTTCCATTAGAGATAATCATATTCCTAGACCTACATCGTATAAAATCATCTACTATTGCCAACCAAGGTCTTCCTAAAATGAGGGGGTAACCTACAAGATTAGCTTTTGGCTGCAATACCATGAAATATGTAAGGTACTCCCATGAATATAGTGTTATTACAAAGTCTTCAATTATACCCTCAGGTTTAATTGTGAACCTATCTGTCAACTACAGAACAATAGGTGTAGGTTTGAGTTCTATCAACTGTAACAAATTCATTGTTTGTTTAGTCATTACATTAATAGCTACACCCAAGTCAATTAAGGTGTTCTTAATGAGAGTTCCATTTATCTTTACATCCACTACAAGATTCCTAGGGTTTGCATACTTGGGGATAGTTATGTTTCCCAACATAATGTTTGCAAGTTGTCCTAAGACATGTATAGTCTGAGGTTCTTTTCACTTTCTGCCTAGATTTTTAAGGCATATTTATCTCATTATTTTAGTATAGATAGGAACCTCCTTAAAGGATTGGATAAGGGGTATCTTGATGAAAACATCTTTAAGTTGTCCCAATTGGTCAATTTCATCTTGTGTTTGATGCCTTTTAACTACTAATATTTCAAGGAATGGAGGCTCTAGACTTTGATTGGTTTGGTTAACCTAATTTGAATCAGGATCCTTAGGTTGGTTGTCCAATGTTTGTTGGGAGTTCCTCATCAATCAATTCAATGATTTGAGGGGATGAAGGCCCAACCAATATTTTCCTTGATCTAAGGTGGACATCACTCACCTCTACCCCATAAGTAGGGTATTGAATAACTTCATTAGAATAAGACTACTAAATAGGATTTTCATTGGGGTTAGGTGTAGGTTGGGCTAGAAGTTGAGGTGCACTGGGTGGTTGTGGTGTTGGATTTGTTGGGTCTTACATAATGGCATGTTTTTGTGGCTACAAGGGCTGCTAATAATTCATGTTTTGATTTTGCCACTATTGACCTCTTTTCCACTGAGGTTACCATTGGTTTTGTTGGGGTGGACATTGAGAATTATATCCTTGGTAATTTTGTGATGGCCACATGTTTTTTTGCTGTTGATTCCAATTGGTTTGAGGAAATTTTCATTGTTGGTTTTGCATATTGGTCCAAGATTGAGGATTTAAATTAGAAAGATTTGAATTGTTACCAAGAAATGACATGTCATTCAAAGGATCTTGGGGTATACCTTGTCTTGGCTGCCATGGTTTCCTTTGAGCAATGTAGAATACTTGTACATATTCACCTTCAAATGCATGAAAGTATGATGTCCCTTTCTTATCTTTATATATACTAGCCACCTTCTTACACTTGTAATTAGTCTTTCTCTGCCTACAATGTGGGAAGTATTTTGTAAGAGCTGATTTTACCTCTTCTTGCTTCTTTTGATATGGAGGGTGTCTAATTGTGTAGAAATATGGATGATAATATCCTCCTTCATATTTGACAGAATATTACTCAATTCAACTCTTGAGACTCCCTTGGATGGTTTGCTGATGGAAGATGTCCTATCTCCTCTAACCTTCTTTGTGAAAGACTTTGAATAGTTCTTGCATTCCTTGTAGATCTTCTTAAATGGTTCTTGAGAGATATCTCATACCCCAATGAGGTTAAGTTCATCCATGCAATCCTCAATAATCCCCCTTAAGAATATCAACTTTAAAGACTCATCAAAGAGTATGTTCTCTTGGTATTTTTTAAGGAAAAATTGAAATATTTCCATGTAGTATTTCAAGGATTCATCCTTCTTCTGTGACATCCTAAATATGCCATCCCTCTTTCTATCTATGCCTCTGCCGTAATCTTGGTACTTTTCCAAGAACTTTGTATTCATGGAATTCCAATTTGGGAATCTCTTCCTAAACCCATAAAACATCTCAAAGCACCATTCTTCAATATTGGGAATGGTTTGAGCCTATGTACATCTGTAGTATAATCATAACTTCTACATAACACATCAAACTCAAAAAGGAAGTTATCTAAATCCTCTGTGACCAGCCCATAGAAGATGGGTAATGTTGAAGGTGATATATTCTTTAGGGAAATTTCTCTCTCCTAGTTGGCAATGGGGAACTCAAAATTGACATGCTCTAGTGGGTCTTCTACCCCAGCATCACCCATGGTGATGATCTGTGTATGGGAAGTATCATCTATATATAATGTGGATATTGGTCTCAGGGATGATTCTTCTTCAAGAATACCCTTGCTCTGTTCACTTTGATCACTTGTATCCTATAAAGCTTTGTGTGTTGAGGGGAGAAATATTCCTAGAGTGTCTCACCATGGTGCAGGTGCACCCTTGCATAAACATGCCTCCATGAGCAAACTTCTAGGTTTTGATATAAAAATGATGTCCTAAGGTTGTAAAAGGGAATATTATGCCATTTTAAGTTTCTTTTAGGGTCTAGATGGTCATTTTAAGGTCATTGGGCATTAAATGTAAAAATTGCAAAAATTGCCTAATTGTTGTCAAAGCAATATTGCAAAATGCAAAAAAAGGTGAAAAAGTGGAAGGCCAAGGGTCTTGGGTAGTTTGAATCAGTTTCTTTTAGTTGGAGAAGCTGAAAAACCTTTATAAAGGAATTTTGAAGCCTCACAATCTTTGAGGCAGGTAGGGAAAGGATGTATGGTTGAGAAAATTAATGAAGAACACTATTTTATTCTGATTTTCCTACATTTTCTATGTTTTAGGCCTCTATACAACCATGTTCTATGTATAAAACCTATCCTCCTCCATGTTATGTAATAGACTTGATAATATACTTTAATATGCTTTTAGTTTCATGAAAAATGATTTAGTTTTGTGAAATTTATGGGGAAATTATTCCAAGCGGCTAAAACCCTGAACCAGGGTAAACAATGTGCTCTTAAAATGTAGTTTTTCCAATTTTAACCATTGGAATATTCTGTAAAATGGTGGAAAGGAAGATTAATATGTATTCTAAGTGTTCTCTAGGTTAGAGGGTTCGATATTGAAGTTTTGAGAAAATCTTATGATGCCCTAGGTCTGTAAATTGTGAAGAAAATAGGAAATCACAGTGTATAGTGAGGGTTTCAAGAGTTTGACTATAGAGGGTGGTAATGTTTTAAAAGTACGTTAGGATGTATTTTGATCCCTTTTCTGTTAAGGTTTGTTGAAAGTATGAGCTTTTGAGCCCTTTTAATTTGACTATCCTGTTAAGACAGTTTGGGGGACAGTCCTATATAGGACAGTAATTGCAAAGTTTGTTGTCTTTCATCTTGGGTGGCCTTAAAATAATTTGAAGAGGGTTCAATTGTGGGGTCTTAAATTCATTTGAACCAGGTTAAGAATCCAAGAGAGTTCTTTATTGTTGCAAGTCAAATTGTATGATCTCAAAAAGGCTATTTTAGGCATGTTATGACAATATCACTTTGAAAGTTCTCAGTTTTGTGATGTTTGAGTTGGTGATAGGGTTTGGGTCAGTTAAATTGATGTTGTTTAAAGTTTTTTGAGAAGAAAACAAGAGGATTATTGCCTTGAAATCAGTTTTGGGATTTTTGAACCAAGTTGTTTAAGGAAGGATAGTTGCCTCAAAAGAGAAGTTTTCAGTTTAGTGATCTAAGTTGTTGCCTAAAACATGGCTAGTTGAGTTGTTTGACCCATGGATTTTCATCACGCCTCCTCTGCATACAATATTTGTAACTCTTTGGATCATATGCTCCTACACAGTGTTAGTAAAATGTTTTTGTGTTGATGGATTAAACCTAATTATCCTAATGCTGAAATCATAACATTTAAACTATGAAAGCTTGAAATTACACAAGAGAACCCTGAATGTAGCACCATCCCCAACAATGGTACCAAAAAAGTAAGGCCTTTCTAATGCTTAGTCAACTTGGTGCTAGACACACAATTTAGAGGAGTTCCTAGCTAAACAACTCACTAAACTCTCACAAAGACTTCATTTAATTATCAACTAGGGCTTCATAAGATTTGATGATGCTAGCACTGTATGTGCATTCATAGACTCTACATGACCTATATTAGTGAGTATAGGAAATTTACACACGTACATGAAAACACTAAAGGTTGGAAAAGAAAATAAAGTGTTAACTTGTAAAACAAGGGAAATAACTTAATCTTGTATTGATGCTATGGGTACATTTAGTTTAACATGAAAAAAGGAGGTGAATGGAGAATGTGCATTGATTCTAGATCCATCAATAAGATAACTATTAGATATAGATTTCCTATTCCTAGAATTGAAGATATAATGGATTCTTTGAGTGGCTCAATGTATTTTTCTAAGATAGATCTGAAAAGTGGTTACCATCAGAATAGAATCAGACCTGAGGATGAATGGAAAAAAACATTTAAAACTAATGATGGACTTTATGAATGGTTGGTTATTCCTTTTGGGGTTTCTAATGCCCCTAGTACTTTTATGAGGCTTATGAATGAGGTCTTGAAACCGTTTCTTGGGAAGTTTGTTATTGTGTATCTTGATGACATTTTGGTGTTTAGTAGGTCAAAAGAAGAGCACTTGGAGCATTTGAGAATGGTTATGACAAGGTTACATGAGGAGAAGTTATAGATTAAACTTAAGAAGTGCGTGTTTATGCAGATTGAGCTGGTAATCAAATGCATCCTGGACACATAGTTGGTACATAAGACTCAATGTAGGGATTATTTCCAATATTTGGTAAAATGGTAAGACTATTCGATGGAGGATGCTTCATGGTTATCTGCATCTACTATCTCCAACCTTGGTTATTTCATGGATGACCTCATGAGCAAGAGCTCATGATTCCTTATTAGTGGGGGAGCCTGATGTAGGGGCATTTTTCCAATCTTAGTTTTGTTAGTATTTGTTTAATAATGTCTTTTTTGTTTGAATAAGCTGATCTATTGTTTTGGTGGAGGCCATTTTGGTTCCAAACTAGATCAATCCTTTGAAGAAGCTGAGTTCAGTAGATGGTTGGAACATGGGAAAAGACTAACTAGAAGGGACTATTAGTGGGAAAGGAGAACAACTAATTTTTTTTGAGTTTTTTGTGTGTTGAGGCTGCCAAAGCTAGAAACAAATTCGTTGTTGTTTCCCATTGTGCATTTGTGTTGAGACTAACTTGAAATGAATTCATTGTTTCCCATCATGCAACTTGGTTGTTTGAGTTATCTGTTGCTGGAAATGTGTGGATTCAATAGTTTGTAATTTGTTCAATGAAATCAAATGAGGAATGCACATCCCTGGCACAAGAGTAAGGAATTGGGTTTTTATTGAGTTGCTCATAATCTTGTTGGGAATTATAGTCAAGTTATGTATCTTGTGTTATTGGAAAACATTTTTTGATATCCATTTTTTGTGAACTGGTTGTGATTGCTCTATCTTGCTGAATGTCATAGTGATCTCCCATTAATCGAAGTGTTTCTTATTTTTTGCAATTAAAATTTCTTCCCATCCATGAATGTTGTCATCAAAATTGAGACATGGCAAGTCCACCATTCCCAAAATTTCTTTTCCTCAAGCAATTGCAAACCATGATGCTCAAGAATTATTGTGCTAATGAGATAAGTCATGTTATATTACCGATGGAGCCTAGATCTTGTACTTGATAGATGATATATCTCTTTCCAAATAATACTATATAAACCCAAATACTCAAGTGTCCTAATTCCAATTCCATGCATCAAATTGAATTGTCCATGTAATTTGAATCTTGTAGTTGTTAAGTGAGACAACTCTTGCAAAAGAACATTGCAAGACATCCTATCCCTAATATGCACAACATCCTTGTTCAAATCACATGATTTGATCATCTCTTTGAAAAATGTATCCTCATTAGGATAAATAGTAAAGAAATATGAGAAACTTGCAACAACATAAATGATATCTTCATCATGTACCCTAGAAATACTTATAATATCATCTTTGAACACACTTTTCCAATTTTAATGATGAATAACCAAGGGGTGCAATAAATTGACCAAAAATAATTCCCCACTCCACTTTGTTGGTAGGTGATGTATTCTTTGATGGGTTTAGGACTCTCCTCAAAATTTCTCCATGAGGTCATTTCCCTTTTTAGTGTGCAAATTGTGTAGAATCCTAAATATCCACCTTGTGATGTACCTTGTGATATTTTCATAATATTCTCCTTCATTTTAATTTTAGGGACAAAGTAGATCTTGTTTGAGTGATCATTTATTAGCTAATAATCAATTAATCTTTAATTAATTATTAGGCTAATTTCACTTTATGCACTTAAGCTCAACTTAGGAATGCTTTTTTTTTTAAATTAGTTTGAGCTATTATTAGATCATTATGTCTCATCATAGGATGTTGACACTTGTCATGATCTAATACCTTTATCATCTAGGGTTTTATCTTATAAGCACTCTCCTTTATTGTATTATTTCATTTTGTAAGTTTTTATTTTTGAGGAAATAGAAAATTATTTTTTACAACTCTCATGCATGTAGGGTGTTCTCGTTTGCTATTTGATCCTACTTTGTGTGTGTTTTCACAATTTTAACATGGTATTAGAGCATGGATTCAACAAAACTCTTCTCCATTTTTGAGGGTTTTGTTGTCAAATACAGTTAGAGAAGTGAAATATGGAATCTTCAAAATTTTTTGTAATTTTTGGGCTTCAACATTTTTTTGGTGCATGTTGGAGAAAAACATATGTCACCATTACGTTCAAAAGGATGAACAAACAAATCTTGACTATAAATTTTCCCATATTCAATGTCCAGAGCTTGTGAGGTGATTTTTTATCTGGGAGGTTGTACGCCCCCCCAAACATCTACCATACGATGGATTTACAAAAAAATAAAAATAAAAATAATACTAAAAAATGTGCTTCGTTGAGTGCTATACTTGCAGCCTTTCATGTGTCATTCGTAGCATAAACCATTCCATCTATGGAGGCTTTGTGAGCCTTTGACTCATGAACAATAAAATTAGACTTAGTTTGCCTCTCTTTCCAATTCTAAAAACCAAACATTGGTAGCACAAACCTCCAAAGGGAAAGAAAATAAGGAACAAAAGCCTAAGATAAATACTTCATTAGGTAGTGATAATTCCTCCAAACCATCTCAAAATTTAGAATATAAACCTCAAAGCACTCCCAAGAATGATAAAAATTCTCCTCTGAATGAAAAATATTTTAAGTTTGGCGAGTCTTCCTATAAGATGAAGAAGAAATTAGGTGAACCTTGTAGTTTTTGTAGTAAAGAGGGACATCCAGTCACTAGATGTTGGAAGATATTAGAGGCTTTAGATGATCCATGTAGCAACATAACATCTCAGCCTCTAAGTATTCTTCCTCATATACATGTAAAGGTCATGCTCTTTCTACACAGACCTTACCTTATGCAACTCCATGGATACTTGATTCTAACGTGACACATCACATGACTCATTCTCAAGATTTGGTCTCATCCCTTTTAGATTGCAACACTACACAAATTGTAGTAGGGAATTGATTCTACACAACTTTTATTTTTGGGCTCACGTAATTTTCTACTTGAGGGTGGTTTTCTTTAGGATGTTCTTTTTATCCTCGATATCTCTGCCAACCTTCTTTTAGTGTATCATATTTTCCATTTTGTCACTGGTAGTACAATTGAGCTTACCCCACATAATATAGTTATTCGTGACCTTCATGATCCTAAAATTGTTGTGGCTACTGGGAATGTTAATTTATACCAATTTTATGGTTTCAAGAGTTCAAATGGTTCAAGTTCATATTTCATAGCACATGTAGATATTGTGAGTAAGCTTTGGCATAAAAATTTTGGTCATTTAAATTATAGATATCTCCAACAAATGAGTACATAGGAATCAGTGTTATGTCTCACTAATATTTCTTGTACGAATGGTGTTTGTTGAGGTTGTGCCCTTGGTAAACATCACCAAGATTCTTTTCCTATGAGTAGATCCACAATGTAAGACACCCTTAGAGTTGGTACATAGTTTATTTTTTACTTCTTCATTTTTAGGTGCCAAATATGTGCTCACATTTATTGATGACTTCTCTAAACGTATGTGGGTGTACTTTCTTAAGTACAAGAGTGATGTATTTGATTCTTTTAGGATATTTAAGGTATTCATAGAGAGGAAATATGGTATTTATTACTTATGTTGATTGGTTCTTATGCTTTGTGATAACCTAGCATCATCCCTTCTACCTATCTTCCCTACAACCCTTCTATTACTTTCTATATTTATGGAAGCTTTGAATGCATCATCTAGGGTAAGAGGATTTATCATTCTAAGCTCATAACTCATCTTTGGATCAAGTGCATTTAAGTAAAACACCAGGCACATGGGATTTGTGGGTTTCAAATGGTGTGGGATTTTGTTCAATAACTTATTAAATATAGTGTTAAAGCAATTGACTTCTTCATTGTACCCCTTTTGAATATTTGTTAGTTCCTGTGAGGAAAAAACTTTGGATTTGAATGGTCCCCATACTGCTCCCTAAATTTTCTTTTGAATTTTGGCCAAGAATTGATGCAAGCATCAAGTAAGCTTTAATACCAATCTCTTGCATCCTCTATCAATGATTGCATAAATAGTTTCATTAAGATATCTTCTTGAATATAAAAATAATCCATGACTATCTTAAATGAGTTTATATGATTTTCCCCTAGGACAACATTGTTCCCAAAGAACTTGGGAACTACATTTCTCATTTCATTGTTGATGGCATTTGGTATCCTTGAATACCATTGAAGTCGAGTGGCCTGTATCTATCTATGTTCATAGGTCCTCTCTTAGGTGGATTTTTCCCTTGATGAGGCTGATGTACTGTTGGTACTGGGAACCTTGTTGATGATATGTTCCTTGATGCATACCTTGGTTATGACTTACAGGAGGATTGGTACTTCTTTGAGTATGTTGTTGTGGATTTTGATGCTGATATTTATTATACTAGGCATATGGTGGGCACTTCCCCCTGAGTTTGACGTGGTAAGTGTTGAAGCACTATGTTGTGGATGGTCAGTATGTGAAGCACTGCCAATTTTTCCTCCTATGCTATTAGGGGGTATTAGTGAGCTGTTTGAATTTGGATATCCAACCCAGTGATGGGGAGGCACATACTGTGACCTACTTGTTGTAAGTTGAGAATTAGCTTGGAGCAATTTTTGAGCCAATTCCTCTTTAAGTTTTAACAATTCTTTCCTCTCGAGTTCCTCTGTCATCTCTTGTAGCTCTTGTTTTAATTCTTGAGTTGATAATTCCTTACTTGTAGTAGGACTGCCATGGGCTTCTTTGAAACATGTACCATTTTTGGTGTGCTAATGCTTGGATTTTATGTATATTATTGAGCTATCATTTCATCATAATTAATTTGTGCTTTAATGTATTTCCTTTCCTGTTCAAATTATGCATTAAACTCACTCATCCTTTGAGGGTCAGATTCAAAATTAAGGAGAGTATTGTATAGACTACCATGCTAAGTTTGACTCTGAGAGATTGACAAAAAAATTTCCCCATTGTTTGTTTTATCTTTAGGTGAATGGGTATTGTATACATTAAATTGTTGTTCAATGGTATTGCTTTGCTCATTATGTTGATTGTTGTGTGACTCCACATTTGTGGTTGTATTTGCAACAGTCCCTTTAGCATTTGTCTTTGAGATAGGAGGAGATCTTGAACTATCCTTTTTTCCATCTGTCCATATTTTATCTTTATTTGATTGGTTGTTCTGATGTAATGACCTTCTACCATCCATGTTGTGGGAGACTGTGATACTTTGATGCCTAGGATTCAAACTTTCTGATATATACTTTAATTTCCAACTCATACAATAATTTCATAATGATTTAGTAGAGTTGCCACTCACTTTTCTGAAAAGTGAGAAAACTAGATATGTTTCAGTGTTGAGGTCTGAATAAGATTATCCTCAGTTCATCCCCAACAAAATCCCCTACTTGGTTATATGAAGGTGTAATTACATAGTGCAATACTTTAGTGACTCTATGATGAAATGGTCTGGACCCAAGGCTTACTAGGCTATTCCCCAGTAGAGTTTCCAATCTGTTGGTTCCCAAAATTATAGATTGTGAACCCTAAGAGTATGCCAAGCTCTATGGTTAGGTTTAGCAATATTTTGGCCAATGAACGTAGTCAACCAATATGGTTTAAAACTCCTTGTACTTTAGGTTTTTCTAGACCTAGGTGGGTGTACCTTTATAAATGTTATGTCCTATGGATTGATCTTAAGTAGATTGCATGTGTTTATGAGAGTTTTGTTTATCTACTTCAATATGGCATAAATATTTGAAATCAATAACTTGAATGCTAAACTACTTGCTATTTCTAATTGCTACTCCTATAATTGAAAGCTTGGAAGGTGTGAATGAAGTTTTATGGGATGTAATTCTAAACATAATTAATTAGTGTCTTATCCTATTAGGTAATGGAGTCAAGATGTGTATGATATGTCTATCCTCCTTCTTGGCTTAACTCAAATTGTTTGGCAATTTTAGATGTTTATACTTTGTATAAATGTGCAAGGTTGTCAGTTACTAGGATCTTCTTACTAATTCCAATGATATCTTCCTGGGTTATTGTGATTATTTGAGAGGATTTTAATTCTTGCTTGAAGGAAACCAATTAAGACGTCTTGTTTAAAAGGATTTTAATTCTTGAAAGAAACCAATTAAAATGAATCATTTAAAAGGAGTTTAATTATTTCTTGCAAAAACCAATCAAAATGAATCACACAGAGGCAGCAAATGTGACTTGAAAAATTAAACGTATGCTTGATTCATTCAATTTGAATAACAAGGAAAGACCACTCTGGAGACAACAAGATAATATCTATGAATTAATATCAGCAAACAATTGAACACCAGAATTTCGGCCACTAGATTAAATTTTTTTCTCCATTCATTACTTCAACATATTTTTACAATATATCAAAAAAAAATTTCATACGTTCTATCCTAAAATGGCTATATGATGATGATGATATCAAAATTCGGTCTTGGTTTCTCTTTAATAAGAGAAGCAACAAGCTTTAGACCATTACAAAATGAGGCACCTTTTCAAAGTTAATGCCTTTTCGTATAAACTAATCATTAGTTTTTTCTAAAACATAATTAAGAGAAACAAGTGATAAGAAAGCAAGTAAACAATTTAACTAGAAATCTATAGCACTGGTAATTTCTTGCAAATGAGTGCAAAACCAATGTCAAATTCTTAGTTTAATGGATCCTGATCTCCGTCATGTCAACATTAATATCAACTTCATGCCAAATATTTTGTGATTAGATCATACTTCGAGTTTGAATGTGTGCCATCGATTTCACAAGATCTGAGGGTTGTTATGAGTTGTGCATTAAATACCACAACTAGTAATCATGTCTTGGTAGTCTATACCGCCATACTGCTGTCATTTCCTTAAACCGTCGTGAGATAGCGGGGTCATGGATCTTTTATTTATCAACCTTACCGCTATACCACTGTCTCAAAATTTCTCTATCATGGGATAGTGGGGTGTACACCGCTATACTGCAAGCTTCCCTCTGTTTCATTACAGGGTAGTGGGATTCTTACTGCCACACCACAAGTTTTGAATGTTTAGCCAGTCGTATTGTGGGCTTACTCTTAGCAGTCACTTATGGCTTACTGCTCTACCATTTATCTTAATACTTTTTCTCGCGGTATAGCAAAAATTTTACTGCACTATTGCTCTTCATAATCCCCTTCCTTGTAGGGTGGCGGGTTATTCCCCGTTATACTGCACTATTCATTTTCCCTCATCGCAATATTGCAGTTTGTGATGTAATTGAGCTCTTTCATACCGCCTAACCGCGCCTTCACTGTAATACCTCTATGGCATTGCGGTGGACATTCCTATATGGTTTGTTATATACCACTGACCCACTAAGGGTTCAAATTACTATTGCGAGGTTGCGGTAAAGGACTTTTATGGATGTAAAATAGCTGGGCATGTTTTTCTTAAGTATATATGATGATTTTTGGACCAGTAAGGGGTTTTCAGTGTCATTCAGACCTTAAAAATTAAGTTACAAGGTGGGCATGCTTTTGGAATTTAAATTTTTATAAGGTCAAGGTTTTGCATATTAGAGTCAAAGTCTGTCAAGGTGATGAAATTATGTATATTTTGAAGGTTCTAACAACTCATTTTTTTTATTAAATATAGATAGTTGTTATCAGCTATAGTATGGTAACACATGATCTTGAAAGGTTCTAATTACATCACGAGGAATCCAACACCCCATTTTGGGTTGTCAACATAATAATAATAATAATAAAATAATATAATATATTTAATATTTAATTTACACCTATTAATCTTGAAAATATAATTCATCATGCATCCAACATTAAACACTAAATAAATAATTTCCCAATCCCCTTCCTTAACCCATAGAAAATGTTGGAATGAGAAAATTGTCCACAAAATTAAATTAATTTTAAATGGGACATAATATTTCCCACCTCCAATAGATGTAACCAATTTGCATAAAAATTTAGTGAGAGATTGATAGACCTAGGGAAGACAATAGAATAATCCCATTTAACAAAATCTTTAGGAGTGACCCCCATTTAACATACCAATAAGTACATCCATTACCCTCATGATAAATTTGTTGAACTATTGTGTGATTAAATTTTTGCAAAATTTTTTGGGCATCACCAATTATATTATTAATGATCTATCTAAAAGAAGAGAAATCTCTTAAGCACTTGATTATGCCAAGGGAATCACTTTTGATAATAAGGTGATTTATGTTTAGTTCCAATGCCACTTGAATAGCTAGAGAGTAGCCCTATATTCTGCAAAGTGGTTTATTTGGTTACAAAGTGCATCCACATAAGTAACCCCTAGGACCGCGTTGTTGTATCTATACTTTATTTGGTTTTTTACTATAAGAATCTTATCTTAAAGAAAATATTAGTCTTTGGAAAAATATTTTTTTCCTAAAGACCTCCTTAGGAGAAGCCATCTTCCATTTAGAATAGCTTAGTAAAGTACCCCAATTTGATAGTATAAATACCATCTTATGTATTGGACCAAAAATCCATCTTTCTTTAGGAAATTACTTATATAATTTTTTTCAAATTGTTGTTAAGGAATAAAATTCTGGAAATAGTATTTATCTCCAAGTAATCCAATTGAATAGTCTTCCAGGACTTACCCCTGTCATTGATAAACCAATGATTTTAACCCTTTCCCCATAAGTGTGTTTAAATTGGGGGCAAGTGAGTTTCAAGGAGTTAGAACAAAGAGGGGGATGTTGAAGAGACAAGAATCATCCCCCAAAAGGCCTTATTTCCATCACCAATTTTCCACCCAATACCTTTGTCCAAGAGTTTCTCACTTTTGATAAGAAATTTCCATAAAGATGAACGTAGAGATGATATCTCCAAAGTAAAAAAAAAAAAAAAAAGGATCTTGTAATCCATTAATATAAATTTAGCTTTAATGATTTTTGACCAAAGTTTTATTTCATAAATAAGTCTCCAATAGATTTTGGAATGGATGGATTTGTTCCTCACATTATGATTTCTTAAGCCCAACCCCCCAAAATATTTGAGAAGGGTAACCTTCTCCCAAGCAACCAATAAAATCCAAGACTAGATTTCAAAGTTAGACCATAAGAAATTTTTTGGATTTACAATATATAATAATTTTAGTCTAACTTAGAAAATACATTTTTTCTCTAAATTAAAATGTTTTCCCATATTACTCTATAATTAATCTATTATGTAAGAATGACATATTTTGCTATTATTTTGTGTTACGAAAAGATAAAATGTTTAAGATTATTCTATAATTTTGTTTTAAAATTGAAAATGTAAATTCACTAAGCTAAAATAAGAAAGAAAAATAGAAAAATTATGCTTATTTCTAACCAAAACAAAACTTTACAAAATTAACATCATAATAGAAAGTAACAAGAAAGATGGAACCTAACCTAGATGTTGGAACTCTTTGGTTAGGACACTTGTGTGATTTGTTGTCATCCATAAGGTTGTAGTGACATCACACAATAGAAATCAATTCCCTCCTTGAATATCATGCCCAACAACACATACAATGAGGAACACACACACCAACTACTTCATGTGTGATTAAAAATAAATAACACTAATTTAACTAAAGATCTAATGAAACAATATTATAAGAGAGAAAAATGAATGCAAACTCCCATTTTGATGAAATCAAAATAACATCCTACTCATTGAGAAGGGAAGTTTTGGGGTTGCTAAGGAGCTTGGTATGAATGGTCAAACCCCTAATTCAATATTTTGACCTCCATGGGCAACCAATATGTAGAAAAATGTAGAATATTGTGTTCTTTTATCCTAAGTGTGTATAGGAAGATAAAAGTAGTGACAATGTTATAAATGCAACTATAGGATGTGTAAACTAGAAATGGCAATCCCAAGGTGCCAAATTTAAGAAACAAAGGATTCTAAAATAATCAAAGAAACAAATGGAAGACAAGAGAAAAATAAAAAAATAAATATCACCTCAAGAATCTTGATGAGATAAGGCTGTTGAATAATGTTTCCAAGCCTTCAAGGAGTTCCTTTGAATGTTGTAGAATATTAAAATGGAGTTCATAATGCTCAATAGTGTTGGAACTTGCTAGAAATTGTTGGTAAGAGTGTTTTAGATTGATATAATTCAAGAGATTGAATGGATAGAGTGATAGATTTTGAAAAGGAGAGGAAAAGAGGGAAATATGGGTGAGTTCAAGGGATGGTGAGCTATTCAAATTTGTTGCAAATTGGTTACCACTTGCTCAGGAAAGTAGCAGGTGGTAAAATGCTAAACAATATATATTTAATGATAAATTTTCATGGCATATTAACACTTCACACAAATTTTTGTATGTTATGCTAGTGCATGAATAGTTCCATCTCTTTGAAAGACCTCATACCAATAAATTAAAGGTTAACACATGAAACATGAATTTACACATAAAATACCATGAGAGGTACAATATTGGCACCATGGGTATAAAATGGCTAAGGAAAGAGGAAAATGAGTCTAAAACCATGATAGAGGTGAAAGACACCAAAGTGGGTCTAAAACATAGTGTGAAATTGCAGGGGTATACACTTATCAACATCACAAGATTTGATTAATTATTTCCAAAACTTTACCAAGAATATTGAAGAGTGACATGAAATAAATTAGAAGGCTTTGGAAAGAGATCTTAAGTAGTTGAATTTTACTAGCATGGGAGAGAAGAAAATCCTTCCATCTAACCAAATTACATTGGAACCCATCCAAAATATCTTTTAGCAAGTAGGATCCCTACTACCTATGAAAAGAGGCATACCCAAATAGGATGATGAAAACCTTTGGATCTATCAAGCCAAGATTGTAAATATATGAAGTTGTCTAGGAGCATAGGCATTAACAAAGAAGATAGAGCTTTAACCTAGCTTGATGTGGTAACCCAAAAAAAATGCATAATCCAAGAGAATCATCTTAATAACTTTATTGTCTTAGATAGAGGCCTCCCTAAGAATGAGTGTTTCATCCACAAATTGTTGATGGGTTGAAGTAATTACATTAGGAGCAATATGAAGGCCCCTTAACATCCCCTAGGATCTGATTGCTTCAAAAATTCTCCCTAATTATTTTTCCATGATAGTGAAAATGTAAGGGGACATGGGATCACCCTATATAAGGCCCCTCTCAATAGAAAACAAATTAACTAGGGGACCATTAACCAATAGAAGAAATATTGGAGTGGAAATACAAGACAATCAAGTCTTTGAATTTGGAATGGAAACTTGCTTAAAATATCATCCAAGAGACTCCAAGAGGATTTTTCATAGGCATTGTTCATATTAAATTTAAAGAACATACCAAACCTAATAGAGTTATTAATAAAATGAATGGATTCATCAAGGGTGAGAATTCTTATATGTGATATTCCTACTGATAAAAAACACCTTGGTGGGAAGAAATAATGTTGGAAAGGATTTTGAGCCTAAGCACCAACACCTTGGAGAAGTTCTAATATAAAGAATTACACAGATTTATTAGTTTGAAATCCTTTATCTTTTTCATCATCACCTTTTTAGGGATCAGGGTGAGAAAGATATTGTTTATCCCTTTTAGAACCCTAGAATTAATGAATTGAAAAATAGCCTCCATCATATCATCCTTGATAATGTCCCGAAAGCACTAAAAGAACAATAGTGGGAAGCAATAAAGGCTAAGATATTCATCCTCTTTAGGGTGGGAGGAAAAATGACTATCTCGTTATCAACTTCATAAATGGAATGTGGAAAAGGTTCAAAAGAGCATCCTCCTTTTTTGGTTTAGGTTGAACCCTATTGGTACCCCATTTGAATGTGTCCATTTTTTCTTGAATCCTTGCCCCTTTGTGCTTAGGCCTTCATTATCCCATCATAGAGAATTGAAATGATAGATTTTCAAATGACTCCTATTTAGTCAAAATTATCCTATGTTTCTCCTAACCGTCACCCATATGCCTACCAACATGTTAAAAGTTGCAAAGGTATTAAAAGTTATAAGTATGGTGGTTTTATGTTCAAATTTCTAAGGGTTGTGCTTATGTTGGAGATTCAGAGTTTCCCTTCCTAGTATGTATTTTCTCCCAACTTTTCCTCTTTCCCATGTCCTTGTCGGGATATCAAATTTTTCCATAAAAGTATATCTTTCACCTATCTCTTGTCTGTGCTCCCTTTTCTTGTCACGATTTTAGAGTTCTTATTCTTGGAATCTATTTTCTACAAAATTTTCTCTTTCCTATGTCCTTGTTATAGTTTCAAACTTTACCTTACTAGGATCACAAGTTTGGTCTTATCTTTATTTGTATGCCTTGAAGAATGAGTTCCTTAGTATTCTTGATCCCTTATCCCTAACAAGTGATATGTGTTATGAGGTAGTCTTGACCCTTGAAATTTAAAACTCCCATGTTTTGCATTGTTCATTTTCACTTGCCTCCCTACATGATCGTGAGTGTCATTAATGATCTAATAAGGCCCTACAACTACCCAATCAAATTCTCCTGCACATAAATAATTATTTGTTTCAAGGTTGAAAATTTAAAGGCACTTTTAGTTGTTGAAGATAAAGACAACTACATTTTCATTAAGATGACGGTTAAATTACCAAGTCTTGATGGTTCTCATGTGATCTATGGGTCACCATTTCAATGGATTCCACAAGCTCCTCCTTGATTTGAACAAAAAATCCTAACAATTGCATACATAGGATGATTGAAAGAGATCTTCTAGTCATGCTTGTAAGTACCTCAAAACATCTAAGTGAAGTTGTAATAATTGTAGGAGGGCATTAACATTATATTGAAAAATTAATCATCTAGTTAATTAATTAATAATTAGCTATTAGGTCCTCTTTTACAATAGCATACTTAAGATAAACTTAGGCCATCTTTTTTTGTTTAAATTCATAGGATAAGGAAAAATTTCATGATCTAATTTCATCCTCACCTAGGGTTTCATATAGAGTTTCTTTATCCATATTATAAGGATTTATTATTCTATATTGTATTATTCATGATATTTTAGATCAATAGAATTCTCAAGCTTGCATAAAAAATTAATTATTTTTTCTCTTTTGTGATAGGTGTTGTTGGTTGTTGGTTGGGAGTTGTGATATTCAAGAATGAACTCCAATATGGTATCATAGCACAAGATTTGTGATTACCTATCATTTTTTGAGGGATTTGGCCTTGAGCATCTAAATGGTGCATCCTAAAGTAAAATGAACCTCACCATTGTTTCTAGAACACCCAAAAACCCTAATATCAACTATTAATTCCTCAAAATCTAAGGAAAATTTGAGGCATCGGGGGGTTGCATGAATTTGAGGCAAAAATCTATATAGTTATATGTAGTTCCTATGTACATACAATCACCATTAATTATGATACGTTTGTGTAGTTTTCCATGTACAAGAACAATTTTTTGGCCATTTCTACATATTTATTTTTTTTGCAAAAATATGGCTAGTTTGCATTTTTTGGCCGACGACTAGTTTTTCTAGCGAGATCTATGCATGATTTCAGTTGTTGACATTAGCTTATGGCATTTTTTTAATGTATTTTTTTAGATTGATCTATTAGGATCTATGACAATTGTGTGAATGAATGTTAATTTAATGTAAACGAGAAATTGAATGTCTTAAGCTTAATTTTAAATGCTTTAAAAGGACATTAAATTGATTAAAACAATAGAAAATTTGAGAGCATGAAAGAGAAGACAAAGACGCAAATTGATAATGAATTTTTCCAATTGGCTACGTGTCTGGGTCCCTCTCCAACAGAGTGACTGATCCTTCAATTGTACTCCAAAAATCTTTACAAAGTCTCCTCGATCGATGAGGAAAATGAAGACAAATTATCTCCTTCAAGTACAAACATTTTTGGCATCATCTCCTAATTTTTCCTGAATAGATAGTTCTCACTTCCTCCTAATTCCCCAAATTTTTCTAATTCCCTCAAAAGGTAGTAAACCCCATTTTTATACAATTACATATACTATATGGGGGTTAAAACAATAATATTTCCCCAATATCCCATATCTCCTAATCTTGGTTTTAGAAATCTAATTAAAACCCTTAAAATATTATTTCTAAGCCCCTTATAATCTCATTAAATCAGGCTTTTAGAAGTTTAAAAAGATTTAGTAATTTAAATATGGGGGGGGCTCGGTTTAACCCGAGCCCTCCTTTCACTCCTAACCATTCTTTATCCTTTAATAAAACTGATATGCCTCCTTTTATGTCGCCGAGGTAGCCGTTGGTGCAATGATGGAGAGCGGGAAACGTGGGGCGGGGCGCGTGGGGCCGTTGTAGGTAAGTCGGAAGTTTGAACCGCCTGATCCCCCCAATCGACATTTATATATATATATAAAAGTTTATGAGGAGATCGCGTGGTTTGTTGGTAGCACCAAAATTTAGAAGTTGGGAGGTTTGGGGATCGAACCCCACCTCCCCACGGATTTTAGATAGACATACAAACCGGTGCAGTGATATGTGGGTGCCACAGGGTGCCCAGCGTTTGTGGCACCCAGCGTTTGGATCACTTAGCACCTTTCCATTCGCCACATTAGGACACGAGTCAAAACATGATAGGTCCATTTCAGTTGCTCACGTCGGACTACCAATTGTCTACTCAAGGAGCTTCCACATCATCATTCTTGCCACATCTGCATGCCAACATCATCATTGTACTGTCCAATTAGCACGGTCAACCCTCAACTTTGATCGGACATATCTTCCGCGTACGAGCTCCGTTTGAGGCAATTCAAGCGGCGTTGGATTCATGTCAACAAGCTCTTTGATGTGATGCCATTTTTGACCATTTTCAAGATAATCAATTTTTTGACCTATCATCCTCCATGTGGGACCCCTATTTTGACCAAACTTTGACCGATCATATCTTGAGCATACAAACTCCTTTCGAGATGATTCAAGTTGTGTTTGGTTTGTATCAGAGAGATCTTTACCCTGGTGCCAACTATTGGAGCATCTAGAACAATCAAATTTTTGGTGAACATATCCACCTAGATCAAGAATGCTAATGTCATTCACTAATGTTGTCTATTTTTTTTATGGTTGCTAGTTGTTGCTTGACGACCACCCATTTATCACCATTATCACCTATTCCTTGCTATCATGCCATCACTACATTGTTGTGACCATGCCTAGTTGCTAGCATATAGTCATGTCAATGATTAAAGGTGAGCGCTTAGTCCCATCCCCTAGCACCAATGATAGGTCACCCATGTAACCAAGTACCAACCCTTGTTAGCCCCCAAGCCTACACTCTTAAGCCAAACTAGACCAATATTAAAAAAAATATCTATAACTTGGGCATACAAAATTATATATGTAGAAGTGAGATACCACCAAAATATTGGTTTTGAGCACTTTTCTAGTGGTGCTAGTAATTTTAAATAATTTTCTATTTTTTGAGATTTATTATCTATCAAAGTTAGATCTTCAATTTGGCTATTAAGCTCATTTTTCTTGGATCTTTGATTTTTGTGATTCTTGCGATGTTGAAAAGATATTTTAGAGATCTTCAAAGCTGTCTATGCACTTTTTCTAGAATACTCCCTAGGTATTTTTTATTTAATTTATCATTATTTCACATTCTAGTTGATTACTTGGAAATCCTGACACCTAGAAATGTTTTGTTTGCATGAGATGACTTCATTTCAACTAATCTAAATATATTGAGGTTATTGGTATTTGATTTTATCATTTGTAGAGGTGTCGTCGGTTTTTTGTTCATCCTTATGTGGTAATCTTGAATAAGGATAAAAATAAGTTATCAAAATGGAATCCTAACACATCTTAGGTACCTTAATATTTTTCCTTATCTTTATAGACTTATGCCTAAACCAAACACACCAAGGAGTAGATCAACATGAGATAATATCATTGATCATGTTGT
The DNA here is from genome assembly GCA_007258455.2 of Sequoia sempervirens. Taxonomy (NCBI): domain Eukaryota; kingdom Viridiplantae; phylum Streptophyta; class Pinopsida; order Cupressales; family Cupressaceae; genus Sequoia; species Sequoia sempervirens. The sequence continues at coordinate 292,965 of VDFB02000009.1, read as the reverse complement.
AGGATTGATTTATTCTAGTGTTGATCCTGGCACTATGTGTGTTGTATGACATCGATTGTTCCCACACACGTTGGACCAAAATTTGGGAGATCTATGGAGATCCTCACATCTCTCCATTCCTAGATGATCTTGCTACAAATAGTATCATTCCCCTTGATGATTCAAATAGCATACCCTTTGATGATGATAATTTAGAGGAGCTTGAGTATATCACATGTCTTACATGTTCTGATGGTTAAGATACTTCTCTCTTTTCTCCCACTTCTCCTATCAAGACCATATATCCCTTTTTTGTTACTCCTGATGAGATTAGTATTGCTACATCCATAGCCTCTATTGATTTAGTGCAATAGGACATCATCCTCTTCTAAACATAACTACTTGGGATTCAAAACTATCAAACATATCATCCTTATTTGTGAAGCCTCATATTATAAATATGAACAATTTGAGGAATTCATCTCCTCTTCGTTAAAAACCACATCCTCATTGTCTTAGGAGCTTGTTTTACATTAGTATTCATAGGATTTTGGATTGGCATCACTTAATCTCGATATATGGATGTTTAAGAAATTTTTAGAGACGTACATTTGGATTTGGATTCCCTATTCATTAAATTTATGGGAATGGGTTCTCCAATTATCAATGGATTTATAAGGGGGGGAACATTATTTGTAGGCAGTGGATCGTATTTTGTATTTATAGGCTATCATCATTATTACATGAGCTATTTTTTATGGGGATTCATATTTCATCTTCTCTCTCCTATTGGTGGGACATTTATTGTACTTACATGACATAAACAATCCTTTGGGGGTCATATCAAGTCCTTTCCTTCTTTCACTAGTACACATTTATTCCATTTTCTCTCTTTTGGAGATGATATTTTTTCCATGATATTTTCTTCTTTTCTCTAGTTATGAAAGATTTATCTATTTGTACATGGGTACCTCGTTAGGCCTTGTAATAAAGACTTATCATTGCATTCATCATTAATGAATTTAGCTTCTCCCTAAGTTATACATAAGAGAGGTGTTATAGGAAAAATATAATAATATAATTAATTAATTAATTAGGTCCTCTTTTATGAAGCATACTTAAGCTAAACTTAGGTCATGTGATTTTTTGTCTCAAGTCATAGGATGATGACATGTGTCATAATGCAATTTAATCTTCACTTGAGGTTTCATGTTGGGTTTCTTTATTTTATTATAAGGATTTATTATTGTATATTGTATTATTCATGCTTTTTTGGATGAATAGAATTCTCAGGTTCACATAGAAAATTAGTTGCTTTTATTTTTCTTTGTGATGTGTTTTGGTTGCAAGTGATTTTTAGGAGTTATGGGGTTCAAGAATCAAATCCAAAAATTAAGATTGTTGTTGATGATGATTTGGCCTACCTATGCAATTAGGGGTGACTTTGTTCCTTCTCCCAATGTTTCTCGAATGAGTTATATATATTCTCATTGGGAAAAAAGAGGTAGAGAAACCACATGTCATTAGGGTTTATCTCTAGCAAGAGGGTAAACATATTTTTGTATTATAATGATCTAGTTTTCATCCCAAATTTGTAATGACACATTATAATTCTTGGAGAATGAATCTAATGTATAGATCTAACATTATGTGAATGTCTCCATGAGTGATGTGTATATTTTTGGGTATTATTTTTTATTAGTTGGCCAACGTGATGACTATAAAATCCTTGCAAATATTTTGTCAGGTATCTTTTCAAAGTAATATAAGAATTGTATGAGATTGATCATTGATTACTAAGTTCAAATATTATTTTAATGTTCTAAAATTTCATTCATCTTCTCATCTATATGCATAGATCCTAACTTATACACAAGGTTTGGAGGTGTAGTCTTCATTAGTATCTTGACTAAGGTATTACAAAAAAATCTAATTATTGCATCCTTTGTGTTTGAAGTTTCTAGGACTTGATTTCGTAGCTGGATAAAGGTACCCAATTTTTATATGCTCAACCTCCAATCACATTAACACACCCAAAATAATTAAATTTTAACATCATTTCAACTTACGTTGTAATTAGTTTTTCTCACTACCATATCTAGATATGCCTAACAACACTAGGGGATGTAAAAGTCACATCCTTAAATACTTCATGTGGTATATTATCCACTTTAATAAGGTTCAAAATCTTGCATGATCAAATCAACATATAGATATGTAGTAACAACCTAAATAGGGGTATATTATGAGTTGGGAATGGTTTGTGGTAAGGCACATGTTCATTATTTGTAATTGTATATAGAAGCAACACCTTAGGGAAGCCACCATGGTCATAGAGCCAAAATTCAAAGAACATTTTACCAACCTTAGTAAATTGGTCCATTATTGCCTAACTTGATAGTAAGTTTGAGGTCTTTGTCCTAAGTTTGAAACCCTTGTCACTTAAGAGAAGATATGGCTTTAGGGATTTAAATCCTACAAATTTTTTTACCAACACACCCTTACAAAAATTTACTAAAGAAAAGGACCACTTATTCTAGAAAATCCTCCTCAAAGAAAATTTACCCATAATTTACAACTAGCTCTTTAATCCCATTTCAGTTTTTGTGCATGATTGTGGATATGTGAAATTTTTAGAGGTTCCATCTCCCTCCTTAAGCCAAAGGCATTTGTATTTTTTCCTCAAAATTTTTAATAACTCAAGAGAATGATTGTTGCTAATTAACTAATTTTCTTTCTACAACAACTCATGGTTTGAACCTCAATTTTGGATAGTCCCCTCAACATTCAACAATTCATCAATAAACTTTTTTGCTCAAAACTAAAAGGTTTATTTATTCCATTTCTTCAAATTAAATTTAACATTTTCTATATTTCTCAATACCTTCAAAAATTTCCTTGGAATTATTCCTCTCACCATTCTTTGATGTGGGTATTGAAGCCACATTTTATCAAATCTAAAATGGTTAGACTTTGTTGCCTCCTACAGATGAAGAACTAAAGGATTATGGTTTGAGCCAATCTTAGGTAGAGAGGAAAACAAGTTACATTAGTTTAGTAGCTAACCTAAAGGTATAAAGAATTTTTCTTATCTCACTTGAATAAGCTTATCCACCAATCTCCTATTGGTCCATGTCAATGTAAAGAATTTTAGTTTTAAATCCACAAGACTAGTATCTATTAGAAAAGCATTTAGGTCTTCCTTGTTGTCCATGTAATCTAGATGCCCCCCTTGATTCTCTAGGGGATACAAGAGGAATTAAATTCCCCTACCACCATCTTGTCAAAACTATATAAGAAATATTAAAAGAATATAGTTGAGTCCAAATAACTCTTCTCCCTAATTGAGAATTAGGAGCATAAATATTAGACATAATCCATTTTTTGCTATAATATTTATTGATGAATATAATTTTAAAGTGGTTACTAGTCTCTAATAATATTTCCCCATCCACTAATTGAGGGTTCCATAAAGTAGCCAAACATCTTATATTTTGCACAACATTAAAATAAACTCCCAAGGGCTTCTTCTAGATTCTTTTCTTAATAAAAAGAAAATTACTTTTCACCAACTTTGTCTCTTATAAAAATAAAGAACTAGAATTATGTTTCTTCCTAAGGTTCCTAATAATCCTATGCTTATTTGGGTTGTTCACCCCACTTACATTCTAGAAAATACTTTTTGTATATTAGACTTAGAAGAAAGTGGGGACCTACAAACCTCCAAGGTTTTTTTAGTACCATTTGTAACTTCCTTTACCACTTCTCTATTTTGCACCATATTTTTGGATGGTCTACCATTATTATTGTCCTTTGTAACATCCACACTTTTTTTCTAGATTCTTATTAGTTTGAAGATACAATTATGGCTAGGGGAACCCACTACCTAAAATGGGGAGTGGAAGATAATCCCTCATCTCACACTTTTTGGTAGGATAGTATCTTTACTTTCTTTGACAAAGAGAAGTGTCCAACTTCCATCTTCATCTCAAGCCCTCTTGGTACAACCTAGGAAAAATAGGAGAGACATGCCACTCCCAAGGCCTCTACTTCTTGTTCCTTTCTTTATTCTTTGCTTGGATCAACACCGACTTGAATATTTATTTCTTCTTCATTTAGCCCAATGATAATAAGTGAGCTTGGGGGTTTAAAAAGGAAACGAAACCCCTTGGGCCTTGAGCTTCAAAATCCCTAATAGCTCGAGTAAGCTTATCTTCAGCTAGAATTTTAGGTCCAAAACAATGATTTCCCCAATTGTACTAGCAATAGAAAATTTTCTCCTCTTGACTTGCTTTTCTTTTTTCTACTCTAAGCATACCTTAACTACATGACCCTCTCTTTTACAACTCTAAAAAATCTCCAAAAAAATTCATACTCTCTTTGAATCCATTCCCCATATTTTTATTGTAATTTGATGGAAACCAATAAAAAATTACTAAGAAAAGTGCTAACACAAAATCTATCTTAGATTAATATTTTCCTTGATTTGGTAACTAGGTCAATAAAAATAAGCTATCAAATGACTTTTTCTATCCTTGCTAATATTTAAACCTCTCAAAACTCTAGGGAAGGCTCAAAATTCTAACCCATATGGGACCTTCATTGAAATTATCCTTTTGTCAATGAATATTGAATTCCATCTTTTGAGAACAAGGAAGGTTTTACCAAGGAACCAAGGACTACTCAATAGAATAATGGTATAATCCTCTTTAAGAAATAAAGAGAAAAAAATCTCCAAAAATCCTTTTGACTTCTATTTTCTATTCACCCAATCTGTAAAATGGTCAATATTTGGGTGACTCTCCATGAACATGTTAATCAGAGCATTCTCCATACGTAAAGAGGATTTCTCGTTACGAAAAGAAAAAATTAGTGTAAAATTCCTTCACAACTAATGGAGAGAGCTCCACACCAAAGAAATGTGAATTTTTAGTTGACAAGAGGACCCCTTTGGTGGAGTACCATCTACCTGTCGATACCCCACATGAGGATTGTGAAGGACCCACAACACTAAACTAAAGATTGTAGATGTTTTGTATTTGGACTGTTCAAATTTTCTTGATCCTCTAGAATCTCTGAGTTGAGCGAACCTCCTCACTTATTGCTAGTTCAAAATTTTCATAGGTCAATAAACCCACCATTTTTATTATAATTTATATATATATATATATATAATTGTAATATTATTTTAGAAAACAATTATAAGTTTGTTTCATTTATATATATTCTTTTTATACATACATTTATGCACGTTCTTATATATTTTCTTATAATTCATAAGAATTAGTTATAAAAGTATGTATATGTATGTATTATGTACACTATTAATATGTTTAAATCACATATAAGTGGTTTATGCAAGAATTTTTGAATAATTACATTTATTTAAAGAAATATACAAAATATATATAACAACATTTTCAAAGAAATGACAATGTTCAAAGATGTGCACTTGAAGGTGGAAAGTGTTTTGGTTAAAATTTGAAGAGCCACTAAAGAAAATTTCATGTTAGGGGTCTCTGAGAAGATCGTGGAGGGACCTAAAAATTAATGTCTTTGGTTATGATTTGTAGGTGGAAGTGAAGTGGAACCTCCTCTTTGATATCTCTAATCCATTGAGAAATATGAAGAGTTCTAGGGAGAATGTGGTGTGGAGGCTCCTGTGGATGGTGTGGATCAAAGTTAATTTTCATGGGGTGGCTAAGGGTAACCCTGAACTGGAAGGAGGGAGTGTTAAGAGATGATAAAGGCAGGTTTATTTCAGTGGTGGCACTCCCTTTGGGTACTCAAACTAACCACTATATTGAAGTTGTGGTGGCCTACAATGGTCTTAAGCTAACTCATGCCAAGGGATATAAAAAAATTTAGCTTGAAGGGGATTCTCTCAACATAATGCAATGTCTTAAACAAGAACAAAGCCCTAGTTGGTTGATAGAAACTTTCGTTAGAGACTCCCTTAGCATGATTAAAAAATTTGATAAGATAATGATTACTCATATATCATGATGGGAATAAGGTTGTGGATATGTTTGTCAACGTGGGTGTAAATTTCAAATCATTAAAACATTGGGATGGGTACACATCCATCCCTATTGAAGCTCACTCCATCATAAACTATGTGTGCCAACAGGGTTAATAAGAACCAATGGGATGTGGAAGTAATGATCACAAGACACTTCACACATTTTTTGGGTGCTATGAGTGTATTCCTCCTTTATTTCGTTTGGCGGTGCCTGAGTAATAACAGTGCTTGAGTAATAACATTCTCAACTTATCTTGTGGAAGCCTAAATAATATCAATATCAAATTCATTGATATGGGCAGAGAAATGAGTGGAGTGGAGCCCCTTTCTTGTGATGGGGTCTGCTGGAACCAAAAGGTCTAGAAGATTGTTGAGGAGGGGGGCCTAGTTCCCTACATGGAAAATATTCACGGTCATGATCTTGAGGAAACAAAAATTTTCACTAAATGTTGGAAGAACAAAATATTGAATGCCTTTGGGAGGGAAATATTTATCAATGAGGATGTGATTGCCAAAATCATAGGACTCTTGATGCATGGAAGAAATTTTTCAAAGATAGAAAGGTGAACGACTAGGCATTAAACTAGTTCTTCAAGGGGAACAAACACATCAAATTGGTTAAACTTTCTTCTTGGGGATATGATCATATATCAATTAAACCAATATGGGTGGAGGTTGCAGAGATCATTATGACGTACATTACCTTGGATGGTATATTTACTGCTATATATGGTGTTCATTTTATTTTCCTCAATTTCATTTTTCGTCATAAAATGTTTGTTTCCTCCCCCTACTTTCTTCTGGCTTCTATGGACCATGCATTAAAGGAGAATTGAAAAAACCCTAAGCTCCTTGTGCTACACAAAGGGTTAATCCTTTTAATTATGGATTTTGTGAAAGCTCAAAACCCAAAGATTGAGCCTAAGGGAAAGCTTAATGTTAAAAGGAAATAAAAAGGAAATAAAAACCCATAGTGGTGCATTACTCAAACATGAGCTTTGATGTTGGAAAAGAAGAGGAGGATGTGTAATGTGTTGGTGTGATTAAATTCTTGTACCTAGTTCATCACAACCTACTCAATCTTCTTCAATTGAGTATGGTTTGCTACTTGAGGGATATTTTGATGATGGTCTTGATCCACCTCCTCCTAATCCAACCACTAGGCCATTATGGGCTTGTGTTACTCTTGAAGAGGCGAGTCCTCTTGTTGGTGATCCTACAAACACTCACCACACTCATTCTTAGACTTCAAGAATTAGTCTTTTGAGTCATGCTATTTTGGATGATCCTCAGAAGTTTTCAAATGCTTATGGTATTCCTAAGTAGGATAGTGCTATGACTGATGAGTATTCTTCCTTGATGAAGGATCATACTTGGGATCTTGGAACTCTTCCCAAGGGAAGAAAGTTGGTTCGGTGCAAGTGGGTGTATCGTATCAAGTATGCAGCAGATGGTTTCATTGACAAGTACAAGGCTCGTCTTGTTGCAAAGGGGTTTTCTCAAGTTGAAGGAATTGACTATTTTAAGACCTTTTCTCCTGTTTCCAGGATGGATTCTATTCATCTTGTTCTTGATATAGCTACATCATAGGGATGGTCAGTGTATCAGATGGATGTGAAGAGTGCTTTCTTACACGGGGATCTTCACAAGGAGATCTATATCAAGCAGCCACCGGGTTTTTTACAAGAATCTTCACTTGTTTGCAAGCTTTGACGTAGATTGTATGGTCTAAAAATGGCCCCTCGAGCTTGGTATGAGAAGATGGATAGTTTCTTTCTTTCTTTTGGCTACACTCACTACCATTCTGATCCTACAGTTTATACTCAGATACATGGAGAGGATCTTCTCATTCTTGTTCTCTATGTGGATGACTTGATTCTCATAGGGAGTTCCACTTCCATGATTCATAGTACTCAGTGAACATTAATGGAGCGATTTGATATGACCGACCTTGGTCTTCAGGTTCATCAGACTTCTGAGGGGATATTCATTTTCCAGTAGAAGTATGCTCTTGATTTGCTTCAAATATTTGGCATGGTTGATTGCAATCCTGCCCCCACTCCTTTTCAATCAGGTGTTGTATTGTCTACCAGTTGCACTACTCCTACAGTTGATCCTACCTTGTATCGATTGTTGGTTGGTAGTGTTTTGTACTTAACACATAGTCGTCTTGATATTTCCTTTGTAGTTGTACTTGTCTCTCACTTCTCTTAAGAGCCTCATGAGAGTCATTGTAAGGCCACTAAATGTATCTTGAGATACATTCAAGGCACTACACTTTTTGGCATTCATTATACATCAAGAGCATCTCAGATTGTGGGCTTCACTGACTTAGATTGGGCTGGTGATGCCAATGATCAAAAGTCTACTTCTGGCTTTGTATTTTACCTTGGTTTTGGTTTGATTGCATGGTCATGCAAGAAGAAGACTACCATTACATAATCATCAAAAGAGGTTGAGTATCGAGGTGCAGATCTTGCTAGTCGAGAGGTTTTGTGGCTTCATTTATTGATGACTAAGTTTGGATTTCCTTCCACTCATCCCACTACTCTTTGGTGTGACAATCATAGTGCCATCCATATCTCTCACAACCTAGTGGAGCATCAACATACTAAGCATATTGAGATCCACATGCACTTCATTAGGAAACTCATCTAGGATGGTGTTCTCAACTTGGAGTATTTGCCTATGGATTAGCAGTAGCTAACATCTTCACTAAATATTTGGAATCACCTTGTTATCTTCAGTTGTGATCGATGCTTGGGGTGAAGGAAGTTGTTCTTTGGGGTCTTGATGAGTCCTCCTTCCTTATTTAGTTTTATTTTCAGCTTTTTCTCTCTTTTGGAGAGGAGTTTTCTCCCACAAGGTTTTTCTCCTTTTCTCCACTTGTGAGATTTTGTTTTGTACATGGTTACCTCATCAGGCCTTATTTCCAGGACCCATCTTTTTTATTTGCATTGGTTTTTTCCTCCCTAAGTTTATTTAGGATATAAGCTTTCTTCTAGAATTCTTAGTTGTCTTATCTAGACTTTACATTATCCTAGGTAGTTATGAGTTAGTTGTCTCATGTGATAGGATTAAGACACTTGTCATGATCTTGTCTAATCCTATCTCTCACCTTGCCATTATAAGAAAGGTGTCTCTAGCATATTTTTCATCTTGAGCATATTGATCACATCTTGATCATATTGTAATTCTTGATGGTGGGTTAATAGGACCGATAAAGTCAAGTCCCCACTTTCCGAATGGCTGCTCAACCTGAATTGGACTCAAGGGCAGGGCTGCTAACTTCTGTTTTCCTGCAAAAAGTGAACATTTAGCACATTTCCTGACATAAATATGTGCATCCTTGAAAAGATCTGGCCAATAATAGCCTGCCCTCATAATCTTCAAAGCTGTAGTACGAGGTGCAAAGTGACCTCCAGCAGGTCCATCATGAAATTCCTCCAGAATTCTTTCAATTTGATCTGGGTAAATACATCTGAGGAATATTCCATTGAAATCCTTTTTATACAAAACATTATCTATCACTGCATAAGGAATTGCCTACAATCTATAATATCTTCGTTTAGATTTATCCATACCTTCTGGGCAATCTCCAGTATACAAGTAATGGATCATTTGATGGATCCAACTAGCTGAAACATCAGATACAGCAGATTCATCTTCATTTTTCAGAACTGCAGCAACTTCTTTACTGCTGTTTTCTTCATTTTCTGCAAGCTGTTCGCACAGTCCTTTACCTCGAACAAGCTTGGTAACTTTTATGCTGATGTCATACTCCATAACTTTGGTTATCCAGCCTGATCGCTTGTCATTAATGTCTTTATTCAGCAGAAATTCTTTGACTGTTGGGTGAGCTACCAGCAGATTTATCTTATTATTGGACAGCATATGTCTGAATTTCTTCAGACTTCTTACCACGACAAGTACATGTTTCTCAACGAAAGAATATCTTGTTTCATAGTCATGCAAAACTTGACTGAAAAAAGCTATGGGCTGTTCCATACCTTCATTATTTTGCTGACAGAGCATTGCGGAGATGGTATCCACTCCTTCAAATGCGTACAATATGAAATCCTTTTCAAAATCAGGATTTATAAGAGTAGGGGCTGCTGCAAGTGCCTCCTTAATCTGTTCAAAACTGCTATTTCCTTCTTTTGACCAGCTGAATTGAATATTTTTCTTCAGCATGGCTGTCAATGGCTGTAACAAGGCTGCCACATTTGGAATGAACCTCCTTACAAAGTTAATTCTGCCCAGGAAACTCTGCAAACCCTTTTTGTGAGCGGGCAGTGGTAAAGCCAGTATGGCTGCAATACGTTCTGGGTCAATAGAAATGCCATCCTTTGAAACGATATAACCCAAAAGCTTACCTTCGTGTACAACAAAAATACTCTTCTTCGGATTTAATGAGATTCCATACTCCCTACATCTCTCAAAAATCTGTCTAAGGTGACTGAAATGATCATCAGCACTACGTGAGAAAACAGTAACATCATCCAAGTAAACAAGAACGAATTTGTTAATCAAACCTTGGAGAGCCATATCCATTGCTCTCTGAAAGGTGGCTCCGACGTTTGACAGTCCAAACGACATCTTTCTGTAAGCCATCGTACCCCTCTTGGTGGTAAAAGCCATCTTATACTGATCCTCCTCCTTCACCAAGATTTGGTTATAACCCGAATACCCATCCAGCAACGAAAACCTTTCTGATCCTGAAACAACCTGCAATATTTGTTCCATTGAAGGCAGTGGGTAGTGATCTTTGAGTGAAGCTCTATTTAGATCACGGAAATCAACGCACAACCTTATCTCCCCACTTTTCTTCCTGACAGGCACCAAATTTGACACCCATGAAGTGTGCTTGATTGGAAATATTATGCTACCTTCGATCAACTTATTTAATTCTGTTTTCATCAGTTGTTCTAACTTCGGGTTCAGAGGCCTCTGCTTTTGTCTCACCGGTTTTGCATTTGGCTCGAGCTCAATTGTGTGCTGAGCTAGCTCGGGATTAAAACCCTTCAAATCTCCATATTGCCAAGCGAATATGTCGCTGAATTCTTGGAAAAGTAAGACGAATGCTTGCTGCTCCTTCTTTGTGTAGATCTTTCCAAGCTTAAGAAGCTTGTCCTTGAATATTTCTATCTGTTCATAATGTTCTTGTTTCACTGAAATACCAGATTTGTCTTTCCTAACCTGGTCATCAGTGTTGAAAATTGATTCAAGAGTCACCAACCCTTTTGGCAGTTTATTAGACTTTAACTGCATGATTTGATCACCATATTGCTGATCAAACTTACGCTGGTTTCTAGCAGAAAACTCAGCCTCCTCCATCAGAAAATGACATATTTGTTCATCACTATCAAAAATTTGCCAACTTATGTTATTATCAGGTACCGAAGGTCTAACAACTACCTTCACATACTGCTGTACCTCCACATTGTGAATTTCCGCTGGGATATCATACTGTGACCCTAGAGCAGCAAGTTTATCAGCTTGCTTATTCTGCAGTCTGGGCACTGATTGCAGATTAAATGCATCAAACTCCTCAATTAGGCCCCAAACACGATATTTGTATAATTTCAGCAAATCATTCTTTGTTAAGTTCAGATTTCTGACTTGATTTGCTATTAATTCAGAATCGCCAAACACTTGCAAGCACTTAATCTTTCTTTTTCTGGCCCATTCTAAGCCATGTATTAATGCTTCATATTCAGCAACATTGTTAGAACAGCTGAAAGCAAATCTAAACGCTGAATAATACCTGTCTCCTTCGGGTGAAATCAGAACATCACCTCCACTAGCACCAATTTTACTCCTAGAACCGTCAAAATAAAGCTTCCAAAGCTGTTCAAACTGCTGTACTTGCTGTTTTTCCTCCTTAACCAGATTCAGAATAACTGCATTAGGTTCTCGAATCATATAAACGCCCAAACCTACTTCGTCTATGAGATTGGACGGATCAATTTCGTGATTCTCTACTGCCCACTTATCTAGATTTATGTCTGGTATGCCTTCTATAGGTACAGTGGGGTCGAGGGTCACGGATTGCTCCTCCTGATCATGGAAAGCTAGGTTTGCGTTTATGGGGTTCAGAACATAAGGTTCAATAAGGTCTTTAGCTAATGGTTCTGATTTAATAGTAACTCTAGTACCGTATCTGGTTCTGAAAAACATGTGAGACCAGTCCGATGACAAATAACCACCTAACTTTGCAGTGAAATCTCTAGACAAGCAGATGGCAAAGTAAGGTGGGAGATCAATAACATAAATGTCCTGTGGTATTTGAAAATTTGGACATGCCTGCAAAGTAAGGGGCAGATTTTTGATAACTCCTACAGACTTAATAGCTGTACCGTCTAATTGAACTACCCCTTTTGACAAAGGTTCATACTCGAGACCTAACTTGTCTACCAGCTGCTTGGGCATGATTGAGCTGCTTGCTCCACTGTCGATCATGCAGTTATGCACTATATTCTCACCAATTATTAAACTGACATAAAAAGGAAGTGGTTTTACCTCTTTAACTGGCTGTACTTGCTTTTGATCTGAACTGTTTGCAAGAACACTTGGCTGTTCTGTATTCACTTTGTCAGAAATTGATATTTTAGCCAACGCTTCCTGCAAGCTTTCTTTTTGTCCAGGCAAACGTAATGCATCTATCATGGTGATGCCAACAGTTGTTTTTTTCATATGCTCAACGATGTTGAAAGAAGAACCACCAACCTTCGGCTGTACCTTTTGAACAGCAGCGTCCACTTGAGTTGCTTGAGGCTGAAACTAAATTTTGGGTTGCTCCTTTGATGATTCAGCTTGCTGTCTCGTCAAAATATGAACATTCTGATCTTTTGAAGGCTGAACTTGCCCCTGTTGGGCTGTAATATCTTGATTTTTCTGGTGAACAGCAGGCTGTTTGTCTTTTTCTGCTTGTTGTTTATCAGGGACAGCTTGCTGTCTAAAGTCAAATGCCCTCTTTTTGGCCCTCGTATTGGCTGTAATAGAAGCGGCTGACTGATTTTGACCTTGCACATGATTAACTCCGCAAAACTCACTTCCTTGCCAGTTCATCATGGCAACGTCAAGGTCAGTTTGTTGCTTCTGTTCATTCTGTTGATCACTATCCTCCTTATTTGTTTGTTCAGGAGCAGCATAACTATTTTGCACCATGAGTGCTTGATTAATCACCCCGTTCACGCAAGTAGCCTGATTATGAGGCTGATTGCAGGGATAACACCAAACATAATCCTGCGCTAAATTATTCTGTATTGGTATCAGCTCTTTTGAAGAGCTAGCAGCAGCTGGGTTAAATGGCTGATTAGGCCTAAAGTTAAAATTTCTCTTTTGTCCCTGGTAATCAGCTTGATAGGCAGGCCTATTTGCTTGAAAGGATGATTGATTAGGCCTGAAATTTTGACCTTGCTGATTTTTAAGACTTACTAAATTGTTACTCACAGTTTGAAGTAACTTGGCCATTTGCTGTTGGTCATTCATTAACTGCTGTTGGGTATCTTTTAGACCTTGCAAATCAGAATTTGCTGGAACAGCATTATTTTGTACTGCTGCTTGAAAACCTAAGGCTGGAACAGCAGGTATAGCGGCTATTGGAGGTACATGGATGGGCATGTATGGCTGTACTTCAGGGAAAATTGGCATAGGAGGTCTTGGGGCAAGTTTACCAGCTTGTATGAGGCAATTTTCAGCTCTAATGGCAATGTCATATGCTGCTGGTAAGGTTAACCCACCCATTGACTGTATCATTAAGGCAATATCACTGTGCAATGATCTAAGAAAATACAGAAAAGCATGATCAGGAGTAGGCCTTACCGTGGCTGGAATCCGATCCCATGTCCTTTGGAATCTGAAATTAAAGTCCATCATTTGTTCTTGTGGCGCTCTCTTAATAGTCGTCATTTGTTCAACTAGAGATAAATGATCGGACTTGTTTGAAAATTGCTTCGTCAGCTTGTCTCCTAAGTCATCCCATGTTGGGATGCTACGAACTGGTAAGCCATGAAACCATTGAGATGCTTTACCCTTGAATGATGCTGCTAACAATCTTAAAGCCACGTTTTCTTGAGTCACATGGTGAACTCCACATAATGAGGCTACGTCTCTAATGTGCTCAACTGGCGTAGTCTGATCCTCACCACTGAAGAAAGGCAAACTTTTCAGTGCTGCTACTGGTATATCATCATGCAAAGCTAAGTCTAACGGGCTGCCCCCGTCAAACGGAACAAAAGCATGTGCTCTAGCTGCCATTGGAACTGCTGCTTGAATAATCGGTACAGGCTGAACCGGTACTCTGTAACTTGGTGAAGCTGAGAAAGAACTTGGCTGCCTCGTTAATGATCTGCCTCTTCTTTTTGATGTATAAACGATTGGTTCTGCCCTTCAAAACGGAGAAACTGATCGTTTTCTTGTAGATTTACCAGATTGTCTCTTAGCTGTCCTCCCTATTCTTTTTGGCTAAGACAGCTGCAAATACTCAAACGAAGAAGAACTTCGTGTCTGAATTTTTCTCATAAGCTGTGCACACTTTGATTTGCTAAAAACTGAGAAACGGAGTCGCCAGGTATATAAAAATAATCCTCTGAAAGGCTGGAATAAACTGCAGTATATACCAAACAGCAACTTGAACTATGAAACTTTGCTCTGAAAAGTGATTCAGAGTCCCACCGAGCGTGCCAAAAACTGTTATCAATTCAGATTGCACCCGAACGCTTGATTAATTAAACCTAGCAATCTGTTGAAACATGGAATGATTCTCAGGCCTGTGGGTTGCCTAATTTCGAGAATCAATCTCCAGAGAGGGCTGGTTCCCTGATTAAAAAAAACTCCTAAAACTAATTGACTTGGATGGAAAGAGGAAGAGAACTTGCTCGAACTGAAATCTTAAAGCTATGAGAGGTGATTGCACCTAAATGATAATGACTTGCAATTATGACTCACAAAAATTTCTTAAAACTCTAATCCACACAAACAGATTCAATAATTTAATCACTTGAACAATTTAAACAAAGGCTTGTGATTTTATGCACTATTGAAGGAAAACAAGGTTTTCACAACAAGATGTATTAACTCATTAATAAGCACAATGTATAACCAGTGATTACAAACTAAATTGCATACAGATATGTGAAAAAGACAGATAAAACTAAAGGTTTCAGAACCGAAACACAGCAATTCTTCAATCAAATTCTTCACAAAACGATGCTCAAAATCTAGAAGGCAAACTCTAAAGTCCTGAATTCAAAGGAATCTTCTGCAATTACGCACTTTTAACCTGTAATAAAACACTGCTATATTAATCTGAAAGCTGAGTTACAAGATTCTCTTCTTTGCTGAAGGCAAAGGCAGAAAATAAGAACTAGAATGAAAAACAGTTAAGTTTTTCAATATATACAAAAACCTTTCCAAAAAGGCATGCAAAAAGAACTGAAAGTCATCAGAAGGTGAAAAGATGACAATTACAATGTGAAATCCGAGCACAAGTGAAAATCTCCTGAAAAAGTGGCCAAACTCAAGTAAAAATGAGTCCAAATAAGCTCAAATTCACTGCCAAGTCGTAACTGATACATGCACTATTGAACTGAACTGCAACTCCCTGAAAAAGTGGCTCAAAGCATGCAAAACTGCTTCGTTTTTATCAACTTCGCCCAAGAACTGAAACTCCACTTCTATTTCATGTGCACGATGAAAATATCTAACACCCTCAGTTAACTTTGCCTGAAATAATATCTTTAAATTGTATTAAGATATCTATAATTTGCATGTTTAAAATAACTAATTTATTAAATGATCTGTCGTATATCATTTAACAAATTAATTATTCATTGAATAATGCAAACTATAAATATAATAATGCAATTGGAACTTGGTCGACTACCATTCTTTCAATAAAAATCAAACACATTATCTCCTCCATGATAATAGGCCGACCATATGATTTAAAATATTCGGCCAGACCATTTCTTCAATAATACAAAGGCGACCACATCATTAAAAATATTCTTTTGACTTGGAGAAATGACCTAAAAAACGTTAACCCTAAAAAACATAATCATTCTCACATTTGACATGAAGTTTCTGGAAGAAACTGGCCGCCACTCCGAGTAGGGTTCCAAGCTCGACTCTTGCAATTTTCTGTCGATTTCCATGATCTTTTGACATATTCTAGGCGCCACAGGTAAAAGGAACTTATTTGCCACAAATCTGAGCTCTTTTGGGCATTTATATGGAAATTTTGCTATCTTATGGGCGCGATTATGACAGTATTCTGATATTTTGTCATTTGCTTCTGTCCATTTTGTTAAAATCTCTTTCCATTGAGGTCGATGCTGGAAGAATGATCTGAAGAGAGCCAGTATAAAAAATGAAACTTCACAAAAACGTGGTAAGCTTTCATATCTCTGTCATTGAATTCTAACACAATATCTCAGCTAATAATGGACATAAGAATCAGATATCTCTGTCTTTGGCCGTGGCTAACCTTAATCTCCTGATTCCTTAGCAATTTCTGGACTTTGACCATGTATTTTGGCAAGTTTCTGAAGATTTCTGACCATGGCTATGAGTTATTTTCGAATCCTTTCTTTGTTATTTAAAACCCTGAAAGGCATTGAAAATAAAGCTCAGCTTTTGGGTGTGTGAAATGACTTCACCAGGCCGCACTACACTCTGCACTCATTTTCTGAATAGTTGCCTTCATACCTATGACTGAAACAACTCCATATTGTTCTGACAAAGCTTTGACCTTGGTTCAAACAGGCCGCGGCCTCACAGCATCATGGGTACTGCCAATAACAATCTGTTTTCTGTATTTCTGTGTTTGAAACTTCAAAAATTTATAAAGCAAGGAAAATGTATTCTTCAGTTCGAAACTTCAACTGGGTGTATTTGAAAATTCTTCTTCAAGAAATGGTTTGATTTCTCTGGATTTTTAGTAAAAGACATGCTCCAAATAACGAAATAACATTACTGTGCTGGGTATTCCTCCATCCGAGCATTCTAAAATTTGCGTGCTTTTACATTGCCTGGAGTGGCGACTTAATGCTCTTCCTGTGTGTTAATTCGGGCTACCATTGAATAAATTTGAGTTTAAACACTGATTTAAGTGCGCTGTCCTCTAATGCATTTCCTGTAGCATTCATTCTTGGATATACTTCTTTGACAGAAAAAACCGTGACTCATTAAACCTTGCTATGAATGAAATTCACCTTTCCGTATCTGGGTACAACAGTGTATTTAACTTGTTACCCTGCACCTTCATGGCTTACTGAACAAACTCTAAACCCCTGCATTTTTCAGTCCATCCACATTATCCCCACTATTGGAATGTTCTTGTCTCTCTATGACTACTCCATGAACTGTTTTCCATAGTGCAGTACATTGTCTTCGTTCTTTGAAGCCTTCTCAAACCCCATCTAACAAAAATACAACCCTGTATTCTTTATGCCACAAATCTGTTATGGCATCTTGTTCTGTCATGTACCAGATCTTGCAACAGCTACTCCTCTTTCTGATCTCGGATGCTTTATGACTCATTTGGGAATGTGACTTTGTATAGACTGCCACTATGATAGTCTTAATAACTGTCCTACTATGACATACAAATCATTTTGCAAAAAAACTTCAAAAGAAAACCCTATCTAGGGACTGTCATATGCATCAGTACAGGCTGCCCTATAGAAGTCTTCATGAGGTGGGCTGTGCTTTTGAGATTTTCCTCACTAGACCTTGTGACCACTCAGCTCCTTGTAGAATAAAGACTGACAGTTGCTACGCTTTTTCCTGATAACTTTTCCTCCTATGTGATTATCACTTGATGCCCTATGATTTTAATGAAAAGTCTTCACATAAGGAAAACAAACCTCTTCATAATCATGACTATTGACTGTCACCTGGGAACTTGTGTTGTTTGGAAAACACTACCCTATATGCCATGTTATTGTCTCTTTTGATTGCATCTTTTCACTGTGCATGCTCAGCCATACACAACATATGAGGGTCTATTACTTTCATTTCCTTCCTAGGGTTCCAAACATATATTGAGATTCACATTCCTATATCATAACCCTCAGCATCCTCTATGACTGCCCTGTTAACTATTTCAATGAAGCTTGGGAGTCTTAACTTGACACGCATATGTTCCATCAAAACTTGTAGTATGAATGAAATTGTGTTGAATGTATGTCATGAAAAAAAAATTTTGAACATGTAGGATAGACATGTTGCAAACCCCTGAAATGTCTCCCCTTTGATAGCGTGTCCATGCCTCCTTCATAATCCTTGCAATGTGCTATGTCATCATGCTCAGCAAATTAATAATGAACTTTTTCTGTTATTTTTCATCTTTGACTTAGCTGAAAAGTTCAAGGCATCATACTTTTTCCTGAAACAGCAATCCTTCTGCTTATGAATGAAATACTTTCATTTACTCAGCTTGATGTATGAATGAGCTTACTGTCTCTTTCCACTCATTGTCTTTGCCCAATCATTGCGAGTCTTTTGATAATGCTGAAGCTAAACTATATCTTGAATCCTTTGTAAAATGTGCATGCACTTTCATAGCATAAAAAACTAAACAAAAAGCTGAATGCTGTCTCACTTGATCATGATGAAAAGAACGAAGCATTTTATTTGCTGTTTTCATACTACCTCTCAAACCTTGAAACATTAGATTGTTTCTGTTTGGTAGAAGATAATATATATCTATATATTTAAATAACAAATGCTGATTCAAAACAGAATTTTCTGCCTCTTTTCATTTTCCCATTTGGCATTCTATTTCACAACGAGAAAGTATTATATGAAACCTATTTCCTCTGTTACCTTAAAAATGACTCAACTGTAAATGCTTTACCAAAACATCAAAACAGCATTGTGCTTGTCATTGTAATTGCTGAACATGGAAATTATCTTCATAACGCTGAAATTAATCTGTTATCTGCCATGATACTTTGCTATTCCTTTGATTTTTCTGGAAATTGTAACTGCTCAAACATTTCAAATGTGCTGATTTAGACTATTTTAATCATTTGATATTACTGTACTGTATTCCTTTCTGGCTCTGTAATTGAAAACCTGATATGCCGGGCTCAACCCTTGTGGGAGCCCGTTTTACTCCACATATCAGCTGAAATGAATTCGAATATGAAAAACCTGCTCCTGCACACTGAAACAAACATGTTAGCAAAAATAAAAGAAGCTGAAAGCTTCCATTGTATTATGTTTTTCTGCTGATTTCTTGCAATCATCTGATGAATGCTCAGTTTAACGCAAATTACATTTCTGTCTGTAGCATAGGCGTAAGACAGAAGGTAATTCAGTATTGCTTAGAGTACAACTCTAACATTATATTCTTAATGATTTTGCAGGTATGCGGAGCGATGAAGCGAGGCTGCAACTACTTGAAGGCTCGATGACGAAAAGCACCAACGAAGCGATTCGCCGTAACAGGCAATAATGAATTGCTTTCTTTTTTACGCTTATGCTATTTACAGCAGTGTGGCCTGTGCTTAGATTTAGAATTCATTTTTTGATTGTCAGAAACAATCTCAGTTACTCTCGCGGCTTGTGCGAGATTCAGCATTTTCACGAAATGAATAAAAGTGCAATTTTCCTTAATTTTCTGTTTTAAACATCTGCACAACAATCTTATGATACCTTTGTAAGATGACATCATTGATGATTCAACGAACACTTAATCAGCAAAATTTGGAAAAAATTCTGTACCTACAAAAGCTGAAACTTATTCAGCTCTACCTGTTGAGCGTAGAGTGAAAAATAGGTAACAATAATATCCCTAATCTTATAAAGGAATTTACCTACCTTCATACGAATAGGGATGAAATATATGATATTTTGGGCCTAGCAAGAGAAGGGGTAATGATTTTTTTAAATTGTCAAAATGGTTCTTCCTTGAAACAAACAAAATTAATATAAAAATCAAAGCTTTCCAGAAGAAAATTTCTAATGAGGAAAGGGATAGGCTTGAACCAAGGGATAATGAGGTGAATGATAGGATTGATTATATGGAGAAAACTATTAATGAATTCAAAAAGGAGTTTGAGAAAAGAATGGCTGACTTGGAGGAGAAAATACATGACACTAATCAAAATATGGATTTTTTTTTAAATCAATCATTGTTCCAAAACAACATCGAGGAGATTATAATTATAACTAAAAAAATTAAAGAGCTAAGAGAAGAGAAAATGGTTGAGTTGATTCCCATAGAGACAACGAAGGAGGAATAGAGCAACAAGGAAAAAGGTAAAAATTTGATACATAGCGATACAAAGGGGTCTGACTCAAGGACTCAAGGACTCAAGAAAGCAAGAAGAAATCATTTGAAGAAGAAAAGAAAGAGTTTATAAGCTTTGCTAATTGTTGGCGTAAAATCTAACACCTCTGGAGTGCAGATTTGTACGGACAGCTATGTACACTACGCAATGAGTGCTCTTCAAATTAGGAGGGGAAGCTCCCTCGTTGTGCTGGAGTGCATGGAAAAGAAAAGTAATCTAAATCCTATCTTTTTGTTCTCAGCTGGAAGAGGCACAAGGTTAAGAAAACCAAGAACGTTGCAGCTAAGGATTTTCTGGTTTCGCAGATCATTAACTACAACTAAGCTAACTACTTTAAATCTATCCAGGTTTCCTCAAGAAAACAGAGCATGAGGAAATGGAGCAGGGATGACTATTGGACGATAAACGAGTTTAGATTCTCTACTTGAAGGCAAGGTGGCGCAACTATCATCTCAATCTAAACAAGCTTATTGGGCACAAAACAGATTTAAGAATTTACCAAGACAACCTTATGGAACCCTGTGTGGCATAACACTTGATCGAAATAGTAAAGTCTTCACAAAACAGCCTTTATCATTACAACCTCACAAAACCCTATGTGGCATAACCTTTGACTATAATGATAAAGATTCACAAAACAGATTTATCACCATAATTTCTCGAAACCCTATGTGGCATAACGATTGATCACAATGGTAAATTAACACAAAACAGATTTATCATCTCAATCTCTCGAAACCCTATGTGGCATAACAATTGACCTCAATGGTAAATATGTTCAAACAGATCTAACTATGGGAGGAATTTACCACGCCAATCTTATGGAACCCTATGTGGCATAACACTTGATTGAAAGTAGTAAAGACTTCACAAAACGATTTTATCATCACAATCTCCAAACCCTATGTGGCATAACACTTGATTGAAATGATAAAAGATTCACAGAGACATAAAGAATCCACCATTACAATTGCATGAAACCCTATGTGGCATAACACTTAATCATAATAGCGAAGACACATGAACAAATACCAAAAGAGCAATATTGAGGGCAAGGTAGCATATATTTCTCTCTCAAGCAAAGTTATTTACAAATGAGCAAAGCTCTTATTTATATACATCAAGGTGTAGGTAACCCTAAAATCACCTTGAGTTCACTACAGTTCTTGCAATGCATGCAAGTTATGCGCCCTAACCCTAATGAAGTAAACTATCAGTTAACTGGGAAACTACCCTCAGTTTAACTGGTACAAATAACCTAATTGGACCATGTGCAAGCATGCACGTCCTTATTTAAAGCAAAGTTAACTGGCCACTACCTTCAGTTAACTGGAAACCTTAACCCTAACTCCTGTGTTGATAATTCCAAGGATGAGATAAGCATGTGTTAAGTCAGCAAGTTAACTCAAAACTGAAAGTTGAGTTAACTGCTACTCAAGACTCAACCCTTGAAATTAACTGCAGGTTCCAACTGGTAGATCACTCCATGTCATCTCGGTCTAACACTTCGACCAAGAACTCATCAATTACTCTGTCCTCTGGCACTTTGATGTTGTCCAAAACAATAATCTACCTCTTCAATTCTTTGTCACTTTCCTTGATTGTATGCAAACATTTTCAGTCGCCTTCTTGAAACTCGCTGAAATTACTGAAAATGTGATCAAAACCTCTATCAAGATATCACAAACATACTTCTGAAACTTAGTTTGTACAACCTCGAGATCAGCGTAGGTACCATCTTCACGAAGATAATGGCACAGAATCTGAGTGACTTTGGCGGCTCCGTAAATGAAGTGATCTCTGTTTCTTTTGCAGCCTAACGCTTCATTGTTAGCTGCTCTGATGAAAACCTAAACTAAGACCGATTTGGTCTTGAATTCAGTCTAGTTGAATCGCCTTCTGAAAAACTTACCCGTTGACTGTGAACACTGCTATCTTCTGACAACTTTCTCTGGAAAGCTAAACTGGCTCCTGGGGAGGCTAAAAATAGCCTGTCGGAGGATAATTTTCACCAAAAATTCTGAGACATGGGTTTTGTCTAGAAAAGGATTCTAAGACAACCCACAACGTCAAAATTGCGAAAACACGTCGTTTAGCTTGACATGCAAAGATTTTTCAGTCGAGAACTGCAGGGGTTTTAGAGCTTCTCGGGGCAATTTTTCTCGAGAAAATATGGAACATGGGTTTTATGCACAATGGAATTCTGAACAAACCCAGATGACGCGATTTTCAAAAAGATGTAATTTTAACCCACATGCAAAGAAATCTTCGGAAAAAAGCACAGAGCTTCAGAATGAAGGCTGCGGGGCAATTTTCTCGAAAAAATCTAAGACATGGGTTTTGTTGCTGATGCTGAAATATGCGAACCCAGATGGTCAGATTCTGAATATGTGTTGAATTTCTTTGACATGCGAAGAAAGTACCTAAGGTGAGAAATAGAAGAAATAAGACAGAAGATAGAAAGTTTCATTTGTCTGCTTCTGAAGAATTCGCCAATCTCTTTTCTGGAACTTGATGAAACCTGCATGCAAAGTGAAAATAAAGTCTGGAATCTCCTTCCTCTGAACAATCTGAACTCGTTGCTATGAAGAACGTTGAATTCTGACACCTGAATCACCTTTAACTTGCTGGTCGCTCAAGAAGAATATAGACTTCGAAGTTTGAAATGAAGAAATAATGGACGCCATTGCTGAAATGAATAGACTTTTATTAATGAAATTCGTACAAATCATGAAATCCTTGAAAAATGGCGCTTGGCTTCTTATTGGACCCCATCTTAGTTAACTGAAACTCAGATATGCTAAATAAATAGCCATGCATTAGGGTTTCCCTTTCGACACTTTAGTTAACCACTCTATGCGAGTTTGACTTCAGTTAATCATCTTCATACTTGCTTTAAATTCATAATTTAGAACTAAAGCATCCCTTTTGAGAACTTCAGTTGACAATCTTTGTTGAAAAGAATTCGCCAATTTCATGCTTTAAACAATTCTAAAAATAGCGACCCTTTTCAATCTTCAGTTGGCCTTCAAAAATGCGCCAGCTTCACACTTATGCTTCAATATAATTCTAAAAATAACAACCCTTTCGGAACTAAAGTTATTATTCCTTGAAAAGTGCGTAGCTTCACAAAACTATGCTTCACTAAATATGGCGACCCTTTTCATGACTTCAGTTGACACTCAATGAAGCGCCAACTTCACTAAATCTTCACAATTTGCAGCCAAAATCGCCATGCATGCAAACTTCAGTTGACATTCACTGATAATCTTTAGTTAAGTGGACATGCAATCAAGTTAACTCGACATGCAAAGTAGTTAACTGAACATGCAAACTAGTTATCTCGACATGTGAACTGAAAGATCACTCAACATGCCAATATATGAACTGAAGATGACAACCCAGAAAACGTTCAGTCTAACTGCTGTCAGAACTCCAGTTAAGGTGTCCATTCAACTCACTTTTGAATTTTCAACTTTGACTTCTCAAGCGAATTCCAGACTTAGCCAAATTTAATGAAAATTTAAGCTAAAACCTCTGCCGGGACCTCTGTTCATCCTCTGACACTGGTTGACTGACTTCTCCGATTGACTAGCTGACAGGTGCATCGCGGAGCTCAGTAAGAACTGATCAAAAAGTATCTTGAGACTGCAAACCATAAAACTGACATCTGAAGGCTCAAAAATCCAAGCGCCTTTTTCAAAAGCTGCGCTTTTTCTCAGACTTAGTCAAATTTTGACTTCTGCATTTCGTACGAAGGGAAAAACAAAATCCTTCATAACTTCCATTTTCTTAACTTTCAGGACTGGATCTCAGGTTCACTGCGAAGCTAAGCTCGTTCTGCACGACGGCTGCAAAGGCACATTTCCCCAGAAAACATCATCTGAGGAGTGAAAAACAAGAGCGCCCCTTTCAAAAGTTGCTCTTTTCATTCCAGACTTGGCCATTTCTGGAAATGACAAAAATAATACAAAAACCTCGACTGCAAGCTGCTGAGTCATCCTCTGAACTGATGGAGACAGGCAACAGAAAGCTGAAAGTAACATGGACACATTGAATATCTGATATCATCAGAAAGAAAGCATTAAAGGCTTGAAAAGCTTAGGCGCCTTTCTCAAAATGTGCTCTTTTCTTTTTCCTCGATATTTTGACTAAGGTTTGACCCCACGTTTGACTTCCAGTTCAAGCGCTTCAGCAACTCAGATTCACCCGCTGACGGATGCGTCGCGAAGCTCAAACAAATGTGAGATAAAAATCTTGGGTGGCTTT
This sequence comes from Sequoia sempervirens, assembly GCA_007258455.2. NCBI lineage: Eukaryota > Viridiplantae > Streptophyta > Pinopsida > Cupressales > Cupressaceae > Sequoia > Sequoia sempervirens. Next base: position 268,389 of record VDFB02000009.1, on the reverse strand, counting down.
TAGCCAAAACCTACTACATTTGGCACTCAAAAGATGGGCGCCTTTCTGAAAAGCTGCGCTTTTCACCAGTGTTAGCCAATTCTCGCTTTCGCCTCGTTTTGCGCTGTATCTTCCGTAACTCGAACAAAACAGGTCCGTTTGACAGGCTTGATAGCTCACTGCCGAAGCTGACGTGATGCCAAACAAATGTCTGCTGGAGGTGACAAACCCTAAAAACAGGATCTAGGCCCCTAAAAGATAGGGCGCCTATTTGAGAACATGCTCCCTTCTCCAGAGAGAAAATTTTGACGTCTTCCGTTCAAATTTTCACTTTTCTTAAATCTCTTCGGTAACAGACTGACATGACACTGACACCAACTCCATATTTGAAAACCCCAAAAATGACCTTCTGACATCACTTTAACAAGATTATGACTCAATTAAGCAAAATTCCTTAGTGAAGCAAAAATTTTGGTTTTGGGTACAACATTAGGCTCCGTCTGGTGACCATGTCGGATACTTACGGCATAGGAGATCCCTAGAATCTCAGTGTTTCGTAGACTAGTGACTTTATAAGTTGGGTATATGGAGTCAGGACTTTCCTAATCACCTAAACATTAAAAGTTCCTAAAAACTTAACCTAAAAATCACCTAAAACAAGACTACTTAAATTACCTATAACACGACAAAACATCACAGAACGGGGAAAAACATAACTACATAACGATAAAACATAAAAAATTACTTACAAAATATTTACAATATTACTCCTCCCCCGAAGGGTTGAAGTGCTTAAGATATTATCCACTGCATGGCAGCGGGGAAGAGCCTCCCACCAATGTCGTTTCTGCCTGAAAGGCTTGACTTCTCTTCTTCTGGGAATTATAGGAGGCAATCCTTCTGGAATGAAGATTCTCAGGTATTCATATATCCATGCAAAGATACTCTGAGAAAAGTCAGAATATGACGCAAATGGGAAATCTAATACCCTGAAGGTATTAGTTCTGTTGTAGTCCATCCTTGGGATGTCGAATTCTTCAAACCAATCGATCGAGTTCCAAACTTGATTTCTATAATGTCGTAGGTGATCTTTTCTGATCTGATAATATCCTTTAACTGGCTCATTGACCAACTCTACATCACCTTTAACACATAGGAGTTTGATTCCCATGTCCTCGGCATCTTTGAGGCCTTGCAAAAGCACCTCTTTTTCAGCGTCAGTTAATTCCAATTGCAGGAAATGTGCAACTGGGTTCAACTGTTCTTTAGGGGATATGATCAATTCCCCTTCTTCTAAAAATTTATCTGAACAACCTCCATCGAACTGTATTGTCCATGACTTTGTCTCCTCTGTTGGTCTCTTTTCAGAACAAGCAATGTTCTGGTCTTTAGCTTTTATTTCTGACAGAGTTACACAATTACCAGGATCCGTTTCAGGCTTTGCTTTTGCTGGAACATTTGACTTGAACACAGCCTGCTTCTTTGCAACCTTGAGAATTTGATCTAGTTCTTCTGGATGATCCTGAAGATATTCCAGTTGGGAGATTTGTACCTTGGTCTTCATCATGGAAGCTACAATGTCAAAATTTGCTGAAGACGTCTCTTGAGCAACTGACATAGTAATCTCATGTGAAGATTTGGGTTTAGAAGTGAAAGGCACTTCTTCACCCTCTTCGTTTGATTTCCGCCTTTCTTCTTCTTCTCCTTGTGCTTTGAAGTGTTGATCACGTGTAAACACAAGAGGAGCGTACTGACGGTATTCTTCTTCTTCTTCTTGATTTACGGGTTCTTCATCAAAGTATCCCGCTGCGGAGTCGCCATCGAAGTTGTCCGTCTGTGGTAAAACAACCTTCGAACTTGGTATTGGTACAAAACTAGAACTGGGAGCAGCTTCAGTGTATCCCATGATTTGGATCATTCTCAGGTTCTCTGGACATGTGGATCCGGTATGTTCATCAGTGTCATGGAAAGGACAAAATACTACACTGAGTGCAGCCTCAATCATTGATCTTGGTGGAGATGTTGGCAACCGTGGCTGAAGATTGTCTCTCTTTGGCTGGTACGATTGCTGAACTGGAGATTTGATAGAATCTACTTTCATCAAGCCGGAAGTGATCATATTATCCTCCAACTCAATGGCGTGTTCTTGTGCACTCTTCAACTCTGTTGCTTTGGCCATCTTGACGAAGAAGGCTATCTCTGATGGAAGAGCATTTATGAAACAGCTTATCAGAATCTCCGGTGATGGATCGAATGTAGAAGAAATTCTTGCAACAAGATGATTAAATCTTGCCACAAAATCCCTCATGTGTTCTTTGTGTTCCATCTTTGAATTTGTGAGTTGGGCGAACAACATATGATTGTCTTCAACGGGCTTGAATCTCGCTAAAAACTTCTCGCTCATAGTTGCCCAACTTGTGATACTGCCTAGCGCCAGGTGATTGAACCAGTCGGCAGCATTTCCCGCAAGAGTCTCGACAAAGAGACGCACCGCGATGTCTTCATGCTCTACGTGCAAGACGGCACAAGCCGTTGTGAATGCAGAAAAATGGTCCTCCGGGTGTTGAGTTCCATCGCCGTGAAACCGAAGAAAACGCTTCCTTGACCCTTTAGGTAACTCATGATTTACCTCAAAAGCCAAAGGTCCAATGTTATTACCCCAAGGTAATGGGGGTGGACGTCGCCTGTCAGCATTGTTGTTATCATCCATTGCCTCTGTGTGAATCATGCAATCGGATGCCAGAGTGTGATCATTCCCGTGAAATAAAAGCGTTTAGCTTTTCTTGAAGTTTTCTTGCCTCGTGCCCCACGGTGGGCGCCAGAAAACTGTTGGCGTAAAATCTAACACCTCTGGAGCGCAGATTTGTACGGACAGCTATGTACACTACGCAATGAGTGCTCTTCAAATTAGGAGGGGAAGCTCCCTCGTTGTGCTGGAGTGCATGGAAAAGAAAAGTAATCTAAATCCTATCTTTTTGTTCTCAGCTGGAAGAGGCACAAGGTTAAGAAAACCAAGAACGTTGCAGCTAAGGATTTTCTGGTTTCGCAGATCATTAACTACAACTAAGCTAACTACTTTAAATCTATCCAGTTTCCTCAAGAAAACAGAGCATGGGGAAATGGAGCAGGGATGACTATTGGACGATAAACGAGTTTAGATTCTCTACTTGAAGGCAAGGTGGCAACTATCATCTCAATCTAAACAAGCTTATTGGGCACAAAACAGATTTAAGAATTTACCAAGACAACCTTATGGAACCCTGTGTGGCATAACACTTGATCGAAATAGTAAAGTCTTCACAAAACAGCCTTTATCATTACAACCTCACGAAACCCTATGTGGCATAACCTTTGACTATAATGATAAAGATTCACAAAACAGATTTATCACCATAATTTCTCGAAACCCTATGTGGCATAACGATTGATCACAATGGTAAATTAACACAAAACAGATTTATCATCTCAATCTCTCGAAACCCTATGTGGCATAACAATTGACCTCAATGGTAAATATGTTCAAACAGATCTAACTATGGGAGGAATTTACCACGCCAATCTTATGGAACCCTATGTGGCATAACACTTGATTGAAAGTAGTAAAGACTTCACAAAACGATTTTATCATCACAATCTCACGAAACCCTATGTGGCATAACACTTGATTGAAATGATAAAAGATTCACAAGACATAAAGAATCCACCATTACAATTGCATGAAACCCTATGTGGCATAACACTTAATCATAATAGCGAAGACACATGAACAAATACCAAAAGAGCAATATTGAGGGCAAGGTAGGCGCAGCATATATTTCTCTCTCAAGCAAAAGTTATTTACAAATGAGCAAAGCTCTTATTTATATACATCAAGGTGTAGGGAACCCTAAAATCACCTTGAGTTCACTACAGTTCTTGCAATGCATGCAAGTTATGCGCCCTAACCCTAATGAAGTAAACTATACAGTTAACTGGGAAACTACCCTCAGTTTAACTGGTACAAATAACCTAATTGGACCATGTGCAAGCATGCACGTCCTTATTTAAAGCAAAGTTAACTGGCCACTACCTTCAGTTAACTGGAAACCTTAACCCTAACTCCTGTGTTGATAATTCCAAGGATGAGATAAGCATGTGTTAAGTCAGCAAGTTAACTCAAAACTGAAAGTTGAGTTAACTGCTACTCAAGACTCAACCCTTGAAATTAACTGCAGGTTCCAACTGGTAGATCACTCCATGTCATCTCGGTCTAACACTTCGACCAAGAACTCATCAATTACTCTGTCCTCTGGCACTTTGATGTTGTCCAAAACAATAATCTACCTCTTCAATTCTTTGTCACTTTCCTTGATTGTATGCAAACATTTTCAGTCGCCTTCTTGAAACTCGCTGAAATTACTGAAAATGTGATCAAAACCTCTATCAAGATATCACAAACATACTTCTGAAACTTAGTTTGTACAACCTCGAGATCAGCGTAGGTACCATCTTCACGAAGATAATGGCACAGAATCTGAGTGACTTTGGCGGCTCCGTAAATGAAGTGATCTCTGTTTCTTTTGCAGCCTAACGCTTCATTGTTAGCTGCTCTGATGAAAACCTAAACTAAGACCGATTTGGTCTTGAATTCAGTCTAGTTGAATCGCCTTCTGAAAAACTTACCCGTTGACTGTGAACACTGCTATCTTCTGACAACTTTCTCTGGAAAGCTAAACTGGCTCCTGGGGAGGCTAAAAATAGCCTGTCGGAGGATAATTTTCACCAAAAATTCTGAGACATGGGTTTTGTCTAGAAAAGGATTCTAAGACAACCCACAACGTCAAAATTGCGAAAACACGTCGTTTAGCTTGACATGCAAAGATTTTTCAGTCGAGAACTGCAGGGGTTTTAGAGCTTCTCGGGGCAATTTTTCTCGAGAAAATATGGAACATGGGTTTTATGCACAATGGAATTCTGAACAAACCCAGATGACGCGATTTTCAAAAAGATGTAATTTTAACCCACATGCAAAGAAATCTTCGGAAAAAAGCACAGAGCTTCAGAATGAAGGCTGCGGGGCAATTTTCTCGAAAAAATCTAAGACATGGGTTTTGTTGCTGATGCTGAAATATGCGAACCCAGATGGTCAGATTCTGAATATGTGTTGAATTTCTTTGACATGCGAAGAAAGTACCTAAGGTGAGAAATAGAAGAAATAAGACAGAAGATAGAAAGTTTCATTTGTCTGCTTCTGAAGAATTCGCCAATCTCTTTTCTGGAACTTGATGAAACCTGCATGCAAAGTGAAAATAAAGTCTGGAATCTCCTTCCTCTGAACAATCTGAACTCGTTGCTATGAAGAACGTTGAATTCTGACACCTGAATCACCTTTAACTTGCTGGTCGCTCAAGAAGAATATAGACTTCGAAGTTTGAAATGAAGAAATAATGGACGCCATTGCTGAAATGAATAGACTTTTATTAATGAAATTCGTACAAATCATGAAATCCTTGAAAAATGGCGCTTGGCTTCTTATTGGACCCCATCTTAGTTAACTGAAACTCAGATATGCTAAATAAATAGCCATGCATTAGGGTTTCCCTTTCGACACTTTAGTTAACCACTCTATGCGAGTTTGACTTCAGTTAATCATCTTCATACTTGCTTTAAATTCACAATTTAGAACTAAAGCATCCCTTTTGAGAACTTCAGTTGACAATCTTTGTTGAAAAGAATTCGCCAATTTCATGCTTTAAACAATTCTAAAAATAGCGACCCTTTTCAATCTTCAGCTAGCCTTCAAAAATGCGCCAGCTTCACACTTATGCTTCAATATAATTCTAAAAATAACAACCCTTTCGGAACTAAAGTTATTATTCCTTGAAAAGTGCGTAGCTTCACAAAACTATGCTTCACTAAATATGGCGACCCTTTTCATGACTTCAGTTGACACTCAATGAAGCGCCAACTTCACTAAATCTTCACAATTTGCAGCCAAAATCGCCATGCATGCAAACTTCAGTTGACATTCACTGATAATCTTTAGTTAAGTGGACATGCAATCAAGTTAACTCGACATGCAAAGTAGTTAACTGAACATGCAAACTAGTTATCTCGACATGTGAACTGAAAGATCACTCAACATGCCAATATATGAACTGAAGATGACAACCCAGAAAACGTTCAGTCTAACTGCTGTCAGAACTCCAGTTAAGGTGTCCATTCAACTCACTTTTGAATTTTCAACTTTGACTTCTCAAGCGAATTCCAGACTTAGCCAAATTTAATGAAAATTTAAGCTAAAACCTCTGCCGGGACCTCTGTTCATCCTCTGACACTGGTTGACTGACTTCTCCGATTGACTAGCTGACAGGTGCATCGCGGAGCTCAGTAAGAACTGATCAAAAAGTATCTTGAGACTGCAAACCATAAAACTGACATCTGAAGGCTCAAAAATCCAAGCGCCTTTTTCAAAAGCTGCGCTTTTTCTCAGACTTAGTCAAATTTTGACTTCTGCATTTCGTACGAAGGGAAAAACAAAATCCTTCATAACTTCCATTTTCTTAACTTTCAGGACTGGATCTCAGGTTCACTGCGAAGCTAAGCTCGTTCTGCACGACGGCTGCAAAGGCACATTTCCCCAGAAAACATCATCTGAGGAGTGAAAAACAAGAGCGCCCCTTTCAAAAGTTGCTCTTTTCATTCCAGACTTGGCCATTTCTGGAAATGACAAAAATAATACAAAAACCTCGACTGCAAGCTGCTGAGTCATCCTCTGAACTGATGGAGACAGGCAACAGAAAGCTGAAAGTAACATGGACACATTGAATATCTGATATCATCAGAAAGAAAGCATTAAAGGCTTGAAAAGCTTAGGCGCCTTTCTCAAAATGTGCTCTTTTTCTTTTTCCTCTGATATTTTGACTAAGGTTTGACCCCACGTTTGACTTCCAGTTCAAGCGCTTCAGCAACTCAGATTCACCCGCTGACGGATGCGTCGCGAAGCTCAAACAAATGTGAGATAAAAATCTTGGGTGGCTTTTAGCCAAAAACCTACATTTGGCACCTCAAAAAGATGGGCGCCTTTCTGAAAAGCTGCGCTTTTCACCAGTGTTAGCCAATTCTCGCTTTCGCCTCGTTTTGCGCTGTATCTTCCGTAACTCGAACAAAACAGGTCCGTTTGACAGGCTTGATAGCTCACTGCGAAGCTGACGTGATGCCAAACAAATGTCTGCTGGAGGTGACAAACCCTAAAAACAGGATCTAGGCCCCTAAAAGATAGGGCGCCTATTTGAGAACATGCTCCCTTCTCCAGAGAGAAAATTTTGACGTCTTCCGTTCAAATTTTCACTTTTCTTAAATCTCTTCGGTAACAGACTGACATGACACTGACACCAACTCCATATTTGAAAACCCCAAAAACGACCTTCTGACATCACTTTAACAAGATTATGACTCAATTAAGCAAAATGCCTTAGTGAAGCAAAAATTTTGGTTTTGGGTACAACACTAATCTCCACCAGAACTTCTACAATCAGGAACTAGAAGTTCTCGATACTCTTAAGAAGATGAAGATGAAGTTTCTCTTTGTTGTTTTTTTACATTTTTTTTGTTTTTGTTTGGTTGTTGTTTGGCTGCTGCTTAGTTGTGCAATAAATTTTAGCATCATTTTGTTTGTAGGGTTTCGGGTCTCTTCAAAACCCATTTTACCTATTATAATTTTTTTTCAAATATTTAGTCTTTTAAATATATTGTTTTCCCATGCATACACATGCAAATGACTTAAATTTAAATTTTAAAAAGAATGGGTGAATGTTTGTAATGTATATTCATCTTACAATCCTTTCTTCAAGTCCAATATAAATCAATAAGTTAATTATTGATATATTTAAAGATATATATAATGTACAACTTACATAATGTTGGAAGATGTTTGTTTCTTATTACAACACAACTCAAGGTTATACTTTGTATTAAGTATGAAACTCCATTCAAGGTCACTATTTATAAGGATTCCAACCAATATTGAACAAGTCAATGGGAAGAGAATACTCTCCACCCAACAATTATGACACCAACAAATCATTAGAGGCTCTTGTCATTCCTCAAGCCAAGAGACCAATAAGAATGAGTAGCAATAATACATCACAATCTAAATGTTACACAAATAAAAATGAGGTGATGTAAAACACCAAAAAATTCCTCTCAAGGAGGTCCAAACCAAGAATAATGCACACATACAAATCCTAAGTACAATGTCACTTAAAATCAATGCAATACAATTAAATTTTCTCTTTTCTCATACACATGCAAAAAGTTATAGAATGCATAAGCATAACAAAAAGAAAAAAACAAGCTTGCCTCTTGAGGAAACTTACAATAAATAAAGACTGCCCTCCATGAACTCCCTTTTTAAGCACACATACCAACCAAATCATCTCCTAGATTTCTTCCCAAAAAATATTGAAGGAGCTTTTTTGAAGATGTCTTTCCTCTTCTTTTTGTCTTCTTCAAGTCAAAAATAGGAATGAGATAAAAATAGAATTTCCAAACCAAAGAGGAAGGATTATATAGAGTTTTATGTCACCTATACATGACTTCCCCACACATCCATACGACCACTTATTGTATCACATTAATGCACCTTACAAGCCCATATGAAACACACATGGGTTTACTATGCCAAGACAAGAAAGAGTTAAATGCACTTCAAAAAATAATAAAAATAAAAGAATGAGAGGCTTGACCAAATATTTCATATACAAGTTCACCATGCCTCATAATTTTATGGTGCTTGCAAGGTCATAATTAGGTACAAAGACCCTTGAATCTGACTCAAATTCACTTAAAAGGAACCCACCCAAGAGCATTATACCCTAACACTTAAAATACTCATTTTATAACATTTTAAAATTTCACCCCAACATCCATCCAAAATTACAAGTTAGAAATAAATTTGAATAATTAAAATCACCAAGCACACTTCACAATTTCTACATAACAAAATATAGAAATCAAACAACACTAGGAAAGATGAGGGATCTTAATCACACTAGACCAAGACTAGTTGATGTGTAACATAGTTGAAGCAACATGATTAAAACTACATTATTCACTTGTAATAATTGAGAAAAACACATGAAAAATCTATTAACCATCATAATATTTCAAATCAAAGATTGACTCAACACAATCCAATCCAATATCTATATGCCCATACATATCATCATAATAACCCATGAAAAACTTTCCTACATATTCCTCTAGTTTATAGTAACAATTTTAAATAATTGATTTCTAATTATGTTGTATTTTAAATTGATCACAAGAGCATTAATTTTTATCATTGCTTACAAATACACTTAAAAAAATACTTCTAATTCCTCACTAAAGGAATATGTAGAATTTGGAGTTAGAGGTCATGCATTGACGCACACACACACACACACACAAAGAACAATGGAATAATCACATGTGATACCATCATATCATAAAACAATTGGATCATCTTCATTATTTACTTATTCTTCTTGTGTGTAGCTTACAACCTAAGAGAATCAAGTGTGTGTGCCCTCTCCTCATGCCGCAAGGTGATCTTGGAGATCAAAATCACTTGGTTTTTATTTCCCCTAGTGGGCATATCTTGGATTTTATCATCAAGAGAATGACCCAAACCCTCATATTCAATAGGGTATAAAAAATTGGGAGAGAATTGAAAGACTCTCCCTTTGGGAGGACATTTATCATTCAACTAATCTTGCAAGAAATTTATACCCTGTAAAGTAATGGAGAGTGTGTTACCCTCTCACACCAAGCCATTATGCATACCCTCTCATTTCACAGATTGAACTTCAAATAGCTTCAGGTATATCAAGGATATCACCTAGCAACCTTGTGCATCCTAAATAGGAACCATTGATTGTGTTTGGTTGTAATGAATTGGTAAGTGGTTATCCCAAAGAAGTTACTCACCCTATGCCCCTAAAAATGAGTTTATAGGTCATGTATGCTCACTTGTTGAGCCATTGAGTGATCTTGGGTAAAAAATGATTGACACCTTATCATGGGCCCTACACTCCATAATTATACAAGGAATATTGGTGGGTTTAGAATCATCCACATATCTACTTGAATAAATTTAGGTTATTCTTATGTTTGTCTTGTCTTCTTGTCAAAACTTGTGATTTTCCCTTTAAATCCAAAATAATAATCTTTCCTCTCTATCAAATACCCAAATCAATCTCCAAAGTCCTTTTAGAAACCCTCATCCTATTATCCTAATCATAATATAAATTCATCCATCTCACTCAATCATTTTAACATCAATCCCTTCATCCAAATCAAAATCATCATCAAAAACCCTAGGTAATTGAAGAAAAATAAAGCAAATATAAAACACTAGGTAATCAAGACTAATTAGGAAAATAGAAAACCCTAAGTAACCCCAATTATATGTCATCCCATCCTCTTAATACAAATCACAAATCTTAATCCAAAACCCTATGTAAGCCAAGAAAAATCAAGCAAATCCAAAATCATAAGTGACCCTAATCATCTCCCATCCTCTCATCCTAATCCAAACTATCCAATCAAACCATTACATCTGAATCAAGATCAAGACCTTAAAATAAAGCATTAAATCCTAACTACACATGCTTAATACCTTAGCCAACCTTAAGTTAGCAATCAAAAAATCCAATACAATCCTTGCTTTAGAACCTAGCCTATCCAAAGTATAGTGATCCATCAAAATCAAATCTTGCTTAGCAACCTAGCATATCCTCAGTATATAAAATCAATTAAATAAAAGCATCCTAAGGTCTTGATCCCTTGATTATCTACCAAAATCAATTCATCATTCATCTGAACCCAAATCTAAAAATATGACCATTTTTTTTATGAGTTCCTTCATCATTCTAAAAAACCCTTTGATGATGATAAATTTGTCAACCAAAATGAGTATGATCCATTTTAACATGATAATGCTAATGAAATTCTTGTGGATCAAGGTGATAATGCTAATGAAATTCTTGTGGATCGTGGACCCTTAGATGAAATTACCTTAAGCAATATTTCCACAAGCCCTAGTCACCCAAGCATCAACCATCAAGAACACATAGTCCAAGAATTGGCTAGCACAAGCTATCCTAAACATACATATGCCAGACATCTTTATAGCACCTTTGATAAGGAAAACCCATCTCTAACCCAAGGCCTTCATTGTTGATCCATATTTTGAATCCCTCACGTAAGTGCCTTGTAGTCTCCACCTCCTATACCATCCTTCATTCTCAAAACCTTCACAATCCAACCCACCCCAATCCAAACATCCACCCAACAATGTCACCTTTAAGGATTTTCTCTAAGGGATATTTTCAAAGGAATTTAAGCCACATAACACAAGCCAAGGTGTGGAATTTTTGAACACTGCTTATTTGATGTCATCAATCGAAACCCTCACATCAATTAAATGTCATATCCATAAACGTTGAAGACACATCCCCAATTCATGTGCATAACTTCGAGTCTCCATCCATGCATTAATCACTAGCAACACAAAATCCCAATCCTCCCTCATCTCATTCAAGAAAACCCAAATATGTCAAGAGCTTGTTCAAAAGGATGCCCAAACAAGTCCCCATCTAAATCAAGATCCAAGTGTCCCCATTAATCCCTTTCACGATCGCATATCTCTAAATACTAGAGCATCCCTATTGAACCCATCCCCAAACTACAATCATATCACCTTGGTTTCTCTTCCTTTATCCAATCTAGTTTCTTATTGTTGAGGAAACTACAACCACCATCACTCCTTACCCATCTAAAAATGTATTTGTGTCTTATTTTTGGAGTAACAAGTATCCCATCTCAAATTGAGTTTTTTTAGAACATGTGCTATCAAGGAAAAGGATTAGGCCTTAATGAGCAAGGCATCATGGAGCCTATCCAAATCAAAGAAAATCCAAGATTTCAAGGCCTTGGCTACAAAACTCCCAAAAAAAATGTTGGCCAAACCTTGTTGCATCCTAAGGAAACTTCCTCCAACATCCAAATTGGTGCCTCCTATCTCTCCTATCCAAAGTCTATTTCTACCCATCCATCCACCAACCTTATCGCCCCCATCACCCTCATCATCAATCCTTTCATTGATACCACTATCCCTATACCTAACCCTAAACATCGATCATCTCAAATCCCTCATCAAGATCAACAAATGCACACATCATTGGACTTATTCCGAAATAATGAAGCTATTACCCAATGCATGGAATAGTAATGGGACCATAACCTCAAATTTTGAAGTGATTTGGATGTAAAAACATATAAAGTAAATAATTCTCGAAATCCCAAGGATCGCTATGTTGTCAACCATCAACATGCAAAAATAATTCAAAATTTGATCTAAAATCAAAATAGATCAAAAGGCCACAATGGACCATGAATAAAAAAGGAAGCACAAGCACAAAGTGGGTATCCAAACAAACTAAAGTATTGCATCCAAAAGGAGCATCCAATTCTACATCTTCAAAACTTACCTCCATCCCCAAATAAAAAATCCTAACTCCCATCATGATCCCAAATCCCTCCATCTAAATCCAAGCATCCCCATGCTAAAAATCCTATATTCACTTTGGCTCCCTACATTTTAAAATCAACCATCCTAATTCCTCAATCTAAATCCAAAAATCTAAATTCTCCTACTCTCATCCAAAGCTTTGCCATCCAAAATGGGGTGTGCAATTATTGGTCCCTATTCCCCTTGGTCCGAAGACATTTTCTCATTCCTTCACCATCCCAACCTTTCATTTCTCCATCTTTTAGCTCCTTATCCTTTATCCAACATACATTCATCATCACATCCCATTAGTCCCAACCTTCTCCTAATATTCATCATCCTTCATCCACCTTATCATCCATCTCCCTTGGTAACATCCTCTAACATTAAAGATACAATGGTACCATGTTTACACTTTGGAAAATCCACTTTAGCAATCGCCAAGATTTCTACCATTTACGAGCACAACAATAATCAACATGGTCCCCCTATAGCACCATAAGATAACATCACCTCACATTGGAAATAGATGCTTTTTCCCAATCTAAATCCCTCGCATCCCATCCAAATATCCTAAATCCAAATCCATCTCCCTCCATCCATAATAATCTATTTGCATCCCTATCCTTCATTTAAAATTGAGTCTATATATCCTACATTCAACTCCATCCATCTCATCCCAAAATCTATATATCCCTCTCATCCATTTCAAGAACACACTTGTGTTCTTTGAACCGGCTTATCCTCTTGAAGGGGCATACCTACCTCCTTCCTTGTCACCACTCCACTCCTCCCAATGACTAGGGCATTCCACCACTAATCCCATCTCTTCCACAACCAATATATTTCATTTTTCTTTGAAATGACAATACCTTGTTTAATCACAATACCATCTCAAATAAGGCCAAAAAGTAGACATTTAAAATCATCCACATCATAACCACACTCAATTTGATCCCCTTCCAATGTTAATTGAATAAAATCAATTATTTAATTAACCTCCCCAATTGTCTTCCTAATATTAATTAAATAAATTAAAATTAATTAATTAATTGTCCGCCTTTCCTCTATAGTTCCCCCTAATTAAATAAATTCACACTGATTTAATTAAGTTCACTCTTCATATTCTTATCTTCCAAAAATAAAATAAATACAATGAGTGCTAGAGGTTGTGAACACACTTTTTATTTTGAAACTTTAGGAAAATCTTTGCAAAGGCATACTCATAGCCATCATACCATGCTCCATGTGCCTAAGTGGACAATTTTCAACATGTTTTTACTTTTATATATTCCCTTCGGTCTAGTATGCTCCAATGTTGTAAATTGCCTCCTTTTTGCAACTTTTGGTATGCTCTTTGCATTGGCACAATCCAAATCAATGGAGGGCCACTTCTAGTGTTTCCACTTTTTAATGTAGTGTATTGATGCACTCCATAGGTCTAGATGCCCCATTTAGACTTAAAACACTTATATTTGAATGCTCTTTATATTAGTGAGTGCTAATGCACTAGCATGTCCACTTTTTAATCTAAACACTTAATTTGAGACACTCAATGTATTGGGGCACACAAATACACTAGGATGTCTATTTTCATGCCTTAAACTACTTTTGCACCTTCTTTGATGTCCAAGCTTCATTTTTCACCTCATTCAATGTGTTTGAAAGCTCTTTTGATCGACTATGCAAAGGCCATGCTTAGAGCTTATAAGCACAACATTCATGACCTTGATAAGCAAGGATCCAACAATGATTCTCTACGCTTGGAATAACTTCCATTTGTCTCAAAAATAGACATTATATGAAAAAATTGTATGGGTACAACAATTACTCAAGTCAATTATATAAAATATAAATTTCACCATGTGCCAAAGTCAATTCAATTTCAACTAGTTGTGATGCATCAAGTCCCATGACAAAACTTCCATATTTTATGACTAGGTAATGTATAAAAAATATCAAGCCTTAGGCCATTCACAAGAATAACATGTATGATCAAAAGTGTTGGAGGGCCACTTTTAGTGTTTTCATTTTTGGGACACTCAATGTATTGACACTCCATGGGTCTAGATGTCGCATTTTTAACTTATCACTAGTTTCAAGGCTCTATACTTGCACAAATGCACTAGGATCTCCACTTATAACTTGAACACGTAATTTGGGACACTCAACATATTAGAGTGCTCAAATACACTTGGATGTTCATTTTCATTCCTTAAAACCATTTTGCACCTTCTTTCATGTCTTAGCTTCATTCTTCATTTTATTTGATATGTTGAAAAGCTTCTTTGATCAAATATGCAAATACATTGATTACAACTTGTAAGTACCACCATTCATAACCATGATAAGCAAAGATGCAACAATGACTTCAAACAAGGAATAGTTTTCATTTGACTCAAAAATTGGCATTATATGGAAAAATTTGTATGGGTGTGACAACTCAAGTTAATTCTACGGTGCATATTTGACCCTTATGTTCAAAAATCTAAATCTCATCATGTGCCCAAGTCGACTTAATTTTGACCAGTTATGTGTCAAATCCCACACCAAAACATTCATCATGTTGTGTGACTATCATGTATAAAATCACATCACCTCTTAAGTCATTTCACAAGAAGAAGCATCTATTCACCTATCATTAGGACAACTCCACTGCATCTATTTGTCACAAGGGATCAACCCACCTTCATTACTCAACTTTGTGCATTAGCCACATCTAATCTTGCATTAACACAATGAAATACAAGGTCTTGTACTAGGTCACTCCAATATGTGTTGCATTGCATTCCATTGCTTCAAGCCTCAAGTATCAATCTTCTAGCATTATTGTATCCACAATTAGATAGATCAAACATTTGATCAATCCAAGAGCAATCCACATCATCACATTGCATCAACTTACATCAACATTTGCATCATTATCTGTAGACTAAGCATCATTTGTATTTGTTGCTTGTTGTCTTCCAACTCTCCAAAATTATTAAATCGATCACAAGGCTTGTATAAGGGAAAGATCCTCACATAGTAAGCTTCAAAAAGTGTTCATCAACACTACTAGTTTTCCATTGCAAGGGCATAGATCAAGTGAGTTTATGTTTGCAAGTACAAAAGATTTGCAAATGCCAGATTGAATCTACAATCAAAAGTCATTTTTATAATAAAAAATCATTTATGTGACTTAAACATAAAAAATGTATCATAGAATTGATCTCACACACATTTTGAGAATGACCTATTTCAAATTTTGTCATTTGGCACCAAATACGTCCAAGTTTAAGCAAGACTAAGCTATAGTTCAAAAGTTATGATCAAAGCAATGGATAGATACATATCCCCTATCAAAATCAGCCAGTGTTTTCACTTTTCAAATTCCCAAGTTTCTAAATTTTGTCATATAAATATGTCACAACTCTAAATTAGTTTAATTGAATTATATTGCTTGTTCCATTCATTAAACCTAATTTTAGTAAAGAAATTCATTATATTTCTTTACAACCCATAAATTATGAATTATCAATACTAATACAATTCTAAACTAGGGTGTGTTAAATAGATTA